>CM035842.1:330538506-331138506 GCA_020510985.1 Pholidichthys leucotaenia | reverse complement strand
TTTGGTCAGCCGTGGGCCACTCCTGAGAAGGTTCATCACTGTTCCATGTTTTCGCCATTTGTGGAAAATGGCTCTTGTTGTGGTTCAAAGGAGTCCCAAAGCTTTAGAAATGGCTTTATAACCTTTTCCAGACTGATAGATCTCAATTACTTTGTTTCTCATTTGTTCCTGAATTTCTTTGGATTTCAGCATGATGTCTAGCTTTTGAGGATCTTTTGGTTTACTTCATTCTGTCAGGCAGGTCCTATTCAAGTGATTTCTTGATTGAGAACCGGTGTGGCAGTAATCAAGCCTGGGCGTGGCTACAGAAATTGAACTCACCTTTCCAAAGATGTGATAAACTCAAGTTAATTTACGTTTTAATGGGGGGCAATCACTTTTTCACACAGGGCCATGTAGGTTTGGATATTTTTTTACCCTTAATAATAAAAACCTTCATTTAAAAACTGCATTTTGTGTTTACTTGTGTTATCTTGGTCTAATATTTAAATTTGTTTGATGATCTGAAACATTTAAGTGTGACACAAAAAAATGAGAAATCCGGAAGGGGGCAAACACTTTTTCACACCACTGTATTACATTTTTACATTAAAATACCTTTGAAGACCTTTGGATGTGTAGCTGTTACACACTAGTGTAAAGATAAACAGGTTTTTCTAAATCTACGTCTGTCCTAAACTTTAAAGTTGGGAGATGTAATTTTTTTATTAAATGTAATAAAAACTGAAATAAGCCTTCAGGTATAATACTGATTATTAGCAAAAGTGTAATAACCTGGCTTCAGAGAGTAAATTTACAAATAGTTCTATCCCAAATTTGTTCCACCCATTCACTAACCCAGGTGATTTTCATAAGCACAGCTCTACCACCAGGTAGATGAGCTCATTACTTCTACCTTTGAGAACCGTGCTTGTCAGAATCAGCTGAGTATTGTACTCCTCTCTATATTAGGTAACCTGAAAGGGGATCATAATCTTGGACCACCTCTACGCCTCCATTTAGAAGGAGCACTAAAGTCCGTATCTCACGGAATAGTGAATGCTCACTAACGTAGTGATTTTTGGGTTTCGTCAGGGTTCGTAAAAGGTTGCCAAACAGTTCAGAAACCATTTTTAAGGTTCTTGTCACAAATTTTTTTTGGACATGTTAAAAAAAACAACAACAAAAAAAAACACATTAAAATTTTTTTTGCAGAAGTATTTTGCTTGGTGACCACAGGATCTCATCTCTGTTGTTTGCAGATGATGTTGTTCTGTTGGCTTCATCCAGCAATGCCCTACAGGTCTTACTGGGATGGTTTTCCACTGAGTGTGAAGTGGCTGGGATGAGAATCAGCACCTCCAAGTCCGAGTCAATGGTCCTCAGCTGGAAAAAGGTGGATTGTCCTCTCTGGGTTAGGGACAAGCTCCTGTCCCAAGTAGAGGAGTTTAAGTATCTTGGGGTCTTATTCACGAGTGAGGGGAAAATGGAGCGAGAGATTGACAGATGGATCGGAGCAGCGTCTGCAGTGATGCGGACATTGTACCGCTCCGTTGTGGTGAAGAGGGAGCTGAGCTCTAAGGCAAAGCTGTCAATTTACCGGTCAGTCTGCGTTCCTACCCTCACCTATGGTCATGAGCTTTCGGTAATGACCGAAAAAATGAAATCGCAGCTACAAGCGGCTGAAATGAGCTTTCTTCGTAGGATTGCTGGGCTCACCCTTAGAGATAGGTGAGGAGCTCAGTCACCTGGGAGAGGCTCAGAGTAGAACTGCTGCTCCTCCACACTGAAAGGAGCCAGTTGAGGTTGTTTGGGCATCTGATCAGGATGCCTCCTGGACGCCTCCCACTTGAGGTGTTTCAGGTGTGTCCCACTGGGAGGAGACCCCGGGGCAGACCCAGGACTTGCTGGAGAGACTACGTCTCCCAGTTGGTCTGGGAATGCCTTGGTATTCCCTTTGAAGAGCTGGAGCAGGTGGCTGGGGAGAGGGAAGTCTGGACTTCTCTGCTTGAACTGCTGCCTCTTGTGACCCGGACCTCCGGAAAAGCAGTAGAAGATGGATAGATGGATGGATGGATGGATGGATGGATGGATGGATGGATGGATGGATGGATGGATTTTGCTGCAAACAGTTGCAAACGTTTGCAAAATAGTCACTAAACATGTTGCTAAAGTCCATATCTCATGGAGCAGTGAACGCTGAGGAACATTCACAAATGTAATGATTTTGGGGTTTTGTCAGGGTTTGTAAAAGGTTGCAAAACAGTTTTCAAACAGTTTTTAAGGTCGCAAACAGCTTTTCTTGTATTTCTCCACACAAACAGTTGCAAACATCTGCAAAATAGTTATAGGCGTTTGCAAACAGTTGTAACACATTTCGCTAAAGTTCTTTTTGGTTCGCCAAATAGTGAACACTAGCAACTGTTTAGGAACCTTTATGACAAAACTGTTTGCAACCTTAAAAACTGTTGGGAGAACTGGCAACCTTTTACAAACCCTGATGAAACCCAAGAACTGCAACGTCCACGTTCCTCATTATTTGCCACTCCATGACATACAAGCTTTGGTTTTTGCTGACATTCTTCAGACAAGTTGGCGAATCCAAAAATTGCTGCATTCACCAGCATTCGCAGCTCTGTGAGATACTACCCTTAAGTCCTTTTTGGTTCAGCAAATAGTGAACACTAACTGTTTAAGAATCTTTACTACAGAATTTCTTGTGACCATAAAAACTGTTGGGAGAACTGTTTTGCAAACTTTTACAAACTCTGACCAAACTCAAAAAGCATTCAATGTTTGTCAGCATTCACCTCTTTGTGAGATACTAGCTTAATTTGTGCCAACATTTGTCAGAAAGTTGGTGAATCCAAAAATTGCAAAGTTTTTCAGCATTCACTGCTCCATGAGATACTACCCTTAATCATCGGCATGATGTGCCAACAGCAGGTGCATCTAACACACGTGTATGAGCATCTGACCTTGCACTCTGTTCTCGTTGAGTGTGGAAGTAAAATAATATCAACAGGGAAAAGGAGTGATCAAGTGATGGTCTAAGTTTGAAACAATGCTCTTATTCTCCTGGAAAGGTCAACAGTTAACCACTGCAATGCTTGATTGGGCAAATTGGTGTCAACAAGTCATCTTCTTCTTCTTTTAGATTTGATTGGCGGTTGGCAACCAGCTTACAGGTGCATTACCGCCACGTACGTCACTTTAAATCATCACTCTATATGTCTTCCGTGTTTTGAGGTGCACGTTGACATACTGGCATTTTGAGGATCAGACTGACCAAAACAAACAAGTGTGTAATTCCCAAATTTTACACTACTCCTGCCTTTTAGGAGCACAAGATACTCTTCACAGCAATATCTATGATAGCCAGAATCTGGCTGTTGATCTAACAAGAAACTAATTGTAAAGAACACAGAAGTGTCCCTATACCAACCAAACCCTTGTTCAACCATTTTTGTTAACAGAAATAATGCATTTCTGATGAAAACCCCAACAATAAACAGCCTCCATTCTTAAAAGAATAACTATATTTGTGTCAAGATACAGTGAGTGGGTCAAATGGTCAGAAATGCAGGAGCTTTAAGTATGTCCTATTAGAATGTGCCAAACTGGTCAGGCAGGAAAGCATGAAACCTCATTTTCTTGGCCCCATTAGGTTTACGTAATTCAGCCATCCATGGTCTAATTAGATGGACAAGCACTGAGGCAGAGCGCTGAAGAAACATACAACAAAAGAGAAATGGAAGTGTGAGAAAAGAAGGTGAGAAAGATGGCAAAGAGGGAAGGAAAAACAAGAAAAAACTATCAAAGACAATGAAAAAAGTACACACACCACCACCACCATCCTCTTCCGCTTAATCCTTTTCGGGTAGCGGGGGGGCTGGAGCCTATCCCAGCATCTCTAGGTGAGAGGCAGGGTACACCCTGGACAGATCGCCAGTCCACCGCAGGACCAACGCAGAGACACAGACAACCATTCACTCTCACAGTCATACCTAAGGACAATTTAGAATCCCCAGTTTGATGTCAATTAACCTAACTTGCATGTTTTTTGGCATGTGGGAGGAAACTGGAGAAATACCGGAGTAAACCCACGCAGACACGGGGAGAACATGCAAAAGCTTCCAATGAAAAAAGTACTGTATGTTAAAACAAGCATGAGTGTGAGTATAGAGGAACCAGTTTACTAGGAAAGCAGAGTACAGCATACAGCTCAGCACAAAGAGACTTGTATCAGCTATTAGATGCTGGAGAGAGAATACAGTGGGGCGTTTGGGGCATTAAGTTGTAGTTATGGCTCAGTGCTAACTGTACTGCTGCATACCTGCACCTGACCCCGGAAAACTAGGCCCTCTGCTTCTAGGTCAAGTCGCACCCATTAATAGAGACTAGGACAGATGCTTTTTACTCCTTTTTCAGAGCATCTGAGGTAGGCAGATATCCCCTGCTCACTTTATGATAGCTTTAAGTAGATCTCTGCATAGCTGAAAATATTAAAGGAGTGAAACACATACATTTCCCTTTCATCATGGAAAGATCCCAAGGGTTCTGTGGACATTTTTAAAACGGGCCAACAGGAAGGGAATTAAATATCACTTAGGGTAATGATGACGTAAAATGGCACTGGAGAATTACAACACAAATTTCACAGTAATAGTTCAAATTATCTCTGAAGACAATAGACAAGTCACAAGAGTAATTCTTTAGCTAGTATGGAATGTGAGATGGAATTTTATTAAGATTACTGAGAAACTGTCTAAAACTTTAAAAAGGAATTATATGAAAAATGCACCTGGTATCCTATGGATGTTACATAATATTCTGTTCTTAATATTTATATATTTAATGCAGCCTTACCCTGAGGGCAAATTAAGCACAGCTGCCTTTGAGGAAGTGGTCTTGATTATGAGAACCGGCATCTGGTTCTGCAAACGCATCCAGGAGTATGGGAAGACGACGAGAACAGCAGACTTTGGTGCTACAGGCATTTCCTTTTCTGGGAGTGAAGAAAACAAATGTTTATTTGTTGTACAACTCAGACTTACATCCCCAGTGACTTTATCAAATTTTACCTTGTTTTTCAAGAGTATCTGTAATATGTAGAATATCTGCTCCAGTCACACATATGACACTTGTGTACCTGCAATGTCTGCAAAGGTGGGGGAAAAAAGCACTTCTGGTCCATCTATGTGACTTCTGTGTGACTCCAACTTACGGCCAATGCTTGCTTGAGCTATATCAAGATGTGTGCCCATGTGTGTCCACGTTGACGTATTCCCATGTGTGACCGTGCAGACGACAAGTGCATACAAGTGGGCACCCAAGCATACACATGCATACAGAGGTGTATCTATAGTGAAGCGGCTGCTGTACATGTTGGCACTTTACGTTGCCTCAGTTGAGCTTACCATTTGGGTATGGATGTCCATATGCCTGCATTTATGAGAGAATCATGCCTGTGATGCAGATGGACAGATGTATTCTCTGGTATCCACGCATACAGGTGGGTGTTGCGTGACTGGGGCTTTAGCACTCAAAAAATGTGTGTGTAAAAGTGTTTGTGTGTAGGCAAGTTCTTACTTTCCTCCGCTGTGCCTCCCCAGTGGAGTAGAGCTGAGAAGCTGATAAGGATCTGGGAAGGTTGCAGGCTGTCCACACACAGGTAGTAAGTGCCTCTCACCTCTGGACACTGTGGGAATAAATAGACAGTGGGGGAAAAAAGACAAGGGGAAACAGAGCAGAAAGTTATAAGAAGGAATGGCTGATGAACTGATAAAGTAGTGGCTTAGTGGAGAACTTGAAAGAAGAATGATGGTGGGTATAGAAACATTTCATGGCAGAGACCAAGACAAGACAGTGATCTTAGTACTATGTACTGTATAAGCGGGGATCTGGTGTGAAAGACAAGAGACAAGTAGAGGACTGACAGAACAAGATGCTTACAACATAAACTTGCTGAGAATGGCGAGCAAAGTCGACTCTTGCATGCTAAAGTTTGTGTTTACTGTGAGTGTGTGTTCATACTTCATCGCTTGCTATGAGTGGAGATCCAGAGGAAAGAGACTGAGAAGATTCACTGCATTTGGTGCCTCCAGTAGTTTTGGACAAAACGGTACTCTGCAAAGCAAAACAGCTGACTTAATCAATGCAAATAAAACTGACATTATTGTGTCCAAGCATGATCTTGCAAAAGCTTTAATATTTGTGGAAACTAAATGCGCAGGTATTTAATATTCAGTTATTTTGCAAAAACAATCTATATACCTTAAAATGGGATTTCTTGATATCATGTGTGTAGACTTGTTGTTTATGAAACACCCAAAGAGTCCTTGAAATATAACAAATTAAACCCAGTTATTTTTTATTTAACAAAAGCTCTTGAAATCTTGTCTAGCCATGTTTTTTTCCACAGCTGTGTGGAATTACATCACATATTTTTGTCTGTGTGTGCATCTCACTGAAAGCATTTCTCAAAGTCATCCAGGTCCATCCAAATCTTCTGCAGGATGGGTTTGGCAACAATTGAGGATTCCTCAGATGCGGCTTCTTTCAGTTTTGCAGTTTTGGGAATGTCTGTGTGGAAAATACTTATTTAATTTAGGTGACACCATAGCTGATTAATAATGGATCTATGCACATTTGTTGTGCTAGACTTCGTCCTAATGTGCCTTATAACTTCTATTACAAAAACGCAATGACTACAAAATGTGTTTCCTCTTGTGACTCATAGCAAGTTATCCAAGACTCAAATCATTACCTTAAACACAGTGAGCTGAACTGGCCAAACTCCCACATAATGGCATAGTGTAAGTGCACATGCACATCCTTACTCCCACTCACCAACTCCCACTATCTCAGTGCTTCTCATAGACATATGCAGACAAACATTCCCCCCCCCAAAAAAAAAACAAAAAAAAAAACACGCACACACAGTCTGCCTCTGAGCTCTACTTCAAGCAAGAATCTGATCAGAAAGCTGAGGTGGCGAGGGGCCAGCATCTCTGCTGCTGAGCGATGGTGGTCCGTTAGCTCAAAGCAACTAAACAGGGGCAGAAATAAGGTGGGGAATTGGCCGGTTGTCACAAGGCATAATTTCAGTGAGACAGATGGAAGGAGTGAAGGCAAGAGATGCAAGTATTACTAATTTCCATAAATGGGCTATGCTGCACCAATGCTCTTTGAGTACACCAATGATTAAGACATTCACCACACTTGTCACTTCCAATAAAACAGACCTAATAAACATTGGTTCAGTCTGGTATTCAGTGTAATACAGTATTTGACCTCAGGTAAGGCCATCTTGTTCAGAGATACGGAGCCAGTGCAGACTGTTTTCAACATAAATGAGGAGCCTGGAATCTGAAATGAACAGCTTTTACCAGTGGAGTTGTCACCTTTGTTCTTCTTGTCCTTTACAGCAACCTAAAGTGACAATGAGAGAGGTAAAAAAAAGAGTGAGAGAGGAACGGCCTGTGTGTAGCTGACAGAGTAACACTGGCAGAGATACGCCTACACCCTCTTGTGTTTCTATACCAGCTGTGGTGTTGCGCCATTCTCGCCCAACACCAAGACACCGCTAAAAACACCAGCATGAACACCAGCTCTAATTTACCCGGACTGTCAGTGAGAGAAAGAGGAGTTATTATGCTGTTTAGCATGTTGTTCCTCTAAGAGATTTACTAAACATTCCTGATTTGATGCTCATCTTCCCAGCACAATAAAGAAATAGAGCTAATGAGTCATTAGCATATGCTTCAAACACCAACATCTCCTATCTGAGAAAGAGATACAAGAAACAGCCCAGACCCCTGCTGCTATCAAAGTTGACTTTGAGGAGTGGTACAGCTGTATCACAAACCTAAAATTTTCCCCAAGTCCCTTCATTTTCAGTTTTTGCAACAATGCGCCCTTGAGTAAAAATCCTGGTGGATGTCCAACAGTTTACTCAGCCCTGTAACTTCAAAGCAATCCCTGCCAAGACTCTCCAATGAGTCAGAGTGTGTATGTGTCTTGCTGTGAGTCACCACTTATTAGAATAAGTACCCGGAGACCCAGACAGATAGAAAGAGGCACTGTGAGGTGCACTTGACCTCCTCTTCCCCACCATAACAGCAGGAAAATGTCAAGGTGTATGTCAAAGGGTAGTCTGTGCATGTGCACAAGAGTGCAAAAAAAGTTTGAGTTGAACTTTAAGGTAGTGATTTTCAAGTGCTCCGGCACCCTACACTGTTAGACATGGTTGTAATTTCTAGTTACAGTGGGGGAAAAAAGTATTTAGTCAGCCACCAATTGTACAAGTTCTCCCACTTAAAAGATGAGAGAGGTCTCCAATTTTCATCATAGGTATGCCTCAACTATGAGAGACAAAGTGAGAAAAAAAAATCCAGAAAATCACATTGAAGGATTTTTAATGAATTAATTGGTAAATTCCTCGGTAAAATAAGTATTTGGTCAATAACAAAAGTTCATCTCAATACTTTGTTATATACCCTTTGTTGGCAATGACAGAGGTCAAACGTTTTCTGTAAGTCTTCACAAGGTTTTCACACACTGTTGCTGGTATTTTGGCCCATTCCTCCATGCAGATCTCCTCTAGAGCAGTGATGTTTTGGGGCTGTCGCTGGGCAACACAGACTTTCAACTCCCTCCAAAGATTTTCTATGGGGTTGAGATCTGGAGACTGGCTAGACCACTCCAGGACCTTGAAATGCTTCTTACGAAGCCACTCCTTCGTTGCCCGGGCAGTGTGTTTGGGATCATTGTCATGCTGAAAGACCCAGCCACGTTTCATCTTCAATGCCCTTGCTGATGGAAGGAGGTTTTCACTCAAAATCTCACGATACATGGCCCCATTCATTCTTTCCTTGACACGGATCAGTCGTCCTGGTACCTTTGCAGAAAAACAGCCCCAAAGTATGATGTTTTCACCCCCACGCTTCACAGTAGGTATGGTGTTCTTTCTCCTCCAAACACGACAAGTTGAGTTTTTACCAAAAAGTTCTATTTTGGTTTCATCTGACCATATGACATTCTCCCAATCCTCTTCTGGATCATCCAAACGCTCTCTAGCAAACTTCAGATGGGTCTGGACATGTACTGGCTTAAGCAGGGGGACACGTCTGGCACTGCAGGATTTGAGTCCCTGGCGGCGTAGTGTGTTTCTGATGTAGCCTTTGTTACTTTGGTCCCAGCTCTCTGCAGGTCATTCACTAGGTCCCCTCGTGTGGTTCTGGGATTTTTGCTCACCGTTCTCATGATCATTTTGACCTCACGGGGTGAGCTCTTGCGTGGAGCCCCAGATCGAGGGAGATTATCAGTGGTCTTGTATGTCTTCCATTTTCTAATAATTGCTCCCACAGTTGATTTCTTCACACCAAGCTTCTTACCTATGGCAGATTCAGTCGTCCCAGCCTGGTGCAGGTCTACAATTTTGTTTCTGGTGTCCTTTGACAGCTCTTTGGTCTTGACCATAGTGGAGATTGGAGTCTGACTGTTTGAGGTTGTGGACAGGTGTCTTTTATACTGATAATGAGTTCAAACAGGTGCCATTAATACAGGTAACGAGTGGAGGACAGAGGAGCCTCTTAAAGAAGAAGTTACAGGTCTGTGAGAGCCAGAAATCTTGCTTGTGTGTAGGTGACCAAATACTTATTTTACCAAGGAATTTACCAATTAATTCATTAAAAATCCTTCAATGTGATTTTCTGGATTTTTTTTTTCTCATTTTGTCTCTCATAGTTGAGGTATACCTCTGATGAAAATTGGAGACCTCTCTCATCTTTTAAGTGGGAGAACTTGCACAATTGGTGGCTGACTAAATACTTTTTTGCCCCACTGTACATACCATGTTTCATCCAGAATGATATTGTAAAACATTTTACTGGCAACACCCCTTGTAATGTCTAACAGTGTGGCGTGCCATGAGAGATCATTCATGGTGCCATGGAAAATTGTCTAATTTCATTTAATTGATCCAAAAAATTGCCAATAATTTGCCGTTGTGCATCAGTGCCTGCAGTGGTTCTTCCATTAGCAGTGGGTGGCAGTATGAATGCAAGTTTTCTTCTTCTCTTTCTTCCTGAAACACAACATTATGCGGAGTGGCATATAGCTGGAAATGTCACTACCGTCTAAAAAAACCTGCATCTTGACGTCAACGGTTTTCAGCATTAAACAAGCGGCAGATACAAACTGCCATAGAGCTCCGCCAGACTGGTCCATCTGTGTCCGGTGAGTGGTGGTCTCATTTTCAAACTAATTTCTTCTTCCAGTAATGGCAGACTATCACTGCTTATTGGCTATTGTGACTAAGCATCAAGAGAATTTTTGGCCTGAGTTGAGCAAAATCCAACTCGTACAGACATGAATTCACATGTATTCATGTTGCCCAGAGAAAATGTGCATGGGTCATTTCTTTCTGATGACTTTGTATGTAACTGTGCCGCATTTCAGACTGAGTACAAACAAATAACAAGAATGAATTGTCATTAGATATGCCATAATAGGCTACAATGTGCCATTTTATAACATTTTTGGTTTGGTGTGCTGCAGGATTCCTTCAAAGTAAAAAGGGTGCCGTGGCTCAAAAAAGGTTGAAAAACACTGCTGTTAGGCAAGGTGACACGTGTCCAGTCCACCTGCAGCATCCTACACAGTGTAGAGGAAAACACTATTTTATGACTTTTATTTTCTGTTTTTTTTCTATGAGAAAATATCAATGCATAGCTGAAGTGGCGAAGTGGGCAGTAATTTAAAAGCACTCAATGGAAGATTTTCCAGTCCAGTGCCCCTGACATTGCCAGTGATACTGAAGTATGTGTCATGGGGTGGAAGTATTTTGTTTCTTTTTTTGGATTTTGTATAGTTCTTAGACTTGTGTTGCATGTTTGTTTGTAGCTTTGCACATTTTTTGTGGTTTTAATATTTGATCAGTGTGTTTTTGAGATGGGGATGTTGTTTGCTTCCACCCTGCTTCCCCTGATTGCTGAGCAACGGCACCTGTATTGATTGGGATGTGCATGATATCAGAGGTGCTTTGGCAGTCCAGAGACAGGTCCTGCTTGAGGAGGAGAGCTTTTGCCAGGTGGGCGGAGCCCTGCCTGAGGGAAGGCCCGGCTGGATGAGGGCCTGGTTGGTGGAGAGTCCTGCTTGAGGAGGAGAGCTTTTGCCAGGAGGGAGGAGCTCTACCTGGAGGAAAGCCCAGCTGGATGAGGCCCTGGCTGGAGGAGAGGCCTATCAAGACAGCTGGACAAGAAAAGGCTGCTGGTCTCAGGAAGATGGCTGAACGAGGGCATGACTGAGGAGGAGGAGGAACAGTAATGGCCAGGACCACCATGATGCCGGCATTTGGGGAAGGACACTTCTGGGTGGAGCATTTGGGGTGCTGTAGGTGAGAAATGGCAAGAGGCAGAGTGAGGAACTCTGCCTTGCTGTCTGCCTTTGCTGTAAGTATCTGGGTCCCAGATAGCAGCACTCCATGACCATGATGATGATGGCAGTAGAAATACAGTATGGATATACTGCTGGCAAGTGTCTTCCCTTGTACAGGTTTCTTGAGGGCGCCGGTGTCGTGGTGGCAGATGGAGCCTGGCCTAGAAGGGTGGATCCTCCTCCTCTCAGCTTTTATGGACTTTGATTTGTTTTTAGCCCACTTTTAGTCTTCTTTTTAGCTTAGGTTTTAGTTGAGGTTTTTTATTTTAGTGGGCATTTCTTGTACATAATTCCTTGTAATAAAATTCCTTTGAACATCCTCATAAGTTCCCTTTGGTTGCTACCTGTGACTCCTCACCTGGTTTTAAAGAACCTTGTAACCTTGCAGCAGGTTATGTTTTTAATTACCCCCCCCCCCGGCCTATATGTTGCATATGTGCATTTGTTTTCCTCATTTGGAAGCCACAATATGTAAGACATACTGGACATATGCCTCCAAGGACTGCAGTATCAAAATTAGTATGAATATCACTTTCTTTGTTTTCCACTCATTGATATGATCATTTCCTCCATAAGGTATACTCTTCTTTTTTGTTTATGTAAATGCTGAAATACTTGCACAGTTCTTGCAAGTAAATCAGTGTGTATCACAAGATATCATTTTGCATGGAGCCGGAGTGGGGGGAAAATGAGATGAAAGCGTATACCTATCCAATGTGAATGCTGGTTTTGACTATGCATACCTGTAAAATAGTCTTGAAAACATTATTGGCTAATATATATTCCATTGGGTAATATATAATTCATAATATTTATGTACTTACACATTTAAAAAACCAGACCGTCAATGACGGAGTAGCTCATTCCAGCCTGACAAAATCAACCTGGACTGCTCAGATCTCCTGACCATTAACCCTGACCTTAAGAACAGCCTAGATACAGACCCATCTAGGATGTGCTTAAAGTTGAGGTCAGTGGCCGAGGAAGTGTGTTTTTTGTGAAATCATAAATGCCCACATCTACTGACCTTTAATAATGACCTTGACCTTAACCTACCAAAGACCATATAAAAATGGTACTTTCTGCCTTCTGGCTTGGTGCTCAGCATAATAGAATGGGAAAAGGAAAGTTAACGCACAGAGCTACCAAAGGACTGACCTCCCACTGTAGCTTTCACTACTTACAGTAGCTGTGTGACCTAGGGTCAGAGAAACAGAGATAGGTGCCGCATCTATACACCACATGGTGTCCCACATGCTGTGGAAGGGAATTAACTTAACTTGACCTTAACCTGGATGCAGCCCTACCTGAGGGTCACTGTGAGTTAATTCCGTGAGAATGAGGTAATTACCTAGGAGGAGTGATTTTTCTGAAATCATGTAAGTGCCCAGATCTCCTGACCTTTGACTTTGACATTGACCTTGAGGACAACCTGGATACAGACCCTCCTGAGGATCCTTGTGAGTGAGTTTGGTGACAACTGGGGTAATTGCCTACGAGTAACAAATTTCATTAAATCCCCTAAGTGCCCAGGGGCCTCATGTACAAAGGGTACTAACGCACAAAATCATGGTGTTAGTCCTTTTCCATGGAAAATTTCAGATGTATCAAGAATGAAATGACCGTGGAAATATGCGCAGCCCCACGCCAACTTCATGGCTGGCGTACGTATGTTTCTACTGTTATTGGTCCACTGGCAACACTTAGAGGTGATGTTGGGAGACTGATAATGACATGAAAATGATTGTAAACACCAGAGACACATGATGAACAAACATCCAAGTGTGCGCAATTAGATGAGTGGATATAAAAGCAAGCACAAAGAAGTGAAGAAAATGCCTCTAACAACAATGGCGTTGGCATTATTAGAGGATATTGCAAATTGCACAGTGAGAAGACAAAGGGTATTTAGAGACAGAAGATTTTCTGGCTCAGGATGATGACCGAGGATCAACCGGTTTAAGTTTCCACAGGCAGTCCTTGTGGAACTGTGCTCAGAGCTACAGCTACTCTTGGAGCACGACATGGCGAGAAGCTGTGTGCTGCCTTTCCCAGTGCAGGTGCTGACAACACTGGGGTTCCTGGCAACAGGGGCAATCCAGAGGGAGCTGGCAAAACGATCGGGAATTTCCCAGTCAACCCTGAGCCGAGCTATGCCAGCTGTGTGGGATGGCATTATCCGGCTGTCACCCAGGTACTTCATATTCCCATACAATGCAGTTCAACAGGCCAACATCAAAGTGCATTTGCAGCGAGAGCCAGTTTTTCTAATAATTCTAATGAACAGCATTTTTGGGAACAAACTACAAGCTGGCACTGTGCGGATGGGTGGCTTCTTGGGGAGTAAATTCACGTACAGTAATTGTCCTAAATAACCCACCTCGTGCGCAACGTGCCTGTGCGCCCGCAAGTATCACCCTGTCTGCAAGGCTTCATTACAAGTCAGTGGGTCGAGTAAGTGACTTTCTTTTTCTGCTGCTTAAACAACTGTTTCACAGCATTCTACCAAGCCCCCAGTTGCCTCTGTGTGTACAGTAGTTATGTCAATAAACACATGCATAAAGTTTGAAATGCAACAGTGTCACTCTTTCCCCGGCGCACTTCATTCACTTACAATAGTAGTGTGTATAATCCATGTAAGTTGTATGTAACTATAAAGGATGAGATTTGCATTTTGGACATAAAATATGTGCTTGTCAAGTCCAGTTGATCTACTTTCAACTGACAGGTGACTGTGGCTACCCACTAAATACGCTCATATTGTCTTCTTTTTCATGACTGTTTTCCTTTAATTCAACCAGCTGATCCACCCAGCTGGTCACAAATCACAGCGATCAGCTGATGCTTCTGAGGACGACTGCAGACGTCAGTGGAAACATGTCAAGGTAAAATCAACATCTCCTTATCTTATAGGGCTGTGAGGAGGTTATTGAATTACCTGCATCTGGTGCTAATGCTGGAGGACAGCATGTCAAACAAAATGTTTTTACATGCCTCTACCTCAATTCAGGAGCGCCCCCAAGTCACAGTCCGTGAAATTCCATTAAATTCATTATTTCTGATCATGGATACAGGAGAATCAAACGTGCTTGTATATATCTATTTGCATATCTATTAGCATCTAATTGCATATTCAAATGGAGGTGTGTCAAGGGAGGAGTCCGGTATTTCCTCACGTGTGTTCAACTTCAAGTAGATTGGGATGTACAGTACAAAGGAAATGTGCTTGGATTCCTGCGTACGCACTGTTTCATACATCTGGATTTTTTTTTGCTTATGACGTTTTCTTGATTTAAATGTACGTCATCTTTCAGTAGGAAATCCATGCCGAGTCTTTGTACATGAGGCACCAGGTCTCTTGACCTTTGACCTTGACTTTAAACACAACTTGGATGCAGACCCACCTGAGGATTATTGTTAGTGAGTTTAGTGAACATCAGCGTAATCTGCTACGAAGAGTAGGAAATTGTATTAAAATGTTCTGAAATTAAACAAGTGCCTAGATCTCCTGACCTTTGACCTTGATCTTGGGCACAACTTGGATGCAGACCCACCTGAGGATCATTTTGAGTTTGGTGAACACTGGGGCCAAATGCTGAGAAGGAGTAGTGATTCTTGTGAAATATGGCCTATCGGGCACCGTGGCCCGATAGGCCATGCCGTGCATCAGTCAAACGTAAACGTTTGCAAAATTACCAACATGAGTGGGAAGAGCTCAATGATTGGCTTGACAGCATCAAAGACAACAAGTCCAGGGCAAACTGCAAAGTTGTACTCTACACAAACAGAAAAAAAATGTTGATAAACAAGTTGTGCAGTTCTAATGAGCGTTAAATAAATTATTTGAACACCCAGATTATTTGAGGGTGTTCTTTCATTTGTAGTAAACCGGAACATTTTGGCTTTCGAGCTTGAAAGTTATAAACATTGTCAAAGAAGCACTTCAAACTTTGGCCTCTGAGTACTTTAATACTTTATTTAAACAATGATTAAGTTATGATAAACCACAACTAGCACCCCACACATCACCTTGGGACAGCGCGGGGTAGGGTCCTTTATTTTTCTGGATTGAAGGTTGCAACCCTAACTACGGCCACTGTATGCCGGGAGGAGGAGGCTCATTGCTGGTGGATAGGACACACGAGCATAGAGTGATGATATAGAGTAAAGTATGTGGCGGTAATGCACCTGTAAGCTGGTTGCCAACTGCCAATCAAATCTAAAAGAAGAAGAAGAAGGTGTGACAGCATGCAATCTCATGTGCATCGCTATTATGGTTCATGTTACACCAATGCACTTTTGATGAGGAAAAAGGTGGTCTGTCATCAGAAGCACATTGTTCAATGCTATTTCAGTGGCATGTTTTGAAATTGCGCAGTTCTGGAGCTCATGAGGAGACACCAGGCGCTGAGTTTTTCTGTTATTTTAATGGGGAGAGTTGTAACAGTCATAATCACCCGTCATTTTAAATATCACAAATGAAATAGTTTGTTTTTTTTAATTCCAATAATGCCTGATTTTTTTTCAGGAAATGAATGAATGAACAGGGAGTGGGTGTGCGTTCTGGTGTGGGTGTGTGGCACACGGGGGGGGGGGGTAGCTACTATCAGTTTTAAGATTTTAACCCTTTGAGTGTGTGAATATGTGTGCCCCTAGTGGCAGAGCGTGGCACTGCACCTGTCGTCTCACTCTCACATGTTCACCTGCATTGGGGCCTGCATTGGGGATTTGTACTGATTTTTACTGATTTGCCAGTTTCAAAAGGTGGCAGACATCCGTTGGAGGATTCTGTGGATGACACGTAATACACCAAAAAAGAAGAACTCATTTCCTTTTCCTGTTTTTAGCATTTTAGCCCAGAAAGCTAATATGTCCGCGATCGGTCACCGTCACTTTTATCGGCTTTGTACGCGGACAACAGCCGCAGGATACAAGCGAAATTTATGTGGGATAATCTTAAGACTTTGTAGATGTGGTAGAGACTTTAACATGACCGACAGAATGCAAAATAACAACCATGATTGGTGAAAACGCAGCGGCCACGCCAGCCAGCCAGCCAGCCAACCAGCCAGCCCCCCCTTTGTCAAAAGTAAGTGAGAATTTTCTGGGGGGTTTTTTTGTGTGTGTTTTTTTTAATATTGTACTGATTTCTTTTTCATATACTTTGAAGATAAGATGATGAGGTACCTCTGTACAAAAAATGGTGTCAAAAGACTGAACCATTCATTGTGTAAATACTGTACATCCGAAGTCCAGTTTTGACTGAGTTATGGAATTAAAGAGGTGCCGTGACATTATGCAACTTAGATGCGTAAATTTATTCCTATCTGAAACTTTGGATCATATTTTACATCTTTCTAATTGACAGTAAGCCATTATCTCTTACCACTTTCAAGTTATAGCCTTGAAAATCTGAACTATTTTATTGACAAAAAATATTTACCACTCTTGACCACTAGGGGTTATGTCGCAATTCGGCGACAGACGCACACAAAAGGTTAAACTACAGAGCTCTTTTGTGACAACAATTTGTCCACTAATCTGTCATGTGTTGGTCCATCCTATTACATCATCATATCTCGTGTCCATTTGTGCTCACGCATCCCGATTAATAAAAAGAATACACTCAGCCAGTGTATTCTGTTAAATAAGGACAGTTGAATGTGAAGTATTTGAAGACACAACAGGGTTTTTCACTACACAGAGGAAAAAAAAAAACATTACTTGGGTTTATGATTCAGTTCTCTACCAGACCGTAGCTGGACCAGTCTGTACTGGGAAAACAGCTGTCACCATGACCCCGAAGATGAGTTGGTATGGGCGCACAAACCCCATATTCATTATCTAATGATAACAGTTTTTACAATTTTAATCTCATTCACTGTCATTTTTTTAAAAGAATGATTCAAAATAGAAATATCCCGACAGTTGTTTTGAATTAAATCTACAATTTTGCATTCACCAGAGCAGATTAATACAGCTCAGGCCACGACGAGTGGCTCCTCTTGGTTTAAAAGAGAAGCTCTGATGAACGATATTTTTTTTTGTGAGATTGGGTTTACAATAATAAAACTGAAGGAAACTTAACCTCATGGACGAAGAGAAAGACTGGCATGATCTCTGAATTGTAGCCAACAGCTCTCATCCATGGGCAAGCAAGGATGTGGAGTTAAAAAGCTCCTTGTTTTTAAATGATTTTACATTTTGTGAACGAGCCTGAATTGTCCTCAGCACAAAACGGAATTGTCCTCCCGCTTAAACCTCTTTCGTGTTAGCATCACTTCTTTGATCTTGTGCCCCTGTTTTTTCAAGGAAATGAGAGCAAAGGCAGCAATTGGTTTATTTCACATTACATCCCAAACACACCTCTGAATAATTAAGAGCGTTAGGACAACCCTTTTCGACTTTGTGTCCGTCGGAAAATTTGTTTCTGTGCTGTTGTGATAAGGAAATGAACTTGGAGAACGCCCATAAACACGTTCTGTGTCAGTGACAACTGACCATGTCCTTGTAATACAACCCTTTGTTTTATTTTTCCCAAGAAATAACTATGAAAATGAACTAAAACTATACTTAGCAGTGTTATCAGGAATTACATTCTGAACTGTAGCAGATGTTAAAAATGTGTGAATAAACCAGAATTTAATACTTTAAACAGAGGGAGTGATTTATTAAAAAAAAACCTCATGTCATTTTTAGTCCCTCAGGACATAACCTTCCATGCGTTTGTGAAGAGTGGGAGCACACAGCCAGTTTAAATGTGACACAGGCACAACCCAATCTACACAAGTGACACATCAAATTAGCATGTCCACACTGCCCTAACCTAGCCGCTCTATAACTGGTCACAGTTACACAAGAGGGCGATTAACATGAACTCTATTTTTTTCCGCGTATGCTAGGAGTGAAGTGTAATAATGAAGCCCCCAGGAGACACAGACACTGATGGCTCATCATCTAATTGTGCTGCTTTTCTCATCAGCTCAGTACACGACCTCACCCTGTATGAAACCCACGTGGCTTTTCCACTCCCAACACACACCAGAGATTCTCCTTTAATGCAGTATTTGCATGTTTCTTTGTCTGCTTTCACCTCTCCTGGTTTTTGCACCTTCCTCCCTTTCTCACTGAATTGTACAGTTGCCCCCCTCTGTTTTATTCTTGTCATTTATACACTCATCCTCTTTGCTGTGTTTGTCTGTGTCTCTCCAGTGTTGCTGTTCTGAACCCCCCACGCCCTGTATTTCCCCTTCCTAGCTGGTTCTCTCTTTAGTGCAGATGTGCCCCTGGTCAGTGGTGGCCTGGCTGGGAGACAACAGAAGTGACTTTGAGCTTGGGGGATGACAGCCTAGTTGTCACTGACAAACAGAACTACTCCAAATAGCCCTCCACTACATACTAACAGGGTAGACAGGAGGGTTGAGAGAACTGGGAGGAAGCAAGAAAGAAAAGAAATAATAAGAAACACAACCTAAACAGTTGCCTGCTACAATTTCAGTTTTTTGTTTTGTTTTGTTTTTTCTAATTGGTCTTTTTGGCATTCCTTAAAGCTTTACAGAACTTGTAAGTTATTTATCAGCAACTATTTTCCTTATATTGAATATCAATCTAATGGCGAAAAAAGCTGTAAGATCTTACAATGGATATAAAAAGTCTACACACCCCTGTTCAAATGCCAGGTTTTTGTGATGTAAAAAATAAGACCAAGATAAATCATTTCAAAACTTTTTTTTCCTCATTAATGTGACCTATAACCTGTACAACCCAAATGAAAAATTGTAGTCACATCTTACAGCACAAACCATGGTCCACAGAGAGCTTCCAAAGCATCAGAGGGCTCTCATTGTTCAAAGGTATCAGTAAGGAGAAGGGTACAAAAGAACTTCCAAGGCATTAAATATACCATGGAACACAGTGAAGACAGTCATCTTCAAGTGGAGAAAATATGGCACAACAGTGACATTATCAAGAACTGGATGTCCCTCCAAAACTGATGAAAAGACGAGAAGAAAACTGGTCAGGGAGGCTGCCAAGAGGCTGACAGCAACATTGAAAGAGCTGCAGGAATTTCTGGCAAGTACTGGCTGTTTAGTACATGTGTCAACAATCTCCCATCTTTGTCATATGTCTGGGCTATGGGGTAGGGTGGCAAGACGGAAGCCTTAGCTTACAAAGAAAAACAATCCAATCCCGGCTACATTTTGCAAAAATGCATTTGAAATCTCCCAAATGCACGTGGGAAAATGTGTTATGGTCCGATGAAACCAAGGTTGAGCTTTTCAAACATAATTCCAAAAGGTATATTTGGTGCAAACACAACACTGCTCATCACCAAAAGAACACCATCCCTACAGTTAAGCATGGTGGTGGCAGCATCATGCTTTGGGACTGTTTTTCTTCATCTGGAATTGGGGCCTTAGTCAAGGTAGAGAGAATTGTGAATAGCTCCAAATACCAGTCAGTGTTGGCACCAGTGATGGGAGTAATGCCACTACTTTGCAGTAACGTGCTGTGTAACGAAATTACTGTTTAAAAATTCAGTAATGCGTTACACTTACTGAAATTTGATGAGATGCATTACTCGCGTTATTCGTTTTATTAATATGGATAGATATTTTAGCGCAAATAAACTGACTCTACCATAGCTGGTGCAGCCGTCAGTCTCCGTGGGTCGGTTTCCTGTCCTGCCCCAATTCACACGCAACCCGGTGGTGACTTCTCATATCAAGCCCTGATCACCTGTTGTCCCAGCGGTGAATAGCCCCTAACAGCTTCTACCTCTGTGGTTAAACATGAGTATTTTTAGAGCAAGAAGTTCGCATATAATGCCGCATTAAATGCATTTAAAGGTTTCTTACGCACAGAGAAAAAGTGACTGTGATTTGTTGCAGTAAAGAATAGCTTCTTGTAAGCGGTGAACTTTCATTTATCTGTGCTTTCTGTTTCATTTTATCTCATTCATTTACATGCTGTTCTAATATGCAGCTATTTCATAGAAGTAAATCCTCTAAATATGTGTTTTTAATGGCCTGGTCCAGGGATGTCATACATATGGTTCGTGGGCCAAAAACGGCCCACCAGGGGGTCCAAAATTTTCTCTGTGAATTCATAGCTTTATTTCTAGTAAATTTCTGACTTTCTACTGATTACAATAGTTTATGGAAATCTGTCACATTTTTTTTCTCTGTAAATGAGTTTTTTTCTCATCAGTTTTCTTTTTCTTCTTTTCTCTGATGAGAACAAGGGGCCCTTGATCTTGCTATGTGTGCAAGATGACTTAAGTATGCATTTAAAGTTACTTTTCCAAGTAGCTTGTTACTTTAATCATGCAGTAACTCAAAAGTAACTCAGTTACTTTTGAAAAGAAGTAACTAGTAACTGTAACAAGTTACTATTTTTTAGTAACTTGCCCAACATTGGTTGGCACAAAACCTTCAGGCTTCTGCTAGAAAGCTGAAGATGAAGAGGAACTTCATCTTTCAGCATGACAATGACCCAAAGCACACATCCAAATTAACAAAAGAACGGCTTCACCAGAAGAAGATTAAGGTTTTGGAATGGCCCAGTCAGAGTCCAGACCTGAATCCGATCGAATATCTGTGGGGTGATCTGAAGAGGACTGTGCACAAGAGATGCCCTTCCAATCTGACAGATTTGGAGCTGTTTTGCAAAGAAGAGTGGGCAAATATTGCCACATCAAGATGTGACATGCTGATGGACTCCTGCCAAAAAAGAGTGGTGCTGTAATAAAAGCCAAAGGTGCTGCACAAAGTATTAGTTCAAGGGTGTGCATATTTATGCAACCAGGTTATTGTAAGTTTTTTTTTTTACCTTAAAAGATTTCAGCAAACAATATTTTCAAAGAATGTACCTCTAATTTGTCAGCGCTATTTGGTGAGTTGGGGATGCTATTGGCTGCATCAGGATCAAGGCTGCTTCCAGTCTCCTCTCCCTCAGTAATTGATACCAGAGGGGGCCCATAGGCCCATTTCTTTGGTGTGTTCTGCTTGTCCTCTCTGACACACAAAGACATATATGTATCCAACATGTTGCTGTATGTGCACATGAATAATATAGTCATTGTATTTAAAAAAAAAAAAAAAAAACCTTGAGAATTTTTAGCATTTTATTTAATTCAATTGCTTCACAATTGAGATTCAATCTGAGTTTGGACTGAAACTTGTTTAATAAACAAACTTGTTTTAATTCAGGATAAAGGCCTGTATTTATACATATAAGAAAGGCAAAATGATTGCATTGGTATCAGGGAGCAATAAATAAATAAAAAAACAATCATTAAAACATACAATAAACCAATAAATGCTAATTAAAACTGCCGACATTTTGTAAAAGTCTCTCCCTCCATCCGCAGGTGGAGCCTTAGTTACAGGCTCTGGTCTGTGAGCAGAAACTGCATGTTAAACGACTATTTTTTAGAATTAAAAAAATAGATGAAAATTAATAAAATATATTACAAACAAAAATGTTATTGAAAATAAATAAATAAATGACGTGGAAGACTTACGTATAGACAAATAGATACAGTACATGATTATCTGTTCAGTGTATTTAACTCTACATAAAATTATTCTAGATTGACTGAACACTCTTGAGAGAAGATCTTTGTTGGTTTGCTCCTGGTGAAGCAAAATTTTGTGTTCTGGAGGATAAAAACACTCCAAAATGATTTCAAACAAACAAATCTGTCCACCTGTGATGGTGAGATGAGTTGCTAATTATTTACGACATTATTACCCTATTCTAAAGGAAGTGTTATTTATGTCTCTTAATTTCAAATAATTTTAGATCATTTCAAAGTACGTACCGTTCTGGAAGTGAGCCACAGTCGCTCTTGACATGGCAGAAGAGAAAAGGGCTGGCAACCTCGATGAACTGCTCTGGTTTTGACAAAGAGAGCTCTGCAAAAAAAAAAAAAAGAGGGAAAAAATCCACATGCAAGTGCTGCTTTCTTCCACATTCTGACTTTTTATTTCATTTGTTCACTGAGAGAGCTCAGCTGATGTCCGATATGCCTGAACCAGCAGCTATTTTCAACACTGAAATATTGTGGCCACACTCCTATTTTCATTTCAGCATGCCTGTACTGTATGCCCTTTCTACTGTGGGCCACAAAATCCCAGCATTAAACACTCCCTTTAATTATACTCAAAGTTATTTATTGATGACATACACCTACACACCATCACATAATTTGCACTTTCCTGTTTGTTTGATATCCTCCCCTGCATCCTCTGCCTGGTTCCCTTCACTGCCTTTGCCAAACTTAATTTTGACATCTTTCATTCATTGCTTCCTTCACTATGCGTAACTCACCTTGTGGTTCAGAAGTGACTGCAATCTCCTTGCGTGGACGGATGAGTTTCCATCGGGGCACAGGTGGGGGTTTGGGTGGTGCTTCAAGCTGGCATGCACGGGTTCTCATCAACAGGACAACATGGCTGTGCAGCAACAAGAGTCCATATTTGCGTAGGAATTCTGAAGACAAAGCCTGCATGATTGCACAAGCAATAATTACTAATTAGGAAGGTATAATAGATGAAATCAAAAGAGCATTCTGACATGAGATCTGGGAAGCTTTTTAGTGTGAGAAGTGAAGAAAAGTTAAAAGAAATTGCCCTTTTTAAATTAAGCACCGAAATAATGTGAACACAAAAAGAAACTATGGCAGTGTATATTTTAAAACATGATGATTTGTTGTATTCTTAAAGATAATATAACAACACAGTCAACTTCAAATTTGCCACTGGTACATTAAATATTCAGGTTATGGTTTTGTTTTGCACTGTTTATCAGCCTACAAATCTATTACTATGATTTCAACCAACTAACTACATTGATGCTAATTTTGAATATGCTCAAAAGAGATTCTGGATGAAAATAAAAAACACATTCTAAAATGCAAATGTCTTCACTTAACAAGGGTGGATTGAAATGTGATTCAGTGAAGACAAATGTGCATATAGCTGATAACTATTAATTTACAATGGGAGTTATTTGAAGTTTCAGCACCGATTAAATAGGTGGTGTCACAAGCCTCCCTGTGCACTTTTATGCAGCGCACGGAGGAGGGTAAGGATGAATGGACTAACACGCAGGTTACACCACACACACATTTATTAGACAAAAGGCAAACAGTTCCAAAAATAAAGGCGTACTAAAATGATACAGCTGTGCACTTAATGGCCGGGTCTTAATGGCCATTAAGTGTGACACTTAATGCCAGGATCGCCGGCAGCGGTGGAGCTCGGTGAGTGGAGTTCAGATGCAGCTGAGGGCTGCATCCGACTCTCCTCCCTAGAGCCAGGCAAGATCTCTCCAATACTGACATTAGAAAAACAAGAGAGAAAACTTGCCCAAGCTCGAGCTGCACCGCCGTCCAGGACTCCGCCAATCCTAGCAATGTGATCTCGGGCCTGGCCTCCAAGAGGTCCAACTCTGGCTCCCATTCAGCTGCAACCATCTCTGCAGCTGGCAAGATGGTGGCGACAGTCCTACAGTCCTCCGAAGAAATAACCCCCGCTGGAGATGAATCCAGCGAGGAGGCTGAGGGCTGGTTCTGTGCAGGATCTGGAGCAGTATCCTCCAGGGCCTCAGGCTCCTCCATCGTCTGGTGGCCAGGTTCCAGGGCCGGCGAACACTCAGGGAAAATTGGAGGAGACACGGAGAGGGAAAAAAAAGAATCAGTGTTTGCAGCTGGAGGAGAGGACCCAGTGGACTGCTGAAACTGGGCCTCTCCCTTGGGATACAGGCAAGGTTCAGTGTTATTAGATTGTATAGAATGAAAAAAAACAATTGCCTCTCATCCCGGTCTTTGGTGTTCCCAGCTGCAGGCTGCAGACAGTCATCCCTCTCCGTGTCAAAGGTGATGTGGGCCCCTTCGACGGCTTGCGGAGGAGCCTTCTCCATGACGATGGAGGTGGGCGTTCCCAGGGTGACCTCAGCGGACCTCACGGCGGCTGGAGGGAAGAGGGCTGCCGAGGACGAGGAGGGCTTCTCCTGATGTCTGCCCACAGGACGATGCTGTTTGCCGGAAGCTGTAGCTGGTTTGACCGGAGCGGGAGTGAGCGTAGCTCTCTGGCGTGAAGCAGGAAAGCCGGAGGCCCAGGAGCGCTCCCTCTTCGGCACAAGCCCAGTCTTTCTAGGGGACTTCCTCACCCTCCCGCCGTTCTCATGCCGCAACGCTGCCAACAGGTTTATCCTCTCAATTCCCTCAGAGTGTTCAGAAAGCTGAGGGCATTGCCGGACCTCTGCCTCCGCCAGACCCACGTACCACAGGATGTCCTCTGGGGTGGAGTAGTTGCCTGCCGAGGAGATGAGCCCATCAATGTTCATCAGGGCTCGACAGCACACCCACCCCAGGCTCATTGGGTAACTCCAGCTTGCGGCTTCCATGACCAACTCCAAAAAAACAGGTGAGTGACAAAAAAGAAAACACTTCAAAATGAAAAAGGCATGTATGGATGCAACCTGCTAAATCCTTGCTGGCTGGACCATTGTCACAAGTCTCCCCGTGCGCTTTTACGTAGCACACGGAGGGGAAGGATGGATGGATTTACACGCAGGTTACACCACACACACATTTATTAGACAAAAGGCAAACAGTTCCAAAAATAAAGAAGTACAAAAATGATACAGCTGTGCACTTAATGGCTCACGCGACAAGCACGCAGCGGGCAGACCACAGTGCACTGTGGTCACAAGATAAACAAAAACCCACAGAACAAAAACACACAACTGCTCAAGCTACTAGAGAGTCCTCCGGGATGCACTACAGTCTTAAGGTGAGCACCACCGGGGAAAAGCACACAGTTACTACTCTCATGGCTGGGGTAGTCCGAGTTGGTCCAACAGTAGCCTGGCAGCTCTACACACACCAAGGGGAACAGCAATGGTGCGGAACACACACTCCTTTATAGACATAAGTGTCTACACGGCGATTAACATCCATGTGGCTTGCACAATGGTCTATCAATGCTTGACTGGCAAAGGCCGCCTAAGTACAAGCATTGCTGGCACCACAAATTGGGAGCACCTGGGCGAGGCGCGGGAATGACAATTACCGGGGAGGAATCAGCTGGCTGTCAAGAGAAAGGGGGCGTGGTCGGACCAGCGAGTGTTGAGACAACGCTCACACGAATGTAGGTCAAAGAGGCTGCCTAACAGCCGCCGGCCAGAGCGGTGGCTACAGGCATGGAAAAGAAAAAGAACAAAGACATAAAAAACAACAAGAACTCAAAAGATAACACAATTCATAAATCACCCGATGCCTGAGCCACAGAGAACGGTCAGAACCAAGCCTACAAGATAACACCGGCTTGGTTCATGACAGGTGCATTTTTGAGGGAGTAACTGAAATGTGCCATCAAGAGTTCCATAGACATGTAAAACATGGAGTCCTGAGCAGCTGCTTTGCTTCCATCAGCCCATCACCTCCCAGCAGAGTCTCAAAGTGCTACAGGGCAAAAAGGTAACTCAGGATTTTTATCCACCACTGGATGTCACACTGGAGCTCCACTCTGAAAAAACAAAACAAAACCGTAGCTTTGCCACATGTTCTAACACCACCCATCACAATCCTTTTCCATCTGCCCTCTGCAAGCAGAACCTATGGTAATGACTAACCACAACTCTTGTCAGTGACATAGAGTCTATGATCAGAGGTGGACCAGATCACAGTGCTTTTCTGTTCGGTCTCTTTCACCAATTCACGGTGAAAGAGACCGAACCACAGATGGAGCTTCCTGTGGTTCCTTTGCAGCCTCCAACAAGCAAAGCAGAATGGGAACCCATCAGACGAGCCTCCGGGAGCAGGCTCGATGTGGTGCAGAGTCCTGCTTCCGTTTTCAGCGGGACAGTGTAAAGGCCCAAAAAGAGCAAGCCAGCTTGGTACCGGCAGAACCTTCCAAGGTGCCATCAACTGGCTGTCAGAGGAGGGAAAACCAATAGTAATGCTAACAGCAGTAACCGATGGATGTGTACAGAAATTAATAACAAAAGAAGCCACATAGCCACAGGGACTATAAGATGCATTCAGACCAAATGCAAATGGGCGGCCCGAATACATACAAAATCAATGGAAAGAGGCAAGCACAAGTGAATCTCGTGCATTTACGTCCGAGGGGTATCATGAGCCTTGAGATTCTGCCGTCACCAGAGTAAAAGAATCAATATTGGGGAGTAAACTAGTTTGAAAATGAGACTGACACTTACCTGGAGACAGATGGACCAGGAGCTCTGCAGCTGAATTGGAGTGTCAAGAGTTTTTTTACCCCTAGACTCCTGCCACAGATGTGCTAACAAGGCTAGCAGGCTAGCAGTGTAAACAGCCCATCATCCAGGTGAAATTTTGGAGGCAGGGACAATTTTTTTCAGGTGAGACCCTGTCGGATAATGTAAACCTAAGCATGACGGTGTTTTGGGAATTTCCACAGCAGGTTGAACACAGCTGCAGAAGTTATAAAGGCAACTTCACCTGACTGCAACTCACTCAGACTGAATTCATGTCTATTCGCATCTTTACATTGAGTTAAAATGTAATTACGCTGCATGAAAAATTCACTCATTCGCGTTTGGTGTGATCGCACCCTAAGACATACAGTTAGGTCCATATATATCTGGACACTGACACAAGTTTTGCTTTTTTAGCAGTTTACCAAAACATATTCAAGACACAGTTATATAATCAATATGGGTTTAAAGCGCAGAATTTCAGCTTTAATTTGAGGGCATTCACATCTAAATTGGAGTTACGGTTTAGGGATTAAAGTCATCTTTATACAAAATCTAGTCATTTCAGGGGCTCAAAGGTAACTGGAAAAATTAATATTACCATCAATAAAATGTTAATTTTTAACACTTTGCTGAGAATCCTTTGCAGGCAATGACTGCCTGAAGTCTGGAACCCATAGACATCACCAAACACTGGGTTTTCTCCTTTGTGATTCTTTGCCAGGCCTTTACTGCAGCTGTCTTCAGTGGTTGTTTGTTGGTGGGTCTTTCTGCCTTAAGTTTGTCTTAAACTGACTCAGCCATTGCAGAATATTCCACTTCTTTGCCTTAAAAAAAATTCCTTGGTTGCTTTTGCAGTGTATTTTGGGTCATTGTCCATCTGTAAAGAGTCGTCCAATCAACATTGCTGCATTTGGATGAATCTAAAATCAGACCGTGAGGAAGCCTATCTTATATGGACAGGCAACTCATTCCATAGTTTAGGAGCTGCCACAAAGAAGGCGCGGTCCCCTCTGAGCTTTCGCTTAACTTTAGGCACACTCAGAAGCAGCTGATCAGCTGACCGAAGAAAGCAGGAGGGTGTATAGTAGTATAACAGCTCAGAAAGATAAGGGGGAGCGAGGCCATTTAGGAATTTTTTCATCTTCTTCTGCTTAATCCTTTTCGTGCCGCGGGGGGGGGCTCAAGCCTATCCCAGCATCTTTGGGCGGGGACAGGGTACACCCTGGACAGATCGCCAGTCCATCTTAGGGCCAACACAGAGACAAGACAACCATTCACTCTCACAATCATACCTGGGCGATTCTATATTTTGGGGTACATTCCATGTCCGCTGATGTTTAGTGATGTTACTGACTATTAAACATCTTTTTTTTCTCTGTAATTTCACATTTTAACCATGTATACACATAATGCAATATAACTGTAAAACATTTCACATATTTTCTGATTATTATTATTTAAAATCTATAATGATATCGAGTTTTCATTTTTTCCATGTCCGATTTCCCGTTTCACTGTGTTGTGATCAAAATAAAGTACTAAAAAACATCAAAGTCAATAATATTATTTTACAATGTTCTTAAGAGTGTTAAGTACTAGGAGAAAATAATAATTTCACATTATATTTTAACATCTTAATACTTAAAATTATTAATTTTACCGCTGTCTGCAAAATTCATGTCAACTAAGTTACCAACAAGACTCCGCCCACTGAACCCAAAAATGGTTTGGTCCAACACCATGTGACCAGCCCTGTGTGGTGACGTCTTCCTTTCTGGCGGGCATTTTGAATGCATTATGGTGAGTCTCCTCTCACTTCATTCAATATTTGATCTAAAATTACATGTGGTCTGAGAGTATATTAATTAAGCATCAACTAAGTTACTCATATAATCATGGGTTTTGATATTTCAATATTTAAATAAACTTACCTGATTAAAAAACCTGTTATCCTCTTTAAGAAAATGCCATGTGCATAGCTATGCTACATTAGCTAAGGAAGTTATGAGAGAAAACATGGAAATTGTCAACTAAGTTACCTGTCAACTAAGTTACACAGACTGGATAACTTAGTTGACATGCAACTCCAGTGCTCTCTGACAACAGTAATTTTCTCTACATTGTTGTCATTATCAATCTGCCTATCTCAATGAATACTGTAGTTAATAGAGTGCATTTTACTTTTTCACTATTCAAGTTAATTTAGTATTTTAAAATCTATTTGAAATAGGTGTCAGCAGCTGAAAAACAGCGCAGATACAGGGCTCGAAGAGATGCTGATCCAGCAAGAAGGGCAGCTTATTTGGAGAAGCAAAGACAGGCATGGCACAGGCTAAGGGCACAGAGAAAGGTGAAAACTGTTGAAATGATGAGTGAGAGAGAGAAGAGAAGCAAGAGGGCCTATTGGAGGAAGGCGCAGAAGGAAAGCAGGGAAAGAAAGATGAGTCTTCAGAACTTATGTACACCACCAGGGAGTCCAGGCAGCCCAGGTCCAGGCAGCCACCTTGCAAATCAGTCTCAGGAAACAAGGTAGGAATTCAGTGCCGTATGTTGATAAGGGAATAGATTTCTGTATTTAGGTAGGCCTATAACATTTTAAATTGGCCCACCTTGCACTCCTAAATTTCTACACATAGTACCATTGAGAGGAGACACACACACACACACACACACACACACATACACTCACTCACTCACTCACTCACTCACTCACTCACTCACTCTCTCTCACTCACACCAACAGTAATAAAGTAGAGTTAACTTTCTCTTTGTGTGTGTGTGTGTGTGTGTGTGTGTGTGTGTGTGTGTGTGTGTCTCCTCTCAATGGTACTATGTGTAGAAATTTAGGAGTGCTAGGCGGGCCAATTTAAAATGTTATAGGCCTACCTAAATACAGAAATCTATTCCCACAGTTCATCAATTATTTGTTGCCCTTTTACTGCTTTTATATGTATGTGAATCAAAGTCGTTTCATTTGATTCTGCTTGGAAACGTGAATGAGTTCTACTGATGATTAGGCCTACTACTGATACTTTACTGTAACTGTGTAACAGTTGCATGCTACTTTGCTTTGTTCATGTTCTTTTCACTGTTTTATCCATCACCTTGACTACTTAAATGATATTTCATTAAATTTCATACTACATTAAAATAACATGGTACTAGTTGTTTAATGTGTCCTGTCAACTAAGTTACTTGTGTCAACCGCGTTACCTCCATCGTCAACTAAGTTACACTTACATTTTTCAAGTTAAAGAATGAAAATGAGGTCAAAAACATAATTTCATGATTGGTATAGATGTGACCAGTTGTGAACTTTGGCAGCCTTTTGTTTAAATTCTGAAAACGACTGATATGACATTTTTGTAAATGAAAACATCATGGTCCTAATAACAGTTGTAGTCGAATTGCTTACCCATGGGGGGAATTTTAATAGTTAAAATATATATTTAAAACAAATAATTGTAGATCTGGCAGAAAAGACTAAATATGTCTCCAACTCTAATTTTACTTTAACTGTAAGATTCTGCCAAATGATTGAAATCATATCAGTTTGTCCGTAACTTAGTTGACAGATGGGGAAGGAAACACATTTTATTTAATTAAAAATAGAAAAAAATGGTTAATGATTAAGCTTTGCAACAACTGGATATGTTACCCTGAAGGATTATGCTAACTTGTAAGAGTGGTTGATTCACTGAAAAACAATATATATATAATTTTTTTTCTTATGGTGAAATGTACCCCGAATTATAGAATCACCCACCTAACGACAATTTAGGAATTTAAATCAAATAAAATAATTTTAAAATGGATCCTAAAATGTATGGGCAGCCAGTGGAGTGAGGCTAAAATGGGGGAAATGTGCCAGTTAAAAGATGTGCAGCTGCATATTTAAGCACTTGGAGATGAGCAATGACCCACCAATCCTCACATACAATGCATTGCAGTAATCCAGCCTAGTGGTCACAAAGGCGTGGATTACTGTGGATGCCAAGCTGCATTGGAAGAATTGGCTTTATTTAAGCCAGTACCTCAGTTGAAGGGAACTTGATTTAATGACTGAGTTGACCTGGCTGTTGAACTTAAGATCAGGGTTCACTTTAACCCCCCCAAGTTCGTAAGTGTTGGCTTAATATACAGTATACTGGCTTAAGGAACCCAAGTCCACAAGGGGGGGATCCAGAGGTGTCACCAAAAAACATCACTTCTGTCTTTACTTAAGTTTAAGGCCATCCAGGCCTTGATGTCATCTACAACAGTTAAGCACTGTTATCAACAGAATGTGTGTGATTCTTTGTAAAAGGAGCATAAATCTGACAATCATCTGCATAACATACAGTATATGGACCTAACTATATATTTTGATTGGCATTGGAATGGGTAAATGATGAAAACAAAACTATGGCTATGCTAGGCTAGGAATGCTAACAACATCAGTCACTGCATGCTGCACGCTAAATCAATAAAATAAACCAGCTCACAACTGGAAGTATGATATATGTTTCGGTGTGATTTACAGGTTTATTTGAGCCCATGTACTATTATTTGGAATGGGCAAATGTTTGATAAGAGATACACAAACATAGTAACTATGTGACACAATGGTATCCAGAGTGAAAAAATGATAGCCACAGTATGTGCTGCACATAATTTATTAATACTATAAAATAAGCCACATAATAACGGTGCAACATACACTACTCACTAAAAGTTAGGGATATTTGGCTTTTGGGTGAAATCTATGAAAATTATAAAAAGTTCACGCTACTTTTTTTTTTTTCTTTTTTAATGGCGCCGGAGGCAGGGCGGTCGTACCAGCAGCAACTCTCTCGTGTCTTTGTGTTTCTATGTGTTTATTTCTGTATATAGTGTGTCTCTTATTAACCAGGGATCTGTAGGAATACTCGGACTAAGACTGGACCAACTTTTTTCTCTATTTTAGCCCGGTCTTCTCTAGTTTTCTTTTCTTTTCTCTTCCTTGGACAATGGAGATCAACAGAGGTGGGGGCAGACGCATTGTTTACACACGCGAACAGCTGATTGCACTGAGGAGGCCGGCGCCTGGAGCGCTGCAGCTGGCTGTGAAGTCCCTCATCCCGAATGAGCTGAAGAAGAGATACCGTGGGCGAAGGGCTGGAGTGAAGGTGAGGAGGAGGAGGAGGAGGAGGAGGAAGCATAAGCCGGCTGTACCGATGGTCATCACCGGGAACGTGCGATCGCTGGGAAATAAAACAGATGAGCTGACAGCGCTGGTCAGGACGTAAAAGGAGTATCGTGAGTGTAGTATCGTGTTTTACGGAGACGTGGTTACATTCACAGATCCCGGATGTAAACGTAGCGATACCTGGCTTCAAGACTATAAGGGGGGACAGAGATGTGAAAAGCAGCAGGAAAAAGAGAGGAGGAGGAGTGGCACTTCTTGTTAATGAACGATGGTGTCATCCTAAACACATTTATGCGAAGGGAAAGTGCTGCAGCCCGGACATTGAACTGCTGGCTGTTAGTATGAGACCTTATTATATGCCTCGAGAAACGAAGTGCGCTTTAATTGTTATCGTCTACGTCCCTCCGTCAGCTGACGCAGCGGTGGCCTGTGATGTCATCAACTCCACTGCGGCCACATTACTGGAGAAGCACCCGGGTGCACTCATGGCCATCACAGGTGATTTTAACCATGTTTCAGTGGGAAAAACACTACCAAACTTTCACCAGTTTGTTGACTGTCCCACCAGAGAGAACAAAACACTGGATTTACTGTATGCCAATGTCAGTGATGCATATATTGCAACAGCTCTACCCCCCATTGGCAAATCAGATCACTGCATGGTCATGTTAACACCCAAGTATGTCCCCCTTGTGCAAAGGCAGCCTGCTTATACACGGACTGTGGGGAGGTGGACACAGGGGGCTGCTGATGCACTACAGGACTGCTTCAAGACCACAGACTGGAGCGTACTGTGTGAACCACATGGGGTGGACATAGACAATATGACTTGACTGCATCACAGAATACATTAGATTCTGTGAAGACATGACCATGCCAGCTCAGACTGCACACTGCTTCTCCAACAACAGACCATAGGTCACCAGTGACCTGAAAGCACTTCTGAACAAAAAGAGGAGAGCTTTTAGGGCGGGAGACAAGGAGAAGCTGAGGGTAGTGCAGCATGAGCTGAGGGAGATGCTGAGGAGGTGCAAGGACAATTATAGGAGGAAGTTGGAAGAGAAACTCAGGCAAAACAACACTAAAGATGTGTGGGAGGGAATGAAACAAATAACTGGGTGCAAGGGGAGTGTCAGGCAGCCATCTGGGAGCCAGGAGAGAGCTGAGGAACTGAATCTGTTTTTTAATAGGTTCAGCTCACAGTCTGTCACCCGAGCAACACAACCAGACCCCCACGCACCCCTCCCCACCCACCCTCCCATGCAGAACCTCTCTCCAACCCCCCCTCCTCCTCCTCAGGGGGCACCAGGACCCTCCTTCACTTCACGGTGACTACAGATCAGGTGGAGAAACAGCTGGAGAGACTTCATCAGCGGAAAGCTTCAGGCCCTGATGGCATCTCCGCAAGGACCCTGAGGACCTGTGTCAACCAACTAGCCCCAGTACTGAAACACCTGTACAACCTGAGCCTGAGTCTGGAGAGAGTACCAGTGCTGTGGAAGACATCCTGCCTGGTTCCTGTCCCCAAGAAGTCATCCCCATAGGATTTGAATGACTACCGACCAGTTGCCCTGACATCTCATGTGATGAAGGTCCTGGAGAAACTGGTCTTAGCCCACCTGAAACCGCAGGTGAAGACGTGGCTGGACCCTCTGCAGTTTGCATATCAGCCCCATTTAGGAGTTGAAGACACTGTCATCTACCTGCTGCAACGAGCCCATCTGCACCTGGATGGTGGAGAAGATACTGTGAGAATCACTTTTTTTGATTTCTCCAGTGCCTTTAACACCATCCAGCCACTGCTGCTGGGTGAGAAGCTGCGGGTGATGGGGTTTGACAGCTCTGTGATCTCCTGGATCACTGACTACCTGACAGGCAGACCACAGTTTGTCCGGCTGGGCAATGTCTGGTCTGGGGTGGTGGCTAGTGATACGGGAGCTCCACAGGGGACTGTGCTCTCTCCTTTTCTTTTACCTTATACACCACAGACTTTCAGTACAACACTGAGTCATGCCACCTGCAGAAATTCTCTGATGAACTCAGCTGTTGTGGGGTGTATAAGAGGAGGAGAGGAGGGAGAGTACAGGGCACTGGTAGACAGATTTGTGGAGCGGACAGAGCAGAATCACCTGCGGTTGAATGTCAGCAAGACCAGAGAGATGGTGATTGACTTCAGTAAGAGGAAGACTCCTTCTCAGCCACTGCAGATTAGGGGGGAGGATGAGGGAGTGGTTGAGGACTACAGATATCTAGGTGTCAGGATCAGCAGCGGGTTGGACTGGAGATCCAACACCGATGCTGCACACAAGAAGGGGATGAGCAGACTCTACTTCCTGAGAAAGCAGAGATCCTTCAACGTGTGCAGCAGGATGCTGGAGCTTTTCTACCAGACTGTTGTCACCAGCGCCATCTTCTTTGCTGCTGTCTGTTGGGGTAGCAGTATTAGGGCCAGAGATACCAACAGACTTGACAAGATTATCAAGAGGGCTGGCTCTGTAATTGGTCTCAGACCAGAGACCTTTGAGACAGTGGTGGAGAGGAGAACACTAAAATAAACTGTGATCCATCATGGACAATCCTGATCACCCCCTCCACCACACACTAGATAGACAGCGAAGTACTTTCTTCAGTAGACTACTACAGCTTCGTTGTCAAACAGCCAGGTACAGGAAATCTTTCCTGCCACATGCAGTTTCACTGTACAATAACTCACTATGATGTTGTATTCTGGTCATAGCTATGCTGCCACACTGCACCTTACAGACTAACTGGTACCTCACATTTTCATTCTGCTCCTGATAGTCCTTCTTGTGCAATGGGATGATTCATGTGTTTATACGGGCCATCATATATTAAACTATGATGTATATAGGGTTTTTTTTTTATAGTCATGTTAGTTTTACTTTCCATGGGTAATCCCTTTGTCTGTCATGTGTGTGTTTCTGTTGTTTGGTTGTCTACTGTCATGCTGCTGTTACACTGTAATTTCCCAGTTTGGGATCCATAAAGTACATCTATCTATCTATCTATCTATCTATATATCTACTTACTTATGCTCATAACTCACCATGGAGCATAGGCCATCGATGACCCCTCACCATCTCACTCAATTCTAGGCTGCTCTCTTTACTCCCCTCCAGTTGGTTCCCTGCTGTTTCAGCTCTGCCTCAGTGTCTCATCTCCAGCTGTTTTGAGGCTGGCTTCTCTTTCTTTTCCCCTGCGGGTTCCAGGTCAGGACTTGGCGTGTGATGCTGGATGCTGGTTTCCTGAGGGTGTGTCCAATGTAGTCCCACTTCCTCCGCAGAATCTGTTATGCCACTGGTTTCTGTCCCACTCGCTTTCATAGGTTTTCATTCCTGATCTTCTCCGGTCACCTGATGTTAAAGATGCACCTCAGGCATGTGTTAAAGAAAGTCTGGATCTTCGGCTGCATCATCTTTGTCATCATCCAGGTCTCATATCCATAAAGTAGAACAGACTTGACGTTAGAATTGAAGATGCAAAGTTTTGTTCTTGTGCAGATCACTTCTGATGCCCAGATATTCTTTAGTATGACAAAAGCAACTCTGATGTCTCGGTCTGTGCCCCCCTGTCGATCCACCATGCTTCCCAGGTAGACAAAGGACTCCACCTCTCTGATGGGCTCTTCTCCAACTGTGACTGGTGTGTTTGCAGTGGTGTTAATCTTCATCAGCTCAGTCTTCTTATTGATCTATAGTCCTGTTCCGGCTGACGTAGTCTCCAGGCGAGTAGTCTTGTCCTGCATCTGGCTGTGGTTATGTGACAGGAATGCCAGGTCGTCAGCAAAGTCGAGGTCATCCAGCTGCATCCAGAGTGTCCAATGTATCCCGTTTTTCCTGCCTGTTGTCGTGACCTTCATGATGTAATTGATGACCAAGAGGAAGAGGAACATGACAGCAAGCACCTCTGGCAGACTCCGGTCTTCACCTCCAAGCTCTCTTGACAGCTGGCCAGCGTGTGAAATCCTGCAGCTCATGTCCTGGTTGATGCATTAGATGAAGGAGATGAACTTCTCAGGAACTCCATAATGCCTCAGCAACTTCCACAGCATCTCGCGGTCCACACTGTTGAAGGCCTTCTCGTAGTCTGTGAAGTTGATATAGAGGGGTGAGTTCCACTCCAGCGATTGCTCCACAGTGATGCATAGGCTGGCAATCTGGTTGGCACAGGATCTGTTCTTGCGGAAGCCTGACTGATGGTCTCACAGCTTGGGGTCGACTGCTTCCTTCAACTTCTCCAGCAGAACTTGGTTAAAAACCTTGCTTGGCACTGACAGGAGCATGATCCCTCTGTAGTTGCTGCAGTCTCTGAGGTTCCCCTTCTTCGGCAGCTTGATGACAATCCCCTCCTTCCACGGGGCGGTACCTCTTCCTTCTCCCAGATCTTGCTGAAGAGGCTGTGTGGCATGTTGATGGCTGTTTCAATGTCTGTTTTGATGGCTTCTGCCGGTATCTCATCCGGTCCTGCTGCTTTCCCATTCCTCAAGGTCATGATAGCCTTCTTGATCTCTGCTTTTGAGGGGTTGCCATAGTTGGCTGGTAGTGTTGTCTCTGCTGGTGGGATGTCTAGTGGTGTTTTGAGGGCTGGGGGGTTCAGCAGCTCTGTGAAGTGCTCTACCCATCCCATCGCTTCAGCTGTTCCCCAGTCGTTGTTAGTGGGTTTTCATTTTTGTCTTTCACTGGCTTGTCTGTCTGCTGGAACTTTCCTGACAGCTTCTTGGTCACCAAGTACAGGTCCTTCATGTTTCCCTGTTCTGCTGCTTCTGCTTGACGGGCCAGGTTGTCGATGTAATCTCTCTTGTCCTTCTTGATGCTTTTCTTCACTTCCATGCCCACTACTGTATACTCCTCTTGTGCTCTTGCTTTAATTGTTCTTGCCCGGCACATGTTCAAGACGGTTTTCTTCTCTTTCCAATCTTCCAGTTTCTGGATGGTGTCTGCTGAGATCCACTCTTTGTGTTGAGTCTTCTTCCTGCCCAGAACTTCTTTGCAGGTATCCTGTCAGATTTTCCTAGTATGCTGCCACTGTGTCTCTATGTCTGTATCACTGTCTTCTATCAACTCTTGCAATGGCTGGAACCTGTTGGCAAGGCTGATATGGAAGGCTGTTTGTTTGTCTTTATTCCTCAGCAGTTCAACGTTGTACCTTGTCTGTGTGTTGCCAGAGTTGTGGAGTCTCTTGAGCTGGAGTCTCACTGATGTCAATAGAAGGTGGTGGTCTGAGGATATGTCGACACCTCTCATCACATGCACATCCTGCCACGATCTCCTAAACTTCTGACTGATGCAGATATGGTCCATTTGGTTTTCTATGGCATGGTCCAGGGATCTCCAGGCGGTCTTGTTGATGTGTCTGTGTGGGAAGATGCTTCCACCAATTACCAGCTGGTTCAGGGTGCACAGGTCTGCAAAGCACTCACCATTTTCACTCATCTGTCCCAGTCCATGTGTCCTCATGATGTCCTCATAGCCTGTGTTGTCTGATCTTATCTTGGCGTTGAAATCTCCCATTAGAATGGTCATGTCCTTGGCTCCTCCTCTGTCTATCACTGCTTGCAGCTGTTGGTACAAATCCTCCTTCTTCTCATCATCTGCATCATTTGTGGGAGCGTAGCACTGGATGACGTTCAACTTGATGTTCTTCTTTCTGGTGGTGAATCTGGCTGTAATGATGCGTAAACAACAGTGGTGGGTATACCACAACAAAAAATGTCAGTGTCTCAATAACTTGTCATGTGCCCTTGAGCATCAATTACAGCTTGACAACGACATCTCGTGCTGTTCACAAGCCAACTTATTGTCTGCTGAGGCATGGCATTCCACTCTTCTTGAAGGGTGGACCTCAGGTCATTGAGGTTGTGGGGTGCAGGGTTATGAGCCTCTACATGGCAACTCAGCTGATCCCATAGGTTTTCTCCGGGATTCAGGTCTGGAGAAAGTGCAGGCCACTCCATTTGAGGTACCCCAGCCTCCAGCAGCCGTCCCCTAATGATGTGACCTCGATTAGCTGGAGCACTGTCGTCCATGAAGATTAAATGACTTGACACACCTGCCCAGACTGTAATACAGTACCACCACCACGAAAGGCTTGTATGGTGACAACAGCGGCTTATGCATAGTGACATCTCCAACATTGCTGGCAAAGATCATTTCTGCTCAATGTGAATCCACTTTCATCAGAGAACAGCACTGAGGCCCCCTGGTCCATTGTCCAACGTAAATGCTCCCTGGCCCATGCAAGACGATGACGCCTGTGCCTGGTGATGTGGTCAGGTACCCTTGCAGGTCATCTAGCATGCAGACCACGCTGATGTAAACAGTTTTGAATGGTCTGACGTGACACTTGGGTGCCTCTCACCTCCCTTAAATGTGCCTGGAGTTGAGTGGCATTCATCATCCAGTTCTGTAGGGCATTGTTCACAATGAAATGGTCATCAGTGAGAGATGTGGCCAAAGGACATTCACTTCTATACCTTTCTGTGACTCTTCCAGTCTCTCTGTATCTCTGTTGCAACCTGCTGATGATACTCTTGTCACTCTAAGCTCAGTGGCCAGTGGTGAGGTACTGTTGATCAATTGTTAGGCATCGTCTTGGTCTCATGATGTCAAAATGTGAACAGCATGGTGAAAAGGACTGTTTAAATACCAATTCTAACTGAACCAGAAAATTTATTGGTCGATTTATGGATCAAACACCTGTTTTGAATTTTGCCATTAAGCACTTTGTTAGAGAACAGCAAGTTATGCAAAAAGTATTCAAACATTGAACAGTTGAATATGTGCATTCAAATGGTTGGAGAAGGTCAAATTAAGTTCACCTGTAAAGGCTATAGTGCATTTGAGGTGCATCTTGAAATTTCACCCGAAAGCCGGATGTCCCTAACTTTTTGTGAGTAGTCTATTATGTTTTGGTGTTATTCGCAGGGTCATTACAGTCCATGTAGTTCTATTTGTAATGGGTAAATATTTAATAATGCGTAAACAACACAACAGCTGAGCGATATGGCAAATAGTTTCCATAAGTCTTTGTAACATGATGGTGCTTGACATCACGTTGCCAAGCAACAGAGGCGGGCCAAATGTTTCAAGGGGGAGTGCCTAGAAATATGGAAGGCAGGGCCAGCAGTGTAACCAAGAGTTTGAGAATCACCAGAAAGACAGCCAGAGGGAGTCATTTCACTGCAGTGGCTGAAAGCGCTCAGCCACTGCTGAAGAATTCATCTGTTAACGTATTTTAATAAAAAATGCAAAATCTCACTGCACATGTTAGGATGTGGGCCCATGGTTGTTTTTATGGCCCCATGTCAGGCTCATCACTGCAACACAAAATCCAGACAGACAATACGCCTAATCTGATTTGGTCACCCCACTTCCAAGTGACCAGTATCAATTGTGGATTTTAAATGGAAGTGGTCTTCTACATAAATAATTTGAATAATATTTTAGGGGGGAACCCAAGGGGAAGACTTGGGTTCCTGAACCTTGGGTTCAGGGGGAACCCAAGGGGAAGACTCATGGACATTGGAACTCATGTGTCTGTATGATTCGACTGGAGATGCAGAAGGCATCTATTGGCTATGATCACAGGACTTCTATTTTTTGGCTTGGAGTTTCCTGATGTTTCAGAAATTGAGGAAGGTGGAGAGCTGTTCAAAATGCGGACCCAGGCAAGCTCCTTCACCAATTCGACCAGTTGGGGAGTGCACGAGGCGGCATGGTGAACTGAATGGTAATTGATTCAGATGGTGGAATACATCTTGAAGTCGCTAGTGCTCTCCAGCGAATGTTTTTTAAGCCTGTATGGAAATTATGAAGCACAGAATCGGATGAGAGAGGAAAATTCTATTCTCTGAGTGCACTGTGCAGATTTGACCTTGTTTTTTTTGGTGCCCTGTTTACATTCCTCCTCGATGAAGATAAGGCTGAAGAAGCGGCTAACCCAAACAATCGACAATTGCTGTTGTTTCAGCAGACCGAGCTCCAAGGACAGCGTTACCATGTGTCTGGACTATAGAACACATGACTGAATAATATCTATCCATTGCCAGAGGGTGCCCTCTGCTGTTCACTAGCAATGACACACCTACACTACACACTGCATACAACATCACATGACTGATACATGTACACTGACACAAATACACACATACTGTCTCTCTCAACTCTTTGTAATGTGTGATCTATTGTCTGCTAATTGTGCATAGAGGTTTTTTTTTCTGTGTAATCATAATTTGGCTCATTTGAGCTTATATGAGCTTATACGAGCGTTATTCTGATAACTATGTTTTTTTCTCTCTGCCTATTGTGTTTTCCCTGACCCTGACCCTTGCCCTCTTTACCCTCCTGTTCGACTGGCGCCTTTGGGCTGCCGCGGCTATGGGAGGCGCTTATAGAGCGCGCCCAATGTCAAGTCAAATTTCAGTTCTCCTGTATGTCTCTTGCTTGTTTTTTTTTTCTTGCCTTCTGATTGTTGCTCTGAGTGTTGCTATCCCTGTGCTGTTGCAATCCTGGAATTTCCCCGTTGTGGGACTAATAAAGGCTTATCTTATCTTATCTTATCTTATGTATTGCATGTATGGTAGTATTGACAATAAACCTTTTCATTCATTCATTCATTTTGGGCAGCGCGGTGGCGGAGTGGTTAGCACTGCGGCAGCACAGCAACTCACCCTTGGCCGGGGGATCCCGGGTTCAATCCCAGCCCCAAACCAACAGTGATCTGTGTGGAGTTTGCATGTTCTCCCCGTGACTGCATGGGTTTACTCTGGGATTTCTCTGGTTTCCTCCCACATGCCAAAAACATGCAAGTAAGGTTAATTGGCATCAAACTGGGGATTCTAAATTGTCCTTAGGTATGAATGTGAGAGTGAATGGTTGTCTGTTTCTCTGTGTTGGCCCTGTGATGGACTGGTGATCTGTCCAGGGTGTACCCTGCCTCTCGCCCAAAGATGCTGGGATAGGCTCCAGCCCCCCTGCGACCCGAAAAGGATTAAGCGGAAGAAGATGGATGGATGGAATATTTTCGATGCAAACAGGTCATTTTGTAATTTATTTTACTGAATTATTAAAAAGACTGTGTTAAAATGCTCAGATCTTGGGTGGAAACCCAGTACATGTCAGGCAAAATTTACATTTCCTGATTTAATGAGCAAATGTGTATATTTATCCAAAATTTAGGAAAAAATAAAAGAAAAGGCATACCATTTGGCCAAAACCAAGGGGATTGTTATGCAGTTGAAAAGGATAGTAGCTGGCACACACCACCACCTTGGGGCTGCCTAATAAACACACATAAAGAATATCAGCTTCAAGTAAAGTCAGCAGACATAAGCCATCAGTCATAAACACAAACAACATGGATACATAGTGAAACAAATTAAGTTATTGAGATAGTGATTAACTTTGATTTACCATACTGAAATAGTAGAAGTACAATTTACCAAATGCAAAGTAAAACTAACACAAGACACAAATATGTACCATTATCTTCTGTACTCTACTTGAAGACAACAAAGCTACAGCATATCCTTACTATGTTAGGGCTCCTACCCGCTAAAGTATATCTTAAAATATCTGTAAGAGCACATGGGCAAGGAGACATAGAAAATCAGTTTGACAGGTTATGGTGAAGAGACAGGAGCAGTGCCAGGCTAATGTACAGGCTACACACTAACATTGAACAGAGAAGTGGTTCTCACATTGCATTGTGATTTATGCATTCCATTGGAATAAAACAGTGAGCACCGTAACATGTAACAGGAAGAAACAGCAGAATTGTCTGCATATGAAAACACCATGCAGAGTAATTCCCTAAATCTGAAATGTTCTTGTGCATGCATATCACCCCATTATGTTAATGTGCGACAGTTAAATAAAAAGGAGCACAGGGAACTGTCAGACAGCAGGTGGGTGAATAGGAGCAACAAGAGAAATATTTTTAATTCATGTGGCGATCACAAATGACTGAATGTTATGTTGTATTTTTGAAAGCAATACTTTGAATATTATAAATTACACAAAGGCAATTTTGTCCATGCATTTAATTTTTTTTCACCTTTATCCCCAATTTTTAAAGAGTAGAAATTTAGGCTAAAGCTTATCTTTTTAGTTAACTCGTCTTGTAAAACATATGACATAACAATATCTTTCAAATGCACGTCTTCAAATAAATCCTACAGCCTTAACCCTTAGATGCGTAAGTGGGGTAACAATGACCCCTGCGGTTGTTGTTTTTTTTTGCAATATCTTTGTAATTTTAATTTTTTATCATTTAATCTTCCATGTATTCCTCAAATAGGTTGTCTTTGACATGAGGCCATTTGGATTTGTATCTAATTGTTATATTTTTTAAGTAATTGCATTTTTTGTATCAGTACCACACTATTCCATATGTGGGATCAAAAATGACCCCAAGCATTTCTCAAAGCTGTCCCCTTGGAATTCCACCACGGTCATAAGTAACACTGTAGATGCTGCAATTAACATCACAGACTGGATGCCAAGGGTAAACAGAGAGGGTAAACATATGAGGACAATAGGTATTGAGATGGGAGAGATTACGATGACTGATGACTCAGCATCAGACATTTCAGATGAAGAGGACTCAATAGAGGACCCAAACTATTGTCCACCTGGAGTTGTCAGGTCACTGAGAAATCAAACCCCTCCCATGAACAATATCAGTCAGACAGGCCTCCGAAGAGGAAGAGGAAATGGATGGGCCTATCGTGTCCAACAGAATGAGCCGCAAGGGCTCTTACTGGGCAGGTACCTCTCAGCCAGGGCAGAACACAAAAGCACAATATTGTGAGAAGCCGGCCAGGACCAGCACCTGGGCTTACCACCATCTCACCAAAAGATGCATGGAGGCTTTTTATCACTGATAATATAATAGAAGAGGTGCTGAGACGCACAAATATGGAGGGACGAAGAGTAGCTGCAGGTAGAGGAAAGGAGTGGAAAAAGGTCAGCAAAGATGAACTCATGGCCTTCATTGGATTGACCATTCTTGCAGGAAGTGAGAAGAACTGGGATGTATCAATCCGTGAGCTCTTTGGGAGTCCTCTATATAACCCCATGTACAAGGCCACTATGTCAGTTGGACGATTTGAAGATATTCACCGATTCTTGCGCTTTGATGACAAGAGGACCAGAGCCAGCCGACTAGAAACACACCACTTGGCACCCTTCCGCTACAGGGAGAGATTCATCCCCAGTGATTGTATCACAGTGGACGAACAACTTGTGCCATTCAGAGGGAAGACCAAGTTTATGCAATATATGAAGAACAAGCCCGCGAAGTACAGCATAAAGATCTTCTGGGCTTGTGATGCAAAAACCCCCTACACAATTGATGGGATTGTGTACACTGGGAGACAACCATGGGAAGGAGCCAGTAAGAATCTGGGTCTTAACATTGTCAGTCTGTGCAGTGGACTCAGACACACAGGTTGCAACATCACCACAGACAACTTTTTCACCAGTGTGCCTCTTGCAGAACATCTCCTGGAGAAGGGTCTGACTATTGTGGGAACATTGCAACAAAACAAGCCAGACATCCCTCCTGTGATGAAGGCTTCCAAGACCAGGGAGCTCTTCAGCACTGAATTTGGGTTCAATGGCAGCATAACCATGGTCAGCTATGTCGGAAAAAAGGGGAAGGCTGTTCTGCTCCTCAGCGCAATGCACCACAGCAAAATGGTGGATGAAAACACCCAGGAAAAAAAAAACAAAAAAAACCCAGAAGTGATCCACTTCTACAACCAGACGAAAGGAGGTGTAGATATTGTGGACCAGATGGTTGGTACCTACACCTGTAAACGCCAAACGTAGAGGTGGCCCATGGTGCTGTGGTACAATGTGATTGATGTTGCCACCCTGAATGCCTACTCCTTTTTCAAGGCTCAGCACCCTGAATTCTGTGCAGGTATCACAAACGCCCGGCGGCACTTTCTTGCAGAGCTCTCACATGAGCTTGTGATGCCTTATATGAGAATTCGACTGGAAGGTAACCCACGCCTACCAACCTACATCACTGCAGCAATGGAAAGGTGTGGGGTGATAAAAGCTGCAATGGCCCTGTGTGTTTCCCTTGTGTGGCTGGATTTTTTTTTTTTTTTTTGTTACTTGTTTTGTACCCGTAGGTAGATTTGTTTTGCAGTCTGGTGACAAGCCACCAGCTGCCGGTCACTGCGTGCGCAAGCGCCTGTATCCCTAACCTGCATGTTTTTGGCATGTGGGAGGAAACCGGAGAAATCCCGGAGTAAACCCATGCAACACGGGGAGAGCATGCAAACTCCACACAGATCACTGTTGGTCGGAGGCAGGGATCGAACCCACGATCTCACGATCCCCGCGATCCCCCGGCCGAGGGTAAACTGTGCTGCCACAGTTTACCCTGTTTGCATGTTCTCCCCGTGTTGCGTGGGTTTACTCCGGGATTTCTCCGGTTTCCTCCCACATGCCAAAAACATGCAGGTTAGGGACACGGGGCGCTTGCGCACGCAGCGACCGGCAGCTGGTGGCTTGTCACCAGACTGCAAAACAAATCTACCTACGGGTACAAAACAAGTAACAAAAAAAAAAAAGTCCAGCCACACGAGGGAAACACACAGGGCCAACAGAAGAGGAAGAGGTGTAAGATGTGCACAAGAAAACAAGACCGCAAAGTCAGCAATTGTTGTTGGAAATGCAATGACCCTGTGTGCAGTGCTCACAGCCAGTAAAGGATACTGTGTAACAGCTGCTCACGGTGAGCTCACAAACCCTCACACCTTCACCTATTTATCGCTCAGTATGTTTTCATTATTGCTGTGTACATATTGTATTCAACTTTTAGGTAATATTGTTTCAAGCATTATTTATTGTTGTAATTATAAGAATGTTAAATGCATGAGTGAACTGTGAGTGTGATAGTTTGTTTTTAGGGAGCAGTATCTCAATTTCGTTGCATTGTTTATTATCAATGGAATGAAAATAAAGGCACTTTGACTTTGACTTTACCTTTTTTTTCCTTTCTGTGATAAAATGTTAATAAAAAGTAATAAATGAACATGTCAAACATGAAATAATTCTTTTGTTGACCAAAATATAATTTATAATAATAATAATAATAATAATAATAATAATAATAATAATAATAATAATAATCACCCAAAATATAATAAAAATAATCATCTTTAACCAAAATGAAAGAAATTTCTGAAGTTTACAGCATAAAACGCACTCATTCTAATTGGGGTCATTTTTGACCACACTCATGGAAGAGTGTAGGAATTGATTGGTCATGCATCTAAGGGTTGACATATCTTCTGCTCTACTGCCATGACATAAAAGATCTAAAAATTACACTAGTTTCTGTGATGAATCTCACAACAAATTCATCAGATAAAAGCCCTTAATTTGGGATATTCTTCTGCCCTGAATAAAATAATTGACCATTTCACTGTCCCCCTCCTGGATTATTTATGGTCCACTACATAAGTATTATCCCTCCCAGTACTCCATAAGACATGAGTTCAGAGAAACAGGAAGTGATGCTTGAAACAATTAGAAAGCAGGAGGTCTCAGCAGATTTTGATATTTTGCATGGCATAATAGAGTTATAAAAGTGAATAAGCTAACACTCTGACCAAATCATGCTATTTCTGAAAGGGTTATGCCTACAGATGAATTAAGTATGAGAAGGGCTGGGAGACATAGCTCAAAAATTGTATCAATAGAATTTCTCTATCACGATACACAATATACAGTGGGGCAGAAAAGTATTTAGTCAGCCACCAATTGTGCAAGTTCTCCCACTTAAAAGATGAGAGAGGTCTCCAATTTTCATCAGAGGTATACCTCAACTATGAGAGACAAAATGAGAAAAAAAAAATCCAGAAAGTCACATTGAAGGATTTTTAATGAATTAATTGGTAAATTCCTCAGTAAAGTAAGTATTTGGTCACCTACAAACAAGCAAGATTTCTGGCTCTCACAGACCTGTAATTTCTTCTTTAAGAGGCTCCTCTGTCCTCCACTTGTTACCTGTATTAATGGCACCTGTTTGAACTTGTTATCAGTATAAAAGACACCTGTCCACAACCTCAAACAGTCAGACTCCAAACTCCACTATGGCCAAGACCAAAGAGCTGTCAAATGACACCAGAAACAAAATTGTAGACCTGCACCAGGCTGGGAAGACTGAATCTGCAATAGGTAAGCAGCTTGGTGTGAAGAAATCAACTGTGGGAGCAATTATTAGAAAATGGAAGATATACAAGACCACTGATAATCTCCCTCGATCTGGGGTTCCACGCAAGATCTCACCCCGTGGGGTCAAAATTATCATGAGAACAGTGAGCAAAAATCCCAGAACCACACGGGGGGCCCTAGTGAATGACCTGCAGAGAGCTGGGACCAAAGTAACAAAGGCTACATCAGAAACACACTACGCCGCCAGAGACTCAAATCCTGCAGTGCCAGACGTGTCCCCCTGCTTAAGCCAGTACATGTCCAGGCCCGTCTGAAGTTTGCTAGAGAGCATTTGGATGATCCAGAAGAGGATTGGGAGAATGTCATATGGTCAGATGAAACCAAAATAGAACTTTATTGTAAAAACTCAACTTGTCGTGTTTGGAGGAGAAAGAACACCATACCTACTGTGAAGCATGGGGGTGGAAACATCACACTTTGGGGCTGTTTTTCTGCAAAGGGACCAGGACGACTGATCCGTGTAAAGGAAAGAATGAATGGGGCCATGTATCGTGAGATTTTGAGTGAAAACCTCCTTCCACCAGCAAGGGCATTGAAGATGAAACGTGGCTGGGTCTTTCAGCATGACAATGATCCCAAACACACCACCCGGGCAATGAAGGAGTGGCTTCGTAAGAAGCATTTCAAGGTCCTGGAGTGGCCTAGCCAGTCTCCAGATCTCAACCCCATAGAAAATCTTTGGAGGGAGTTGAAAGTCCGTGTTGCCTAGCGACAGCCCCAAAACATCACTGCTCTAGAGGAGATCTGCATGGAGGAATGGGCCAAAACACCAGCAACAGTGTGTGAAAACCTTGTGAAAACTTACAGAAAATGTTTGACCTCTGTCATTGCCAACAAAGGGTGTATAACAAAGTATTGAGATGAACTTTTGTTATTGACCAAATACTTATTTTACCGAGGAATTTACCAATTAATTCATTAAAAATCCTTCAATGTGATTTTCTGGATTTTTTTTTCTTATTTTGTCTCTCATAGTTGAGGTATACCTATGATGAAAATTGGAGACCTCTCTCATCTTTTAAGTGGGAGAACTTGCACAATTGGTGGCTGACTAAATACTTTTTTACCCCACTGTTGACAGTCACTCTGGGAAAAAAAAATAAGACACCACTGCAAAATCTTTCCTAAATTAGCAACTCTACATGTATGGCAGCCATTCAATTTGAGTATCTGGTGAATTCCAACACAAGGACACCTCAGTCTACTTAAAGAGGTACTGATTAGGTGATCATCTTAGAGGCCCATCACACCGAGGTAGTTCTCAGTATGTTCTGGGAAAATTTGACAAAATGGGTTAAAATTGAGTGGGAACCGAATGGACGTTGTACACACTTATTACGATCTGTTGAAAGAACCCCATGGATGAGCAGGGATGGGAAGGATGCTCCAGAATGTCGAGTATGTTCAAAAATTTCTCCCAATCATCCTGTCTGAAAAAAGACTGAGTGAGGGTGTATTGCAAACCTGACTGCTGTACTGCAAACAAAATTGCTGTATTTTGAATGTAATAGAAACATGTCTAGAATGAGCAAAATGTGGTACAGTCGGAGAAAAATTAGAAGTATGTTTGAACCAGAGGTTGCACTAGAATTTATTGCTGTCCATCACGATGACAGAAGGAGTTGTAAATATTCGGTCATGACCCTTTATAATCAGTCATAACTAGGTATATTTACTTTTTTTAAATTGAAAGAATGTGCAAGTCATAAATAACTGTACATTGCAGGCAATAAAGAAAATCTGACTTACTGACAGCTGCTTAGAATATTTGATTCACTTCAGTCAATATTCGTTTTCACTTCAGTCATAACTTTTAGAAAAGGATTAGCCTACAACTAAGAAAAAAGGTGGCATGACGTTGCACAAGCTGAGGAGCTGCACAAAACTGTATTTAAAACATTTTTATTTCAGCTGCTCCACAGTGATTTTTTTCATCATTCAGCAAAGGTAAGCATCATTTTAGGGATATATTTCAGTCTGTAAAAACTTCCTTGGTTATAAACTTGATGACTGAAAGCCAAAGCCCCTGCAGCGGCACTCTGATGGCAGGCCACCGTGAGGTTGCCCATCAGTGAGTGGGGAGAAAAAAGGGCAGCAGTTATGATAATATCTGATACAAACTGATTTTTTTCATTTTAATATTTTTTTTCTAATGAAAATACCTGCCAATAACGAAAAAAATAATTAATATATCATTCCCACCACAAAGAAGTAGGCCAAACTAACCACCCAGTTGCCACAGAGGCAGGCGACATATGTGTAAGTCTGTTATTTTCCCCTATCTGCCTTCATCCCCACCAGTACCCCACATTGGTTTTGTCAGAATTTGTGAGAAAATATTGATTTATCATCTTGTCCTTTTTCTATCTGTAGCTTCTGTGGTGTGATTTTTCTCAGATGAGTTTGTTAAAATGCACAAGATTATTAAACCCTCATGACAGCACTGTTTGACCAGTTAGCTGATAATTAGATAGCATTACATATCAATTAAATAGGTCTTGTGCTCCCAGTTCTATTGAACATAAGAAAAACCATATCAATATGATACAAAAAGACAATGAATGTTTTCCATTCATATTCTGTTTCCTGGTCCCTCTCCCTGTCTGTCTTGGAGGCATGACGATATGAAAGCAGTAGAAGCAACTGCGATGTGTACATCTCTGAGCAGTGAACGGAAATGACAACCGGCAAGAGTGTGGCGGTATTTATAGCTGTGCGCAAGAATGCAATGGAGATATCCATTTTGAATTTACTAGACACTCAATGAGGATGCAGTAATAACATGCTGGACTAAATAAGAACAAGTTTGATCAAGAAGGTCGAGTTAGGAACTGTGTAACGATTTAGAACGGCGTGAAACAGTTCAGGAATGAGTTTTAACTGAGTAAGGACAGGCTTGAATTTGTCAAGAACGGATTAGAACTGAGATGGATGGCTACTTTTCCCTGTTTTGAACACTGTAAGAACTGGCTACATTTGAGATGAAAATGAGGAACTTGTCTCACACCGTGTAAGAACAAAGTTGTGTCGTATGTGAGGCATTTTATGCCCCAAGTTTCCCGTTTTCACCCCGTTTTATCAATTTCTTGGGATGGGCTAGGATGTTCTGAGAATGAGTTTGGTGTGAAGGAGGTCAAAGCATGGTAAGATGCATGAAAGCTGTGAATAAAAATCAAGAGTTATTACACAAATACAGATTTCTGAGTTCTTCCTAAGTTAACCTTATTGTAGTATTGTAGTGTTCAAATGAACATGAGCTTGTTTTCTTTGCATTATTTGATCTAAAAGAACATCAAAAGGCAACATCTTTTTTGTTGTTATGCCTGGGTGCAAAGGAGGCATACGGTAGTCTATTGATGCATCTGTGAGTGGATCTGTCTTGTTACCAGCTTTTCAGCATGCCCGGTCAAAATCAAGTGGAACTAAAGACTTGTACTCAGTGGATATAAAAAGTCTACACACCCCTGTTCAAATGCCAGGTTTTTGTGATGTAAAAAAAAAATGAGACCAAGATAAATCATTTCAAATCTTTTTCCACCATTAATGTGACCTATAACCTGTACAATCCAATTGAAAAACAAATCTTTTTAAGGGGAAAAATAAAAAATCAAAAACTTACAATAACCTGGTTGCATAAATATGCACACTCTTAAACTAATACTTTGTTGCACCACCTTTGGCTTTTATTACAGCACTCAGTCTTTTTGGGTAAGAGTCTGTCAGCATGGCACACCTTAATGTGGCAATATTTGCCCTCTCTCCTGTGCACAACCCTCTTCAGATCACCCCACAGATGTTTGGTCGGATTCAGATCTGAACTTTAGCTGGGCCATTCCAAAACTTTAATCATCTTCTGGTGAAGCCATTCTTTTGTTGATTTGGATGTGTGCTTTGGGTCATTGCCGTGCTGAAAGATGATGTTCCTCTTCATCTTCAGCTTTCTAGCAGAAGCCTGAAGGTTTTGTGCCAACACTGACTGGTATTGGGAGCTGTTCATAATTTCCTCTACCTCGACTAAGGCCCCAGCTCCAGCTGAAGAAAAACAGCCCCAAAGCATGATGCTGCCACAACCATGCTTCACTATAGGTATGGTGTTCTTTTGGTGGTGAGCAGTGTTGTGTTTGCGCCAAATATACCTTTTGGAATTATGACCAAAAAGTTCAACCTTGGTTTCATCGGACCATAACACATTTTCCCACATGCTTTTGGAATATTTCAAATGCGTTTCTGCAAAGTGTAGCTGGGCTTGGATGTTTTTCTTCATAAGATAAGGCTTCCGTCTTGCCACCCGAAACAGGAGATTGTTGTCACATGTACTAAACAGCCAGTACTTGTCAGAAATTACTGCCTCTCCTTCAATGTTGCTGTTGGCCTCTTGGCAGCCTCCCTGACCAGTTTTCTTCTCATCTTTTCATCAATTTTGGAGTGATGCCCAGTTCTTGGTAACGTCACTGTTGTGCCATATTTTCGTCACTTGATAACTGTCTTCACTGTGTTCCATGGTATAATTAATGCCTTGGAAATTCTTTTGTACCCTTCTCCTGACTGATACCTTTGAACAATGAGATCCCTCTGATGCTTTGGAAGCTCTCTGCGAAGCATGGCTTGTGCTTTAAGATGCAACTACAAAAATGTCAGGAAAAGCCTACTAAAACAGCTGAACTTTATTTGTGGTTAATCAGAAGCACTTTCAATGGTGGCAGGTGTGTGCTGACTCCCATTTAACATGAGTTTCAATGTGTCAATTCTGAACACAGCCACATCCCCACTTATAACAGGGTGTGCATAAAGTGGGGCAGAAAAGTATTTAGTCAGCCACCAATTGTGAAAGTTCTCCCACTTAAAAGATGAGAGAGGTCTCCAATTTTCATCAGAGGTATGCCTCAACTATGAGAGACAAAATGAGAAAAAAAATCCAGAAAATCACATTGAAGGATTTTTAATGAATTAATTGGTAAATTCCTCGGTAAAATAAGTATTTGGTCACCTACAAACAAGCAAGATTTCTGACTCTCACAGACCTGTAACTTCTTCTTTAAGAGGCTCCTCTGTCCTCCACTCGTTACCTGTATTAATGGCACCTGTTTGAACTCCTTATCAGTATAAAAGACACCTGTCCACAACCTCAAACAGTCAGACTCCAAACTCCACTATGGCCAAGACCAAAGAGCTGTCAAAGGACACCAGAAACAAAATTGTAGACCTGCACCAGGCTGGGAAGACTGAATCTGCAATAGGTAAGCAGCTTGGTGTGAAGAAATCAACTGTGGGAGCAATTATTAGAAAATGGAAGACATACAAGACCACTGATAATCTCCCTCCATCTGGGGCTCCACGCAAGATCTCACCCCGTGGGGTCAAAATGATCATGAGAATGGTGAGCAAAAATCCCAGAACCACACGGGGGGACCTAGTGAATGACCTGCAGAGAGCTGGGACCAGAGTAACAAAGGCTACCATCAATAACACACTACGCCGCCATGGACTCAAATCCTGCAGTGCCAGACGTGTCCCCCTGCTTAAGCCAGTACATGTCCAGGCCCGTCTGAAGTTTGCTAGAGAGCATTTGGATGATCCAGAAGAGGATTGGGAGAATGCCATATGGTCAGATGAAACCAAAATAGAACTTTATTGTAAAAACTCAACTTGTCGTGTTTGGAGGAGAAAGAACACCATACCTACTGTGAAGCATGGGGGTGGAAACATCACACTTTGGGGCTGTTTTTCTGCAAAGGGACCAGGACGACTGATCCGTGTAAAGGAAAGAATGAATGGGGCCATGTATCATGAGATTTTGAGTGAAAACCTCCTTCCATCAGCAAGAGCATTGAAGATGAAACATGGCTGGGTCTTTCAGCATGACAATGATCCCAAACACACCGCCCGGGCAATGAAGGAGTGGCTTCGTAAAAAGCAGTTCAAGGTCCTGGAGTGGCCTAGCCAGTCTCCAGAACTCAATCCCATAGAAAATCTTTGGAGGGAGTTGAAAGTCTGTGTTGCCCAGCAACAGCCCCAAAACATCACTGCTCTAGAGGAGATCTGCATGGAGGAATGGGCCAAAATACCAGCAACAGTGTGTGAAAACCTTGTGAAGACTTACAGAAAACGTTTGACCTCTGTCATTGCCAACAAAGGGTATATAACAAAGTATTGAGATGAACTTTTGTTATTGACCAAATACTTATTTTACCGAGGAATTTACCAATTAATTCATTAAAAATCCTTCAATGTGATTTTCTGGATTTTTTTTTCTTGTTTTGTCTCTCATAGTTGAGGTATACCTATGATGAAAATTGGAGACCTCTCTCATCTTTTAAGTGGGAGAACGTGCACAATTGGTGGCTGACTAAATACTTTTTTGCCCCACTGTATTTATGCAACCAGCTTATTCTGTTCTTTATTTTTTTTTTATTTTTCCCCTAAAAAGATTTCAGTTTGTTTTCCAATTGGGTTGTACAGGTTGTAGGTCACAGTAATGGTGGAAAAAGTTTTAAAATCATTTATCTTGATCTCATTTTTTACATCACAAAAACCTGGCATTTGAACAGGGGTGTGTAGACTTTTTTATCCACTGTATATCACCATATTTTCCTCAGCTTTTAATTTGCCACAATTGAGATAATGGTTTGTTTTCAAAATAAACACAAATTTAACTCACCATTAAGTCATGACAGCACTTACTGTGAAGTGCAGTGTGGTGACGCCCACTTCCTGTCACGTCACCACACTGCCCTGTATAGTGGGGTGGGCCGCCACAGGCACACTCTCTTATGCCAGATGATCCCGCTTGGTGCTTGCTGGGTACTGCTACTTCTTATCTTCAATAAAGCTGTGTTCAACATGACCACTCTCTCCGCCTCGTTCATCACCAGGTTTGTGGACATAACATTTAGTGACTGAGGATTAACTCATGGAGGCGTGCATTACGCCACTCCGTCCCTTCCTCAAGCTCCCGGGTGAACCGCCGGTGCCATGGCCGCATTGGTTGGAGGCCTATCACACGTACATTATGGCGCTGGACCTCAGGAAGCTCAATAAGGTGAGGGCACATGCACTTCTCATCTACAACCTAGGTATTCAAGGTCGGAGGGTCCTACAGACGCTCGGCACGTCGGACTCGTATGAGGACGTTGTGGAGCTGCTACCTAAACATTTCTTCCTCCCAGACAGCGTGACTGTTCGGAGAATTCACTTTCGCCAGAGATGCCAATGTGTTGGTGAGCCTATTGGCCAGTATGCTATTAACTTGAAGCAGCTAGTTAGTGAGTGTCGTTTTGGGCTGCTTGAAGACAATAAGGCACGTGACTAACTAGCAGAGCACACGTGCAACGCTGAGCTGCATGCTAGGCTATTAATGGCACCTAATGACTTGATATTAGCTTGAGCTGTCGAGCTAGCTCTCTGGTTGGAGGCTTTTGATAAGCTAGCTCTGGAGCTAAATTGGCACTAGTTACAGAAGCCGCCAGAGACGCCCGCCTCAGCTAATGTTGCGGACCCTGATAGCGAGGATAGCTTGGATGAAGATTATTGGGAAACCAATGCTGCCAGCCTTAGGTCTGCCCTGGGAAACTCCCGATGCAGGAGTTGTGGGTCTGTGACGCACTGCCATAAAGCGGTAGCGTGCCCGGCAAGAGGACAACATTGTAGTAGATGTGGACGTTTGAGTCACTATGCCAGGGTGTGCCATTTGTCTTACCTGGGGAACCCACAGGAGAAATCACCCCACCTGCCCCTGACGGACAACACTGGGAGCAAATGGTACGAAGAGCTAACAGACACCCTCGCTTTCAAGTCGGCCAGTTCTCGCTCAATGTTGGTACCCATGCCGATGAATGACACCATGCTAGCCTCAGATGCCTTTGGTACTTGGCCTCAGTTGGGTGGGGGGTCTGCAGCTATGACGGTGAACACTACAACATTTATAGAAGAGGACGGGGCCAGGCATGGAGTTACCGCATGCTCAGCAGCAGCTCATCAGGCCGAATAAGATTCCACTTCGGGTTATGGACTTGGTTCGGGTTCGGGCTGATGAACGTCCACGGAGAAGATGGGCCAGACGACAGCTAGCAAAACATCAAGCATGTCTGCGGATAGTGGTGAAGTTGGGAGCGGCATGCTTCTGGTTGTCCGATGGCTTGATGAGGCACGCCAACCAGCTACGGCATCTCCAGGAGGATGCTCCAGGTGGCAAGGCTGGACGGGAGTCAGTGATAGCGGTGTGGGATCCGGGCGCCGTCATCCAGAAGATCAGCCATCGCTCCGGGGACCTCCTGCCTTCAGGGCCGCGCCTGCTGAGGGGCTGCCTTGTGCCCCCCATGCTGGTTCTACCTTTCCCGCCAAGTGGTTGTGTGGTAGCACTTTGTTTATAGTTCTGATGTTACTGTGTTTTATTATGTTTAGTTTAGGAGCACGGCAGATATTTTAGCTTGAATAAAGACTTTTAGTTTAGTTTGGCGGCAGAATAATCCACCGTGCCGTGTGGGTTGGGTTGTGTGGCAGTCCACCCACCAACTTTAATTTAGGTTGTTTTGCGTGAATGCGTCAGGCTATTTGAGTACCTTAGTTTTCGTTATTTAGTGTGTGATTCAGGTTCCAAATTGGGGTGGGTTTGAATTGTTTGAATGGTTTTGGACTTTATAAAGGGGGGAGAGAATGTCATGATGGCACTTATTGTGAAGTGCGGTGTGGTGATGCAGAGTTCCTGTCATGTCACTGCACTGCCCTATATAGCGGGGTGGGCTGCCATAGGCACACTCTCTTATGCTGGATGATCCCGCTAGGTGCTTGCCGTGTACTGCTACTTATCTTCAATGAAGCTGTGTACATGGCCACTCTCTCTGCCTCGTTCATCACCAGGTTTGTGGACATAACACATTATACCCTCAATGAAGCGGCGAAAAAAGGCATTGTAATAACTAGGCTGGGCCAGTAGAAGTTGCACCGAGGCAGCTGCACCTTGGTGCTTTCATTATGGCCAGTTGTCATTTTCTGTAATTTTTTTCTCTTTTGGCTGCTGCCTTCCAGGGTCGCCACAATGTATCATCACCTTATATCACGATGATACATATGCTGATTTGGCAAGGATTTTACGCCAGATGCACTTCCTGACACAATCCTGCCCATTTATCAAGGCTTGGGACCGGCACAGAGAGTACACTGGCTTGTGCTCCCCCTGTGGCTGGGTAACCAACTTTCCTTCCTCCATTCTATTTTTGCTGAGCACCAAGCTAGAAGGCAGAAAGTACCATTTCTATATGGTCTTTGGCATGACCCAGTCGGGACTTGAACCCACAACCTCCTGGTTGTGGGGTGGATGCTCTACCTCTAGGCTACCACTCCGTTGTCATTTTCTGTAAATAAATGCTCTAAATGATATTTTGATAAATAAATGCACTGAATGACACTTTGACTTGGAGTATGGGTGAGTGGCTTTCAGTCAGTGAGAGAATAAACTTGTTCGCTTTACTTAAACACATTTCGTATGTATAAATAGCAAAACTAGATAAAGTGATAATTTTGCAGTGGTCTCTTTGTCTCTTAATTTTTTCCAGAGATATTGTAATATATGTTTAAAATTGATTGATTAAAATTGATTAAAATTTGGTTTTACTTACATTTTTATTAGAAAAAATAAAAATTCAACCCACACACACACACACACACACACACAAACACACACACTCACACATATACACACACACTAGAAGGATAGCATGAGGGGGGAGTGAGCAGCCTCAGCAGACGAGATGGAAACGGAGACAGAGAAGTCAAACTGATCTGAATTATGCTGCCTGCTCATAGTAATATGACAAATTCTATTTGATATGCATAAATGCATTTTACAGTATCTCACAAAAGTGAGTACAACCCTCCCATTTCATTTCCCACTTAAGATATGACACTTTGATACAGTGTAAAGTAGTCAGTGTACAGCTTGTATAACAGTGTAAATTTCCTGTCCCCTCAAAATAACGCAACACACAGCCATTAATGTTTAAACCGCTGGCAACAATAGTGAGTACACCCTCAGTGAAAATGTCCAAATTGTGCCCAATTAGCCATTTTCCCTCCCTGGTGTCATGTGACTCATTAGTGTTACAAGGTCTCAGGTGTGAATGGGAAGCAGGTGTGTTAAATTTGGTGTTATCGCGCTCGCATTCTCTCATACTGGTCACAGGAAGTTCAACATGGCACCTCATGGCAAAGAACTTTCTGAGGATCTGAAAAAAAAAAAGAATTGTTGCTCTACATAAAGATGGCCTAGGCTGTAAGAAGATTGCCAACACCCTGAAACTGAGCTGCAGCATGGTGGCCAAGACCATACAGCAATTTAACAGGACAGGTTCCACTCAGAAAAGAAGTTTAGTGCACGTGCTCAGCATCATATCCAGAGGTTGTCTTTTGAAAATAGATGTATCAGTGCTGCCAGCATTGCTGGGGAGCTACAGTTCATTGAGGGAATCATGAATGCCAACATGTACTGTGACATACTGAAGCAGAGCATGATCCCCTTCCTTCAGAAACTGGGCTGCAGGGCAATATTCCAACATGATAACCACCCCAAACACACCTCCAAGATGACCACTGCCTTGCTAAAGAAACTGAGAGTAAAGGTGATGGACTGGCCAAGCATGTCTCCAGACCTAAACCCTACTGAGCATCTGTGGGGCATCCTCAAACGGAAGGTGAAGGAGTGCAAGGTCTCTAAGATCCACCAGCTCCATGATGTCACAATGGAGGAGTGGAACAGGATTCCAGAGGCAGCCTGTGAAGCTCTAGTGAACTCCATGCGCAAGAGAGTTAAGGCAGTGCTGGAAAATAATGGTGGCCAAACAAAATATTGACACTTAGGGCACAATTTGGACATTTGCCAATGGTTTAGACATTGATGGCCATGTGTTGAGTTATTTTGAGGGGACAGCAAATTTACACTGTTATACAAGCTGTACACTGACTACTTTACATTGTATCAAAGTGTCATATCTTCAGTGTTGTCCCATGAAAAGATATAATGAAACATTTACAAAAATGTGAGGGGTGTACTCACTTTTGTAAGGTAACTATGAATTGTGCATGGACAAAAGAATTGATAAGAGGTAGTGTTAACTGAAGAGTCCTTCATGAGGAGTCCTTCATTGACAGATTTTTTTCAGCAGTGACTGAAAAATCTGAAAGCTGTGTAATTTTGACAAATTACACTGAGGGTGATCGAATTAAAATCTATTAAAATTACAGATAATAACGGGTTATGATATAATTTTTACAGCCCTGTCTGTCAAAATGACAGACACAACAAAGTCTAGCACAACCTCTGGCATTGATACATCAAGTGTATTTGATATATTACAAGCCTCAAGTGTGCATTTCTTTCAGGGTCTTAAGTCTTAAATTGGGGATGGCTAAAACAATTTGCTGCTCCATCCCTCTAAAATTAACTCATGCAAATACATCAATACATAAAGTATGGAGAGACTGATACAAAATGCTTCAATATCATTATAAATAAATTAGTTAACACATAATTTATCTCAGAAATAAAAGTTATGCAAATAAATTTGTCATAAAAATGATAAGTGGATTCTTTTGACTCGCTCTTTTAAATGTGTAAGCAAAGTTTTGAAACTTGTTGTGAGTCTGTGACTGTTTTGACTAAATGTTCAGGTTCAGGTTACTTTATTTGTACCCGTAGGTAGATTTGTTGTGGAAAAATGTGGAAAATGTGGAAAAGGTTGGACCATTACTTTGTTTTGAATCCAGCAGCTGACGGTTATTGTCATTTAAGGTAGAATCTTCCACAACTGTATCTACGTTTCCAGGGTTTGGTACAAGAGAACTCTCATCCGAGTGTGTGAATGCAGGTATGGCATCTTTTAAGAAACTCCAAGTTTTGTGCAAGTTGACCAACCTGAAGTAGAACAAAGAGAAGATAATCAGTAATCGTGTTATGACCCTTGTGTCTATTATTTAGCATATACATGCATAAACACTCACAAAAGCAATGGCTCTCTCATAACCTTAAACCCAATGCAGTTTCTCTTCCTCTTCTTCTACTTTTCATTTGAAAACAAAAGGCAGGATTTTTTTACACTTCAAAAAGTACATGAAAATTGTTCCCTTTTCAGTGTATTGGTGGCGGAATTTGGACTTGATATTCTCAATAATTGAGACTGGAAAATGTTTTGGCAATTTTTGCATTTTTTTTTTGTAGTAAATAACAAAAAAAAGTTTTCTAGGCTTTTCTGAAATGTGATGCTTTTTCTGGCATTGTTCCAAAGAAAATCAGTATTTACTCATACTAGAAAAAAGCTAAACAGAATGTTCTTCTCCCCACATGAGACTACAGAAAACTTTTTCTCCTAACAGCTGTCTGCATCTTTTTTCTTGTCCTGTATGTGGATTTTTTTTAAAATGAGTTTCACAGAAACAAAAACAAAAAAAAAATATTTCATATTTCTACGGCCTGGTGCACACAAAAACATTTTTGTTAAGATCCAGAGAGAAACATCTGTGTACACATGACACATCACAGAAGCAACGATGCATGGACACAGGTCCACTAAAGATGTGAAAACTGCTCTTGTAACTAATGGATGACAAGTAGAAGTTTTACTGGGGACTTTGGATTATAACTATAAAGGCCAGATTCCATCTGCAAGAAATATTTATATTTGTTTTTTTAAGTTGAATGAGGGAGTCACAATAAATAAATAAACTGTGTAATTGTGAGCAATAAAAAAATCTGACTTACTGACAGCTGGTTTGAATATTTGATAAGGAGTCTTCAGTTATAACTTTTAAAGAAGTACTACAAGTAAGAAAAAATTGTGATATGATGTGATGTGTGCTGGCTGGGGAACTGTGCAAAGCTGGATTTGAAACATCGGCTGCTCTACAGTGATTTTTTTTCATCATTCAGCTAAAGCAAGTGACGTTTTAGAGATGTATTTTGGTCTGTAAAATCCTCCTTGGTTAAAAATTTGACGATTTTTTTTTTTTTATCTACAAGGATGCATCTATTGTAAAAAGGGGAAAGCATTATACCATTAAGAGCCTTTTTTTTAAACCTAATCCCAACTATAAACACATCAAGCTTAAAGTTTAATCACACAGCTTACGTATCTCTGTGAGAAATACAAGCTGCTTGGTGTGTGGATTGGATGAAGTCTACTGCAAGTTGGGGCTGTAACACACCATTTCTATTTATTTCTGTACACATGGATGTGGAAAACCAGTGCCAAGAAAACCTCTCCATTCTGAAGACTGGTTTCAAATCTCCACACTCTGTCACCTCCAAAATACCTGGCGTCATATGGACAGAGAGCTAAACTAACTAACCTGCACTTATATAGCGCTTTTCTAGTCACAAAGACCACTCAAAGCGCTTTCACTAATACTAACCCTCTATTCTAAGGGCCTATAGGAAACAGATATCTAGGGACAATTTAGAACAGCCAATTAACCTAACATGCATGTCTTTGGATTGTGGGAGGAAACCAGAGCCCCCGGAGTAAACCCACGCAGCACAGGGAGAACATGCAGACTCCACACAGAAAGGTTCCAATCCCTGCCAACCTGGGGATTCGAACCAGGAACCTTCTAGCTGTAAGGCAACAGTGCTAACCACTGCACCACCGTGCTGCCCACGGTAAACTGCAGAGGAACTTCCACAGTTAGGGGTAAAAAAGTTGTGCGCACAGCACCTAAAACCAGTGCTGAAGAAAACTTTAGCAAAAAAGAGAATCAAGCGTTATACAGTGGGGAACGTAAGTATTGAACACATCAACATTTTTCTCATTAAATATACAGTATTTCTGATGGAGCGACCTGAATTTTCACCAGAAAGCAGTAACAACACAAGTAATCCATATATACAAAGAAATCAAGGCAATTGTGTTCACAAAACAAGTTATATTTAATAAAGTGAAATGACACAGGGAATAAGTACTGAACGCATAAAGAAAAAGAGGTGCAAAAAGGCATAAAAAGCCAAGAAACCAGCTGAAATCCATCAGCATTTAGTAAGCCATCCCATCCCCCATCCGTGCAAATTAATTTCAGCTGGTTAAGTCCTGACTGATAGCCTTTAAAAACGTCTGTGAATATCAGATTGTCACACCACAAAGATCTCATGATGGGTAGATGCAAAGAGCTTTCTCGAGACCACAACCTTTTTGTTGCAAAACATAATGATGGCATTGGTTACAGGTGCATTTCTAAACTGCTGAATGTTCCAGCCATCATTGTTGGAGCCATCATTTGGAAATGGAAAGAACATCATTTTACTATAAACCGGCCATGACCACGAGCTCCTCGCAAGATTTCCGACAGAGGAGTCAAAAGAATTATTGGAAGAGTTATCCAAGAGCCAAAGACCACTCGTGGAGAGCTCCAAAAAAACCTGGAGTTGAGCAGGTACAGCATCTTGCAAAAGTGAGTACACCCCTCACATTTTTGTAAATATTTTATTATATCTTTTCATGGGGCAACACTGAAGATATGCCACTTTGATACAATGTAAAGTAGTCAGTGTACAGCTTATATAACAGTGTAAATTTGCTGTCCCTGCAAAATAACTCAACACACAGCCATTAATGTTTAAACCGCTGGCAACAAAAGTGAATACACCCCAAAGTGAAAATGTCCAAATTGTGCCCAAAGTGTCAATATTTTGTGTGGCCACCATTATTTTCCAGCACTGCCTCATCTCTCTTGGGCATGGAGTTCACAAGAACTTCACAGGCTGCCACTGGAATCCTCTTCCACTCCTCCATGACGACATCATGGAGCTGGAGAGACCTTGCGCTCTTCCGCCTTCCATTTGAGGATGCCCCACAGATGCTCAATGGGGTTTAGGTCTGGAGACATGCTTGGCCAGTCTATCACCTTTACTCTCAGTTACTTTACCAAGGCAGTGGTCATCTTGGAGGTGTGTTTGGGGTGGTTATCATGTTGGAATGTTGGAACTGCGGCCCAGTTTCTGAAGGGAGGGGATCATGCTCTGCTTCAGTATGTCACAGTACATGTTGGCATTCATGGTTCCCTCAATGAACTGTAGCTCCCCAGTGCCGGCAGCACTCATGCACCCCCAAACCATGACACTCCCACCACCATGCTTGACTGTAGGCAAGACACACTTGTCTCTGTACTCCTCATCTGGTTGCTGCCACACACGCTTGACACCATCTGAACCAAATAAGTTTATCTTGGTCTCATCAGACCACAGGACACGGTTCCAGTAATCCATGTCCTTAGTCTGCTTGTCTTCAGCAAACTGTTTGTGGACTTTCTTGTGCATCATCTTTAAAAGGGGCTTCCTTCTGGGACGACAGCCATGCAGACCAATTTGATGCAGTGTGCGGCGTATGGTCTGAGCACTGACAGGCTAATCCCCCACCCCTTCAACCTCTGCAGCAATGCTGGCAGCACTCATACATCTATTTTCAAAAGACAACCTCTGGATATGACACTGAGCACGTGCACTCAACTTCTTTGGCCGACCAGGCCTGTTCTGAGTGGAACCTGTCCCGTTAACCCGCTGTATGGTGTTGGCCACCGTGCTGCAGCTCAGTTTCAGGGTGTTGGCAATCTTCTTATAGCCTAGGCCATCTTTATGTAGAGCAACAATTCTTTTTTTCAGATCTTCAGAAAGTTCTTTGCCATGAGGTGCCATGTTGAATTTCCAGTGACCAGTATGTGAAGCCGGAAAAAGGTGGATTGTACTCTCCGGATTGGGGACAGGCTCTTGCCCCAAGTGGAGGAGTTCAAGTATCTTGGGGTCTTATTCACGAGTGAGGGGAGAATGGAGCGAGAGATTGACAGACGGATCGGAGCAGCATCTGCAGTGATGCGGATGTTGTACCGGTCTGTTGTGGTGAAGAGGGAGCTGAGCTCTAAGACAATGCTGTCGATTTACCAGTCAATCTACATTCCTACCCTCACCTATGGTCACGAGCTTTGGGTAATGACCGAAAGAACGAGATCGCAGATACAAGCGGCTGAAATGAGCTTTTATTGTAGGATCGCTGGACTCACTCTCAGAGATAGGGTGAGGAGCTCAGTCACCTGGGAGAGGCTCAGAGTAGAACCACTGCTTCTCCACATTGAAAGGAGCCAGTTGAGGTGGTATGGGCATCTGATTAGGATGCCTCCAGGACTCCTCCCATTTGAGGTGTTTCAGGCATGTCCCACTGGGAGGAGACCCCGGGGCAGACCCAGGCCTCGCTGGAGAGACTATGTCTCCCAGCTGGTCTGGGAATGCCTTGGTATCCTCTCTGAAGAGCTGGAGCAAGTGGCTGGGGAGAGAGAAGTCTGGGCTTCTCTGCTTGAAGTGCTGCCTCTGTGACCCGGACCTCTGGAAAAGCAGTAGAAGATGGATGATTGATGGACAGTATGAGAGAGTGTGAGAGCGATAACACCAAATTTAACACACCTACTCCCCATTCACACCTGAGACTTGTAACACTAACAAGTCACATGAACCGGGGAGGGAAAATGGCTAATTGGACACAATTTGGACATTTTCACTTAGGGGTGTACTCACTTTTGTTGCCAGCGGTTTAGACATTAATGGCTGTGTGTTGAGTGTTTTTGAGGGGACAGCAAATTTACACTGTTATACAAGCTGCACACTGACTACTTTACATTGTATCAAAAGTGTCATATATTCAGTGTTGTCCCATAAAAAGATATAAAATATTTACAAAAATAGGAGGAGTGTACTCACTTCTCTGAGATACCGTACTGTTGTTTTAAAGAAAGCAATAAGTAATGCGTTCAACCAACATGGGCTCTATGCCCGCTCACCTCGCAAGACTCCATTGCTGAAGAACAAGCATATTGAAACTCGTTTAAAGTTTGCTGCACAACATTTGGCAAGCCAGTCAAATGCTGGGAGAATATAGTCTAGTCAGATGAGACCAAAATTGAACTTTTTAGATGCCACAACACAGCATGTTGGGAGGAGAAATGACACTGCACGTCCTATCATGGTGTGGGGGTGTTTTTAAGCACATGGTGGAGGCAGACTTCAAATAACTGAAGGAAATATGAATGGACAAATGTACAGAGACATCCTTGATAACCTTTTGCCATCTGCCAAGATGCTGAAGATGAAACGAGGGTGGACATTTCAGCACAACAATGATCCCAAACACCCAGCCAAAGCAACTTTCAACTGGCTCCAGAGAAGGAAAATAAAGCTCCTAGAATGGCCCAGTCAGTCACCTGATCTAAATCCAGATGAAAATCTATGGAATGAACTGAAGATCAGAGTTCATAGACGACACCCACAGAACCTTCAAGATTTGAAGACAGTTTGTGTGGAAGAGTGGGCTAAAATCACTCCTGAACAATGCGTGTGCCTAGTTTCTCCATACGGGAGGCATCTGGAAGCTGTTTTTACCAACAAAGGCTTTTCTACTAAATATTAAATGAATTTCACCAAGAGTGTTCAATACTTATTACTTGTGTCATTCCACTTTATTAAATATAACTTGTTTTATGAACACAGTTGCCTTGATTTCTGTATGTATGGATTATTTGGGTTGTTACTGATATCTGGTGAAAATCTCAGGTCAGTGGCTCCATCAGAAATATGTTTAATGAGAAAAATGTTGATGTGTTCTATACTTCTTTTCCTCGCTGTATACCATCACTGTTTTATATGTAACGGTGCTAGCATTAAAGGTATTTTCATACAAATACCTGGATGATATAGGGCGTATTAGGTCCGTAAGCAATTGTATTCTCACTAGTGGTGTTGGCGTTATCACGTTAATCACCCGTTAATGCTTTGCCCCTGTCAACAGCGGCAAATTTTGTGATCGCGGTTAACAGCAGAAAGCGCAAACAATACTTTTTGGCCTTGCCGCTCTCCATACCAAGGCCGTTCTGACCACTGACACTGTGCGTGCCATGCAGCCATTGCTAAGTCAAACAAGCTGGACTACAGCCATGGATATCCCCAAAGTGCTGTCATGTTTAAGTTTACAACGTTTTATCTGTTGGAGCTCTCACCTTGATAATTGTTACAGCCTCCCCCTCCAAAACTTCGCCTGGATGTTGTGTTGTTCTTCTGTGGAAGCTAGCTAGCTCGTAGCTAGTCGCTACTAGCTGCATGCTAGGTTATAGCTGACCTCCCATCTGCTGAGACGGACAGAAATTCGCCTGTTTTCATCCCTGTCAGTCCAACTGTTGGTGAGTACAAGTCTAAAAAATATTCTCAAGCTGTGCTCGTTATGTCCATTCACTCCCTCGCCATTTTTTTAGCAAGATGGGGTGTAGTCACGAGTGAGATAGTAGCTCCGTTTGTTAGCGCTGCTGCTAAGATGCTAACACTGTAAACAAATGACCCGTGCTGGCAAAATGAGTCACTTTGAGGAATTTTTAAAACTGATGTAACGTTATTTCCATATTCTGTATTGAAAGACCTTCAAAATGATATTTAATTTGTAAGTGCGTAAAAACGGACCCGGAAAAAGATGGATTTGTTTATATTTTGGCGAGGTTGGAAACTCAGCATTCAATCGGTCGGGAGTTACGTCTTCAGTGAAAACGTGTATTTTTAGAAAGTACGATTTCTAAGCTTTCCAATGATACCAGACACTCATGGGGGTTTTCCCGGGACTTGCCGCTAGTAAACAAAGAAAGAGTCATGATTTATGACTTCTCGTGCCTGTAGCTCGTAATGATGCGGTGCACATTCCGACTCATTTTGCCAGCATGGGTCACCTGGAGAATATTCTAGAGAGTTTTTGTCATTTTGGATATGCTGAGAGCTTTAAAGGGCCTATATCATGCTATTTTAAGCCTTTCAGAGTAAACTATATGCATGTACGTATGTGATAGTATATTACCTTTGGTACACTGGAGAATGAATTTCTTATGAAATATGAGTTATTTTCACGAGCCCGGAAGTAAGATGCCTCGATCTCTGAGGCTCTGCCTCTCCTTCTTGTGGCTGCCACCCATTTCATGACGTAACCCCTGAGCCGGCTGCTGCAGCGTGTCGCTAGGTTCCACCCACGAAAACAACATCTACAGTAAACTTTAGAAAAGGTGGATGAGCATGTTGAACTCTTTAGCCTCCTGTTATTATTTTAGCCTATAATATTATTCTTATGTAGTGTATGTTTAATCACTTTTAATATTATGATTTTAGCCTCTGCATTCTGGTCTATTTTGACCATTTCTGACGAGTAGGCTCTTCTTTAGGAAGGCTGAACAAACTCCTAAATCTCTCACAGCCAAAGACACATTTACGCCACTTAGAAGACATTGTCTTGCGTAAAAAAGCAAACAGTTGTTGTCACTGAGCAGATTAGGTGCGAGAGGAACTACTTCTTCACAGCGTCAATGCTAAAGTGAAAGAGTTTTGCCGATCACCGCTCCGTTTGCTGCGCGGAGAAAGTGGGTGTGTGCGTTAGCCTGGGGGAGATGCTGGCAGCACAGGCACTTCCTGGAGTGGGCGGCTCACCTACGTTCATACGTATGAACGTGAGGACCCAGTCATTATCAGGGACAGGGCGGAGCAGCAGCTCAGAGAGCAGGGTTGAGGAGGAATATTCAGAGATGCATGAATGGAGCAAAATACCACTTTGGGGGTGTTTTTGGTGAGGAATTAACATTATAACATGCTTAAAAGCTCAAAAAAGTCGATTTTGCATGATATAGGCCCTTTAATAAACCTGCAGGTGAAGACAGCAGGCATATTTGTCCACTTCCATGTCCATAACAGTATGACAAACTTGAAAAATTACCAACTTAAGGTACCTACACTGTATCTGTATGGAAAAACACGTAATTAATGCGTTATTAATCGCGATTAACTCAACATTCCAAAAGATTAATCGCAATTAAAAAATTTAATCGAACACCACCACTAATTCTCACATGTAGCTCTGAGCAAAGAGCTTTTAAGTGCATATATGAAAATAGCTCATATCTTATACTGTATATTAGGTTCCTTTTTAATAAGAAAATAGAGGACTACTTTTTGCATTTAGAATATATCAGTTTAGCTACTTGTTTCTGTAGTTATGTTGGCGATGCTAAGACTTCACTCCCTCTGGTATCCATATCCAGCTTTTGACATGCAAAAGTGTTCCCGTCCAAACTGGGAGACATGATCTCTTCAGCATGTAATTGGACTGCCTCGGAATCTTCTCTGTTCAATATATCAAAACACCTGATCTAGTCAGATGCCCAGACCCCCTCAACTAGCTTCTTTCAATGTAGCTTCTCCCAGATGATTTTGCGTTTCACTCTCTCTCTCTAATGGTCAGCCCAGACACTTTTTGAACAAAGTTTCTCTCGGCTACCTCTGTCCCTACACTCACTTTACAGCCATGAGTTAAGTAGGACATCACTCTCCCCTCACTCATGAACAATTACTACTTTAGACACAACTATTCTCAAAGTGGAGATGGCAGTCCAGACCGTTCCAACAGCAGGATCACATCAAATACATGAGGTGCAAAACCCAGCCTCTACTTTTTTATGACCAGAAAACAAAAGGCAGCCTTATAACTGCATAACTGAGAAGGAAAAACGTAAATGCAAGACAGCATGAGCATATTTAGACCATCCAACTGATCCCTACTGTTTCTGGCAAAAGAGAAAATCAAGAAAAAAAACATAAATGACAGAGACAGAAGAGTCAGAGAATCAACCAGTGAGCGACTCACTTTATAGGGCTACTTTCTGGGATCCAGCTGGTGAGTGTGTGGATGAAGGTAAACTCACCCATCTCCCTGTGGACTTCTGACACACTACTGAGAAACAAACACATGACAAAATAAAACAAAGAGGCAAATGGGAAACCAACCAAAGACTCTCCTCAAACAAGATGAAGTCTCGCTGATCTCAAACAGAATTTGGCAAGTCTGGATTTGGGTTTTAATATTGAAAAAATTAATACAAAGTGTGAACTGAGCTTTCATTCATAATTATTGACTAAAGCCAGTGTCACCTTTTAGAAGTACTAGTGCATACCTGTGCATGCCCAGAGAAAGCAAGTGTAAGCAAGTATTTCTGCATGCCTGTAGAAAGCAGGTGTAAGCAAGCACATCAGCACTCGTTCAGTGATGCCTGCCTTTGATCTTTGATTGAATCATAGTGAGTTCTATGATCTTTGATGATGTCATAGTGAGTCCTATGATGCCTGCATTTGATCTTTGCTGATGTCATAGCAAGTCCTGATGCCGGCCTTTGTTACGTAGGAACATCATAGGACATTTCACACGAGTCGTTTATACATAGGAACATCACAGGACATCATGCAGACATCATAGGAACATCATAGGCAGTCCTATGACCTTTGGCCATGACACTGCCAGACACACACACTGACACGCTGACAGAGATTTCTTGAATTTATAGAGTGATACACTCAAGGGATTTAATAACCTGCCAGACTTTGCATTAAAGATTGAAGTATTTGGCGATAATGCACCTGTAAGCTGGTTGCCAACCGCCAATCAAATCTAAAAGAAGGAATAACATGCCACTCTATTTTGGTCCAATGTGGGACGAAAGAAAACAAGTTGATCATCATAGGACACCATGCAGACATCATAGGCCGTCCTATGATGTCCTACGATCACTACACCAGTGAATTTACAAATAAATGTAGTGGTGCATTATTAAATCCCTTGAGTGGAGTTCCTGGCAGCGGAAGATGAAGGACAGAGCTGGGTGGAGGAATCTGATCAGACCTAAATGAAACAGTCATTGTTGCCCCCGACAGACCGCTATGATGATGAGTGTATTTACTGGAAGTCCTATTGTCTATGACGGCATCGTGAGTCCTATGTAGCCTGAGATCATAGGATCATCATAGGACACCATGCAGACATATGATGTCCTATGATCGTGACACAGACAGACACACAGAGATTTCTTGAATTTATAGAGTGATGATGATGATAATAATAAAATGTTGCTTAGGAATTACACAAAGCAGGAAAGACATGCAGCTGGCTTTTATTAATAGACTACTGATTTTGTATTGGAAAAAAAATACTGGTAAATAAATTAGTCCATGCATCAGCAACAATAGCACAAGATTTGACAGTTGTTTAACAGAATGTTAGGAATATAAAAACTTGTGCTCAACATTTTGAATGCTGTAATATAATGGAAGTCTCACAATTACCTACTAAATGGTTTGTAAAGTATATGGCAGAGCTTATGAATCCTTTATTGGCAGTTTTGTTTTAGTAGATTTCTCATGTCTTTTGTAAAACAGCCCAGCAGACAGCTGGGTAGTTTGTTTCTTCAATACAAAGAACTTGAGACTAGTACATGTTATAAAACATTCACTGAGTAAGCGAATAACTTGTGTCCACATGCACTGAGAGATACAGTTGAAACCAGATATTTGCATACACTGTATAAAAAAGGCACATTGTGGAGGTAAAAGATCAGGCGAGATGCGATGAGCTGGAAGGGTGCAAAGTTTTATTTCCTCCAACATAATGAGACACACTTTGTAGCTCTGTGCGCTACTGTGCTGCTGAGGCATGTATAGCAAGCTCTTTTATACATGTTATACAGACAGAGAGAGAATGCATGGCACATTAGCATAGTGATATACAGTACATATCAGTCAATCCATATCATTAGTGTGACCAAATGGCACCCGGATGTCTTCTTCCTCATCCAGGGATGTATAAACAACAGTCAATTGTTCTGGTTGCCCCCAGGGGCTCTCTGTCCGTATGTGAATTGTCCTCTGTATGCAAATTGTCCTCTGCTTCCTCCAGACCTGCTGAGTGTGAGAAATGTCCGTGTAGAGTGTGGTGGGTCACCATAGGGCTCCCCCCAGAACACTCAGAAGGGGCTGTGACCCACCCCCCACTCGTTTGGGCTCCAGCTCCAGTAGAACTGTCCTGCTGTAGAGGAGTGTCGGAGGGCATGTCAAGTCTGTGAGGGGGACGGGGGAGGGGTGGAAAAGACAGTGTGCTCCGCTCCAGGTCCCAGCACATTGAACGGCCGTGGATCGTGGGCGCACAGGGCCGGTGCACATCGTGCATAATGGAACCAACCGGCGATCGGCCGGCTTTAGGGAGTGAGGTGCAGGAACAGTGCTGTGGAGGAGGACGGGGAGGGGGTGAGAGTAAGTGAGTGCCGGCCCGGGACGTCAAAGGTGTCTGGGCATCGCAAAAATTGCATGTGGATCTGCGATGGTGAGGGACTTTCCTGGTCAACCTGGCGGTGATCCGCAGCGGCTGTGAAAAAATTAAGTCTCTGACTCATCTCGCGGCTCGGTCTAGCAAGGATGTGGGGAAGGTGAATGGCCAAATTCCCCGAGGATGCGTAGCGGCTGTGAAACAACTGCAGCTGTGTGAGGGACTTGGCGGGTTGGCTTTAGGTGCAGACGCAGCCCTAAAAGCCATCGGGGACAGCAATCGGCTAAACTACCGTTGTGCACCGTGGCTGAGAAACCCATACAAAGTCCTGTGTGCGAGCTGCATGTCTGCTTCAGGTGCGTGAGCAGCCCTGAACGTTCCGAGGATGGCGATCGACCGTGTTCCTCGGGCATGTGCAGCGGCGGAGGACGCTGTATCAGTCAGTGGAGTCGGTTTGTCCCTGTGCATGGCACGCGCTTGGCGCAGTGTACTATTTTTTCCAATAATTTTTTATTATGATGGTGAGGGTGGGGGGCTAAAAATTTCATAGGCTGAAAAGTTCATAGTGGTCAAATTTGACCAAATGTAGTGTATTTTTCAACATAGTCTCCCCTTTGGTCCACACACTTCTTTCATTGCTGTTGCAGCGCTTGGATCCCTGCGGTTGAAAAATAAACCACAATTTGGTCAAATTTGACCACTATGAACTCTTCAGCCCCCCTCGTACTTTCTTCAAAGTGAAAAGTTAAGATACATTTTATTAGTATTTAGTAGCATTGCCTTTAAACTGTATGACTTGGGTCAAACATTTTGGATATCCTTGCACAAGCTTATTACGATAGTTTGCTGGAATTTTGGCCCATTCCTTTTGACAGAACTGGTATGACTGAGTCAGGTTTGTAGGCTGCCTTGCTTGCCCATGTCTTTTCAGCTCTGCTCACAAGTTTTCTATGGGATTGAGATCAGGGCTTTCTGACAGCCACTTCAAAACATTTGACTTGATTATCCTTAACCTACTTTGCAACTAATTTGTCTTGAGACAGTGCTTCAATATTTCCACATAATGTTCTTTCCTCATGATTCTATCCATTTTGTGAAGTGCACCAGCCCCTCCTGCAGCAAAACACCCCCACAACATGATGCTGCCACCCCCGTACCTGACATTTGGGATGGTGTTCTCAGGCTTGCAAGCTTCCCCCTTTTTACTCCAAATGCAACAACTGTGGAGGGAATAGAGCAGGCGAGAGGCAACGAGCTGGAAGGGTACAAGGTTTTATTCCTCCAACATACCGAAACACGCTTCGCAGCTCGTGTGAGCTACTGCGCTGCTGAGGCATGTGGAACAAGCTCTTTTATACACGTTATACAGACAGAGAATGCATGGCACGTTAGCATAGTGATTGTCATCTAATACACATCAGTCAATACATATCATTAGCATGACATCAGCTGGCACCCGGATGTCCTCTCTGTCCTCGGGGGGTGCATACAAAACAGTCCAATCTGATTGCCCCTGGGGCTCTCTGTCTATATGTCAATTGTCCTCCCCTTCCTCCAGCCCTGATGGGTGTGAGATAATGTCCGTCCGCAGCTGGGTCCCACACAGGCCCCCCCTGAACACTCAGAAGGGGCTGTGACCCCCCCGGTTGTTTGAGCTCCAGTCGGTGCCCGTGGAAGCTGCAGTGGGGGTTGCCACTCCGGTAGAACTGTCCTGCTGTAGAGGAGTGTTGGAGGGCATATCAGTCCGTGGGGGGAACGGGGGAGGGGTGAAAACACAGTATGCTCCACTCCAAGTTGCAACACGTTGAAAGGCCGTGGATTGTTGGCGCACGGGGCTGGTGTGCGTTGCGCTGAAGATACGAAGCTGGCCATCAGCAGGTCTCTGGGGCAGAGGTGTGGGCATAGTAATGTGGAGGACGAGGGGGAGGTGGGTGGGAATCTATGGAGTGCTGGCCCGGGATGTCAAAAGTGTCTGGGCCGTGCAAAAATTGTGTGCGGATCAGCCATGGGTGAGGGACTTTCCCGGTAAACCTGACGATGATCCGCAGCAGCTGTGAAAAAAAAATTTAGTCTCTGACTCCTTGTGCAGGCCCAGTCCTGTGAGGATGTGGGGAAGGCAAACGGCCAAATTCCCCGAGGATGCGTAGCGGCTGTGAAACAACTGAAGCTGTGTCAGGGACTTGGCAGTTTTGCTTTAGGTGCAGGAGCAGCCCTAAAGGCATTGGGGAAAGCAATCGGTTAAATTCCCGTTGTGCGCCGTGGCTGAGAAACCCATACAAAGTCCTGTGTGCGGGCTGCACAGCTGCTTTAGGTGCAAGGGCAGCTCTAAAGGGTCCGAGGATGGCGATCGGCCATGGATCCCGGGATGTGCAGCGGCGGAAGACGATGTATAAGTCAGTGGAGCTGGTTTGTCCCTGGTGCGTGGTGTGCGCTGTGGCCACCTAGCTTCCAGTTGCACTGTCCTCATAATCCTGCGATGTGTGCACAGGGCTTCTGTGCGCTGAAACTCCGCTGTCTAGAGGTGAGTCAGGGTCGAGGAGCTTGATGGAAACCAATGCAGACGGCGCCATTTTTCCCCATTCAGGCTGTTTCCTTCAGTTTGCTCGTGTCGCCGATCATGGTGTGTCTCAGTCCCAGAGCCGCCCGCTCCAGTGAGTGTGCTCCAGTGTGAATGAAGAGGTGAGTCCACAGCGCAGCAACGGGGAAAATAGTCCATTTCCTGTTAGGTCACCGATGTGGAGAAAATGTCATAGTCGAGACGCTCCATGCTACGTCCAGGGTCACCAATATGAAGGGAATAGAGCAGGCGAGAGGCAACGAGCTGGAAGGGTACAAGATTTTATTCCTCCAACATACCGAAACACGCTTCGCAGCTCGTGTGAGCTACTGTGCTGCTGAGGCATGTGTAACAAGCTCTTTTATACATGTTATACAGACAGAGAGAATGCATGGCACATTAGCATAGTGATTGTCATCTAATACACATCAGTCAATACATATCATTAGCATGACGTCAGCTGGCGCCCGGATGTCCTCTCCATCCTCGGGAGGCGCATACATAACAGACCAGTCTGATTGCCCCCCGGGGCTCTCTGTATATATGTCAATTGTCCTCCCCTTCCTCAAGCCCTGATGGGTGTGAGATAATGTCCGTCCGCAGCGTGCTGGGTCCCACCCAACAGTCATTATGGCCAAACATTCAATTTTAGTTTTATCAGACCACCCCACGTCTCCAAAAATTAAAGCCTTTGTCCCTGTGTGCATTTGCAAACTGCATTTTTTAAAATTTTTATATTTTTATTTTTTTCTGCTGCTTTTGGAGTCATGGCTTCTTCCTTGTTGAGTGGCCTTTCAGCTCATGTTGGTACAGGACTTGTTTCACTGTGGATAATGGCACTCTTTTACCAGCTTCAGCCAGTATCTTCTCAAGGTCTTTAGCTTTTGTTCTGGAGTTGATACACACATTCGCCCCAAAACACGTTCATCTCTAGGACACAGAACTGTCATAAACTCCCCGTGCGCTTTTCCACAGCGCATGGAGGAGGAGAAGGAAGGATGGACTTAAGCGCAGGGTTACACCAAACACACATTTATTGATATCAAACAGTTCAAAAGTAAAGACTTACAGAAATGTAACGGTTGTGCAAAAAAAGGATCACACGGATTGTGTGCAGCGAGCAGACCACTGTGCACCGTGGCCACAAAAACAGACAGGACAAAATGCTTGGGTAAACTTAAGAGTTCTCCAGGACGCTTGACTGGCATGGGAGAAGAGCTGGGCAACAGTGCCAAAGCGTAGCAGTTGTGCTGCAAGGGGAAACGCTACAGACAAGTGTAGCAGCACAACTGCAAACAGAAACGCAGACAGCTCTTACTCACCGTGCAGGAATAGTCAGAGTCGTCCAAGTCCGCCAGCGAGCACAAATACAAACGATCCTTCACGACATGATGGTCACACGGCGACGAACAACCATATGAGCACGTACAATGGTCCAGTGGTGTTTGACTAGCAAAGAGCTGCTTAAGTACAAACACCGCTGGGATATTAAATTGGGAACACCTGGGCGAGGCACGGGAAGGATGATAAACAGGACTGGGAACAGCTGATGGAAATGAGAGAGAGGGGGCGTGGCCGGACCGGTCACAGCGGCTGTCCAACAGCTGCTGGTCAGGCAGTGGCTATGAATATGGAAACGGCACAGAATACATAATATGCACATGCACAGTGGAACCAAAACCCACAGAAAGATCAGGGCTTAGCCGGGGGGAAGCCAAGCCGGCTCGGCTCCTGACAGAGCCCCCCTTTAAGGGGTGGATTCCCAGACACCCAAGGTAACATCATGACCCCCCCCCCCCCCCACCAACAGGAGCAAAAGCAACAAACAACACGAACCCGGGTGGGAGGCAGGGGAAACAGGAAAGGAGGGAACACAATACCCCGCCCAGGGCCCACAATTACCCCCCCCCCAAGTCCAAAGACGTGGAGGCTCGGGAGGCCGCCCAGAGTCCCAGGCCCAGCAGGCAGTCTTGATGACCAGAGTCCGGTGGCCTGCCGGAAAACACGGGCCATCTGGCCCAGAGACTCAGGCCCTCAGGCAGTCAGCCAGCGTTGTAAATCCACCAGGGCCGGTGGGATGAGGCAGGAGGTGGCCTGCCTACAGGGAAGCTCGCTGGTGGGTGACTGGACCGATGGGAGGGAACCCCCATGGCGTAGGACCTGTAGGACAAGGGGACCACGCCGTCCTCATGGCGATGTGCAGCGCCCATGGTGGACCCCGACCGGGCCAGCTCCGCTGCACCCACGGTGGACCACGACCAGGCCGGCTCCGCTGAACTCGTGGGGGACTCCAGTGGGAGCCTTGCAGCACCCACGGTGACCTCCGGCTGAGGCTCTGCAGCACCCGTGGTGGACCCCGATTGGGCCAAAGCTGCCCCCCCCGGTGAGCGGGCCAACCTGCAGGAGCACCAGGCTGAGGAGACAATCGATGGGAGGAGCCCCAACCACCCTGGCAGGAGGGGCTGGAGCAGCGACGTCCTCCTCTGGCAGGACCGGACCCACGATGACCCCCAGTGACAGCACTCCCTCTCCAGCGACCCTAGAGGAATGCTCGAAGATAGCAGGAGAAAAAGGGGGGTTTGGGTCGCCGGCAGCGGCAGAGCCCAGTGAGGGGAGCTCAGATGCAGTTGCACGCTGCACCCAACTCTCCTCACCCAGAGCCAGGCAAGATCTCTCCAATACTGACATAAGAAAAACGAGAGAGAAAACTTGCCTGAGCTGGAGCTCCACCGCCGTCCAGGACTCCGTCGAACTTGACATTGACAACCTGGGTCTGGCCTCAAGGAGATCCATCTCCGGCTCCCACTCCGCTGCAACTTCCTCCACAGCAGGCAAGATGGTCACAACAGTCCTAGTTTCCCACTGCAGCGGCTCCAACGCTGGGAATTTGTCCAGCGTGGCTGCAGGGGAACCTTTCCATGCTGGCTCCGGGCAGGAATCATCCGAAGCCACTGGCTCCTCCACCGTCTGATGGCCCTGACCCTGGGCCAACAGGCCCTCAGGTAGAATTGGAGGAGACACAGAGAGGGGGAGAAATGAATTAATTTTTGCCGCTGGAGGAGAGGACCCAGCGGACTGCTTAAACTGGGCCTCTACCTCGGGAGACAGGCAAGATTCAATACTATTTGATAGGATAGAAAGAAAAAATACTTGCCTGTCATCTCAGTCATTGGTATTAACAGATGCAGATGGCAGACAGTCATCCCTCTCTGTGTCAGCGGTGACTTGGGCCCCTCTGCAGACAGGTGGAGGAGCCGTCTCCATGACAACGGAGGTAGGTGTGGCCGGGGTAAGTTCAGTGGACCTCACAGCAGCTGGAACAACGGCGGTCGCTGCCGACGAGGAGGGCTTCTCCCGGCTTCTTGACATTGGACGACGCTGCCATGGTGGAGCTGGAGATGCACGGGCTGAGGCGGGCACTTCAGGCTGAGCTGCAGAGGAAGCGGATGGCCGACAAGGGGATCAACTCCGCTTTGCCTCGGTGGGAAGTGTCCTTGCAGATAATCCAAGAAATGAGCACTCAAGCGCACAGACCGTGGAGAGCAGCTCTGCATATGTGGGCACCTCCAGAGGCCAGGCTGTGCTTTAAGGATGCCCATAGCCCAAAGCAAACGCTCCCATTTTTTCTTGGGACCACGGGACGCGAGAGCCTCCCCCACAAAGTCCTGGATAAAATCCACTGCCCACTCTTCTTCCAGCGTGGGGATGCCAGCAGCCTTTTCTCCCTTGCGGTGACGAGGTCGGTGAGCCCAGGACATCATGTGCTCCAACCAACAGGTGGGTGGAAAAAGACAGTAATTAGTTAACAATAATTAGTGTGGGTGTAACCCGCTAAATCCTTTTAGCTGGCTTGACCATTCTGTCATAAACTCCCCGTGCGCTTTTCCACAGCGCACTGAGGAGGAGAAGGAAGGATGGACTTAAGCGCAGGGTTACACCAAACACATATTTATTGATATCAAACAGTTCAAAAGTAAAGACTTACAGAAATGTAACGGTTATGCACAAAAAGGCTCACACGGATTGTGTGCAGCGGGCAGACCACTGTGCACCATGGCCACAAAAACAGACAGGACAAAATGCTCGGGTAAACTTAAGAGTTCTCCAGGACGCTCGACTGGTACGGGAGAAGAGCTGGGCAACAGTGCCAAAGCGTAGCAGTTGTGCCACAAGGGGAAACGCTACAGACAAGCGTAGCAACACAAACTGCGAACAGAAATGCAGACAGCTCTTACTAACCCTGCAGGAACAGTCCGAGTTGTCCAAGTCCGCCAGTGAGCACAAACACAAACGATCCTTCACGACGTGACGGTCACACAGCGACGAACAACCATATAAGCATGTACAATGGTCCAGCTGTGGCAGTTCGGTTAACCCCCACAACAGATTAAGGACACTCAGCTCTCTTCTCTTGGTTTTTTCTGCTGCACTGCTGATATGTAGATGTGCTTTGGTGTAACCCCCTCAAACAGACTGGTCAAACACAGCGCTCGGCTAGAGCAAATAACAGAACAGTGAAATGTGTATTAATGTCTACAGGCAGACTCGTTTCGTCTGGCTCACTTCTGTGATGTTAATGTTGCCTTTCATGCATTGTGCTCATGCGTCCTGTCCTCACTGTGACCTAGGGACTGAGATCAATATGTCTCTCAAATGCAAATGTCTTATGCCTGTTCTCTCTTTGATCATACCAACTGCTGGGGTATGCCCTTGATGTATTGTTGTAGTCGAGTATATATGCTGCAACTCTGTAACGCAAACCCTCTCATTCTCTCACTCTGATTCTGCATCTGCTGCGAGACACACACACTGTCTCCTCTTTGAGAGCCTGAGGAATTCGGCTTCAGCCTGCTCACACTATGGGCTGGAGCCGAGTTCTGATGAAGGCGGATGATAATAAAGCTATTAAAAATCCAACGCTGCCTTTATGTGGGGATCATGGGATCGTGGGTTCGATCCCAGCCCCCGACCAACAGTGATCTGTGTGGAGTTTGCATGTTCTCCCCGTGTTGCGTGGGTTTACTCCGGGATTTCTCCGGTTTCCTCCCACATGCCAAAAACATGCATGTTAGGTTAATTGGCTGTTCTAAATTGTCCCTAGATATCTGTTTCCTATAGGCCCTTAGAATAGAGGGTTAGTATTAATGAAAGCGCTTTGAGTGGTCTTTGTGACTAGAAAAGCGCTATATAAGTGCAGGTTAGTTAGTTAGTTAGTTAGTTTATTTTATCATCCTCTTCACAGCGGTGTTTGACTAGCAAAGAGCTGCTTAAATACAAACACCGCTGGCATAATAAATTGCGAACACCTAGGTGAGGCGCGGGAAGGATGATAAATGGGACTGAGAACAGCTGATGGAAATGAAAGAGAGAGGGGGCGTGGCCGGACCGGCAGACTGTCAGCAGTGTCACAGAAAGTAGGTCACAGCGGCTGTCCAACAGCTGCCAGTGAGGCAGTGGCTATGAATATGGAAACGGCACAGAATACATAATATGCACATGCACAGTGGAACCAAAACCCACAGAGAGATCAGGGCTGAGCCGGGGGGAAGCCAAGCCGGCTCAGCTCCTGACACAGAACCAGTCTCCTTCCTGAGCGGTATGACGACTGGACATTCCCATGGTGTATTTATACTTGTGTATAATTGTTTGAACAGATGAATTCTCTTCCTGATATCTTGCCTGATTTCTTTTGATTTTCCCATGATGTCACACAAGGAAGCAGTGTGTTTGAGGTGTGCCTTAAATACATGACATCATCATCTGTACTTTCCTAAACTGTTTAAAGGCATAGTAATCTTAGTGTATGTAAACTTCTGACTTTGAAGAATGCAATAAAAAATCTCTAAAAAATTATTTAATCAATATAAAAACGATTTAGCAAATAGAATAATTTAGGTAATCCTAACGAGCCTAAAAAGGGAAAGGTTTTGTCTGGTTTAATGTCAGACAGTGAGAAAAAAGGTTATGTGGCTTTTTGTACAGTGTATGGAAATACTTGGTTTAAACCGTATATATGGAAGCTGAAAAAAGGGATATTTACAGGGATATTTTAGATTTTAAAAATTATTTAAGATTAAGAATTAAGTAATGACAGGCTTTATACTTGTTCCCCTAAGCAGAGTTACTACATAGGGTTAGAACAGCATAACAGTGGTTATCCTATATACAGTTAGGCCCAAAAATATTTGGACAGTGACACAAGTTTTGTTATTTTAGCTGTTTACGAAAACATATTCAGGATACAATTATATAATCAATATGGGCTTAAAGTGCAGACTCTCAGCTGTAATTTGAGAGTATTCACATCCAAATTGGAGCAAGGGTTTAGGAATTACAGCTCTTTAATTACGTAGCCACCTCTTTTTCAAGGGACCAAAAGTAATTGGACAATTGACTCAGAAGGCTGCAAAAAAAAAGTAACAAGGCTGCATGGGCTCTTCCCTCGTTAACCTGTCATCAATTAAGCAGTTAAAAGGTCTAAAGTTGATTCCAGGTGTGGCGTTTGCATTTGGAAGCTTTTGCTGTGAACACACAACATGCGGTCAAAGGAGCTCTCAATGGAGGTGAAACAGACCATCCTGAGGCTGAAAAAAAAGAAGAAATCCATCAGAGTGACAGCAGAGATGGTAGGAGTGGCCAAATCAACAGTTTGGTACATTCTGAGAAAAAAAGAGTGCACTGGTGAGCTTGGGAACTCAAAAAGGCCTGGACGTCCACGGAAGACAACAGTGGTGGATGATCGCAGAATCCTTTCCATGGTGAAGAACAACCGCTTCACAACATTCACTCAAGTGAAAAACACTGTCCAGGAAGTAGGTGTATCAGTATCTAAGTCTACCATAAAGAGAAGACTTCATGAGAGTAAATACAAAGGATTCACCACAAGGTGCAAACCATTAATCAGCCTCAAAAATAGAAAGGCTAGAATTGACTTTGCCAAAAAATACCTGAAGAAGCTAGCCCAGTTCTGGAACAGCATTCTTTGGACAGATGAGACTAAGATCAACCTGTACCAGAATGATGGGAAGAAGAAAGTTTGGAGAAGAATTGGAACAGCTCATGATCCAAAGCACACCACATCTTCTGTAAAACATGGTGGAGGCAGTGTGATGGCATGGACATGCATGGCTTCCAATTGCACTGGGTCACTTGTGTTTATTACCTCCGCCAAAGGGGGAGGTTATGTGATCATCGGCGTTGGTTTGTCTGTTTGTCTGTTTGTCTGTTTGTTTGTCTGTTAGCAAGATAACTCAAGAAGTTATGGACGGATTTTCATGAAATTTTCACAGATTGTCAGAAATGGGGTATCCTACAGATGATTAGATTTTGGTGGTGATCCCGATCACCGTCCACAAGAAAACCGCCATTACGCAAAATGCCATTTTCGTGAATAACTACTGAACCACTAATCCTATCATTGTCAATCCAATTGCTTGTCATATGTTTTCATGGTCAAGGAATCTCAAAACGTACACACAAACACTGTATGGGGGGAACTGTAGCACTAAACCGGCATTACGGAAAATGCCATTTTCCTCAATAACTACTCAACCACTAATCCTATCATTGTGAATCCAATTGCTTGTCATATGTTTTCATGGTCAAGGAATCTGAAAACGTACACACAAACACTGTATGGGGGGAACTGTGGCCGCCATTACGGAAAATGCCATTTTCGTGAATAACTACTGAACCACTAATCCTATCATTGTCAATCCAATTGCTACTCATATGTTTTCATGGTCAAGGAATCTGAAAACGTACACACAAACACTGTATGGGAGGAACTGTGGCCGCCATTATGGAAAATGCCATTTTCCACAATAACTACTGAACCACTAATCCTATCATTGTCAATCTAATTGCTAGTCATATGTTTTCATGGTCAACGAATTTGAAAACGTACACACAAACACTGTATGGGAGGAACTGTGGCCGCCATTACGGAAAATGCCATTTTCGTGAATAACTACTGAACCACTGCTTGTCATATGTTTTCATGATCAAGGAATCTCAAGACTGTATGGGCGGAACTGCGGCGCTTGGCGGAGGTCTGCGCTCTCCGAGTGCTTTTCTAGTTGATGATGTGACAAAAGACAGAAGCAGCCGGATGAATTCTGAAGTGTATAGGGATATACTTTCTGCTCAGATTAAGCCAAATGCAGCAAAGTTGATTGGACGGCGCTTCACAGTACAGATGGACAATGATCCAAAACATACTGCAAAAGCAACCCAGGAGTTTTTTAAAGCAAAGAAGTGGAATATTCTGCAATGGCCGAGTCAATCACCAGATCTCAACCCAATCGATCATGCATTTCACTTGCTCAAGACAAAACTTAAGGCAGAAAGACCCACAAACAAGCAACAACTGAAGACAGTTGCAGTAAAGGCCTGGCAAAGCATCACAAAGGGGGAAACCCAGCGTTTGGTGATGTCCATGGGTTCCAGACTTCAGGCAGTCATTGCCTGCAAAGGATTCTCAACAAAATATTGAAAAGTAACATTTTAGTTAGGGTTATGTTTATTTGTCCAATTACTTTTGAGCTCCTGAAATGAGGAGCGTTTCTATAAAAATAGCTACAATTCCTACATGTTTAATCATATATTTTTGTTCAACTCCTTGAATTAAACCTTAAGGTCTGCACTTCAATTCCGTTGTAGTTGTTTCATTTCAAATCCAATGTGGTGGCATGCAGAGCCCAAATCATGAAGATTGTGTCACTGTCCAAATATTTCTGGGCCCAACTGTACATCCTCAGTGGTTTTAGGAAAAATGGTATTAATCATTTTGAGAAATAAGAATTGGTGCGTTTTAAAGGATCGTTTCCTTAGAGAGTATCAGAACATTGACATAACTCTAGCAATGTAGAGTATCTTATAAAAGGCTTATCTTAAAGGCTTATCTTAAAGATAAAAGGCTTATCTTATCTTACCTTGTACTGGCCACCTTAATCAAAGCTTTAGCTAAGAGCATGGGCCATAGCTCTGACTGACATGTAGACGTGGGAAAAAGCAGCCTGTTTTCCTCATCAAATGGCATGGAGTCATCTATTGTGATCTTTCTCCAACAACCCTGGAACCAAACATGGGAGGAAGACAATAGACATCAAGGGAAAGTGTACAGGTGCAGCAACAACATTTTAAAAAGTTATCTTCATTACATGTAAAGTTAAATATTACAAGCCTGTTTTATTTCAGTTTTGATAAATAAGGATCATTGGGCTTTTACATATATCCTGATGTAAACTTAAGAGTTGCTAATCATTTTAAAACATTTTTTATGTTCTATATGAAAACATTTTTAAACAATTTTATTTCAACGACAGATGAAAATAGACCTGCGGTAAATAGGCAGAGGAATTTATTTAACCGTAAAATTTTAACCTTATGAGAAATATGTTTTTAAGTCTGTACACTTCATATAAAACTACAGAAAGCATCTGGTTTAACATAACTAGCCCACCTCTGTAACCATCACCTCGCATAAGACTTTACTAACAAATAAGTGGTCCATTTTTATCTAACTAGTGCATGCCTGTGCAGGCCCGTGCATTCCCATGCATGCCCGTAGAAAGCAGGTGTAAGCAAGGGTGAAAGCAAGCACGTCAGCACTCGTTCAGTGATGCTTGCCTTTGATCTGATGATGTCCTAGCGAGTCCTATGATCTTTTAGCAAGTCCTAAAATCGTGACATTGTGACAAAGATTTCTTGAATTATATATAGAGTGAAGTGATTAGCACACAGTGACACCTTTAAAATCAGAAAAGACATCCATACGATGGATTCTGCAACAGGCTGGTGATTAAATTGTGATACAGTATGTGTAACCATAGTTGTAACTGAGCTCATGCAATGTACAGTATATTCACACTTGCATCTATACACTTGTCTAACTAGACATTAATAGTTGAAGCAGAATGCAGACTTTCTCATGTTCAGCCTCATCAAGTCAAATTACTGCTTAACGTCCTGTCCTGCCAGTTGCGCAGTAACATTTGAACAATTTATAGAAACCCCTTATGTCCACACTCATAACACTGGTCAACACCAAATTTATTGATAAGTTTTTTTTAGCTGATTTAGGACAATTTTGATGCGTTAAATCCAAAAATCACATTGGATTTGCTCTATCAGGTCAACTTTTTGAATTATGGCCACGTTGTTTTATACGTTTTTGTTTACATGTATGGGTATTTTCGCTTGATATGATGCAAAATTCTTTATCTCTTGAAATTCTCTGAATTTTGAACAATGATACATTAAATTTACATGTACTTACCTTTATATTGTGACGTTATGAGGGTTCACACAAGAAAGGAGAGATGACTGTGGCTAACAGGCTTTATTTATACATACCACTCAACACAGAACGGAGGGGAGGTCATTCACACAGACCCCCGTCTCACTTATGGTGACACAAGCACATGATCACTCACAATGCTAATTGGTCTTATAACACTTAGAACACACAAATAATAACACTCTTTGAATCCTCCGTGGTGCAAGCATGCCGGGAGAATCCCCGCCCCCTTAACACAGCCCCAACGTTACACTGCCCACCCCCACCCCCCCGGACTGGTTTCTGTCCCCCGAATAATAAAGTCCAGCTCAAAAGTCCAACATGAATCCGTCCTGGTGTTGGGGCGGCCGCTGTTGTCGGCGACCAGTACGTACAGGCCCGCTAGTGTCCATCTGTGCCTCGACTGGAGTATCTGGCTGGGATGAAGCCTCCGGCTTGACCACCCGCGGGGCAGATGGCTGGTACGGGGCGAGACGGTCACGGTGGAGCACCACGACCCAGTCCCTTTTCTGCAGCCTCACCCTGTACACTACATCTGACAGTCGCTGTAGGACCTTGCACGGTCCCGACCAATGGCTCGCCAGTTTTGGTGACAGTCCCCTTTTTCGCTCCGGGTAGAAAACCCAGACTTGATTTCCTGGTGCAAAATTCCTCCCCTGGCAACAGGAGTCATATGCCCACTTCTGCCAGCTCCCTGCCACCGCCAGGGCCTCCCGAGCCAGTCCGTGCACCGTGTGGAGATGTTCTTTCGAGCAAAACAAATAATCCAACCCTGGTTTGCCCTCCACCTCCGGATCTGGGGCGGGGGGGGGGGGGCCAAACACCAAATCCACCGGTGTGCGCAGCTCGCGTCCTGTGCTGCCGTCCGGTACGCCCACAGAACAAAGGGCAGATGCAGGTCCCACTCACGCTGTCGCTGGTCCACTAGGACAGCAAGCTGGATGGTAAGGGTCCAGTTGAACTGTTTGACCAGGCCGTCGCTCTATGGATGCAGCGGGATGGTCCGGGTCTTCTGGATGCCCAGCCACCTGCAGACCTCCCCAAAGACCTCTGCCTCAAAGTTCCGTCCCTGATCGCTGTGCAGATCCTCCGGTGTGCCAAACCTACAAAACATCTCATCCACCAGTTTTGATGCGGTGGTGGTGGCACTCTGGTCAGGGACCGCATACGCCTCTGGCCATTTGGTGAAGTAATCCATTGCGACCAGCACGTAACGGTTCCCCCGGTCCGTGGTTGGGCAAGGGCCCAGAATGTCCACTCCTACCCGCTCCATCAGTGTTCCCACCCGTACGGTACTGCTGCAAGGGGGCATGGGATTGCCGAGTCGGCCCTTTCTGAGCCGTGCAGGTGTTGCAGCAACGGATATGGAGCTCCTACATCCTGGTGACATCCGGGCCAGTAGAACCGGGCCCGAAGATGCTGCAGAGTCTTCGTCACCCTGAAGTGGCCCGCCCCCACCGCCCCGTGGACCAGCTGGAGTATGTTGGGCCGGAGCCGCTGGGGAACCAGCAGCTGCCAGATGTGACGCTGCCCAGCTGGAGCCTGCCACTGCCAATACACAACACCCTCGTGACAGTGGATATTGGCCCACGGGTCCAGCGCAGACACAGCCTCCCAAGCAGGCTGCTGGCCCATGTCCAGCCACTGCCAAACCCGGGAGATGACCGAATCCCTGTCCTGCTTGCTCTGCAACTGCTGCGCACCAAGGGCCTCTGTGATGTCATCGCTGGGGAGAGCTGACTCATTATCCGAGGAGGAGCTGTGCGCTGCTGTGTTATTCCTGCTCACAGCAGTCCGGAGGGCAACAACCTGTGGGACGGTTTGGTCTCGGTTCTCTGCCCACTGGCAGTGCCGACAGTCCTCCGCAGCACAGGGACGTCGAGACAGCACGTCAGCATTGGTATGGAGGCGGCCTGCCCGATGAACAATCATAAAATCATAATCCTGCAGTGCCTCCAGCCATCTCGCCAACTGTCCATCCGGCTCTTTAAAGTTCAGCAGCCAGGTCAGGAAAGCATGATCCGTCCTGAGCTGGAACCTCCCCCCGTACACATACGGGCGAAAATGGCGAAGCCCCTGGATGACAGCCAACAGCTCTCTGCGAGTAACACAATAATTCCTTTCAGCTCTGCTGAGAGTGCGGCTGAAAAAAGCAACTGCTTGCTCGCCATGTTCTCCCTCCTGGGATAACACCGCCCCGATGCCCTAGTTGCTGGCATCCGTGTCCACGATGAAAGGGCGGTTCGGGTCGGGATACTGCAGGATGGGGACTCTGATGAGCGCCGAGCGAAGCCGGGAAAAAGCAGCAGCACAGTTCTCACTCTACTGAAACGCACGGCCCGTCTGTGTCAGCTGATGCAGCGGGCTGGCGATGGTGGCGAAGTCTTTCACAAATCTCCTATAATAGGAGGCCAGTCCGAGAAAACTCCATAGCTCTCCCACATCCCGCGGCACTGGCCAGTTTTTCACTGCTGCCACTTTCTCTGGATCGGTGGCAACTCCCGCTGCGCTGGCTGACGATGTGGCCTAGGAAGGTGGTCTCCCGCCGGAATAAGTGGCATTTCCGCAGGTGTAGCCGCAGCCCAGCCTGTTGGATGGCGTCCAAGATCTCTCGGAGGTTGGACAGGGCCCCATCAAAGTCAGCTGCGTGAACCAGCAGGTCATCCAGGTAAACAATGCAGCTGCTCCGGGGCACGTGAGCCAGCATTTGCTCCATCAGACGTTCAAAGGTGGCTGGGGCGTTGCAAAGTCCAAACGGCATCACCTTAAACTGATACAGTCCCTGCCCGATGGAGAAGGCTGTTTTCTGGTGGGCCTCAGGTGACAGCTCTACCTGCCAATAGCTGCTGCGGAGGTCCAGTGAGCTGAACCAGCTGGAGCTGGTGATGTAATCCAGTGTGTCATCGATGCGGGGCAGAGGGTAGGAATCCTTGCGGGTGACGTCATTCAGGCGCCGGTAATCCACACAGAACCCCCACGAACTGTCCTTCTTCCTAACCAGAACCACTGGCGCCACCCAGGGGCTGCTGGAGGGCTCAATAACATCTGCCTCCAGCATTTCCCGTATTTTTTGTTCTGCCACCGCCCGCCTTGAAAAGGGCAGACGGCGGGGGCGGAGCTGGATCGGCCTGGTCTCACCGGTGTCGATCCCGTGCTGCACCAAGCTGGTTCGGGTGCACTCCTCATCCTTGGCAGCGAAGACGTCAACGTAGTAGTCCAACAGCTCCCGAAGCTGGCGTCGCTGTCCCGATTGCAGTCTGCTGCAGCTCTGCTGGAACAATTCCTCAACCGCCTGCTGTTTCTGCTGACACATTGACCCGCTCCGCTGTCGCCCTCCCCCTCGTTGTCTCTATCAGCGATTGTGCTCCCTCTGCTCGTGCTGGTCGTGCCGTTGTGTTCAGTTCTTGTGGCGACCCGCCCGGCTCGGTCCGTCCTGGCGGCCCCTCGATCACGCAGGCCTCCGGGTTCCTCCTCTGGGCCACGCTGCAGAGCGTGATGGTCCGAACCCCCAGCAGGAAGAATGATCTGGCGGTGTCAATTTTTGCGCCCCATGCTGCGAGCAGATCGAGTCCAATAATGAAGGGGTCTTGAATGTCAGCCAGCCAGTTTGTGTTCTGGCCAGCAACCCCCACCACAAGAAGTCGCCGCCCTCCCAGTCTGGCGCGCTCACCGGTGGCTGTGGTGATGCAGCGCCCGGTGGGTTTCTACTCCTGCGGTTCTGCCTCATCCATACTTGGCAGCACCACGGGTCGGACCAGGGAGATGGTAGAACCGGTGTTGATCAGGGCCCGGATCAGTGTGTTGTCCAGTTTGCACTGTAGGTACATCCCTGGCAAGTGTCCAATTCGTCTCACACATGGTGACAGTTCATCAGGGAAAATGTCTGTGGGAGGTGGCAGGTCCCCGTCCATGCCACCTCGCTCTAGTTTAACGTTGGCGAAGGGCCGGTTTGTTGCGGGGTGGGTGCCGGGCAGTACCGTGCAATATGTCCTGGCTCCCCGCAGCGGAAGCACCCTTCCTCGCGCCGCCATGGCTATCTTCTCATTGGCTGCACTGCTGTGGTCCGGCGCAGTTCCTTCTCCTCCTCCTCGCTCTCAGCCATGGCCTGGAAGGCTCTCTGCCTCTGTGCTGACGCATCAGTTGCACAATCCATTAGCAGTCCCACTTTCTCCGCTTCTGCCACAGTCGTCTCCCAGCTGCTCGCGGCCTTGATACGGATGTGGCTCTGGAGCTGGGCCGGGCGGAGCCCCCGGATGAAGTTCTGGAGGGCGAGCTTCTCCACTGCCCCTGGCTCGAAATCCGGGTAGCCACACCGTGTCAACAGCCATATGTCCGCTGCGTAGGCTCCCAGGCTCTCTCGGCTGCCTCGCTGGCGGTTGGCCAGCTGTTCCTGGGCGTGCTCAGCATTGGCCGCTCCCCCAAACCACCTCCGGAGCGCTCCTTGTAGTGATCCTTGTAGCGCTGGCCAGCTGCGACATTCCTCGGGCCGGAGATCGGACAGCGTGCAGAGAGCCCTTCCCTCCAGGGCCAGCGCGACCTGCACAGCGGTCTCTTCAGGTGGCCAGCTGTTCAACGCAGCAGCAAGCTCGACCTGGACCAGATAGTTGTCCAGAAGGGTTTCACCGTTAAAGCGGGGAAGTTTGGCCTGCTGGCGGATTGGTGGGACGGTCGCCTCTTGGTCGATCACCACCCCTGGTCGCAATGGAATCCCCGGCCCGTCCTGCCCTGAAAAGGGTGGGAAGCGGGGCTGATCTGCTCTGCTTAGCCCGCCCTGCCTTGAGAAAGGCAGAGGGCGGGGTATGCTGGTCCCGTCGGGTCCGCTGCTCCATTCATCCCGGCGAGCAACTCCGGGAGTCAGTGTACCAACTCTGTTGTCCATTCCCAGCTGAGCGATGAACCGCTCCAGCTGCTGAATCTCTGCTCAGATTCTGGCTTCCATCTGCTCCATATCCCACTCCTGACACCAGTGTGACGTTATGAGGGTTCACACAAGAAAGGAGAGATGACTGTGGCGAACAGGCTTTATTTATACACACCACTCAACACAGAACGGAGGGGAGGTCATTCACACAGACCCCTGTCTCACTTATGGTGACACAAGCACATGCTCAATCACAACATTAACTGATCTTATAACACTCTTTGAATCCTCCGTGGTGCAAGCATGCTGGCAGAATCCCCGCTCCCTCAACACAGTCCCGATGTTACAATATACTGTAAAGGTAAGTACATGCACAGTACTAAGTAAGTACAGGTTTTTACTTAGCACCTGATCGAGAGAAACGGATGTCATTTTCAGGTTCAGCGGTGCAAAATTGTCTTAAATCAGTTGAAAAAACACAGACAACTAAAAAAAATTATTTTTGTAACCCTGTGTAATTTGCTGGTTAGTCTGTACTGTAGGCTGTTATGCAATTTGTGCCACTGCTCACATTCAGTAAGAATTTGATTATATTCTTATAACAATTTGCAATGAACAGTGTAATTTTCTTGATTTATAGCATTTCCCTACAAAGTAGAAGCATGTCTTTTGCTAAACACACGCTACATTGTGGAGGGGGGGAGACAGTGTGGTGGACACAATACACATGTAACTCCACCCAGGACAAGGGGGTTGGTGGGGGAGAAGATAGTTAGAGAAGCTAATGGGGAAAACTGAGTGGAGCCAACCAAACAAAGATGTGCCTTTCGCCCCACCATGCCAGGCTGGCACCTGAGGACGCAGGGGTATGAATGTATTGTAGCAAGACATGCTCTGTGAGGTGTGGGTCAATGTTATGTTAATGTGTGTGCATGTCTTGCAGTCTGAATATTAATGTGTTCACCCTGAGTGCCAGAAGTGGGAATTAAAGTGTATAAAGGACTTTGCTCGGGCACTCAGGCTTCAGAGTTTCTGTGCTTGTGTTGGAAGTGGAATAAAGTTTGTGTGTCATCTAGCTCGCTGCCTCGTCTGTTTCCATCTTCCACATTGGTGACCCTAAGACGTGCAATGGAAAACAAGTTGAACACCGCCCCAGAGACAACCCAGAGGGAGAACACCCACAGGGAGTCCCAGTCAAGCTCCCAGACTTGGCTTCACAGTCCGACCACTTGGTTTCTACATGTTGAAGCCCAATTTGCACTCCGCGGAATCACAACGGACGACACCAAATATTATGTGGTCTCTGCGCTGGACGCGCGGGCCACGCAGCAAATGACGAGTCTGCTCCAGGAACTGCCAGCCCAGGGGAAATACGACACGCTCAAGCAGATGCCAATTTAGCGGTATACCCTGTCAGACAGTGAGCGAGCACAGAGACTCCTAATGCGCTCAGAGTTAGGTGACAGATCAGCTATGGAACTGATGGAGAGCATGTTAGCATTGAGGGGAAAGAACGACGAATCCTTCCTTTTTGCCCACTTCTTCCTCAGGAACCTACCTGCTACAGAGGGTGATCCTGGCAAACTCACCGCTGCTGGTAACCTGGAACTACCACACTCTGGCGCAGGAAGCGGACTGCATAATCCTAGCAACCAAAACTCTCACCTTGCACGCAACGACAACGGCATCCGGGAAGGACTCCAGCAAGTTCGAGGAGCCGTTAGTGGTGGCTGGGACAGACGCCAAGAGACACAGGAATGGGATGCTCTGTGTCTATCACTGCCGCTTTGGCTCGGATGCCCAACACTGTCTGCCACCGTGCCAATCCAAGAAGCCAGGGAAATGGTACGGCCAGCAGTGAGTAACAGCTGCGACTGCTGGCGACAGGAACAAGCTGCTGTTCATCACAGATACACGTTCAGGGAGACGTTTCTTAGTGGACTCCAGCTCCCAGAAGAGCCTCATTCTGCCAGTCAGCAGAAACAGATCGGCAGGAGGCAGCGGTCCCGAGCTCACGGCCACCAACGGATCCGACATCAGGAGGTTTGGCGAACGGACGTTGACGGTGTGCTTACACGGATGCAATTACCAATGGGATTTTGTGGTGGCGGCATGTTCTGTCCCCATTTAAGGCACAGATTTTTTATGTGCTTATGGGTTGTTAGTCGATGTTGTCAACAGATGTTTAGTGGATGCTGTCTCTTTTACCTCCTTGTCCTGCACAGCTTGGGGAGTTGGGCCAACAACTCAGGCTAGCGTTACAGTTCTAGGGGGTAAGTACCAGCATTTACTTTCACAGTTCCCAGCACTCATGGTTCCAATGTTTTCTGCAACAGTGACCAAATACGGGGTCTAACATTTCACAACCACAAAAGGCCTGCCGGTGTTTGCGCAATCTCTGCGCCTGGGCGCGGTGAAACTAGCCAGCATGCATGATGAGTTTACCAGCTTAGAGCAGCTGGGCATCGTTAGGCACTCCAACAGCCTGTGGGCATCGCCACTACACATGGTGTCGAAGGCCGACAGGTCGTGGTAACCGTGCGGCGATTTCCGGCACTTGACCAACGCCACGGAACACAATCAGTATCCCATCCCCCAAATCCAGCATTTTGCCGTGCACCTGGCCGGGACACGTGTTTTTTCGAAAGTGGATCTGGTCAGTGGTTACTGTGCAGAGGACATGCCCAAAACAGCGGTAATAACTCCTTTTGGCATTTTTGAGTTTTTACGCATGCCTTTCGGGTTAAAGGGCACAACGCAAACCTTCCAAAGAGTGATGGACGCGGTGCCCCGTGACATGCCCTTTGTTTTTGTCTACTTAGATGACATTCTGATGGCTAGCGCATTTGAGGAGGAGCACCTCACCCATCTCAAACTAGTTTTCCAGAGGTTGGAAGTGCACGGCTTATCGTGAACCTGGCAAAGTGCCAGTTCGGTGTGCCAGTGATTGATTTTTTTTCGGTCACCGCATTTCACGCAATTCCGCTGCCTGTAAAGGTGCATGCCATGTCGGATTTTCCACACCTGCAGACCATTAAGGCCCTGCAGGAATTTTTGGGCATGGTCAACTTTTACAACCGTCTCCTCCCCCGAGTAACCCAGCTGCTGCAGCCGTTGTACGCCGCACTCAACAACAAGAAGCCCGCAGAAAACATCAACTGGATCCCCCAAACGAGTCCAGGCTTTCGCAAATGCCAAAACAGCGCTCGCTAATGCTGCTTTGCTAGCCCACCCTGTCCTGTCAGCGCGGATAGCACTCACCACTAACGCGTCTGACGTTGCCATAGAGGCAGTGGTGGAGCAGTACATTTTCGGTGAGTGGCAGCCACTCACATTTTTCAGCCGTACTTTGCGTGACAACAAATGCAAATACAGTACGTTTGACAGAGAGTTGGCCCTCCACCTGGTTCACTGCATTCGTTGATCATAAGCCACTAACGTACGCAATGTCCAAAGTCTCAGAACCGTGGTCAGCCCGGCAGCAATGACATTTGGCCACGATTTCGGAGTTCACTACTGACATTCAACACATAGCCGGCAAGCTTAATGTCGTGGCCGGCTGTCTGTCGTGTGCGTTAAGTCTTCTCGGTCTACTTGGGAATAGATCCCCGCCATGGCCATGGAGCAAACTGGGGATGTGGACATTTGCACGCTCCAGACCATGCCTACTGGTTTAAAACTGGAGAGCAGGGTGGTGCAAGAAGGGTGCACCCCCTTGCTCTGCAACGTCTCCACTGGTCGCCCACGCCTGGTGGTTCCGAGCTCTTGGCACCACCGTGTTTTTGAGTCAGTCCATTCCCTTTCACATCCCGGCGTGTGTGCCTCAGTTAAACTGGTGGGGGAGAAATTTGTCTGGCCTCACTTACGCAGGGACGTGAAAGAGTGGGCTGCAGCGTGCATCACGTGCCAGTGGGCCAAAGTACACAAGCACACCAAAGCCCCCCTCGAGCCATTTCAAATTCTGGCCAGGAGGTTCAACCACGTCCACGTGGATTTGGTGAGCCCCCTCCCGCCGTCACAAGGGCTCACACGCACCTTTTCCGCTGGCTTCCACCACGTCCGCGGAAGTGGCTCGTGGTTTTTTATCAGCTTAGGTTGCACAGTTTGGATCCCCATTGGACATCACTTCCGACAGGGGTCCGCAATTACTTTTGGAACTCTGGTCCGCGATGGCCCAGAGCCTGGGGGTCAAAATCCACTGCACCACCATGTACAACCCCCAGGCTAACAGGTTATGCAAATGCTTTCATAGGTTGCTTAAAGCAGCGCTCAGAGCCTCACTCACGGATGCAAATTGGGTCGACCGCCTGTCCTGGGTCCTATTGGGGTTGCGCTCTGCACCTAAGGAGGATCTGGCAGCCTCCCCGGCAGAACTAATTTTTTCTCAGCCGCTACAGATCCCTGGGGAATTTTAACCAGAAAACCCCTCACCCAGGACTGACCCGCTCACGCAATTACTTTACAGTACAGGAACAGCTAGCGTGCTGGGTCCGGCTCACCATTGTTTTCCCCACCTTTGTCCCAAAGAGCTTGCAGAGTGCCAAATTCGTTTTTATTAGGTGCGGCGCACACAGAACCCTGCTGTACCCACTGTATGACGGACTGTTCAGAGTGTTGGAAACTGGTGCAAAGCATTTTGTGTTAAGACATGGGGAGGCGTAAGGAAACATCTGCATTGACAGGCTTAAGCACGCTTATGTGTTGGCAGACGAACAGGTGGTGTTGGCTCAAGTTCCCTGGCGTGGACGCCCACCTACAGTGGCTCCACAAATTGGTGTTCCCCCTGCAGAGAACTGTTGACAGCAGGTTTTTCCTGCTTTTTTTCCACTTTTTTGGAAGTGGAATAAAGTCTGCGTGTCATCTAGCTCGCTGCCTCATCTGTTTCCATCTTCCACAACAGCTGCATTTAAAGATAATAAAAGAATTGACTTTCAGTGAGTGGCTATGCCATCCTCTAACAAATGCGTCACTGAAGGGAATAATTAGATTTCGCCTTCTATTTTCAAGACAGCAACATTTGTGACTCACATTACCACAATAAGCACAAAAGTGGATTTTCCCCTTAAAACTCAATTTCAGACATCGAGTCAGCATCACCTCAGAATTTCTGTCTATGTGCTTTGCATTTCAACACTTCTAGCAATGGTAACGTTGCACTTGTATCTAAGCATCCCGTGTGGTGTCAGAGCTCATTATATGCTATTTGTGGTGTGGTCTATTCAACTGGCCGTCTGGGGGAGTTTCACACTGCTTGTGAGGAGAAGTAGTCTACACAGGCTACATTCTGACCTACTATTCAACGCTGTGTTCCTCTTCATCTATCAGAACAGTACCCATGAGCAATATCACGCTCTTGTTTCTTACCTGTCAAACTAAGACCCAAATTAGGAGCTTTGTATATTTGCAGATGGGGTTAAAAAATGCCATGCAAAAGATGACACAAAGAACGGAATGAAGAGGGAGAGTTTGTGGGGGAAAATGGGGAAGAAAATTAAGAACATGAATCATACAATCAGAATAAAACAGTTAAAATGGTAGACTTATCTATGATCAAGAACCGACAAGGAACTGGGCAGGAGAGGACGGTGGTGGTTGGGGGGGATGTCTGTGTGCTCAATACCATTCAACAGCCATCTGCTAGCATGGTACGATTGGCACAAGAACTGCAGCCTACAACCGTGTCATGCTTGTTTGTCAAGGCAAGAGCCACAGTGTTTCAAAACATCATCAATGTTAGCCCTGTTTTTTTTTACTCACATGCTGACCCAAATTGTGTTGCAGGAAGATGTCACTGACAATGTTTATATGCACATCATATTTCTGTGAAGGTCTATATTCGGTTGAGGCAGTATTCTAATAATAACAGCAGCTACGGGAATATTCTTGTTTATATCCTATTCAGCAGATTCACAATAAAGCACGAGTAGTAACTGTAATGTCTATAAAACATGGAACAATGATGAGGCGAATGGTGAACTACACAGGACTTTTATTACAGACTCATCGATACAGAGATGCTCCCTCTAGGCTGAGAGGTAGTCAAAGAGACCGCCCCTCTACTGCACAGCCCTCTTATACTCTGGGTGACATCACTACCCGTGTTACACCATAATGAGTCTTAAGAACAACACTACATTCCCCCCCTTCAAAAAGGTCCAAAACACACATACAATCAAGACCCTCCCCAATTTAGAACCCAAATCACACACTAACGGTAAACAGAAATGTATCGGGGCCTATAACATTTGCACAAAACAGCTAAGGCTAGGGGGAAACAGGTGGACTACTGTTCCACCCCCACACGGCCAGATGGACTATTCTGCCATCTCTGTTAAAATATAGTCCATTAAACATTAAATAGCTGTGCTCCTAAAACAAATAATCCAAAACAATCCCCTTCACAGAACATATATACAAACAGGTTATTTTCCTTTAAAACACTAAACCCCAATAACCAATCATTACTCATATCAACACCATGCAGTAAACATATCGTAACTCAGGCAATTTACATACCCACAATATGTATAGAATACATTCCCCCCCAAACTACCAGTCAGACCCAGTGGAGTGACCACCCCCCGGAGACCCGTCAGGCTGGTCCCATCCAGAGCATCTTCTTCTCTTCACGCCCGGAGATGACCCACGCTGAAGCCCAGACACCTACTTCTTGTCATTGGTACGCCGCAGCTCATTGGGATGTCTCCATGAATCGTCATAGACAGCTGACAGTAACCGTCCTCCCGAATGGCCACCACCTGCAGCCGCCCCTGGTCCTCCTATTTTTACGCTTTCTGCGAACCCCTCTCGACTGGGCCTCCTCCTTGGGTTGGACCACATCAGCGACCCCCTGAGGAGGCCAACTCGGCTTCCAGTGTCCCTGAGTGGCACGTCGTTTTACCATGCCAGCCGGTCCTGCCCTGCTCGCTTTCATTTGCAATTGTGACCCTTTGCTTCTTGGTACCTCCCAGCCGAACTCCAGAAGCAGACTCGGTGCCACCCACTGTCGCAAGTGTCCCACCACGTCATCCAGTTCCTTCATCTAGGGTTACCTGGGTGCTGACACCAGAACCCTCCCGCAATGGCCCTGAATGTAATTGGTCCTGCTCATTGTCCAGATTACTAGGCAAAAGTTCATCCCACACAGCTCTGTCCATCATTCACGGAACCAGCCAGTCCCCCAAACTACAGCCCGACCGTTCCTCTCCAACCCGAGACTATGAGAAGGAACTCCACACGGTTTCCCAATCCAACACCGATCTCACCGCTCCTGTGTCAACCACCAATGGCACCGTCACTCTGTCCAAGTCCACCATACAGAACAAACAGCCGTTGCCACTTGGGGATACACTGCAAACAACTGTGGGAGGCAAAAAGGAGAGATCCTCTATGTGTCTCGGATCCCCTCGCTCAAACCTGTAACATGCCCTGGCGAAATGATGGAAGAATCAGCACGTGCTGCAGCGTTTCCCTCTTGCTGAACACTCTCTAGCCTTATAACGGTGTTTAGTGGATCCACAACCCAAACACCTGGGCGATCCCGGGGCAGACCTCATCTTCACAGCTGTAGCGCATTCCTCTTGTTTGCTATCTTTGCTGTCCGGGTCCACAGCCTGCGTCGCTGATTGTGAGTCAGAGCGGTGTAGCGCAGCTCTCTCGCCAAGGTCATGTAATAATTTGTCCACTGCTTCACATTGTTATCTCTACAGCCGTGGCTAATGTCAGTTTGCCGGAGTATGTGAGGAGTCTCAACCGTGCTGATGAGCAAAGCGTGTGCGCCGCCAACTGGTCGCCGATATCAATTCCTCTAATTCACCAAACTGGCAGTCTCCAGCCAGCTGCCACAGGTCCGCAACATAATGTTGTACTGACTCGCTGATCCGCTGGTGGTGCTGCCGAAACTGGATCCTCCAGACGATGACGTTTGCAGGCGTGCAAAAATGTCGTGCCATCAGCTCAACCATGTCGTCGAAGCTATCGCTAGCACCCAAGGTAGCAAGGATACACTGTCCTTCCATACCTAAGTTGTGGACCAGAATTGGCCGTGCCCGTACTTCTTCAGTTCACCATGGTTTAGTGCCACCAAATAAAAATAAATTTGAAATGCAGCAAACCATCTTGTCCAAGGGACCGGAGGCTCTCCCGGAGACTCCAAAAACAGCCAAACTGAAGACACGCCAGCATCCATAACTTTATACTCGTCACCAAATGTTATGTCTATAAAATGTGGAACAATGATGAGGTGAATGGTGAACTACACAGGACTTTATTACAGACTCACTATCGATACAGACGCTCCCGCGAGGCTGAGAGATAGTTAAAGAGTCTGCCCCTCTACCACACACCCGTGTTACACCATAATGAGTCCTAAGAACAACACTACAGTAACGTTGTCAGATATTGCAACAAGCTAACAACATGCTGCTTAAGAAAAAAAAAATGTGTGACTTTGTACTGACAAAAAAAGTAAGTGAAAAAAATGTATAGAAGTAAATAATACAAACTAAAAACTGACTTAGATTTACATTTCAACCCAGTAGCACAGACTCTAAAAGGAACAAAACAATGAAAATTAGAGAAAAAGAATAAATAAATGACTTTACCAATAAAATCATCTGAAAAACTATGTAGCTTCACTTTCAGTTTTCCTCCTATTAAATAAAAAATAAAATGTTGCACTAACTGTAAGTCTACTCAACAGCAAATAAACATTATGGGCCCTATTTTGATGATCATCTGTGTGTCATGCTGTGGAGCATGGTGGGAGGAGCACTGTGCTCACGTTTTCAGTTATTTTAGATTATTTTCTGTACTTTCCTCATCTCTGCTTTTTTTTTTAATTTGAGTAGTGGTTTTGTCTGTATGTTGTTATTTGAGTTTGCTGTTTGTTTCTATGTTTTTGAGAGTTCCTGTATTCTTAGTTTTATTACTATTGTCCTGTTTATTAATATTACTGGTGCATACCCGTGCATGCCCGTAGAAACCCATGCATGCCCGTAGAGCGGATGCATTGGAACAGAATTCTTGCCAGTTACAGGACAGTTGGTATAGCAACACAGCACTAAATGGCAATCACATGTGACAGCGTTTGTATGCAGCAAAACATAAAAATCACACAAAATATGCCCTGCCATCTGGGGCTGTTTGCCCCTGCTTGTTACTTCTTCTCCTGCCTGTCATCACACAAAATATGCCCTGCCATCTGGGGCTGTTTGCCCCTGCTTGTTACTTTTTCTCCTGCCTGTCACTGTTCTGTGTTATGTTGCTTACCTGTGTCTCTAAATATATATGTCTTGTAAGGAGACATGTGCTCTGTCTATGTGCCGTCATACAGACATCATCTGATGGGTATTCTACTTCTTCGTTCAGACCACTGAAGGGTCTCCTTCTGTCTCAGACGGCTGTGTTGTTCACAGTCATGCCTGCGGCGTACTGGAGGGAAATGGAGATCTAGTGGTGCTTTGGCTGGACCTTGCCAATGCTCATGGGTCAATCCCCCATAAGCTGGTCGATATCACGCTGGACCAACACCACATACCCAGTAAGATCAAGGCTCTCATTCTGAACTATTGTGGTCAATTCAGACTCACGAGTCACCTCTGGCAGCTTGACCTCAGATTGGCACCAGTTGGAGAAAGGGATTATAATAGGTTGTACCATTTCTGTAATCCTTTTTACCCTGTCCATGAACATGCTGGTTAAAGCAGCAGAGGTAGAATGTAGAGGACCCCTTTCAAGGTCAGGAATCCGGCAGCCCCCCATTAGAGCTTTCATGGATGACCTGACAGTTACTACTACATCAGTGCCTGGCAGTAGGTGGATTCTTCAAGGCCTGGAAAAACTTATTTCCTGGGCAAGAATGAACTTTAAGCCTTCAAAGTCTAGATCTATGGTCCTGAAAAGAGGGAAAGTGGTGGATAAGTTCTGTTTCCATCTGGATGGCATTGTGATACCATCTATCACAGAGAAACCAGTCACAAGCCTAGGGAAGGTCTTTGACTGTAGTCTCAGGGACACAGCATCCATCCGAACTACCATCAGGAAACTGGAAACATGGCTGTTAACTGTGGATAAGTCTGGCCTTCCCGGCAGGTTCAAGACTTGGGTGTACCAACATGGCATTTTGCCCCGTATTCTCTGGCCTCTGCTGGTGTACGAGGTGCCTCTGTCTACAGTGGAGACCTTGGAAAGGAAGATCAGCTCCTATCTTCGAAGATGGTTGGGTTTACCACATAGCTTCAGTAGTGTGGCACTTTATGGCAGGAGCAACAAACTCCAGCTTCCTTTTAGTAGTTTGGAAGAGGAGTTCAAGGTTTCCCGCACAAGAGAGGCACTAGCCTATCGTGACTCTAGAGCAGGGGTCACCAACCTTTTTGAAACCAAGAGCTACTTCATGGGTATCGAGTCATGTGAAGGGCACCAGCTTGACACACTCCTCTAAAATAACAAATTGTGTGTGTGTGTGTGTGTGTGTGTGTGTGTGTGTGTGTGTGTGTGTGTGTGTGTGTGTGTGTGTGTGTGTGTGTGTGTATACGTATATATACTGTATATATACTATATATATATACACATAAATAAATAATTATGAGAGAGATTCAACTTTATTGTCATTACACATGTATGAATACAAGGTAACGAAACGTGACATACAAGGTAACGAAACGTCAATAACTTAGAGTGGGTAACAGACAAGATCAATATTCAACACTTTATTTTTATTAATCTCAGCAATTGTTCAGATGATCCCTTCTACATTTCATAAAAAAATGTCCAGTTTTCACCAGTCCCTTTTAACCATAAAAAACTAAACCCTTTTAATTCATGAACTATGTTGAACCATGTTTGAAAAAGTTAAGCAACATTTAAGAAAAATCACCTTTCATATTAAATAAATCTTATCACATTTTTAACTGAACAAATCTGCTGCAATTCTGCTCAAAATCTGTTACATTTAATAAACACACTTTTGTGTGTTCTTCTTCACTGGAATTATATCCGTACAGTTCTTGCCAAGAATCATGCTGGAGTAATAACCAGCGCTGTCCTTTCATGAGAAGACGCTAAACAAGCACTGAGAGTGCTTATATGCATGGTGGCGCAGTGGTTAGCACCGCGGCAGCAGTTTACCCTCGGCCGGGGGATCGCGGGTTCGATCCCTGCCCCCGGCCAACAGTGATCTGTGTGGAGTTTGCATGCTCTCATTTTTCATGCAAAAACATGCAGATTAGGGAGTTAAGGGGCGCTTGCGCACGCAGCGGCTGGTGGCTTGTTACCGGACTGCAGAACAAATCTACCTACGGGTACAAGTTAAGTCCAAAAAAAAAAAAAGAGTGGGTAGTGAAGTGGCGCTTCGCCATTGCCCCGCAAATGAAATACACGCAGCTTCCTTTCACGGTAGTAAAAAAGAACTCTTCCTCCCGCTCACTTTGAAAATGATAAATTTTCTGTCTTTTTTTTGCCATGTTTTTGGGCTTGGAAACCGCACTGCGCGCAGCATCTTAACTGCCCGCTAGCTAAGCTTACGCTCCACAAGCGCGAAGGTTTTGTCATGCGCACAATACTGACCTTTGAACTAGGTCAGAGTTCACCTTAACTTTACGTATAATAAACATATTTTCATTTTTTTTATTTTTAAGACATTGTCATTTTAAAATCTATATAAATGCAAGTGTGATTTTAAAAAATATAAAAAATATAAAATAAAAAATAGCGGCAGAAAAAATTACATCTGCAGCTCACTTGCGAGTTGTGCTATTTTTAGAACAGGCCTGCAGGCGACACATGTGGTCCCTGTGGGCGGCATGGTGCCCGCGGGCACCGCGTTGGTGACCCCTGCTCTAGAGACTAGAGAGTGGCAGCAGCAGGCATTGTGGTGAGGACAGGTCGGAAGTGGAGAGCTCAAGAGGGGTTGGAGCTTGCAGAATCTCGGTTGAGACACAAAGCTCTGGTGGGCACAGTGGCAACAGGACGTGCAGGGCTGGGCTCCATCCCACAGCCGTGCTGTGATAAAGTCCAGGGAAAGGACAAACGCAAGTTAATCCTGCAGGAGGTGAGAGCAGGTGTTGAAGACGTGAGGACTGGTAGGATGGTAGGCATGCGGCAGCAGGGGGCATGGACAAAATGGGAGGGAGTAGTGGACAAGAAGCTGACCTGGGATGACATCTGGCATGCAGAGCCTCAGCGCATCCAATTTATGCTCCGAGCAGTATATGATGTGCTACCCAGTCCGGCAAACCTGCATACCTGGGGTAAGAACGAGCTGCCAACATGTCCTCTCTGCTCAGGAAAGGGCACGCTTGAACACATCCTTAGCAGTTGCCCAACAGCTCTTGGAAAGGGCCGATATCGCTGGTGCCATGATTAAGTGCTAAAAGTGTGTAGCGGAGACAATCTCCAGCGCCATGGCAAACAGTAAGCAGGTTGGTAGTCAAAGGAAAATTACATTCGTTAAAGCTGGAGAGAGGCCCTGACCACAGCTTAGACCATCAGCCAGCCTGCTCTCTTCAGCACCAGACTGGGACCTGCGAATTGACTTGGGAAAGCAGCTCAAGTTCCCCGACTATGTAACATTAACATCTCTTAGGCCAGATGTGGTACTTACATCTTCCTCTTCCAGGCAGGTTCTGTTAGTGGAGCTCACAGTTCCTTGGGAGGAGCGCATAGAAGAGGCCAATGAATGCAAACGGCTCAAATACCAAGAACTGGTAGAACAGTGCCAGAGGAATGGTTGGAGAGCACACTGTGAGCCCATAGAGGTGGGATGTCGAGGCTTTGCTGCCCGCTCCCTGTGCAAAATTTACACTCTCCTTGGTATCAAAGGAGTTGCTAAAAGGAAGGCCATCAAATCTGCCACTGAGGCTGTAGAAAGAGCTTCTCGGTGGCTATGGATTAAGAGGTCCGAATCGTGGGCCAATGCTGCCGGGACACAAGTCAGGGTCTGATCAACCCTGGCTGGGTCGCCTGATTGAGGGTGTCTGATGTTGTGAGACCCGAAACATCCGATGACATCAGGAAACATCACTGATGATGTGTCCCGGCGCATCCATGGATGATGTATCTATTCATCATGAACCTGAGGTGTTTCATGTTCACGGCATCCTTTCTGACGTGCAGCAGTTCTCATTCTATTGCTGTCCATCTGGTGGATCATCTTCTTCTTCGTTCAGACCACTGGTTGCGGGATAGGTGCGTCGTAATTCCAGTTCATGGGCACAATTCTGAAAAGGAGGCTTTTGACCCTCTTCAGCAAGGCCCGTGCATGCCCGTAGAAACCAAGAACCCAGAGAAAATCAGCACTTTGCTTGACATTTTACACATTTGTAGTGTAGACTGGCATTCGTCAAGGTTACATATTTGCCGTCATGTAGGCATGGTGAGTTGTCCTATGATGCCTGAGTTCATAGGACACGCTATGATGATGAGACAGAGATCATAGGCCATCCTATGATGTCCCAGAAACGTGCTTTAAAGTCTGTCATACCCTATTGCTGGTGAAGGGTCTCCTCCTGTCTCAGATGGGTGCGATGTACTGCTGGAGCCTCAGGTGTTTCATCTTCATGGTATCTTTTCTGACATGCAGCAGTTGTCCTCATTCTATTGCTCTCCCTCTGGTGGGTCTTCTTCTTTGTTGAGGCCACTGGTTGAGGGATAGATGCGTCGTAATTCTGGTTCATGGACAGGATCATGAAAATAGATCTGAGCAAAAAGAGGCTTTCCGGCATGGACTCACTGTATGACATCATAAAGACATGGAAGGCAGCCTTGATGTATATGACATCATAAAGACATGTTGCCTGACGTGTCACTGTATGGGCTTGATGTATATGACATCATAAAGCTACATTTGTCTATGTGCCATCATATAGGCACCACAAGTCGTCCTATGATGCCTGAATTCATGGGTCTATATGACATGATAAAGACCTGAGTTCAAAGACACATGGTCTATATGACATCATTAAGACACATTTGTGTCCTACGACACCTGAGTTAATAGGACATCCTATGATGTTCAGGTAGAGATCATAGGCCGTCCTATGATGTCTTATGAGCGTGACTAACAGACACAGATTTCTTGCTTTTATAGGGTGACTAGTACATACCCATGCATACCCGTCCATGCCCATGGAAACCAAGTATAAGCAAGTATTTCTGCATGCCCATTGCTGAAGGGTCTCCTCCTGTCTCAGACAGCTGTGTTGTTCACAGTCATGCCTGCGGTGTACTGCTGGAACCTGAGGTGTTTCATGTTCACGGCATCCTTTCTGATGTGCAGCAGTTCTCCTCATTCTATTGCTCTCCATCTGGTGGGTCGTCTTCTTCTTCGTTCAGACCACTGGTTGAGGGTTAGGTGCGTCGTAATTCTAGTTCATGGGCACGATCCTGAAAAAGTGGCTTTCGACCCTGTTCAGGAAGGCCCGTGCATGCCCGTAGAAACCAAAAAACCGGAGCACCCAGAGAAAATTAGTGCTTTGCTTGGCATTTTACACATTTGTAGTGTAGACTGGCATTCGTCAAGGTTACACATTTGCTGTCATGTAGGCGTGGTGAGTCGTCCTATGATACCTGAGTTCATAGGACACGCTATGATGATGAGGCAGAGATCATAGGCCGTCCTATGATGCCCTAGAAACGTGCTTTAAAGTCTATCGTACCCTATGCTGGTGAAGGGTGTCCTCCTGTCTCAGACGGGTGCGATGTACTGCTGGAACCTCAGGTGTTTCATCTTCATGGCATCTTTTCCAACGTCCTCATTCGCCCTCAGCAGTTGTCCTCATTCTATTGCTCTCCATCTGGTGGGTCTTCTTCTTCGTTGAGACCACTGGTTGAGGGATAGGTGCGTCGTAATTCTAGTTCATGGACAGGATCATGACATCATAAAGACACATTTGTCTATGTGTCCTATAGGATGTCCTATGATGTTCAGGCAGAGATCATATGGCATCATCAAGACACGTTTGTCTATGTGTCCTATGCACATAGACATAGACAAATGTGTGTGACAACATTAAGACAAATTGTCCTGTGATCTCTGTGGTCTGTGACATCTTGAAGACACATTTGTCGACACAAATCTATGTGTGACACCATAGACAAATCGCCCTATGATCTCTGCGGTCTGCGACAACACAGACACATTTTGTCATCCTATGATGCCTGAGTTCATAGGACATCCTATGATGTTCAGGCAGAGATCATAGGCCATCCTATGATGTCCTATGAATTGTGACACACACACAGATGAGACACACAAGAGATTTCTTGCTTTTATAGAGTGACGTGATTAGCTTTTAGTGGCGCCCGGCGTCTTTGGAGAAATGATCCCCAGCTTCAGCTGCCACGTCTGGAGGTCCACCAGCATCAGCCACCATATCTACAGTTCCACCAGCATCAGTCACCTCATCTAAGGTGGGTTTGGTGGTCCCAAACTCAGTTCTGACCTGTGGCTATTTTGGTCCCTGTCCCTATTTGTTTTCCTTCAGGTGCTTCAGGGAGCTCTTTCGGTTCTTCGCTCCCTGACAGCTCAGGCACGCCCCCTCCTCCTGTCTGTGCCATCAGCTGCATCTCATTATTGGGTGTTCACACACATACACGCACACACTTCACTCTCGTTCACACGCTCATGCACTCACTCACGCACACATGGTGTTAATTACGTTCAGCCCACGATTCCTCACACCAGCGTTCTCTTCCCTCAGTAGTATTATAACTTAAATGCTGTGTTAGTAGTTAGAGACCGTCAGAGCACTGAGCTTCAAGCACAGCAGCGCCTTCCTCTGTGTTTGTTTGTTACCATTACCTACATTTATTTTCAGCCTGACGTTGTCTTCTCTGGCGTCTCAAGACTGTTTACCTCTTGGGCATTAGCGGCTGTTCCACTTACCCTCTTCCACCGGACTATACGGGCAGCCCCGGATCGTTCCAGCCGCAAGTTCATGTTTGCCTTTCCCTTCGTGCTGGCAGCCACCTGGCGGCACTAGGCATTCCCCCTCTGGCTGCGGAACATCTAGGTGGCGTCCCTGTATGTCTGGTGACCTCATCCTGATCATTTCCACTTTCTGTTTATTATCGTGACTGTGAGCTGGACTGGTTATTCTGGGATCCTGTTAATAAAGTGCACGTTCTACTCCTGCACTTGGGTTTTTCATTCCTTCCTCCGTCACGCAGAATCATAACACATACAAACTTAAGTCATTGATGTTGTGTCCACGGAGAACGCTGGCTATTCAGACAGTAACTGAATATGTGTGACAAGCAGCAGACTGCCAATTCCAACAATATTCCAGAGTAGTGATCTTAAATATGGAGCCAGATGTCTGTAAAATCATTCTGTTTACACACTTCAAGAGCTGTGTCTTCTCTCAGAGCCATACTAAGTGCGGTTACCCAACTTGAGCCTCACTCAGTGACAAGCAGCTGACTCCTGTTAAGCCTCATCTATTCATCAGACAGTGTATGAAGCTCAGTCACTTTAGGCATAGCAGTGAAACTGATTAATTTTGAGCTTTGAGCGGATAAGGCTCTCTCATCCCTTCCCCCCTCCATGCCCATTCCTCTCTCATCTGTTACATCCTATGGGTCTGCTGAATGCAAGTTTATGCCATCCACGGATGTCCTTAAAAATGTGCTGCCAAAAATGCTGTGATGAAACAAGGGACAAACAAATACAAAACAAACAAAAACAAACAAACAAAACAAAACAAGGAACAAACAAAAACAAGGGACAAGGGTGACAAACAAATTTGTCACTCTGTAGTGACAAATTTATTTGCTTAAATTGATGCACACTTACCATCCAATAAAGCCTGACCACATATTTCCCATAGCTGTTGTAGAGTGGCACATGGCCTTTCACCACTTTGCACAAAGAATAAATGTGCTCCCAGGGTCTCCAGCATTCTTGCTCTGTAGATGTTGAGTTCTGGGTCCAAACAATATGGATTTCACTGACGAGCCACCTCATCAGCTTTATGAAGCATGGTAGAGAGATGGTAGAGAAACAAGGGGAAAAATGATCACGTCTATCTGTGTGTATCTGCTGACTATATTCTCTGCTATCTGATTTGTCAGTGAAACATTGCTCTCTCAACATTTGAATTTAATTATCCATAAACTGATGAAAGAGATGCAAAGGAGAAAACAAATTTTGAAAACTAACCTCACTACCAATCAGATGATCATTGGGCGAGATCAAGTCAAAGCTCGTTTGATTCTCAACAACAGTGAGCGCCTGAAATGAAGCAAATCATACACACAGTAAAAAAACATTCAACAGAGTGTCTTTGTCCCTCCACATTCAGACATCCAACAAATAAGTGAACTCCAGTTGCTATAGTACACTGTAGCTTGTGCCCAACAGAATAATTTGAAATAATACTGCAGTGGACAAGCAGCTTTAGAACGCTGCTGTCAAAGGTTGCTTGTTTAAATTAAACATGAACAACTGACCTACATAATGCTTATCTACTTTTCTTAAGGCCTGGCAGCAGAGGGTGAAGGACAGAGCTGCGCAGAGGAATCTGACCAGACCTAAATGAAACAGTCATTGTTGCCCCCGACAGACTGCTATGATGATGATGATGATGACATGACACTGGTCTAACCTCACCGTGACACTCCCAAGACTGTGCCTCAGATTAATATTTGACAAGCAAGTTAATAGACTCTGCCATGTTACTAATTAAATATGAATTAATGGGTCCATTGACGGTGGGACAGACTCACTGTGGGAGAAGGGAGCATCTGTTTTCTCCCACTGCAACCATTGTAAAACTAAACTCATCAGCATTTCTGCTGATAACCTCTTCTTTGGAGATACGTATAGACTGAAATAGACTGCTGAAGACGGAATCTCACAGAAGAGCTGTTGCTTCTATCCGCATGGCTAATGGGTTTTTGCAACTTGCCTGTGCTCTTCGTTTATGACATTAATTAAATGATTTTGACATTTTAAGTGAAAAGGCAGCATGTGACCTGGCAAGGGCTAATTAAAAAAAACAGGAATCCTTGAGTAAGTGCTCAACGCTGCATTGAAAAAGGGGTAACCGAGAAACAGAGTGACTCAAATAAAACAAGAAGACATATTTTCTTAATTAAATTTAACAATATGTGACACACATACTGAATTCATGTTTTTTAAAGATTCATTTTTGGTTTTATTGGACAGGTACAGTAAAGACAGAGATGGAAAATGGGGTAAGGAGCAGGAGAAAGACATGCAGGACCGATCACTCTGGCTGCGAATCAAACCCAGGATATTGGAGCAATACGTACACATTAGGCTAATGGGACAACATTTTTAAAAGGATATTTATCAATCAGTCATCTTCAAGTAACATATTGTGCACTTTTTCCACATATTGAAACAGTTCTTAGAGGTCCTAATGAAATATCTGTGACATGCTTTAGTCAAAACACCTCAGGGATTAAATATTCCAGCACCATTTTCCACCCTGTTTAAACACCTTCTTCAGAATGAACGTTTCAATACATGTTTTATAAATGCTAATGTTCCCCAATTCATGCCACTCTCCCTTATTCATCACTGCTGAGATCCATTGTTGATGCCATGCAAATGATAGCCGTTAGCTTCAGCTGTCAGAGCCAGCCTGAGCTCACAAAAGTAAAATTGGCTGAATGAGAGTATGTAAAAGCCCAAATAAAGCATCACTGGGTACAGGGATGTGTGGTTTGAGTAGTTTATGGGACAGGGCTGACCCCTGGGGTTTAACAAACACAGAAACTACTCTGATACTACTACTCATAGCTAGTCGTAGCACCTAGCACCGACACGGAGAAGCGACTCTGTCCCCGGTGATTGGGGTTCGCCGGAGGAACAAGCCGAGGCAGCAGTTGGACGGGAGCCGGATCGGAGTTCAACTGCAGCGGTGGTGGGAAACGGGGACCAGTGGAGGACCACCGGGGCCCCAGCCGGAGTCGGAGCCCAGTTGCAGCGGCGGGGCTCGGCAGAGGAACTACTGAGGCAGACGGCGGTAGGTGGCGGGGCTCAGCGGAGGATCTACCGGGACCCCAGCTGGACAGAAGCAGGATCGGAGCTCGGCTACAGAGGCAGTGGGCGGCGGGACTTGGTGGAGGAGCTGCCGGTACCCCGGCTGAACAGGAGCTCGGTTACGGCGGCGGCAAGCAGAGGGACTAGCAGCGGAGGGGGCTAGCTGAGGCCCAGCTGGATTCGAGGTTGGTCGGATCGGATACCGGCGACACCAGCAGAGATTGTTTTACTATCCACAGGTCAGTAAAAATGCCACCAAAGAAGGAGGAAATGGAAGAGATCAAAAAATCTCTGAGCTTCTTGTCAGAAGAACTGACCAAAGTGGCTAGTCAGCAGGCTAAAATAATAGGGCTAATGGAAGAAGTCCGAGAATTAAAATGAACAATTAAGGAAAAAGACAAAAAAAATTGCAGACTTGGAGCGACGCGTCAAGGATCTTGAACAATATTCTCGTATGGATGATTTAATTATAAGTGGACTAGACATTAAATATCAATCATATGCTCATGCTACAGCAGGATTGAGAGGAGAGGATCAGAATCAGAATCAGATTTATTGTCATTGTTCATGTAGTACACAAACTAGGAATTTGTCTCGGTGCCATGCTGCAACATTAAAAACATGATGAGATAAAGAGATAAACTAAAAAACTAAAAGACTAAAAACATGCAATAAGTGTAGAATAATAATAATAATAATAATAATAATAATAATAATAATAATAATAATAATAATAATGAGTAATACTAGTCAAGGCAGTTTTAAATAAATTAGCAAGTAGCAGATAATATGGGGTACCACAGTGCAGTCGATAATGCAACAGAAAAACAGTGATGAATGACATGAGTCTAGTTGAGCTGCTGTATATAGTGCACAAGAGTCAATAAGTCACTTAATGTTCAGCAGTCTGATGGCGGAGGGGAAAAAGCTGTTCATGTGCCGGGAGGTTTTAGTCTGAATGGACCGAAGTCTTCTACCTGAGGGGAGGGGGGCAAACAGTACGTGACCAGGGTGTGAAGGATCGGCTATGATCCGGCCTGCACGCCTCCGGGTCCTGGAGATATACAGGTCCTGGAGAGATGGGAGCTTGCAGCCGATCACCTTCTCAGCAGTGCGCACGACGCGCTGCAGTCTTAGTCTGTCCCTGGCAGTGGCTCCTGCGTACCACATCTTGGTGGGTAGCTTGAGCTTCCTCAGCTGCTGCAGAAAGAACGTCCTCTGCTGGGCCTTTTTGATGAGGGAGCTGATGGTTGGCTCCCATTTGAGGTCCCAGGTGATGGTGGTGCCCAAGAAGCGTAAGGAATCTACAATGGTGATGGGAGAGCCTGTGATGGTGAGGGGGGGCAGGGGGGTTGTGACTTTCCTGAAGTCCACGATCATCTCCGCTGATGCTCCCCTTGAGAGGAGAGGATGCTCCCCTGAGTGAATCAGTCTCCCTGGAAAACCAGGTGCTTCAGTTCCTAGATAGTAGAAATATAAAGGTCGAAGCAAATGCAATTTCAGCCTGTCATGCTTTACCCAGAAAAGATAATAAAACAAAGAAATCAATTGTGATGCGCTTTGTGAACAGAAGGGTAAAGAATGACATACTGAGGCAGGCCAGAAAGCTACGGGGAACAGAAGTTTACCTAAATGAACATCTAACAAAAACTAATGCTGAAATAGCACGGCAAGCACGGATGCTGAAAAGACAAAATAAGATACAGGCAACATGGACAAGAAATTGTAGAGTTTGGATCAAACTAAATGGAACACCTGAGGAAGCAAAGAGTATAATAATCAGGGATGTTACTGACTTAAATAAATACAGATGAACACTGATTAAGAAAATTAAGAGACTATAAAAATCCATATCCACACACATGGCAAGAATAGTTCTTTTGACATACCATGTCAATGTACTTTAAAAAAAAATAAAACAAACAAAAAACTTATGACTGACTTGAGTAGACATCAATTATCCCCAGTTGGAGGAAGTCATTTGATACAGAGTGAGGAAATTCAAACTCTGAAAATGTGCCATTATGCTGAACATAAACTACAAGAGATGGAAAATGATATTGAGCCTGATAACCACTTTTTCAATAATATTCATAATCATTGTGAATATTACACCGAAAAGCAATTCAAAAGTCAAGTGCAACTAGATGGTAAACTATCAATAATACACTTCAACAGCAGAAGTCTTAACAAAAACTTTCCACAGATTCAGGACTATTTAAAACAGCTAGACAGAAAATTTACAGCTATCGCAGTCTCTGAAACTAGGCTTAACGAAGAGCAGGCTCCCCTGATGGCAATAGAGGGATATCAGATGTTTCATATTAACAGATCTCAAAAAAAGGGTGGTAGTGTTGCACTGTATATTGATGACCTGTAAAGGTGTAAGCTTGTAAATGGAATGTCCTTTGCACTACCAGGGATTTTGGAATCTGTTACTGTTGAGATTGACCAAGATAAAACAAAAAATCTAATTATAAGTTGTATATATAGAACGCCGGGAACTTGCATTGAGACATTCAGAGATAAATTAGTCGAGCTGTACAATAATATTACTAGTAAGAAAATGGTAGTAATTTGTGGAGATTTCAATATTGATTTACTAAATCCATATCAACTAAATGTAATTACAGAGTTCATGAATTCTATGTACAGCATGAGTCTATATCCCACAATAACACATCCCAGTAGAATCACAGTTCACACTGCTACACTTAATGACAACCTGTTTGTTAATATTATTGATAAGAAAATAGAAAGTGGATTATTGATAAATGATATACAGTAAGTGACCATTTGCCAACCTTTGCACTTATCCATGGCCACACGGGGGCCAATACAGAAAATTTTTTTTAAATTGTTCAGATACAAATCACAAAATGCAATCAGTTCTTTTAAAGAAGACTTGCTGAAGCAAGACTGGACAAAAGTCTATGTATCAGATGTAAATGAGATGAGATGAGATGATGAGATTCAACTTTATTGTCATTACACATGTATGAATACAAGGTAACGAAACGTGACTTGGCATTTGGGCACGCTCTACAGAGCGCATCCAAGGTCGGGGCAGCCGCTAGGCGCCAGTCATAAAGAAGAAAAGAAAAAAGAAAAGAAATGATATGACACAATAGGCGAGAGAAAAAAACATGTTTTATCAAATTGACGCTTAATGGGTAAGCGAAATTTTGATTGCAGGCAAAAAAACCCTCAATGCATATTTAGCAGTAGTGGACAATCACACAGCAGAGGGAGGGAGAGCAGTGTGTGTATATTTGCATGTCATTGTGTAGTGTAAATGTAACAGTTGTTAGTGAGCAGCAGAGGGCGCCTCCTGGCAGTGGATAGATGTTATAATCATGTGACTTATAAACAAGTCCAGAGTTCAGAGTCTATCTCTCTTTCTCTCTTGCTTGCAGAAGGCACATGGGCATTGTCCTTGAGAGTCCAATCCGCTGACGACAACAACTGATTGTTGATTGTATGGGTAGACATAAGAGCCGGTTCTTCCGCTAATCTCAGTCAGGAGGAATGTAAACACGGGGCAAACAAGGTCAAATCAAATCAAATCAGCACAGTGCACTCAGAGAGTAGAATTTTGTCCTCACCCGTGTAATTCTGTGCTTCCATTATATATGCAGGCTTAAACTGTTTTTCCATAGAGAGCACAGGGCTTTCAGATGTATTCCTTCACTGAATCACTGTCATTCAGTTCACCGTTTGCCGCTACTCGTGCCCTCCCCAACTGGTCGAATTTGATGAAGGAGCTGGCTGGGTCCGCTTGATCCGCTCTCTCACCTTCCTTCAATTTCTGATGCATCAGGGAACTCCACAGCCAAAAATAGAAGTCCTGAGATCATAGCCAATAATATTGCCATAGACGCATGGATTCCAATGTCCATGAGTCTCTCGTAGGTTCCAATTCTTGGGCTCCCCCTTGGCCCAATTCTTGTTGAAAATAGTGACAATAGCACATTTAAGCCACTTCCAAATCCATAATTTCCGTTTAGATTAAGATTCAGCAGAAGAAGAGCGACTAAACACAGACAAAAACGCAACATTGCAAAAGCTGGGAATAGATCAGGAAGGCAGGGGAGGAGGGAAGAAAAATGCGACTGCTCTCTCTCAAGGCAAGAAGGAAAGGAATGATAAATGAAGCCTATGGCACATTTATAAACATTGTAACCACTCTTTATGAAAAAAATTGTCCATTAGTAAAGAAAAAGCTTAAACATAAATTTGCCGATAAGCCATGGTTAACCAAAGGATTACAAAAGGTGTGTAAAAAGAAAAATTTATTATATAAAGCTTTTTTAAAGAAAAGGACAAAAGAAGCAGAGCAGCGGTATAAAACATACAAAAATAAGTTAACATATATAATAAGATGTAGTAAAAGAGACTATTACAGTAAACAACTGGAGAAAAACAGAAACAATATTAAAAATACATGGACAATACTTAACAATATTCTTGGAAATAAAAACAGAAAACAAGCTACCCAACCAATTTTTCAAAAAATAATAAAATGACTCAGAGTGTGAATGCAGCTTCACCTGCAGATGAATTTAATAACTTTTTTGTTAGCATTGGTCCTAATTTGGCTCGAGAAATACCCATTACGGCACCCACAGGTGATACAATAAGCAAAAACACTGCTATAAAAGACTCCATTTTCATAAAGAACACAGACGAGAGAGAGGTCATTGAAACTGTTAAATCGTTTAAAAGTAAAACATCTACGGACTGTGATGGTATTGACATGCTCTTAGTCAAAACTATTATTGAATGCTTAGTGAAACCACTGACGTATATCTGTAACCTGTCTCTCCAAACAGGTATATTTCCCAATGCAATGAAAATAGCTAAAGTAATTCCGATATACAAAACGGGTGACAGAGGGGAACTTTCAAACTATAGACCAATTTCACTATTGCCGCAATTTTCCAAGATACTTGAAAAAATATTCTATGAGAGAATTGACAACTTCATACTGAAGAATAATTTATTGTGTGAGCAGCAATATGGGTTCAGACACAAGAGGACAACTGCATTTGCTCTAATGGAATTTATAGAAAAAATATCAACTGCCGTTGAAAATAAAGAGTATTCAGTTGGGGTATTCCTGTATCTTAAAAAAGCATTTGATACAATGGATCATAATTTATTATTAAAGAAACTACAAAATTGTGGTATTAGGGGAGTAGCACTGTCCTGGTTATGTAGTTACTTAAAGAATAGATATCAGTATGTATGTGTTGGTAACAAAAACTCACAGTTACTGAAGGTTACTTGTGGAGTCCCACAGGGTTCAGTTTTGGGGCCATTGTTATTCAATATCTATATAAATGATATATGTAAAGTTTCAGAAAAAATTGATTTAATATTGTTTGCCGATGACACTAATTTATTATGCAGTGGAAGCAATTTGGAACAACTTTTGGATACACTTGGAAAGGAATTAGGAAAGCTTAAGCTGTGGTTTGATTCAAACAAATTAACGCTCAATTTAAGTAAGACAAAATTTATAGTTTTTAACAACCAACACAACAACTTAGTATCTAAACTCAGTGTAAATGGTGTAGAGATTGAAAGGGTATCCGAAACTAAATTTCTTGGTGTAATAATTGATAATAAACTGTGTTGGAAGTCACATATTAATTATATTAAAGGTAAAATATCCAAATTAATTGCAATACTACACAAGAGTGAAATATTTGCTGAATCAACCCACACTATATACCTTGTATCAATCATTAATACTCCCATACATGACATATTGTACTGAAGTATGGGGAAATACATATAAAACATATATCCAGTCTTTATGCTTCAGAAGAGAGCTATTAGAATAAACAAAGCTGCTGACAGGGAACCAACAAATCCACTTTTTCTTAAATTAAAAGCTCTCAAGTTGAAAAATCTGGTTGACTTTAAAACTGCAGTAATAATGTTTAAAGTGAAGAATCTATCACTGCCCGCAAGTATCCAAAAGCTGTTCCAAATAAGGGAGAAACAATATCATTTCAGATGAACATGTATATTTCAAAAACCTTCAGTGAGAACTACCACCAAGCAACACTGTGTTTCAGTGCAAGGAGTCAGATTATGGAACGATTTTGGACCTGAATTAAAATCATGTACAACGCTTGGACAATTTAAACAAAAACTAAAGGAAGAAATACTCCAAACATATACACAAGATGACATATAAAATCACATAAGGATTGTCATATCCAGTCTGCGTTGTGTTGTTGCTTAGTTTTTTGGGGGGGTTTTTGTCACGTTTTGTCTTAGCTTTGTTCTGAATTGTAATCACTCTTGTTTGTTTTTCTTTTGAATTCTTGGATGAAATATGGGTGGGCAATATAAGCTGCGGCTTCAGCCATCACCCATTTTGGATAACTTATGCTGAACTGTATAATCAGAGGAGTTATTGTCTAATTTGACCTTGTTGGATTTTCTTTCCCCCCTTTGTTATATTATTCTATTTTTTTTAATCTGTACTTTTAATCTATCCGAAATAAATAAAGATTGATTGATTGAGTGAATGACTGAATGGTTAGCTCTGCTAACTCAAAAGGAGCCAAAAGAATTAGCTAAGCTAGGCTAGCTATCAGTGAGATTGGAAAGTGATTATGGGATTTTATATATCGCCCTTTATATATGATTTTCACCCGAGCAAATGTATTTACATGATTTTCAATATGTTGCATTTTTCTGAGTGTCATGGGTCCCTGGGTAGCTTCACCACTGTTTTTGACATCTTTGAAGGTGTGGGTGTTTCCCTACCCCAAAGCCCACTTTTTCCTACAGGCATGCTTTTGGGTGATTTTCACCCGGCAATAGTGAAAGAAGGTAAAGTACGTTTTGGGTGGATTTCACCCGGTGATAGTGTTAGTGTATAAAATCACTACACTTTCGCTATAAAAAATAACACCATCACTTTCGCCGGGTAATTTTTACCCGATATAATATATCCAACAGACAACACATGATAAATTAGAGTGGTTTTCTTTTATTTTCAACTGTGGCATGTGTAACAAAATGAAAAAAAAAATGTCATAGGAGGACCCCCATAAAATGCTCCAAAATTACTGAAAAATTAGGAATTCAGAAACAAAAAATTCCTAAAAAAAAAAAATAATAATGATACTGGAAACTTGGTCTTTGGTCCACCCATTCCTGGGACATTAATAATTTTTCAGTAATTTTGGAGCATTTTATGGGGGTCCTCCTATGACATTTTTTTTTTCATTTTGTTACACATGCCACAGTTGAAAATAAAAGAAAACCACTCTAATTTATCATGTGTTGTCATATTTTGATCTATTTTTTATGACAAGTACTTTTTGTTGGATATATTATATCGGGTAAAAATTACCCGGCGAAAGTGATGGTGTTACTTTTTATAGCGAAAGTGTTCTGGGGTTAATGGTGTTGGACGATTAAAATTTCTAATTGTGATCAATCTTTTGGAACATCGAGTTAATTGTGATTAATATTGTGTTAATTGTGTGTTCTTCCATTCAGATACAGTATACCTTAAGTTGGTAATTTTTCAAGTTTCTCATACTGTTATGAACATGGGAGCGGACAACTACGCTTGCTTTCTTCTCCTGCAGGTTTATTAAACCTCTCATCGTATCCAAAATGACAAAACTATCCAGAATATTCTTCAGAAAATCCTCAAAAGTACTACCACATGTGCAAAAACCAACAGAATGCCAAGGCTCAGTAACATCACTGCAACACAACTACACTTCCATAGCAAACATCCACCAGCTGAACACAAATCAATGGACCTCGTGTGTGACAAGACACAATTTCCCTTTTAATATGAAAACTGTAAACATTAACAAATATCTTTTGGTGACACATGGGGAGTGCATAATTGTATAGCATCTTAGACAAGAACAAAGAGCAGAGGTTCCCTGGGAGATTACAGGGAGGTGTGAAGGATGAATGCAGTGGGACCTTTTGTGTGTTAGAAACTTCCAGAAGAATGTTAAAGGATTAAGGAAGTGAATGCAATGTGACCTTTTGTGTGTTAGAAGCTTCTAGAGGAATGCCATGCTTTTTAAGAGAAGAGTCTCTGCTGAGTATTCATTCTGTCTCTGCTTCTTGTGTGAGATGTGTAATAAACTGTCTGAGTCAAATCCGCCTCGTTATTTACACGCTCCACACTGGTGACCCAAGACGAATCATGGAACACAACGAAAGATCCAAGGAGCCAACCTCGATGGGAGCCCCCAGCCACGCATGTGCTGTTGCTATCAAGCTGCCGGATTTTTGGCAGCACAACCCGCGCGCTCCTGGTTCCACCTAGTCGAGGCGCAGTACGCCCTCCGGGGGATATCGGCGGATGACACAAAATTCCACTATGTGGTCGCAGCGCTCGACGCCCGCATGGCTCAGCATGTAGAGAGCCTGCTCGATCAGCCACCAACCGACGACAAGTACGGTGCGCTGAAGGCTGCGCTCATCCAGCACTACACACTCTCAGATGGTGAGAGAGCAGAGAGACTCCTGACTCGGACCGGGTTGGGAGATGGGTTGGCCATAGACCTGATGGAGAAGATGCTGAGGTTAAAGGGCACAGACGACGACCATTTCATTTTTACCCACCTCTTCCTCCGGAACCTTCCGTCAGCGACAAGAGCGACCCTGGCCAATTCGCCGTTGCTGGCCAAGCGGGACTATCATGCACTAGCCCGGGAGGCAAACTGGATCATCGTCGCCAGCAGGGAGCTCACGACCATTGCCGCAGCGACGGAGCTCGGTGCGGCGGCCGGAAGAGGCGAGGAGCCATCGATGACAGCAGCAGAGCCACCGACGGCAGCAGCAGCGGGGGCCAAGGAACGCGGGGGAGACACGCTTTGCTTCTACCACTGCCGCTTCGCAGAGAGGGCACGCAAATGTATACCACCGTGCCAATTCAAGCGCTCGGGAAACGCCAAGACCGGGGGTCGGTAGCAGCTGCGACCCTCGGGGAGGAGAACAAGCTGCTCTACTTGACGGACACACGCTCGGGGAGGCATTTCCTCGTGGACACCAGCGCCCAGAAGAGTTTCATCCGGCCGACCTACGCTGACCGGCTGGCAGGATCTAGTGGCCCCGAGATGGCAGCAGCAAACGGCTCGGGGATTAAGACCTTTGGTGAGAGGACTCTACTCTTGTCTCTACACGGCCATACATTTGAGTGGATTTTTTTTTTTTTTTTTACTTATTTGTACCCATAGGTAGACTTGGTTTGCAGTCTGGTGACAAGACTGCAAAGACTTGTCACTGGGTTGACTGCAAAGACTGGGTTGATATCAGTGCAGTAAGGAGTTCACTTGGAGCTGGTGTACTTGGTGACGGCCTTGGTTCCCTCAGACACGGTGTGCTTGGCCAGCTCACCAGGCAGCAGGAGGCGCACAGCGGTCTGGATCTCCCTGGAGGTGATGGTGGAGCACTTGTTGTAGTGGGCGAGACGAGAGGCCTCGGAGGCGATGCGCTCAAAGATGTCGTTCACGAAGGAGTTCATGATGCTCATTGCCTTGGAGGAGATGCCGGTGTCGGGATGGACCTGCTTCAGAACCTTGTACACGTAGATGGCGTAGCTCTCCTTCCTGGTCTTTCTCTTCTTCTTGCCTCCTTTGCCAGCAGTCTTGGTCACGGCTTTCTTGGAGCCCTTCTTGGGCGCAGACTTGGCGGGTTCAGGCATCTTGATCCCTTGGTACTTTGCCGCAAGAGTGACGAGTTTTGTCATAGCAGCATTGAATTTCCATATACTGGGGGCTGATTATTCTATGTGCACATAAGTTTGTTGGTAGATGTCGCTAACAGACGCCTGGTTAATGCACTGTCTTTTGACTCTCTCCCCCTGTATAGCTCGAGTGACCCGGCCAACAGCACAAGCCAATGTCACAGCTACATACGGTAAGTTCCACACACTGCTCACTCAGTTCCCAGCACTCACTGTCCCGACGTTTTCGGCAGCCATCGCTAAACATGGGGTGGAGCATTTTATCACCACCACCGGGCCGCCCGTTTTTGCAAGACCTTGGCGCTTGGACGCAGCTAAACTGGCCATAGCACGCGAGTATTTCGCCAACCTGGAGAGGCTGGGCATCATTAGGTGCTCAAACAGCCCATGGGCTTCCCCGCTACACATGGTCCCTAAAGCTGAAGGTTCGTGGCGACCTTGCGGGGATTTTCGCAGGTTGAACAACGCCACAGCGCACGACTGCTACCCAATTCCTCACATTCAGGATTTTTCCACTCACCTTGCAGGAGCGTGCGTTTTTTCTAAAATAGACCTGGTCCGCGGTTACCACCAAGTCCCAGTGCGCGCTGAGGACATACCCAAAACAGCAGTAATAACTCTGTTCGGGTTATTCGAGTTTTTGCGCATGCCTTTTGGGCTTAAAGGGGCTGCACAGACGTTCCAGTGCATGATGGATGCAGTGCTGCGCGACCTCCCTTTCGTGTTCGTCTACCTGGACGATATTTTAGTAGCCAGCGCGTCCGAAGACGAACACGAAACCCACCTCACGACGGTTTTCCAGAGGTTGGAAGAGCACGGGTTAATAATCAACCCAGCGAAATGTCAGTTTGGGGTGATGGGGATTGATTTTTTGGGGCACCGCGTCTCTCCCGAAGGAGCAGTCCCGCTGCCTGACAAAGTGCGCGCAGTAGCAGATTTTCCCCGGCCGCAAACGGTCAGGGCACTACAAGAATTTTTGGGAATGGTGAATTTTTATAACCGTTTCCTTCCCCGCGCAGCGCAGCTCATGCAACCACTGCACGCCGCGCTCAGAAAACAGAAGCCCGCGGATAAGGTCGAATGGACCCTGGAGCGAGAGCGGGCGTTCTCGGAAGTCAAAGCAGCCCTGGCAAACGTCGCATCGCTGGCACATCCGGACCCAACGGCCCGCATAGCGCTCACCACTGACGCTTCAGATGTGGCCATAGGGGCGGTCGTGGAGTAGCGCGTAGCTGGGGCTTGGCAGCCGCTCGCCTTTTTCAGCAGGACCTTGCGCGACAGTGAACATAAATACAGCGCGTTCGACAGGGAGTTGCTGGCTCTCCACCTGGCCATTCGCCACTTCCAGTTCTGGCTGGAAGGGCGCAGTTCCACAGCGTTCATTGACCACAAGCCGCTAACATTCGCGATGGCCAAGGTTTCAGAACCGTGGTCGGGCCAGCAGCAGAGACAGCTGGCCGCGATCTCAGAGTTTACTACTGATATTCAGCATGTCTCGGGTAAACTGAATGTAGTGGCAGACTGCCTCTCGCGCGCCATGGCGGCCCCGGTCTGCGTGGGGATAGATTACGCAGCCATGGCCGCGGAGCAGGTTAGTGACGCGGACGTGCGCGCTCTCCAGTCTGGACCAACAGGGTTAAGGCTGGAGAGCAGGGTGCTGCAAGACGGCATGCCCCTCAATCTGCGATGTCTCCACGGGGCGCCCGCGTCCCGTGGTCCCGGCCGCATGGCGCCGCCGCATGTGTGACTCGATTCATTCTTTGGCGCACCCAGGAGTGCGCGCGTCGATCAAAATGGTAGGGGAGAAATTCGTGTGGCCGAGCCTTCGCAAACAAGTGAAAGAGTGGGCGGCAGCCTGCATGGCGTGCCAACAAGCCAAAGTACACAGACACACGAAGGCTCCCTTGGAGCCGTTTCGCATCCCGGCTAAGAGGTTCGACCATGTTCACGTGGACCTCATGGGCCCCCTCCCGCCATCACAGGGGTGCACGCACCTTCTGACAATGGTGGACCGCACCACGCGCTGGCCGGAAGTGGTTCCACTGGCGGCAACCACAGCCGAGGAAGTGGCGAGCGTGTTTTTAACAGCATGGGTGGCGGCGCGTTTTGGAGTCCCGTCGGATATTATGTCCAACAGAGGCCCTCAATTTGTTTCCGAACTCTGGTCAACAATGGCCCGCAGCCTGGGTGTCACAATTCACCGCACAACCACATACAATCCACAGGCTAATGGGTTATGTGAACGTTTTCATAGGTCATTGAAAGCAGCTCTCAGGGCGTCACTGATGGATGCAAATTGGGTAGACAAGCTACCGTGGGTTTTATTGGGGTTACGTTCTGCACCTAAAGAGGATCTGGAAGCTTCCCCGGCTGAACTCGTTTTTGCGCAACCACTTCGGCTGCCCGGGGAGTTTCTTCCAGATAATCCCGCGCCGGGCAGCTCCCCATCTCAGCTGTTGCAGCGTAGCATAGACACAAGCACACTGTCGGGCCCTGCTCACCAGTTTTCCGCGCGTTTTTGTGCCTAAAACTTTGAAAAACACAGAGTTCGTTTTTGTCAGACACGACGCCCATCGCCCTCCACTGCACCCACCTTATGATGGACCGTTCAGAGTGCTGGAAACAGGGGACAAGCATTTTTTGCTAGATTTGGGGAGTAGGAGGGAAAAGATTGGCATAGACAGACTCAAACCCGCTTTTGTGGTGGCGGACGAGCAAGTGCTGTTGGCGAGGGCCCCTCAGCGTGGAAGACCCCCACGGGGAGTTTCCCAGAGAAAAGATTCCCTAGAGCACCCACATGGACAGACTTTTACCCCTCAAACATCGGCCCCCCAGCATGACAGCGCCGCGGAGGTGTGAATCCTGGTTACAGCAGATACAGGAGAAGACTGAAGCCCAAGCAGCATGTGGATTGATGTTTAATGATTCTACCACAGCATATGGACTGTTATTCTATTGTTCTATCCAAGATGCTCGGGGGGGGGGGGTCGTTTAGTGACACATGGGGAGTGCATAATTGCATGGCATCTTAGACAAGAACAAAGAGCAGAGGTTCCCTGGGAGATTACAGGGAGGTGTGAAGGATGAATGCAGTGTGACCTTTTGTGTGTTAGAAACTTCTAGAAGAATGTTAAAGGATTAAGGAGGTGAATGCAATGTGACCTTTTGTGTGTTAGAAACTTCTAGAAGAATGTTAAAGGATTAAGGAAGTGAATGCAATGTGACCTTTTGTGTGTTAGAAGCTTCTAGAGGAATGCCATGCTTTTTAAGAGGAGAGTCTCTGCGGAGTATTCATTCTGTCTATGCTTCTTGTGTGAGATGTATAATAAACTGTCTGAGTCAAATCCGCCTCGTTATTTACACGCTTCACAATCTCACCTATCATGTCACCAACCATGCAGCAAAAACAGAGTGTGGGAGTGAGTGGACATTACAAACACAGCTTGAGAATTTTAGACTGCTACTCACCTACTGACAGTTGGACCCAAAGCTATGAAGATGAAACAGGTGGCGTATCTGTCCTCAGCTGCTGGCAGCCGCTACATCTGTAGCATGTAGCTGTTTACTGCTAGCCGGCTAGCTGGCTTCCAAAGAAGAACAACCAACATCGAGGCAAAGTTTTGGAGGAGGCTGTGACATTTATCCAGGTGAGAGCTCCAACAGATAATGTTGTAAACCTAAACATGACATCGTTTTGGGGATTTCCATACCAGTGATCCATCTTGTTTGACTTGGCAATGTTTGCAGGGCGTGCACAGTCTGTCACTACCTACAGCGGCTTGCGTAGTCCCGTATGGAGTGCAGTTCAGGCCAAAAAAAGTAGTTCGTGCTTTCTGCCATTAACTGCGGTTAACCGCGATCACAAAATTTGTTGCCGTTAATGGGGGTGAAGCATTAATGGGTGATTAACGTGCTATTGCCAACATCATATATATATACAGTATATATATATATAGTGGAGTGTGTGAAATCAGAGGCAGATTCATTTCAGACGATTTATTACACACTCACATCACACAAGCACAGAACAGTCTGACTAGTCACATTAAGCATCCCTCCCTGTATATCAAGTCACACTTCACAAGATTCAAGGCACTTCCTCATAACAGCAGGACATCTACACTACACTTCATTCAACCCCCTCTCCCACTGTTCTCCCATGTGTATTCATTGTCTCTGACTAAGGTGTGAAATAACCTGCAGACAATTTATTACACACTCACCAGGAACCTCCTGCTCTTTGTTCTCCCATGCTTATCCACTGTCTCCTGTCTGAGATGCTAGATAATCTGGCTCCCCCAAGGTGCTACACCACCACCCCCAGCATCTTAGATAGGACAATAGAATAACAGTCCACATGCTGTGATAGAACAATTGAACATCAGTCCACATGCTGCTTGGGCTTCCATCTCCTCCTGTATCTGCTGTAACTGGGGTTTAGCGCCTCCATGGCACTGCTGTGCCGGTGGGGGGCTGCTGGGAGTGTCTGATTGCGGGTGGGCTGTTGCTAGGGGGGGGCCACTTTGGTCTGTCCGTGTGGCTGCTCTGGTGAATCGTTTCCCTGGGGAGCTCTCCGTGGAGGTCTTCCACGCCAAGGGGCCTTAGCCAACAGCACTTGCTCATCCGCCACTTTGAAGAGCGCGGAGTTCGTGTTTGTCAGACACGACGCCCACCGCCCTCCATTGCGCCCACCTTATGATGGACCGTTCAGAGTGCTAAAAACAGGGGATAAGCATTTTTTGCTAGACTTGGGGGGTAGGAGGGAAAAAATTGGCATAGACAGACTCAAACCCGCTTTCATTGTGGCGGATGAGCAAGTGCTTTTGGCTAAGGCCCCTCGGCGTGGAAGACCCCCACGGAGAGCTCCCCAGGGAAACGATTCACCAGAGCAGCCACACGGACAGACCGAAGTGGCCTCCCCCCAGCAACAGCCCACCCGCAGTCAGACACACTCCCAGCAGCCCCCCACCGGCACAGCAGCACCGCGGAGGCGGTAAACCCCAGTTACAGCAGATACGGGAAGCCCAAGCAGCATGTGGACTGATGTTCAATTGTTCTATCACAGCATGTGGACTGTTATTCTATTGTCCTATCTAAGCTGCTGGGGGGGGGGGTAGTGTAGCACCTTGGGGGAGCCAGATTATCTAGCATCTCAGACAGGAGACAGTGGATAAGCATGGGAGAACAAAGAGCAGGAGGTTCCTGGTGAGATAGCAGGAAGGAGTCAAGGATGAAGGATGTTGAATGCAGTGTGATGCAAATGTCATGTTGTGTATGATGTAAATGCCATGAAACTTAAGAGGAGAGTTTCTGCTTAAATGTTCAGTCTGTTCTTTGCTTGAATGATGTGTGTAATAAATTGTCTGAAATGAATCTGCCTCTGATTGTGTGAAATCAGAGGCAGATTCATTTCAGACAATTTATTACATACTCACATCACACAAGCACAGAACAGACTTGACTAGTCACATTAAGCATCACTCTCTCTATATCAAGTCACACTTCACAAGATTCAAGGCACTTCCTCATAACAGCAGGACATCTACACTACACTTCATTCAACCCCCTCTCCCACTGTTCTCCCATGTTTATTCATTGTCTCTGTCTAAGGTGTGAAATAACCTGAGGCCCACACTGCCCCCCCCCAGCACCTTAGATTGAACAATAGAACATCAGTCCACATGCTGTTTCGGCTTCAGTCTCCTCCCATATCTGCTGCAACTGGGGTTTACCACCTTCGTGGCACTGCTGTGCCGGTGGGAGGCTGATGGGAGTGTGTCTGACTGCGGGTGAGCCATGGAGAGGGGAGGGGGGGTTCACTCTGTCCGTGTGGCTGCTCTGGTGAATCGTTTCCCTGGGGAGCTCTCCGTGGGGGTCTTCCACGCCAAGGTGCCCTAGCCAACAGCACTTACTCGTCCGCCACAACAAAAGTGGGTTTGAGTCTGTCTATGCCAATCTTTTCCCTCCTACCCCCCAAGTCTAGCAAAAAATGCTTATCCCCCGTTTCCAGCACTCTGAACGGTCCATCATAGGGAGTGCGCAACGGAGGGTGGTGGGCGTCGTGTCTGATGAAAACAAACTCCGCGCTCTTCAAAGTTTTAGGCACGAAAACACGCGGAAAACTGTGGTGGGCAGGGCCCGGCAGCGTGCCTGTGTTTGCGCTACGCTGCAAAAGCTGAGACGGGGAGCTGCCCAGCGCGGGATTATCTGGCAGAAATTCCCCGGGCAGCCGTAGGGGCTGCGCAAAAACGAGCTCTGCCGGGGAAGCTTCCAGATCCTCTTTCGGCATGGCGCGCAACCCCAATAAAACCCACGGCAGCCTGTCTACCCAATTTGCATCCGTCAATGAAGCCCTGAGTGCTGCTTTCAGTGATCTGTGAAAACGCTCACATAACCCATTGGCCTGTGGGTTGTACGCGGTTGTGCGGTGAATTGTAACACCCAGGCTGCGGGCCATCACGGACCAGAGTTCGGAAACAAATTGAGGGCCCCCGTCGGACGTAATGTCTGACGGGACTCCAAAACGCGCCACCCATGCTGTTAAAAAAGCGCACGCTATGTCTGCGGACGTGGTTGCCGCCAGTGGGACCGCTTCTGGCCAGCGCGTGGTGTGGTCCACCACTGTCAGGAGGTGCGTGAACCCCTGTGATGGCGGAAGGGGGCCCACAAGGTCCACATGAACATGGTCGAACCTCTTACCCGGAATACGAAACGGCTCCAAGGGAGCCTTCGTGTGTCTGTGTACCTTGACTCGTTGGCACGCCACGCATGCTGCAGCCCACACTTTCACTTGTTTGCGTAGGCTCGGCCACACAAACTTTTCTCCCACCATTTTGACCGACGCGCGCACTCCTGGGTGCGCCAGAGTGTGAACCGACTCATAAACGCGGCGGCGCCACGCGACCGGGACCACCGGACCCAGGCGACCCGTGGAGACATCGCAGATTGGGGGGGGCGCCATCTTGCAGCACCCTGCTCTCCAGCCTTAACCCTGTTGGTCCAGACTGGAGCGCGCGCACGTCTGCATCGCTAATCTGTTCCGCGGCCATGGCTGCGTAATCTATCCCCACGCAGATCGGGGTCACCACGGCGCGCGAGAGGCAGTCCGCCACCACATTCAGTTTACCCGACACATGTTGAATATCGGTAATAAACTCTGAGATCGCAGCCAGCTGTCTCTTCTGCCGGCCCGACCACAGTTCTGAAACCTTGGCCATCGCAAATGTTAGTGGCTTGTGGTCCACGAACGCGGTGAAACTGCGCCCTTCCAGCCAGAACTGGAAGTGGCGTATGGCCAGGTGGAGAGCCAGCAACTCTTTGCCAAACGCGCTGTATTTACGTTCGCTGTCGCGCAAAGTTCTGCTGATAAAGGCGAGTGGCTGCCAAGCCCTGGTAACGCGCTGCTCAACAACCGCCCCTATGGCCACGTCTGAAGCGTCGGTGGTGAGTGCTATGCGGGCCGCCGGGTCCGGATGCGCCAGCAGTGCAGCGTTCGCCAGGGCTGCTTTAACTTCCGAGAACGCCCGCTCTCGCTCCGGGGTCCATTCGACCCTATCCGCGGGTTTCTGTCTCATGAGCGCGGCGTACAATGGTTGCGTGAGCTGCGCCGCGCGGGGAAGGAAACGGCTATAAAAGTTCACCATCCCCAAAAATTCCTGCAGCGCCCTGATCGTCTTGAGGCCAGAGAAAATCCGCCACGGCGTGCACTTTGTCGGGCAGCGGAATCGCTCCTTCCAGAGAGACGCGGTGCCCCAAAAAATCAATCTCCGTCACGCTGAACTGGCATTTCACCGGGTTGATTATTAACCCGTGCTCCTCCAACCTCCGGAAAACCGTCGTGAGGTGGGTTTCGTGTTCGTCTTCGGACGTGCTGGCTACCAGGATATTGTCCAGGTAGATGAACACGAACGGGAGATCGCGCAGCACTGCATCCATCATGCGCTGGAACGTCTGTGCCACTCATTTTAACCCGAATGGCATGCGCAGGAACTCGAATAGGCCAAACGGAGATATTACTGCTGTTTTGGGTATGTCCTCCGCGCGCACTGGAACTTGTTGGTAACCGCGGACCAGGTCTATTTTTGAAAAAATGCATGCTCCAGCAAGGTGAACGGAAAAATCCTGTATGTGGGGAATTGGGTAGCGGTCGTGCGCTGTGGCATTGTTCAAGCTGCGGAAATCTCTGCACGGTCGCCACGATCCCTCAGCCTTAGGGACCATGTTTAGCGGGGATGCCCATGGGCTGTTCCGAGCGCCTGATGGCCAGTTTAGCTGCGTCCAACCGCCGAGGTCTTGCAAAAACGGGCGGCCTGGTGGTGGTGATAAAGTGCTCCACCCTGTGTTTAGCGATGGCCGTGGAAAACGTCAGGACCGTGAGTGCTGGGAACTGAGTAAGCAGTGTATGGAACTTACCGCCTGTAGCTGTGACGTTGGCTTGTGCTGTTGGCTGGGTCACTCGAGCTATACAGGGGAGAGAGTCAAAGGACAGTGCATTAACCAGGCGCCTGTTAGCAACATCAACCAGTGAACCATGTGCACACAGAAAATCAGCCCCCAGGATATGGTAATTCAGTGCTGCTACGACAAAAGTCCACTCATATGTACGGCCGTGTAGAGATAAGAGCAGAGTCCTCTCACCAAAGGTCTTAATATCCGAGCCGTTTGCTGCCAACATCTCGGGGCCGCAAGGGCCTGCCAGCCGGTCAGCGTAGGTCGGCAGGATGAAACTCTTCTGGGCTCCGGTGTCCACGAGGAAACGCCTCCCCAAGCATGCGTCCGTCAAGTAGAGCAGCTTGTTCTCTTCACCGAGGGTCGCAGCTGCTACCGACCCCCGGCCTTGGCATTTCCCGAGCGCTTGAATTGGAACGGTGGCGCACATCTGCGTGCCTTCTCTCCGAAGCGGCCATGGTAGAAACAGAGCGTGTCTCTCTGGCGCTCCTTGGCCCCCGCTGCTGCTACCGTCGGTGGCTCCCCGCCTCCTCTGGTCGTCTCGCTGGGCTCCGCCGCTGCCGCGTTGACTGTGATCGCCCTGGTGGTGAGGATGATCCGGTCTGCCTCCTGGGCTAGCGCACGGTAGTCTCGCGCGGCCAGCCATGACGAATTGGCCAGAGCCGCTCTCGCCACTGTCGGAAGGTTCCGGAGGAAGAGGTGGGCAAACAGAAAGTGCCCGTCGTCCGTGCCCATTAACGCCAGCATCTTTTCCATCAGGTCTACGGCCGAACCATCTCCTAACTCGGTCCGCGTCAGGAGCCTCTCTGCTCTCTCACAGTCCGAGAGCGTGTAGCGCTGGATGAGCGCAGCCTTGAGCGCCTCGTATCTGTTGCTGGTTGGCGGCTGATCGAGCAGGCTCGCTACCTGTTGAGCTGTGTGGGCATCGAGCGCTGCGACCATATGGTAGAATCTGGTGTCGTCTGCCGTTACTCCCCAGAGGGCGAACTGGGCCTCGGTGAGGTGGAACCAAGAGCACGGGTTGTGCTGCCAGAAATCCGGTAGCTTGACTGAAACCGCACATGCGTGGCTGGAGGTTCCAGTCCAGGCTGCCTGTGGGATGGCTGCCGCCTCGCTGTAGCTTCCTGACCGGGCCGGTTCCAGGGATCTTGCCTCGTGTTCCATAATACGTCTTGGGTCACCAGTGTGGAGTGTGTGAAATCAGAGGCAGATTCATTTCAGATGATTTATTACACACTCACATCACACAATCACAGAACAGACTGACTAGTCACATTAAGCATCCCTCTATATCAAGTCACACTTCACAAGATTCAAGGCACTTCCTCATAACAGCAGGACATCTACACTACACTTCATTCAACCCCCTCTCCCACTGTTCTCCCATGTGTATTCATTGTCTCTGTCTAAGATGTGAAACAACCTGAGGCCCACAATATATATAAAAGAATGGCAAGATACAGTGGATATAAAAAGTATACACACCCCTGTTAAGATGCCAGGTTTTTGTGATGTAAAAAAATGAGACCAAGATAAATCATTTCAAAACTTTTTCCACCATTAATCTGACCTATAATCTGTACAACCCAATTGAAAGAGGAAAAATAAAAAACTTACAATAACCTGGTTGCATAAATATGCATGTCCTGCTATAACTGGGGATGTGGTTGTGTTTAGAATTAACCAATCACATTCAAATTCATGTTAAATGGGAGTCAGCACACACCTGCCACCATTTAAAGTGCCTCTGATTAACCACAAATGTATAGTGAGGGTGCACTGGGAACGTCTGGCTGAGGCCCCTGTCCGGGAGGTCTTCAACTCCCACCTCCGGAAGAATTTCAACCACATTCCGAGGGAGTCTGGAGACATGGGAGTCTGAATGGGCCATGTTCTCCACCTCTGTTGTTGAAGCGGCAGCCCAGAGCTGCGGCCGCAAAGTGGTCGGTGCATCTCATGGTGGCAACCCCTGAACCAAGTGGTGGACACCAGCGATGAGGGGGGCCATTAAGCTGAAGAAGGAGTCTTATCAAGCTTGGTTGGCTTGTGGGACTCCCAAAGCAGCTGAGGTGTACCGGCAGGCCAAGCAGAGTGCAGCTCGGGTGGTTGCTGAAGCAAAAACCCAGGTATGGGAGGAGTTTGGTGAGGCCATGGAACAAGACTTTCGGTCGGCCTCGAAGAGATTCTGGAAAACTGTCTGGCGGCTCAGAAGGGGGAAGCAGCTCCCTGTCCACACTGTGTATGGTGCGGATGGGGCGCTGTTGACTTCGACTGGGGATATCATCGGGCGGTGGAAGGAATACTTTGAGGATCTCCTCAATCCCACTAATACACCTTCCACAGAGGAAGCAGGGCTTGTGGACGAGGGGGATGACTCGCCTATCACAGGGGCTGAGGTCGCCAAGGTGGTTAAAAATCTCCTTGGTGACCGGGCCCCAAGGGGTGGACAAGATTCACCCTGAGTACCTCAAGGCCCTGGATGTTGTAGGGCTGTCATGGTTGACACGCCTCTGCAACATTGCATGGAGGTTGGGGGCAGTGCCTTTGGCATGGCAAACCGGGGTGGTGGTTCCTCTTTTCAAAAAGGGGGACCAGAGGGTGTGCTCCAACTTTTAGATGGATCACACTCCTCAGCCTCCCTGGGAAGGTCTATGCCAAGGTACTGGAGAGGAGAGTCCGGCCGTTGGTCGAACCTCGGATTCAGGAGGAGCAATGTGGTTTTCGTCCTGGCCATGGCACATCGGACCAGCTCTTTACCCTCTCGAGAATTCTCGAGGGTTCATGGGAGTTTGCCCAACCAGTTTACATGTGTTTTGTGGACTTGGAGAAGGCATTCGACTGCGTCCCTCGTGGTTTTTTGTGGGGGGTGCTTCGGGAGTATGGGGTATCGGGCTTGTTGTTACGAGCTATTCGGTCTCTGTACGACTGTTGTGAGAGTTTGGTTCGTATTGCCAACACTCGGTCGGACTCATTCCCAGTGAGAGTTGGACTTCACCAGGGCTGCCCTTTGTCACGGATCCTGTTCATAATTTTTATGGACAGGATTTCTAGGCGCAGCCAGGGAATGGAGGGTGTCATGCTTGGTGACCACAGGATCTCATCTCTGTTGTTTGCAGATGATGTTGTCCTGTTGGCTTCATCCAGCAATGACCTACAGTTCTTGCTGGGACGGTTTGCCGCTGAGTGTGAAGCGGCTGGGATGAGAATCAGCACCTCCAAGTCCAAGTCCATGGTCCTCAGCCAGAAAAAGGTGGATTGTCCTCTTCGGGTTGGGGACAGGCTCCTGCCCCGAGTGTAAGAGTTTAAGTATCTTAGGGTCTTATTCACAAGTGAGGGGAAAATGGAGCAAGAGATTGACAGACGGATCGGAGCAGCATCTGCAGTGATGCAGATGTTGTACCGGTCTGTTGTGGTGAAGAGGGAGCTGAATTCTAAGGCAAAGCTGTCGATTTACCAGCCAATCTACGTTCCTACTCTCACCTATGGTCACGAGCTTTGGGTAATGACCGAAAGAACAAGATCGCGGATACAAGCAGCCGAAATGAGCTTTCTCCATAGGATTGCTGGACTCACCCTCAGAGATAAGGTGAGGAGCTCAGTCACCTGGGAGAGGCTCAGAGTAGAACCACTGCTCCTCCACAATGAAAGGAGTCGGCTGAGGTGGTATGGGCATCTGATTAGGATGCCTCCTGGACGCCTCCCACTTGAGGTGTTTCGGGGACGTCCCACTGGGAGGAGACCCTGGGGCAGACCCAGGACTCGGTGGAGAGACTATGTCTCCCAGCTGGTCTGGGAACGCCTTGGTGCCCTCTCTGAAGAGCTGGAGCAGGTGGCTGGGGAGAAGTCTGGGCTTCTCTGCTTGAAATGCTGCCTCCGTGACCTGGACCTCCGGAAAAGCGGTAGAAGATAGATGATTAACCCCAAATAAAGTTCAGCTGTTCTAGTAGGCTTTTCCTGACATTTCTGTAGTCACATCTTACAGCACAAGTAATAGTCCACAAAGAGCTTCCAAAGCATCAGAGGGATCTCATTGTTCAAAGGTATCAGTCAGGAGAAGGGGACAAAAGAACTTCCAAGTCATTAAATATACCATGAAACACAGTGAAGACAGTCATCATCAAGTGGACAAAATATGGCACAACAGTAACATTACCAAGAACTGGACGTCCCTCCAAAACCGATTAAAAGATGAAAAGCAGAGGGATAACAGCCATATGTAAGATAATGAAAGATGACACACTACTTAGTTTTGAAACACTTAAAGCGAAGTATCAGTTGGAATCACAAGACTTCTATCGCTACTTACAGATGAGACACTTTGTAAGTAACAGGTTAAAATGTATAGCAGAATCATGTAAACCATTGCTAAATAAAAGGGCATATAACTTAAATAAAGATAAAAGCTTAATTTCAGGTTTATATAAAGGTCTTATAAACCTGAAAAGACACTCAACTCTATATTGTCATGTTATTCAAAATTATTGGAAGGAAATTCATAAAGCTATACAAGATATTTTTGGATGTCACTGGAAAGCAAAACTCTGTTCTTTGGGCTTGTGCCCGCAGATTGGTCCAAGAGGGACAAATATTTATTATGTATTCTACTGATTGCAAGCAGAAAGGCAATTACAAAAAAAATGGCTTTCACAGGAGAGCCCATCTCTTGATTTGTGGATGGACATTACAATGGATATTTATAAGATGGAAAAAATAACAGCTTATGTCAATTACAAAAAGGATTTGTTTATGTCACAATGGGAAAAATGGACTAAATATGTAACACCACTCAGGCCGGACTTTCAATTTGCAGAATTGATATAGCAGACCTTGTTAATATATATACAAGAGTGTGTACATCAACACTTACTCCCTATATGCAGATGTTTATGCTGACCCTCCCTTTTTTTTTCTTTTTTTTTCTCATTTCTTTTTCATTTTTTAAAAAAAGGGACATTCCTAATGTAATTATCAAATGAAATGATGGCTTAAACCTACTTTCTAAAGAATGTCAATAAAGAGAAAATTACAAAAAAAAGGATGAGAAGAAAACTGGTCAGGGAGGCTGTCAAGAGGTTGACAGCAACATTGAAGGAGCTGCAGGAATTTCTGGTAAGTACTGGCTGTTTAGTGCATGTGACAACAATCTCCCGTCTTCTTCATACTGTATGTCTGGGCTATGGTGTAGGGTGGCAAGATAGTAGTAATAATAAGTTTATTTATAGAGCACCTTTCACAGACAGTCACAAAGTGCTTAACATGGTAAAAAAACAAAAAAACACAGGCACATAAAACAGTAAAAAAACAAAGTAGACAGTAAAAGCACATAAAAATACAATCAGCACAAAGTTAATTAAAAAGCCAGGCTAAAAAGGTGGGTCTTGAGTTGCTTCTTAAAAACACCAATGGAAGGTGCAGATCTAAGTTCAAAAGGCAAGGAGTTCCACAGTCTGGGAACAACAGCAGCAAAGGCTCTATCGCCTTTGGTTCTGAGCCTCGTACTAGGGACTACCAATAGATTCTGATGAGAAGATCTGAGAGACCTGCTGGGCTGGTGTAGAGAGAGCAGGTCACTAATATAAAAAGGCGCCTCTTCATGAATGGCTTTGTAAGTAAGAACAAGAACTTTAAAATCAATTCTATAATTTACAGGAAGCCAATGCAAGGAGGCCAAAACAAGAGTGATATGACAGAATCTACTGGACCTAGTTAGTAATCTTGCAGCAGCGTTCTGGACTAACTGTAGGTGGTGTAAAGAGGATTTGCTAAGACATGTAAAAAGAGCATTACAGTAGTCCAAACGTGAAGAAACAAAGGCATGAATAATGATTTCTAACAGAGTGTAGGAAACCAATGACCTAATTTTGGATATATTCCTAAGGTGGAAAAAACAACTCCGGGTCAGAGGTTTGACATGCTGATCAAAACTCATCGATTGATTGAAAATGACACCAAGATTTTTTTAGATTAGACCGTACGTTAGAACTTAATGAACCAATGCTATTAACCAACTTAGGAATTAGATTATCAGGTGCTACAATAAGGACTTCAGTTTTATCAGCATTAAGTTGCAAAAAGTTACTAGACATCCAGTCCTTAATTGCAGAAAGACAATCATGAATAATTTTTAAATTGTCAACATGGTCAGGCTTAAAAGAGAAAATCGTCAGCGTAGCAGTGACAAGACATATCTTTAAATTTGCTGATAATAGAACCAAGTGGCAGCATATATAGGGCAAATAAAACTGGACCCAGAATAGAACCCTGAGGCACCCCACAGGTTAAAGGAGCAGAGTCAGATGAATAAGAGCCAACAGCCACGGAAAAACTCCTACCAGAAAGGTAGGAGAAAAACCAATCCAGAGCTTTTCCAGAAATACCTACCCAATCTCTAAGCCTTTGTAACAAAATACAATGATCAATAGTGTCAAATGCTGCAGTAAGATCTAATAACACTAAAACAGAGCATGGAAGACGGAAGCCTTATCTTGTGAAGAAAAACATCCAAGCCCGACTACATTTTGCAAAAACACATTTGAAATCTCTCAAACGCATGTGGGGAAAATGTGTTATGGTCCGATGAAACCAAGGTTGAACTTTTTGGTCATAATTCCCAAAGGTATACAGTATTTGGCGCAAACACAACACTGCTCATCACCAAAAGAACACCATACCTATAGTGAAGCATGGTGGTGGCAGCACCATGCTTTGGGGCTGTTTTTTGTTCAGCTTGAACTGGGGCCTTAGTCAAAGTGGAGGGAATTATGAACAGTTCCAAATACCAGTCAATGTTGGCACAAAACCTTCAGGCTTCTGCTAGAAAGCTGAAGATGAAGAGGAACTTCATCTTTCTGCATGACAATGACCCAAAACACACATCCAAATCATCAAAAGAATATCTTCACCAGAAGATTAAGGTTTTGGAATGGCCCAGCCAGAGTCTAGACCTGAATCCAATCGAACATCTGTGGGGTGATCTGAAGAGGGCTGTGCACAGGAGATGCCATTGCAATCTGACAGATTTGGAGCGTTTTTGCAAAGAAGAGTGGGCAAATATTGCCACATCAAGATGTGCCATGCTGACAGACTCCTACCTAAAAAGACTGAGTGCTGTAATAAAAGCCAAAGATGCTGCAACAAAGTATTAGTTTAAGGGTGTGCATATTTATGAAACCAGGTTATTGTAAGATTTTTATTTTTTATTTTTTCCCCTTAAAAGTTTTCAGTTTGTTTTTCAATTGGGGTGTACAGGTTATAGGTCACATTAATAGTGGAAAAAGTTTTGAAATGATTTGTCTTGGTCTCATTTTTTTGCATCACATAACCCTGACATTTGAACAGGAGTGTGTAGACCTTTTATATCCACTGTATATTAGTGACTGCTGACTAATGAACCAACTGGGAAATTACAAGATAGAATTTACAGAAAAGTGCCATAAAAAACTGAGGTCACGCTGCCTTGCACCACTAGTATTAATGCATCAGACTTACTAGTGCATGCCCGTAGAAACCAAGTATAAGCAAGTATTTCTGCATGCCCGTAGAAACCAAGTATAAGCAAGTATTTCTGCATGCTCATAGAAAACAGGTATAAGCAAGCATTTCTGCATCCCCGTAGAAAGTTACTGTTACCATGGCAACAGTAACCATGGTGATGCTACCTTTGACCTTTGACATGGTTACGTGTGAACAACTCCTTTTATGGTTGTCATGAACCTGGGTTTGGCTTCCAAACCCAGTTCTGACTTATTGCTATGTTTTGCCTTAGTTTCCACCTGGCGCTTCAGCGAAGCCAGTGGGCCTCTGCTCCCTGACAGCTTGGGCACGCCCCCCTCCTCCTGTCTAGTGCCATCAGCTGTGCTGTCACGGGTGTTCACACACATACTCACATTCACACACACACATGCACACGCTCCATTCATTCCCATTCATACACTCATGCACGTTCTCTCACACATCAGGTCTAATCAAGTTCAGCCCATGCTTTTTCACACGGGCAATTTCCTCATTAGCTTCAGGAGTATTTGTTTGCTGCAATTGTGGAAAGAGATTGTTGGAGCATTCACCTCCATACGCGGCAGCTATTGTAGCTCTCCCCATATAAGTTTTCATCACCTGCTAATTATTCAGCCAGTACTTGAAGTTTGGTTAATCCTTTGGTGTGATCGGCTGACCCAGCTTACCCTCTTCATCGTTCAGACTGCACGGTTCGCCCCGGGATTGCTCCAGCCCTGTAAGTGTCATGATCGCCTTTCCTTTTGTGCTTTGCAGCCCTACAGCACTAGGCTGATCACCTATCCTTTTGTGCTTAGCTGTCCTGCAGCACTAGGCTCCCTTTTTGATCGGGCTGTAGAGCATCCAGTAGGTGCCCTGTATGTCTGGTGGCCTTCATCAATTGCATCTCCCTGTATTTTTGTGGTTAACTGAACTTGTTTCTTTATTGTTATATTTACTAAAATGGCACTTTCTACTTCCGCAATTGGGTTTTTCATTCTCTCCCTTGTGTGCCATTACACGGCGCACGGGGGTTTGTGACAATTGTCACTCATACAGTACATACCCATGCATGTCCATAGAAACCAAGAATAAGCAAGTATTTGTGCTGCATGCCTTGACTTTGATCTGTGACATGGTTACCATGGCAACAGCAACCATAGTGAAACCTGCCTTTGATCTTTGACGTCACCACTCGCTTTGACATGGTTACCATGGCAACAGTAACCATGGTGATGCCTGCCTTTGAGGTGAAACCTGCCTTTGATCTTTGACATCACCACTTGTTGCGTGACGCCTGCCTTTGATCTTTGACATCACTTGTTCAGTGATGCCTGCCTTTGATCTTTGCCGTCACCACTCGTTCAGTGGTATCTGCCTTTGATCTTTGATGATGTCATAGTGATGCCTGCCTTTGATCTTTTGACATTACCACTCATTCGATGCCTGCCATTGGTCTTTGATGTCATAGCGAGTCCTATGAAGCCTGCCTTTGATCTTTGACACCACTCTCAGTGATGCCTGCCTTTGATCTTTGATGATGTATCTGTCTGGCAACAGTAACCATGGTGAAACCTTCCTTTGATCTTTGAAGATGTCATAGCAAGTCCTATGTTCTTTTAGCAAGTCAGTTATCTTTGATGTCATAGCAAGTCCTATGATCGTAAGTGATGCCTGCCTTTGATCTTTGATGGATGTCATAGCAAGTCCTATAACCTTTTAGCAAGTCCTATGATTGTGACGGAGTTGTCAAAGTTGTCCAGAACTCCTTATATGGTCATGTGACATCATAGGAGCACAGACAGAGATTTCTTGAATTATATATAGAGTGAAGTGATATAGCACCTTTTCATAGATGCTTTACAATGGATACATTATTCATTCATACCTGGCTGGGAATTCCGACCTCCCGGTTGTGGGGCAGATGATCTAGTTAGCATAGTGAGCTGACTAAGCTAACTATGCTAAAAGCCCAATTTCCAGGACCATCTCAGCCAAAAAAAAAAAAAAAGAAAGAAAAAAAAGAAGCCAGAATGTGCGAGGTATGACTGTGGACCAATGAACTAGTTGGGAACACGGATGTCTATTGTAGTGAGTGTAGAGAGTAGCCATAAAAACTGTGGTGGCTAAGCTAACTTGCTAATGGCACTAAAGGTATGTGTGTTCAGACTTATCACTGGCAAACATCATTACCATGAGTGGAGATAAAACTGTGAGAGTGGTGTCATTCCAATGAGCTCTGGTTCTCATGTCATGACTGGAGCCAAATCAAAATCATTTAATGAAAGGTACCAAGACAAAGGCAGACCCAAGCAAAGTGACAGGATTGGAGGGGGGTAGTGTTTTTCCACTGGTACCCACCCCAGAAACCCAAATTGATGTGCAAAAAGCACTGAACAAGTAACATTTTCCTAAGTTCCATAATTGATTTTTAGTTCAAGAAGCTACACTTTTTTTTTTTAATTTTTCTTTTTTTTTCCGGTTCCGGTTCCGCCGGACCGGCGGCGCCACACGAGTTGGCTGCCTGTTGCAACTGCCTTTTTCTTATCTTCCTTCTTCTTTCTACACCTTTCACTCTATATATATATATATATCACGGACACACAGATCGCCCCAAGGGTATCCCGAGTTGGCGGACGGAGCCACTGTTTGCAGCGGGGGACGATACAGCAGGGAAGAGCTAGCTAGCTGGCTAGCTAGCTCCAACCACCACCCGGTGCTAACGGAGAAGCTCGACATGCCGAGGAACTGTGGCGAAAACGACGCAGGTGCCGGGCTGGAGTTTAGGCGGCGTGCAAGAAATATAAGACAGAATAATAAAGAGCGATGGCAAGAACCAAGCAGACCGCCCGTAAATCTACTGGAGGAAAAAGCCCCCCAGGAAGCAGCTAGCCACCAAGGCTGCTCGAAAAAAGCGCTCCGGCCACCGGCGGAGTGAAGAAGCCTCATCGTTACAGGCCCGGTACCTTGGCACTGAGAGAGATCCGTCGCTACCAGAAATCCACGGAGCTGCTCATCTGTAGGCTGCCCTTCCAGCGCCTGGTGAGGGAGATCGCTCAGGACTTCCAAGACCGACCTGCGCTTCCAGAGCTCCGCCGTCATGGCTCTGCAGGAGGCCAGCGAGGCCTACCTGGTGGGTCTCTTCGTGGACACCAACCTGTGCGCTATCCACGCCAAGAGGGTCACCACCATCATGCCCAAAGACATCCAGCTGGCCCACCGCACCCGCGGAGGGAGAGAGAGCTTAGACTTTCTGCTGCACATTCACCAACCACAATGCTCCGCACTGTGTGTCATATACGTATATTTATAGTAATATGTACATATGTATACTAGCTGTTCTTGTTTTTTTCTTGCCTTCTGATTGTTGCTCTGAGTGTTGCTATCCCTGTGCTGTTGCAATCCTGGAATTTCCCCATTGTAGGACTAATAAAGGCTTATCTTATCTTAATTTTGGAGAACTATAAATGTCACCTGATCAGTAAGGAACTCTGTAGGCCGCTTCCAAGAGTGAACTCTCAAAGATGGAGGCAGGGAAGGTTTTCCTTCGGGATCTTCAAAAAATGCCTACCCACAATAAAACAAACAACATCAATGTAAAAGTACATAAACATTTTAGGCAAATGGCACCATCATTATGTTATCAGAGGTGGGGTAGTAATTAGTTAAATTTACTCAAGTAAATGTAATCAATTTTTCACAAATTGGTACTTTGGTGAGGATGTTTGTTGAGAGAAACTTTTTATGAATAAAAAAATGCACTTTTATTCAAATATATTTTGTCAGACTCATTTATGAGTTACTTTGGATTTTACTTCTTTGAAAACTGAAACATTCTTGTTTAAGCTGTGATAACATGTTCTTATAAATTACTGGAATTTTAGTTATTCTAGTTAAAATATGTCATGCTCTATTTACAGCATTGGGACTCTTAATTGTTCTCCCATCCTCAGGTCCTTTGCTTGAGTCCCATTTCTCCTTGTTGACCTCTGCATCATTCCACTCGGGCCAAATGGGGAATCTGCTTCTTCCTGATCCTCCCAGGCTTTCAGAGGAAGTGGCTGCCAGTGACGCCGCTCTGAAATAATGACACATAACTGACTCATGCATTTAGTCTTGTTTAGAAGCAAAATTAAGACAGCTCCATACCAGAGATTTGCTCTGGATTAAACCCACCAAACCCTGGGACTCTGATAAAGGGTACAACACGATATTGGTGGATGGCTTCGAGCTTATTAAGTCATGGAATGGGGGTTTAAACACGTCCGTCATATTATATAATACATATCTTCTTGAGAGGCTAAAACAGACAAGTCTTTCATTACATTTCAATGCCAGCTAAGTCTGCTAAAGCTAACCATTTATCAATGACTGCCAACATTTCATCCAAACTTACTTCTGTCGGTCGGACAAAGACACTTTGCTGGAAGAGAACTTTTTCTTTCCCTGCCCCTTGGACATCATCACTCTATATAATTCAAGAAACCCCTGTCTCTCTGTCTGTGTCTTCTTCTTCTTCTTCTTTTAGATTTGATTGGAGGTTGGCAACCAGCTTACAGGTGCATTACCGCCACGTATGACCATTGGACTCTTCTTTTTCTTTTAGATTTGATTGGTGGTTGGCAACCAGCTTACAAGTGCATTACTGCCACGTACTTCACTCTATATCATCACTCTATCTGGTCAAGCGCTGTTGTCCTTACCGCCACGTACTTCACTCAGTAAACATCACTCTATGTATCAAAAGTCAGAATTCTTCGCGGTTGGCAACCTCTTCTTCGTCTTCTTCACTCTGTATCTTCTTCTCTTAGATTTGATTGGCGGTTTGCAACCAGTTCAAAGGTGCATTACCGCCACAGACTTGATTATGTTTTCCTCATAGCTTTGTGACATTTTCCTCATAGCTCTACAACGTTCTCCTCATAGCTTTGTGACGTCCTCCATAGCTTTGTGACATCTTACTCATAGCTCTGTGACGTTTTCCTCTTATCACTTGTGACGTTGTCCTCATCGCTTTGTGACGATCTCCTCATAGCCTTGTGACGTTTTCCTCATAGCCTTGTGACATTAGCCTCATTGCTTTGTGACCTTTTCCTTTAGCTTTCTGACATTTTCCTCATAGCTTTGTGACATTTTGACTTCACAGTTCATGTCATAACAGTCAGCAGCATTCCAGGTTTTGTTGTCGTTGTATAAGGAGTTCTTATAAGGAGTTCTGAACAATCATCTTCTTCTTACTCAGTGAGATCTCTATGCCTACATGATGTCTATTGACCATAGGACTCTTTATCACTCTATAAATTCAAGAAATCTCTGTGTGTCTGTCTGTGTGTCTGTGTGTCACAACCAAAGATCAAAGGACCGCCTGTGATGTTCCTATGATGTCTGCATGATGTCCTATGACCTTCCTATGTATGACGACTCCTTATGTGTGAAATGTCCTATGATGTTCCTAAACGACTCGTGTAAAAAAATTATCCTTGGACTGCATCACTCACAATCATAGAACTTGCTATGACATCATCAAAGATCAAAGGTAGACATCACTCACGCTCACTCATGATCATAGGACATCAAAGATCAAAGACAGGCATCACTCATCACTATAAATTCAAGAAATCTCGTCTGTGTGTCAGTGTGTGTGTCACGACCAAAGATCATAGGACCGCCTATGATGTTCCTATGATGTCTACATGATGTCCTATGATGTTCCTATGTATAACGACTCGTGTGAAAAAGTTATCCGTTCTTGGACTGCATCACTTATGATCATAGGATTTGCTATGACATCATCAAAGATCAAAGGCAGGCATCACTCACGCTCACTCACGATCATAGGACATCAAAGATCAAAGGCACGCATCACTCACAATTATAGGACTCACTATGACATCATCAAAGTTCATAGGACTCGCTATGACACCATCAAAGATCAAAAGCAGGCATCACTGGACGAGTGTTGACATGCTTGCTTACACCCTTGCTTACACCTGCTTTCCACAGGCATTCAGAAATACTTGCTTATACTTGGTTTCTACGAGCATCCACGGGTATGCACGGGCATTCACAGTTATGGACTAGTCATCACTCTATCACTTTCATATTCATATAGACATCATAAAGGCATAGACTTTGTCTTTGAACTCAGGCATCATAGGACACATAGACAAATGTGTCTTTATGATGTCATATAGATCATGAACTCAGGCATCATAGGACAACTCACGATGCCTACATGACAGCACATAGACAAATGTGTCTTTATGATGTCATATACATCAAGCCCCACAGCACATAGACAAATGTGTCTTTATGACGTCATATACATCAAGCCTGCCTTCATGTCTTTATGATGTCATATACAGTGACAGACATCAGGCAACATGTCTTTATGATGTCATATACATCAAGGCTGCCTTCATGTCTTTATGATGTCATATTCAGTGAGTCCATGCCCGAAAGCCTCTTTTTGCTCAGATCTATTTTCATGATCCTGTCCATGAACCAGAATTACGATGCATCTATCCCTCAACCAGTGGTCTCAACAAAGAAGACGACCCACCAGATGGAGAGCAATAGAATGATGACAACTGCTGCACGTCAGAAAAGATGCCATGAAGATGAAACACCTGAGGTTCCAGCAGTACATTGCACTCGTCTGAGACAGGAGGACACCCTTCACCAGCATAATGTACGACAGACTTTAAAGCACATTTCTAGGACATCATAGGATGGCCTATGATCTCTGTCTTATCATCATAGTGCATCCTATGAACTCAGGCATCATAGGACGACTCACCATGCCTACATAACGGTAAATGTGTAACCTTGATGAATGCCAGTCTACACTACAAATGTGTAAAATGCCAAGCAAGGCGCTGACTTTCTCTGGGTGGTCCAGTTTCTTGGTTTCTACGGGCAAGCACGGGCCTTCCTGAACAGGGTCGAAAGCCACTTTTTCAGGATTGTACCCATGAACTGGAATTACGATGCACCTATCCCTCAACCAGTGGTCTGAACAAAGAAGACGACCCACCAGATGGAGAGCAATAGAATGAGGAGAACTGCTGCACATCAGAAAGGATGCCGTGAACATGAAACACCTCAGATTCCACCAGTACGCCGCAGGCATGACTGTGAACAATGCAGCCGTCTGAGACAGGAGGGGACCTTCTCCTTCTTCTTCTTCTTCTTCTCTCAGTTACTGGTAGATAGCAAACAACTGAAAGGTGCATACCACCACCTACTGTACAAGAGTGTGTAACATTATGTCAGCTGAGCCCTACCCCTAAATTCTATTACGTAATCCTGTGTTATTTAAAAAAGAGAAGAGCCCTTCTCAGGATTCTTATTGCCTCTCCATCTCCATCTGTTCCCAGAATCCCAGTTAAATCCCATTCCTACCGGCTTCTCGAACTTCATTTTCCATTGTCTGTCTTTCATTTCCGTATTTGTGACAGTATAATAAGATATGCTCGACATTTTCTTTTACTCCACATTCTCTACATTTGTCACTTTTTCTTTTCCCCATGGTGAATAAAGTGCCATTTAAACGTGTGTGATCCAGTCTGAGTCTTGCCATAATGATGTCTTTCCTCCTTTTGGTTGTTAAGAAATTCTTTATTGCAATAGATTTTTGTATTTTGTAATACGATCTACCTTTATGATCTTCATCTCATCTTTTTTTTGCCATAGCTCAGTTCCTTTTTTCTTGATTACTGCTTCCCCTTCACCTTTTCCAAGAGACAGTGGTATAGCTATCTCTTTTCCAAGAGCACTTTTTGCTAATTTTTGCTAATTTGTCTGCACAATCATTCCCTTTCAACCCTTCATGTGCAGGAACCCAAAAAAACTGAATTTTTCCACCACCCCTGTGTACCCTAAATAAACTGTGATATAACTCAATCACCAAGTCTTCCCTTGTAGATTTTAGTGTCTGTATGGTTTTTAGCGTTGCAAGTGAGTCCGTGCACACCACCACCCAGTCCGGTCTGACCTCCTCCACCCACTGCAAACAAATTAATTATTGCCACCATCTCTGCTGTAAACACGGATGTATTGTTGGAGAGTCTTTTTACGATGGTCACTTTAAATTCTGGGATGTATACTCCAACTCCAACAGAGCCCTCTTTATTCTTTGAACCATCAGTATAGTGCTGTAAGAAGTTATAGTAATGATTCCTGAGGTAAATGTTTGTTTTAACGCCAACTTCACTCATATGCCAATCCTTTTTCCTCATTAGCAGACTAGCGTCTACTTCTATTCCCGGAAACAGCCGAGGGGGAACATTACTCACTGGACTGGTGTTAGCTATATCAATAGTGTGCAGGCCATACATTCTGGTCCTTCTTTCAATTGTCCACCCAAACCCATGTCCCTGGAAATTAGAGTATTCCCAGCAGTCTTGTAGTGTTGTCTTTGAAATATTTGCTTCGTCACTTTCTTTCAGCTTGACCCAGTATGATAATGAAAGTTTATCTCTTCTCAAATCCATTGGCATTTCTCCTGCTTCTATTAAAACTGAATTGTTTGGTGTTGTTTTGATGGCTCCAATGCACAGGCGAAGCGCTTTATGCTGCATTTTGTCTATTTTTTCCAGAGTCATCTTCGCCGCTGTTCCATAAATCATGCATCTGTAGTCTATTGTCGATCGCATTAGTGCTCTGAAAATGTCAATTGATGCCTGTTTGTCTGCACCCCATTCGTGTCCAGCTACAGCTTTTATGAGATTAATGATTTTTTTGCATTTTGTCTCCGGATTTTCAACATGAACTCTCCGTGTGTAAGCACTATCAAACCACAGTCCTAGATATTTGAACTCACTCACTTTCTCTATTGGTTGATTATATAATGTTAATGGTTCTGTACCAGTTCTGCGTTTTGTTTTTTTTTTTTTGTGAAAGTCATATAGCAGGTTTTCCTGTTTGAAAATTTAAATCCCCAGTCATTTAAATCCCCAGTCCCCTGCTGCCCACTCCCCACTCCACCAACACCCCCCCACTCCCAACACACAGCCCCCCATCCTGACCCTGACCAGGACCCAGGTGAGGACGGAGCTGAGGAAGATCAAGGCGAGGAAGGCGCCGGGACCGGACGGCATCAGCGCAAAGCTCCTCAAGTCCTGTGCAGACCAGCTGTGTGGGATTGTGACGTATATCTTCAACCTGAGCCTGAAACTGGGGAGGGTACCACAGCTGTGGAAAACATCTTGTGTGGTACCTGTACCAAAAACTTCCCACCCCAAAGACCTGAACAGCTACAGACCGGTGGCCTTGACGTCCCACTTGATGAAGACCCTGGAGAGACTGCTCCTTGCTCACCTCCGCCCCCTGGTGGAACCAGCGATGGATCCACTCCAGTTCGCCTACCAGCATGGCATTAGGGTGGAGGATGCGGTGATCTTCCTCCTTCACCGTTCTCTGTCCCACCTGGAGAAGCCCGGGAATATGGTGAGGATCATGTTCTTTGACTTCTCCAGTGCTTTCAACACCATCCAACCGATGATCCTGAAGGACAAGCTGCTGTGCGCAGGGGTGGACCAGCACCTGTCATCGTGGATCCTGGACTACCTCACGAACCGGCCTCAGTTTGTGAGAACCCGGGACTGTGTGTCCGACACGATCATCAGTAGCACGGGGGCCCCCCAGGGAACGGTGCTGGCTCCCTTCCTGTTCACTCTTTATACTGCGGACTTCTCACACAACACAACACACTGCCATCTACAGAAGTTCTCTGATGACTCTGCGATCGTTGGCCTCATCTCCAATGGAGATGAAGCTGAGTACAGAGGGCTTATCCAGGACTTCGTGGACTGGTGCCATCGGAACTGCCTCCAGATCAACGCGAGGAAAACTAAGGAGCTGGTGGTGGACTGTCGCAGGCAAGGACAACCCCTCACAGCACCAGTAAATATACAGGGAACAGACATCGAGATGGTGACAGCCTATAAGTACCTGGGTGTTCATCTGAACAATAAACTAGACTGGTCACACAATACTGACGCACTCTACAAGAAGGGACAGCGCAGGCTGTTCCTGCTGAGGAGACTCAGGTCTTTTGGTGTACAAGGCACGCTGCTGAAGACATTCTATGACACGGTGGTGGCATCAGCCATCACTTTTGGAGTGGTCTGCTGGGGCAGTGGCATTACTGCAGCCGATAGGAAGAGACTGAACAAACTGATCAAGAAAGCTAGCTCTGTCCTGGGGCAGCGCCTTGATCCGGTGGAGGAGATAGGAGAGAGAAGGACGGTGGCTAAACTGTCATCTCTGCTGGAGTCCGAGTTCCACCCTATGCAGGACATACTGAATGCACTGAGGAGCTCATTTAGCAGCAGACTACATCATCCCAGGTGCACAACCGAGAGGTTTCGCAGGTGCTTCCTACCAACGGCTGTCAGACTGTACAACCTAAGCAGGGCTGCTCGCAGAGATAGCAAAAAGACGTAACAAACTAATAGTTTTTTGATTGCAAAAGATGCAATAGACTTACACAATGGTCCCCTCCGGCATACAACTAGGAAAATACCGGTCGCTATGGAGAGTGAGAATATGTATGGGCACATAATCATACCATGTAGGATAACTAAGTAGACGGTTGTGCTGTTTCAGCCCATCTAGCAACAATGCTCTGCACTGTGTGTGTTTATATGTTTACATATTTATTCCATCTAGCTACAATGCTCCGCACTGTGTGTTTATATATCTACATATTATTCCATCTAGCTACATTGCTCCGTACTGTGGGTGTTTATATATTTACATATTTATTCCATCTAGCTACAATGCTCCGCACTGTGTGTTTACATATTCATATATTTATTCCATCCAGCTACAATGCTCTGCACTGTGTCTGTGTGTGTGTATATATATATTTTATAGTAATATGTACACATGTATATTAGCTGCTCTTGCTTGCTTGTTTTTTTTTCTTGCCTTCTGATTGTTGCTCTGAGTGTTGCTATCCCTGTGCTGTTGCAATCCTGGAATTTCCCCGTTGTGGGACTAATAAAGGCTTATCTTATCTTATCTTATATGACCACTTTTCCACTTTCTCCATTGCTTTCCTGATGTTTTTGAACACAAATTTCTCATTTCTTCCCCTCGTCCATATGGCTCCATCATCTGCATATAGTGCTGTTTTGATGGATCCCTCTTGATCCTCAAACATGCCATTAATCATTATATTGAATAAAACTGGGCTTATCACACTCCCCTGAGGAACACCATTTTCTATTTCAAAGTCATTAGAAACTTCTGATCCTACTTTAACCCTAATTGTCCTGTGTGTTAAAAAATCCATTATCCAATTATACATCCTACCACCAATGTCCATTTTATTCAATTTCATAAGAAGACCGTCTCTCCACAGTCAGTCATAAGCCTTTTCAATACCCAGATAAACTATAACCATTACGTCTTTCATTTTGAGAGTCTTTTCAATATCATTACTTACCCTAACTAGAGCATCCACTGTGGATCTTCCTCTTCTAAAACCATTCTGATAGTTGTTTAGTAATTGTTTTTGCTCTAATACATATGAGAGTCTGTAAACTAACACCTTCTCCGTCCATTTCCCTAAATGTGACATTAACGCTATTGGCCTGTAGTTGCCTGGATGAGCTGGATTTTTCCCTGGCTTATTAAATGGTAAAATTACAGCCTTTTTCCACCCACTTGGGATAACCCCCTCCTTCCATATCCTGTTAAACAATTTCAACACAAGTTGCACTGATTGCATAGGCAACTGCCGGAACATAGCATAGCTTAACTGATCATATCCTGGAGCTGTGTATCCACTATCTTGCAAAGCTCTCTTACGCTTTGACATTGTGAGCTCGAAGTCTAACACAGTCATGTCCTCTTTCACTTCATTTTTTAAGTTTGCATTTTCTCTGAGTTTATGCTGCCTTTGCTGTCTATGACTCTCACCAAGATGGTCTCCTCTATGCACTGCTGCAAATGCTCTACCTAGGACTTCTGCCTTTTCTTTGTCTAATACAGCCATCTTGTCTCCATCCACTAAAGTTGGAATTTTAACTGATACCCTTTTCCCACTCATTTTTTTAAACATACCTCAGACATCATCTAGTTCTGTTTTCCTACCAAAGGTGGAACAAAATTCTCTCCATGCTGACCTTTTCCTGTCTTTAATAATCCTTCGAGCTACTGCCCTTTTCTTTTTATATTCTATTAAGTTTTCACTACTCATATTCTTCCTCAGCTGTCTGAATGCCTTGTTTCGCTCTTTTATTGTAATACTACATACCTTCTTCCAACCCTGTGTTGTTTTCTTAGGTATACTTGTTATTGCAGCATTGAACCAATAATATATGACTTGAACACTCTTCTATATGACTCTGCTATATGACTTGAACACTCTTCTATGCCACCTTCTAATGTTACCAAATGCCACGATTGCACACAGTATTGCCTAAATTTTTCCCAATCTGCCTTGTCAAAACACCATCTTGTAAAACATCTTCCCTCTTGTATACATACTTCAGTTTTAATGATTGTAAGTACTGGGAAGTGATCATTCCCATAGTTGTCCTGTTCATAACCGTCCATTCACAGGTGCTCGCTAGAGAATCAGATACCAGAATCAGGTCAGTACATGAGAATGTGCCCCTATGCACATCCACCAGGTTTCCATTGTTATCTGTATGTGTGCTTCCCCACACACTATTGTGGGCATTAAAGTCTCCACACCATACCTCTTTCATATGCCCTTCCCCTGCCATAGCACTGAAAATATCTGCTGTTAATTTCCTACATGGGTTGTAATAATTAATCAGCTTAATATTTCCTTGTCCATTTGCCCTACATATTTCAATAATATTACACTCTATATCCTCAGGGGAGGGAATCACCCTATACGCCAGGCCATCTTTAATGAAAGTGGCACATCCTCCTCTATTTACAGTGTTAATTCTATCCTGTCTGATTGAACTGTATCCTGGAATAACAAAATGTAAGTGAGGTTGAAACCATGTCTCCTGTCCACACACTACCTATGGAACAACTTCTAGTTCATAAAGATAACTCTTGAGTTCTTGTCCGTTTGCTATAAGACTCCTCGCATTCCACTGTAGTATGTGTAGTACCATAATTAAGGTCTTGTTTCAGCATGTGCAGTCTTCCCAGTTTCAGCTTTCAATAAAGCATGAATCTGGTCAGCTGTGATATCTTTCACATCTAGGAAGCTTTCTGCTGCTTCCACAATGGTTTTGATTCTGTCACTTTTCTTCAGTATCTGTGCAGCAACATTCATGGTGTGGCAGATAAAAGCTATAAAGTTTGTCCTCTTAACTACCAATGTGTCATCATCCATTTTGCATTTCTGAACACAAGCATTCTTTGCAGCTGCACAATCCTGTGCTTGCGTGGGACCCGTTGATTGCTGGGCTTCCATTTGAACTTGACATGGTTCAGGTGACCCACAGAGCAGACACGACTCAGGGTAAGTACAATTAACATACTTTTATTGTAAACGTGACTGAGTGGGTGTGTGAGTGCAGGGTATATGGTGTAATGTTGTGTAGTGCGATCCGTAATCTCCAGCTGGGGATGGCAGAGCACCGTACAACCTGGCAACCTGTCAGGAGATGTTGGAGAAGCTCAGGTAGCGCCGAAGCTGCAGCCAGGGAGACAGTGTCTGGTAGGCTGGCTAGCTGGAGGTGAGAGGATGAGTCCGCCGCCTGGAGGGAGATGGAGGACCGCCGCCGCGGATCTCCGCCTGTGCACAGGGGAATTGGACAAGATGAGAAGCGAGTAGGCTTACTTGGTAGTTGGTCCAGGTGGAACCGGCCCGGACGAGGTTCAGCAGGGCTAGGAAGCTGAAGGTTGGAGAGTTGAGTGCTGGGAAGCACAGAGGCAGGCGTAACAGGATTCAGCGTAGAGAATCAGACGACTCCGCGCCCAGCACTGGTCCTGGTGGAATAAATAGGCCACCAGAGATGACAGGCAGGTGCGTGCACAGGTGCCGTGATTGGCGGCCATGACAGTACTCCCCCCCATGGCACACCTCTCGGCGGGCATTCCAACCTACCCGGGTGCGTCCGATGGAAGACCCTAATGAGCTGCTTGTCGAGCACGAAGGCAGGACGCACCCAGGACCTCCACTCCGGCCTGTAGCCCTCCCAGTCCACCAGGTACTGCAGGCCACGCCCCCGGCAGCGGATGTCCAAGATGGAGGAGATGGACCACGCCGGTGTGCCGTCGATCACCCTCGGTGGAGGTGGAGACCTGGGAGGGGGACACAATGGGCTGGAGGAGACGGGCTTCACCTGAGAGACATGAAAAGTTGGGACAGATGCGGGGGGGGTGGGGGGGTGGGAGTTAGACGCACAGACACCGGGTTAATGATCCGGCATATGGGAAATGGGCCAATAAACTGTTGGGCCATCTTCTTCCGCTCAGCCTTCAGGTTGATGTGCTTGGTAGAAAGCCATACCTGCTGACCCACCTGGTAAACCGGACCCGGAACCCTGCGTCGGTTGGCCACCGTGGTGTTGCGTTACGCCGTCCGTCGTAATGTTGCTCTGGCCGTCCTCCAGATTCGTCGACAATGCCTTAGGTGGGCCCGAACCGATGGAACGGCGATGTCCCCCTCCTCTTCAGGGAACAGCGGGGGGTTGTAACCCAACGAGGCCTCGAAGGGGGACATGCCGGTGGCAGTGGACACCGCCGTGTTATGGGCGTATTCAATCCAGGGGAGGTGTGTGCTCCATGACGATGGGTTAGTGGCTGCAACGCATCGCAATGCTGCTTCCACCTCCTGGTTGGCCCGTTCACATTGCCCATTGGACTGAGGGTGGTAACCAGAGGAAAAACTAGCTGTAGCCCCTAAAGCGGCGCAGAATGCCTTCCAGACCCTGGAGATGAACTGGGGCCCCGGGTCCGAAACAATGTCCTGCGGGATGCCATACATTCAAATGACATGTTGGACCAGCAGATCGGCTGTCTCCTTGGCTGAAGGTAACCCTCGCAGAGGGATGAAGTGGGTGGCTTTAGAAAACCTGTCCACCAGCGTGAGGATGGTGGTGAAATTGTTGGACGTGGGGAGACCTGTGACAAAATCTAGCGCCACGTGGGACCATGGCCTGCCCGGGACGGGGAGGGGATGAAGAAGCCCGGCTGGCGGAGAAGAGGATGTCTTCCCCGTTGCACACTCAGGACAGGCGCGGATGTACTCCCCCACGTCCTTCTGGAGGGATGGCTACCAAAACGACCTCTGTAGGAGCGCCACAGTGCGTGCCCTTCCCGAGTGGAAGGCGAACTTGGAGGTATGCCCCAACTGGATGACCTCCCCTCGGACCGCTGCAGGGACGAATAACTTGCCTGCTGGACCGCCCCCCCCAGGTCGGCCTCGTCAGACTGTGCCCTTATGACCTTATCCCTAATGCCCCATGAGAGGGTGCCCACGATGCATGCTGGGGGAAGGATGGGGTGCTCAGCCTTTTCTGCCGTCTCCGGGGTGAACTGATGAGACAGGGCGTCGGGCTTGGTGTTCTCTGACCCAGGGCGGTAGGTGATGGTGAAGTTGAATCGTCCAAAAAAGAGCGACCAGCGGGCCTGTTGGGTGTTCAGCCATTTGGCGGTCCGAAGGTATTCCAGGTTTTTATGGTCGGTCCAGATGATGAACGGCTGTGACGCTCCCTCCAACCAGTGCTGCCACTCCTCCAAGGCCAGTTTAACCGCCAACAACTCCCTGTCACCGATGTCGTAGTTACGCTCCGCTGGGGACAGGTGATGAGAGAAGTAGGCGCAGGGACGGATTTTACCGTCAGCTGGAGAGCGCTGGGACAAAACAGCCCCCACCCCAGAATCTGAGGCGTCCACCTCCCGCTCTTCACCAGGCACTGAAGAGCGGGATCAACCTGCGTCAGAATTGGCGACGACAAGAACCTGACCTTCAGCTCAGAGAACGCAGCGTCCGCTTCTTCCGTCCAGCGAAAAGGCACCTTGGTGGAGGTCAAGTTGGTGAGGGGGAGGGCGATGCGGTTGTCCTTGAAAAAACGGCGATAGAAGTTCGTGAAGCCCAGGAACTGCAAGAGCTGTTTCCTCTACGAGGGAGTAGGCCAGTCCACCACCGCCTTCACCTTGGCTGGATCCAGGATGATCTCCTTCGGGGCAATGATAAAGCCGAGGAAGGAAGTCCGGGAGACGTGGAACTCGCACTTTTCTGCCTTGACGAAGAGTTTATTCTCCAGCAGCCGCTGCAAGACCCACCTGATGTGAATGCGATGCTCCTCCATAGACTGAGAAAAAATGAGGATATCGTCAAGGTAGACAAAAACAAAGGTGCCCAGAAAATCCCTCAAAACATCATTAATAAGGCGCTGGAAAATGGCCAGGGCATTGGTCAGCAATCACAATCACAGGACTCGCTATGACGTCATCAAAGATCAAAGGTAGGCATCACTCATGATCATAGGACTTGCTATGACATCATCAAAGATCATAGGGCTCACTATGACATCAGCAAAGATCAAATGTAGGCATCATAGGACTCACTATGCCACCATCAAAGATCATAGGACTCACTATGACATCTTCAAAGATCAAATGCAGGCATGAGTCACGATCATAGGACTCGCAATGACATCTTCAAAGATCATAGGACTCACTATGACACCATCAAAGATCAAAGGCAGGCATCACTGAACGAGCGCTGACGTGTTTGCTTACACCTGCTTTCTATGGGCATGCAGAAGTACTTGCTTATACTTAGTTTCTATGGGCATGCACGGATATGCACAGGCATGCACGGGTATGTTCTAGTCATCATATCATATCATATCATTTTGATTTGATTTTGTATACTTTATTGATTCCCAGAGGGGAAATTGAGTCGGCTGGCCGCTAACGCTGCATACCAAGCAAGGCACAGAGAAGCTGAGACCGAATAAGACACACTATTTTAAACCACACCCATTTCAAGCAGTAAATCTGGAAATCTCACTCAGTAAGGCAAAAGGCACTCTATAAATTCAAGAAATCTCTGTCAGTGTAGTGTGTCAGTCTCTCACCCGATTAAGAATAGGACACACTACTTTAAACCACACCCATTCGAAGTAGTACCCATGAAGAATGGCAGTCTACACTACAATTGTGTAAAATGCCAAGCAAAACGTTGATTTTCTCTGGGTGCTCTGGTTTCTGCGTTTCCACAGGCATGCACGGGTCTTCCTGAACAGGGTCGAAAGCCACTTTTTGCTCAGATCTATTTGCATGATCCTGTCCATGAACTGGAATTACAATACACCTATCCCTCAACCAGTGGTCTGAACGAAGAAGAAGAAGAAGACCCACCAGATGGAGAGCAATAGAGTGAGGAGAACTGCTGCGCATCAGAAAAGATGTCGTGAAGATGAAACACCTCAGGTTCTAGCAGTACGCCACAGGCATGACTGCGAACAACACAGCTGTCTCAGACAGGAAGAGACCCTTCAGCAATGGACATGCAGAAATATTTGCTTATACTTGGTTTCTACGGGCATGTACGGGTATGCACGAGTATGTCCTAGTTAATCTTGATTTTAAATGCGTGCACAAATGTTGTTAATGCTTAAATATATCTTATTTTAATGCATATTAAGGATATAAGTACCAGTTTATAAAAATGCATGCTCACTGAATATTAGTTAGGAACACTGAAGTAGCTCAGACTCTGTGCATAAGTATATTAATGAATTTTCAGTGTTATTAAGATGTGTGTCATCCTGTGAAAGTACCAAAGTCATTTGACTTGCTCAACCAATCACCAGCCAGCAGATGCTGGGCAACGGTTTTATTTCGACTGGTTCTTTACAGAAAAAGGACTGGTTTCTGATGGACTAAAGTTCATAAAACCCAACGGCGGGATATAATTGGCTTATTTTCATGTCAGTCAGAAAAATCCTGTGAAAGTTGTCTGAGTATAAGAGAGTATGGCCATCTTTATTGATTCAGTTCAGTTTGAGTTTTTGTGTGGTATTTGTCTTGTGAAAAGTTTGTGCGTGTGTCCTGTTTAATGTTTTTCTTTAAATGTCTGGGAATTACCTCTTCTTTGAGCTCAGCTTATTAACTCTTTGAGTGTGTCTGTTGCCAAATTGTGACATAACTCCTAGTGGTCAAGAGTGGTAAATATTTTTGTCAATAAAATAGTTCAGATTTCCAAGGCTATAACTTGAAAGTGGTAAGAGATAACGGCTTACTGTCAATTAGAAAGATGTAAAATATGATGCAACGTTTCAGATAGGAATAAATTTACACAACTAATTTGCATAATGTCACGGCACCTCTTTAAATTCCATTACTCTGTCAAAACTGGACTTTGGACGTATTTATACAAAGAATGGTTCAGTCTTTTGACACAGTTTTTTGTACAGAGGTACCTCATCATCTTATCTTCAAAGTATATGAACAAGAAATCAGTAGGATATAAAAAAAACAGAAATTCCTCACTTACCGGTGGCTACGCTCGCTGCTGTGGTCGCTGCGTTTTCACCCATCATGGTCGTTATTTTGCGTTCTGTCGGTCATTTACGCTCTCTTCCACATCTACAGAGTCTTACGATTATCCCACATAAATTTTGCTTGTATCCCATTGCTATTTTCCATATATAAATCCAACTAAGTGATGGTGCATAATGACGGACGGCAGCCATATTAGCTTTCTGGGCTAAAATGCTAAAAACAGGAAAAGGAAATGAGGAGTTCTTCTTCTTTGGTGTATTACGTATCATCCATTGAGTCCTCCAACGGATGTCAGACACCTTCTGAAACTGGCAGATACCAGTACAAATCAGTACAAATCCTCAATGGAGCTGATCATATCAGAATGAGATGACAGGCACAGCGCCGCACTCAACCACTAGGGGCACGCAAAACCTCACACTCAATAGGTTAAATGAAGTCAAACTTCATGCTTCACTGGCGTTTCTGTTCTCTAACTTTTTATCTTGTTAAACTTTCTTCAAACTCACCATGTGTTTTTAAAAGGACTGACTGACCATTCGTCTCCATACTGGAAGCTATTTCAGCCAACTCCACGATGTCAGAAGAACTTTAATTTTTGTGGCTTGAATTTATTTTATCTTATCTCTTTAAATTTTGTTATTTGGATCAGATTTTGAATTATTCCCGAATTTATTCAGACCCTGACAATGGAGAAGAAGAAACCGCTGTCGCCATCTTTGCTGGATTTCAGCCAACTGTGACTGATAAAGTCAAAATCTCATCTTGTGACTGTGGACTTTGAAAGCTGCTGTACCTTGTCCGAGTATCTGCTGGCAAGATATTCTGGTTCTGGTACCATCTGCAAGTAAAGCTTCAGAAGGAGCCTTAACAACAGAACTTCAACCTTCAACTTCTTCTGCTGAATCTTAATCTAAACGGAAATTATGGATTTGGAAGTGGCTTAGATGTGCTATTGTCACCACTTTTCAACAAGAACCGGGCCAAGGGGGAGCCCAAGAATTGGAACCTGCTGAGTGTATGATTTGACTGGAGATGCAGAAGACATCTATTGGCTATGATCACAGGATTCTATTTTTGGCTCTGGAGTTTCCTGGTGTTTCAGAAATTGAGGAAGGTGGAGAGCTGTTCAAAATGCGGATCCAGGCAAGCTCCTTCACCAATTCGACCAGTTGGGGAGTGCACGAGGCGGCATGGTAAACTGAATGGTGATTCAGATGGTGGAACACATCTTGAAGTCGCCAGTGCTCTCCAGAGAATGTTAAAGTTTAAGCCTGTACATGGAAATTATGAAGCACAGAATTGCACGGGTGAGGAAAATTCTATTCTCTGAGTGCACTGTGCAGATTTGACCTTGTCTTTGGTGCCCTGTTTACATTTACATTCCTCCTCGATGAAGATAAGCGGAAAGAGCGGCTCTGCTAACCCAAACAATGGACACAATCACTGTTGTTTCAACAGAGTGGACTCTTCAAGGACAGTGCACTATGTGTCTTCAACTCACCACCTGCAAGCAAGAGAGAGAGACTCTGGACTTGCTTCTAGATCACATGATTAACATCCATCCACTGCCAGGAGGCGCCCTCTGCTGTTCACTAGCGATTGACACACCTACACTTCACTGCATACAACATTACAGGACTGATACACACACTGATATATAAACATACACTGTCTCTCTCAACTCTTGTTTTGTGTGAACTATTGTCTGCTAATTTATATGTGCATTAGAGAGTTTTTTTTCTAGGCAATCACAATTTTGGTCATAATAATGAGCTTTATTTTGATTAACAATGCTTTTTTCTCTCTGCCCATTGTGTTTCCCTACCCCCCCTTCCCCTCTCCCCCTCTTTACCCCCCACTGTATGACAGGCGCCTTGCATGGCTGCCGCGTCATTGGGATGCGCTTATCTAGCGCGCCCAATGTCAAGTCAAATTCCTCGTATGTTTACTTGTGTTTCCTTGTAAACGTGCTTGGCAATAAAGTTCATTCTGATTCTGATTCTGATTCTGAACCAGGATTCACATGAGCCATATTCTCTGTTTCATCTGCTTGAATGAAACATCTGAGATTTGAGAATAATCCATAAATCTGATCAGATACAGAATTAAAAAGAGAATTAATATAACTCCATTTTTACTTTCCTAGAATACTTCAGAACTTTTCCTATAATTACTTATAAATTTGTCCATAAATTGGCATCCAATTTATTCATAATTCTTCCATTTCAACTGCTCCAAATTCATGCTAAAGTTCCATGGTTTCACCGATGTGTTCACATTCTGTTATTTATTATCCCAGCTATAAGTTTAATGTGATGGTTTAATGTTGATCATGTCACTTTGCTCACAATTTATTGGAATATAAAATCATTTAATCATAATTTCATTTAATAAATCTGTAATCTTTAATGAGAGAAGCTGTTGGGATTTCTTTTCTGTGATTGTTCTAAGTCCCCAGTATCGAATTCATGAATATCTTGAGACTGATCAATTTCAGGTATAAAGATTAATTATTAATTGTTCACAATAATGAGCTGGTGTCCCCAAACAAGTGTTTTATCTATTATTTTCTGGCATGTGTGTGTGTGTGTGTGTGTGTGTGTGTGTGTGTGTGTGTGTGTGTGTGTTTGTGTGTATGTGTGTGTGTGTGTATGTGTGTGGACTTAGAGCCAAATTCCCGTTCCCGCATACACTTCCAAGTCTAAATTAACTAAACTTTATATCTGATCAAATTTATAAATGAAATAATGCTACATATTTTTTTATTGTGCCACGTGTGAGGCTGGGTAAACTTGAACAGACACAGAAGAGTAATATTTAAGGCATAAGCTGTGTGTGGTTTGGTCAGATTTTATAATTTCTTCAGAACAACGGTGAAGCTTGTGTGTGACTCCTGCAGTCATTGTCTCTGTGCTTCTCTGTGATCACAAGGGGGAGGGGGGAATTCACCCCACTCTCTCCCCTGCTCACTCTGTGTGCGTGTTTCTGTATCTTCATATGGGGGGGGGGGGGATTTCCCCAACCGCTCAGTCAATCTCTGGGTTGTTAATGCATGCAAAGTGTTATTACATGCTGAATTAATTAAAAATAGGCCTTAAAAAGAGGCGATTCTGTGAAAAGAAAATGTCGAGCACATCTTATTACACTGTCATAAATATGGAAATGAAAGACAGATAATGGAAAATGAGGTTCGAGAGGCCGGTAGGGAATGAGATTTAACTGGGATTCTGGGAACAGATGGAGATGGAGAGACAATAAGAATCACGAGAAGGGCTCTTTTCTCTTTTTTAAATAACACAGGATTAAGTCATAGAATTCAGGGGTCGGGTTCAAATGACGTAATGCTACACACTCTCGTACAGTAGGTGGTGGTATGCACCTTTCAGTTGCTTGCTATCTGCCAGTAACCAAGAGAAGAAGAAGAAGAAGAAGAAGAAGAAGAGCAGCTCCTGACGATAGAGTGATGACCTGAAGAATATAGAGTGGGACCAGACGGAGTGTTATAGACATCATATAGACATGGAAATCTCAGTTTGAAGAAGATTGTTCAGAACTCCTTATAAGAACTCCTTATAGAGTATTGACCAGATAGTGTTATAGACATCATGTAGACATGGAAATTTCACTGTTTGAAGAAGAAGATTGTTCAGAACTCCTTATACAAAGATATAGAGTGAGGAAGATGAAGAAGAGGTTGCAAACCGAGAAGAATTCTTACGTTTTGATACACAGAGTGATGTTTACTGAGTGAAGTACATGGCGGTAAGGACTACAGCTCCTGATCAGACAGAGTGATGATATAGAGTGAAGTACGTGGCAGTAATACACCTGTAAGTTGTTTGCCAACCGCCAATCAAATCTAAAAGAAGAAGAAGAAAAAAGAAGAAGAAGAAGAAAACAATACAACAATGCATTGGCAATGGCAAGTATTGGGTAAAGTTTATCATTACATGGATGCTCCTCTTCCTGAACAGGGTCGAAAGCCACTCTTTGCTCAGATCTATTTTCACTATTCCCTACCTGTGGATGCCCGTAGAAACCAAGTATAAGCAAGTATTTCTGCATGCCCGTAGAAAGCAGGTGTAAGTAAATGTGTCACGACTCGTTCAGTGATGCCTGCCTTGATGATGTCATAGCGAGTCCTATGATCTTTGATGCTGTCATAGTGAGTCCTATGTAATCTTTGATGATGGCATAGCGAGTACTCTGATCTTTGATGTCATATCACTTGTTCAGTGATGCCTGCCTTTGATCTGTGAAGCCTGCCTCTGATCTTTGATGATGTCATAGCGAGTCCTATGATCGTGAGTGATGCCTGCCTTTGATCACACACAGATTTTCTTGAATCACTCTACGTATACTATGGTGTCTATATATGACGTTATATAGACATATGTAGGATCGCCTATGGTGTTCCTATTATCTATATGATGTCATAGACAACATGTAGAGGTCATAGGAACATCATAGGCGATCCTATGATCTTTTAGCGAGTCCTATGGTCATGACAGACACAGACACACAGAGATTGAATTATATAGAGTGAAGTGATGATCCTGCCCATGAACTGGAATTACGACACACCCATTCCTCAACCAGTGGCCTGAACGAAGACTTTTTTCTGAAACAAGCAAAACATAGCATTCAATGGTGTTCACTTATATAGTGCCTTTTTTCTCATCTCTGGATGACCAGAGCGCTTTACAGATCCTGCTATCATAATTCAAGAAATCTCTGTCACGATGTCAAGATGTCACAATGGCATGATCATAGGACTTGCTACAATATCATAGGACTCGCTATGACATCATCAAAGATCAAAGGCAGGCTTCATTCACGATCATAGGACTCGCTATGACATCAAAGATCAAAGGCAAGCATCACTCATGATCATGGCACTTGCTGTGACATCATCAAAGATCAAAGACAGCTATCACTGAATGAGTGGTGACATCAAAGATCAAAGGCAGGTTTCACCATTGTTACTGTTGCCATGGTAACAGTAACTTTCTATGGTCATGCAGAAATGCTTGCTTACACTTTCTTTCTGTGGGCATGACCGGGTATGCACAGGTATTCACTAGTTATTTGTTAATGGGGAAAAAAAAAGCAAAGCCTGCTGCGGCCTGTTTTGTCTTCGTTTATCAGTGTACCTGCCCTTAAAAGTTTGGCGTTGCTATGGTAACAAAGCTGGGGCGGGGTGAGGAGCCGTGATGTCACCTGGTACGCAGACTTTTCTTGACACTGTTTATTTTATGGACATTATCAGTCATTTATAGCAGCAGATTTGCACAGTTACAACTCTGTGTCTATAAAGTACAATCCAAGAAGGTAGCACACGTATTTATAAGGTATTGATATGTAGATTGCAGTACTGTTAACCATGTATTGAAAGGGAGTGACAACAATGCTTGTCAAGCCCAACAAGCACTGGGAACATCCACTACATTCCTGTACTGCTGTCTGATGACTGTCACACAGTTGCCTCGGAGGAGTCACATGTCTGCCCCTAACAGTACTGCCAGATTTTGCAAACAAGCTCTATCCGTGGGAAAATTATACAACAGTATATAAACACTAGGTAATAATCAACTTAATAGAATTATATCAAACCTGTACACTTTAGATTATCATCACTCTATAAAAGCAAGAAGTCTCTGTGTCTGTCTGTGTGTGTGTCACGCTTCATAGAACATCATAGGACAGCTATGAATTCAGGCATCATAGGACTCTAAGCCTGCCTTTATGATGTCATATACAGCGACATCAGGCAACATGTCTTTATTATGTCATCATAGGCCGACATGTCTTTATGATGTCATCAGAGGCCATCCTGCCTTCATGTCTTTATGATGATGATTACAGTGACATCAGGCAACATGTGTTGGCTGGCCAGGGACAATGAATTCCATGCAAGGCACAGAGAAGCTGAAACCGAGGAGATGCGAGAAATCTCTGTGTCTGTGTGTGTGTCACGTTTATAGGACATCAGGCATCATAGGACTTGCAATGCCGTCATAAAGATATGATGTCTATATGACAGCACATAGACAGAGCACATGCGGAAGTTTGGGAGGGGAAATCTTTAATAAACGTCCATAGGGGATCCATAGGGGAGCTGTGGGCGTTCATAGCTATGACATCACATGCGCACACTGTGTTCCTATGATGTCACATGACCATATAAAGAGTAATGAACAACTCCTTTGAGCAACTCCTTCTATGTCATACAGACATCATAGGCACCCTGTGAGGTCAGAACACTCTTTTTAAAGGCATGCAGGAATCTTTGCTTACACTTGCTTTCTACAGGCATGCAGAAATACTTGCTTAACCATGTCAAAGATCAAAGGCAGGGATCAACATGGCACTGTTGCCATGGTAACAGTAACTTTCTACAAGCATGCAGAAATGCTTGCTTACACTTGCTTTCTATGGGCATGCCGAAATACTTGCTTATACTTGGTTTCTACGGGCATGCACGGGTATGAACGTGCATGCACAGGTATGCACTAGTCATCATCATCACTCTATAAAAGCAAGAAATCTCTGTGTTTCTGTGTGTGTGTGTGTGTGTCACACTTCATAGGACATCATAGGACGGCCTATGATCTCTGCCTGAACATCATAGGATGTCCTATGAACTCAGGGATCATATGACTCCAAGCCTGCCTTTATGATGTCATATACAGTGACATCAGGCAACATGTCTATGAAAGCCATCCTGCCTTCATGTCTTTATGATGTCATGTACAGTGACATCAGACATGTCTTTATGATGTCATTATAGGCCATCCTAACATGTCTTTACGATGTCATATACATCAAGGCTGCCTTCATGTCTTTATGATGTCACATACATCAAGGCTGCCTTCATGTCTTTATGATGTCATATACAGTGACATCAGACATGTCTTTATGATGTCATTGTAGGCCATCCTAACATGTCTTTATGATGTCATATACATCAAGGCTGCCTTCATGTCTTTATGATGTCATATACAGTGAGTCCATGCCCGAAAGCCTCTTTTTGCTCAGATCTATTTTCATGATCCTGTCCACGAACTGGAATTACGACGCACCAATCCCTCAGCCAGTGGTCTCAACGAAGAAGACCCACCAGATGGAGAGCAATAGAATGAGGTAACTGCTGCACGTCAGAAAAGGTGCCATGAAGATGAAACACCTGAGGTTCCAGCAGTACATTGCACCCGTCTGAGACAGGATACCCTTCACCAGCATAGGGTATGACAGACTTTAAAGCACGTTTCTATGACATCATAGGATAGCCTATGATCTCTGCCTCATCATCATAGGATGTCCTATGAACTCAGGCATCATAGGACGACTCGTGATGCCTACATGACGGCAAATGTGTAATCCTGATGAATGCCAGTCTACTCTACAAATGTGTAAAATGCCAAGCAAAGCGTTCATTTTCTCCGGGTGCTCCGCTTTCTTGGTTTCTACGGGCATGCACGGGCCTTCCTGAACAGGGTCAAAAGCCACTTTTTCAGGATTGTGCCCATGAACTAGAATTACAACGCACCTATCCCTCAACCAGTGGTCTGAACGAAGAAGAAAAAGAACAAGAAGACCCACCAGACAGAGAACAATAGAGTGAGGAGAACTGCTGCACGTCAGAAAGGATGCCGTGAACTTGAAACACCTCAGGTTCCACCAGGGCGCCGTAGGCATGACTGTGAACGGCACAGCCGTCTGAGACAGGAAGAGACCCTTCAGCAACGGGCATGCAGAAATACTTGCTTATACTGTACTTGGTTTCTACGGGCATGGACGAGTATGCACGGGTATGTACTAGTCACTCTTCACTCTTATAAATTCACAAAATCTCTGTGTGTCACAATCATAGGACATCATAGGACAGCCTATGATGTTCCTATGATGTCTGCATCATAGGACATCACGCCTGCCTTGATGTCTTTATGATGTCATATAGTGATGCCTGCCTTGATGTCTATATGAAGTCATATAGACCATGATGTCCTATGCCTGCCTTGATGTCTTTATGATGTCATATAAACCATCCCTCACCTGTTGGTTGCAACATCTGTGATTGGTGTCAACGCTGGATGCACTCTCCTGATTCCACGAATCACACTCACAACATCTGACATGTTTGCGTTCACCTTGCAATATAAACAGTTTCCAGTAAGACCCTGCTTTGCCATGACTGTGAATGTCACAGGGCCAGACTTTACAGCGTGTTGGTGTTTTCTGCACAACAGATTTCTTCAGCCATGTCCAATTCTACGTTACCGCAAGCAGAGTTGGCAGATCAAGAAGTCTTCGTATCATATTCTTGCTCAAGATGAAGAAACTAAGCCAAAGCGTCACTTTCTGAGCAATGTTGTTTTTAAAGAAGTGCTTACACAGTAAAAATGTGTAACCTTGAAGAATGGCAGTCTACACTACAAATGTGTAAAATGCCAAGCAAAGCACTGATTTTATCCAGGTCCTCCAGTTTCTTGGTTTCTACAGACATGCACAGGTCTTCCTGAACAGGATCAAAGCCACTTTTTGCTCAGATCTATTTTCATGATCCTGTCCATGAACTGCAATTATGACACACATATCCCTCAACCAGTGGTCTGAACAAAGAAGACCCACCAGATGGAGAGCAATAGAATGAGGAAAACTGCTGAACAGTTCGAACAGTACGCCGCAGGCATGACTGTGAACAACACAGCTGCCTGAGACAGGAGGAGAACCTTCATCAACGGGTATGCAGAAATACCTGCTTACACTTGGTTTCTTCGGGCATGGATGGGTATGCACGGGCATGTACTAGTTACTTTAACACAACAGCTAAGTCCTTCTCTCTTTATATACTGTATGTACGTGTATACAAAATATAAAATTTTTCGACGAAATAGTCAATCTAATCAGTTTACCAATAAAGTAGTCTGAATGCAACTGCATTCACTTTCAGTTTTCAGAAAATAAAAATGTAACATCTTAATAGTACTTTAGTGAACTAAAAATATTTAAACAAATACAGAAAGAAGTCAAATATTTTCCTTTTAATTATTTCTATATTAAAATGTAAAACATTCTCTAAAACATGTAAACAGCTCAAACACAAATTAAAAAACTGAATATTCTGACTGACAGAAAACTGAAACAAAACATTTGAAAAGTGGGACAAGTCTTGATCAATCTTTTTATTTTTAACTCTTAATTTCATAGAGGTGAAGCACAAGCATGCCTCAATGCATAGCAAAAGCAAGAACATCAACAACAACAAAAAACCCACAACCCATGACCACTTATGTTCACAAACATAGAAGCCCAAATAAGCAGAACTGGCAACTATGACCCCTCCCACACACACACACACAGGACCGAGTGAGACAGAGTGACTGTGTTGTAGTCTTTGCACATGCACTTTCATTCATCATCCTTCCTGCTTTGAGTTACCTAAAGGCATGCCTTCCCTTGGCAGTGTTTTCTCAAAACATCATGTACAGATATTTTGCACCAACTACTGTTGCTAATTCAGTAACCTAATCTGAATTTTGTTAATATTCAAATAATCCATTCTCAGCCATGCTTGATCCGACTTGGAACAAAATGAAAAGAATTAATTCCTCTTCTTTTAGATTTGATTGGCGGTTGGCAACCAGCTTACAGGTGCATTGCCGCCACTGACTTGATTACGCTGGTCAACACTACATTTATTGTCTAAGTTTTTTTTTAGCTGATTTAGGACAATTTTGATGTGCTGAATCTAAAAATCACATTGGTTTTGCTCAATCGGGTCAACTTTTTGAATTATGGCCACATGTTGTTTTATATGTTTTTGTTTACATTGTACAGGTATTTTCGCTTTATATGATGCAAAATTCTTTTTCATGTCTTGAAATTCTCTGAATTTTGAACAATGATGACGTAGCATTCAATTTACATGTACTTACCTTTATATAAAGGTAACTACATGCACAGTACTAAGTAAGTACAGGTTTTGGGGTTTTTTTGTATCCCCAGAGGGGAAATTGAGGGCATCCACCTGGATGGATGAAGCAGCGACGGCATGGCGCTATCCCTTTACCATTCACACATACATTCACACCTAGGGCCACTTTTAGAGTCTCCAGTTAACCTAACCTGCATGTTTTTGGCCTGTGGGAGGAAACCGGAGAACTCCTGGAGTAAACCCACGCAGAGAACATGCAAACTCCACACAGATCACTGTTGGTTAGGGGCTGGGATTGAACCAGGGAGCCCATGGTCAAGGGTGAGTTGCTGTGCTGCCGCAGTGCTAACCACTGCGCCACCGCACTGCCCGAACTTTACTTAGCACTTGATCGAGAGAAACGGATGTCATTTTCAGATTCAGAGATGCAAAATTGTCTTAAATCAGTTGAAAAAACACAGACAACTTACAAAAAAATTATTTTTGTAACCCTGTGTTATCATCACTCTATATCTTTGTATAAGGAGTTCTTATAAGGAGTTCTGAACAACTCCTTATGTGTGAAAAAAATATCTATCCTTCAAAGGAGACTGCTTAAATTAATAATCATAGCTATTTACTTTAGACAGTGAACTGTGAAATTCAAATAGTAGAAAACACAATGTTTGGACTGTAGTCAAGCCAAATATTTTGCTTAAAATATAAACTCAAACTATTATGAATGGATGGATTGTGAATGAATCACTCGTGTTTTTTGTTGCATCACACATTAAATCAACAAGTCAAACTCACAACAGACAACACCAGTCTGTTAAAAATGTTTATTCTGTTTTGGTCTTGAAAGAGTTCTCACAATCACAAGTAAACATGCTTTTTTTTTTTTTAATCCTTCATATTTCACCTGAACACTTCAACAGGGATTGCACCCCAAAATAAACTGAGTGTAGTCTTTCTGATTTTGTTTTTAAGGCATTTCAACATTAGGTAATCCAACACAACTGACATATACAGTATATATTGTACTGTAAAACAGCCTTGTACCAGTGGTGAGGTGAGAATACAGTACCTTGATATTTCCATATTTTACTAAAATACTGCCCTTCTGTGTGGTTGTAAATCTTTGTGTAAAGATCAAAATGTGTGATCAACTTTCCCATTAAAATAACAGCGGAAAATTATTTCCAAGAACAATAAAATGGCATAAATACAACAAATCTTGTCAGCAATTTCTCATCTGAAAACATAAAATGCTTAATTATGATGTCCATTTCAATACCTTTTTACACTGTAATAGAATATAAGAACATCTGCCCACATAACCTGTGCTGCTGTAAATGTTTATGCAGTTGTAGAACCAGCTAAAATACAATAAACACAGAATAAAGACAAAAACTAGCAAAAAGTACATTAATGTGACACTGTGGAGAGAGGAATAATCAGGCCAGGCATTCACAGCAGACAAACTTTATTCACTCTCTCACATCTCTCAGAATCAGAAAAAGCATTGACCTCATGCTGCAGGTTCTCTCCTTTATATTACAACACTCACTCCCCCTGCTGCCTGAGGTCTTGCATCACAATATATTCTGGCATCACAATTCCTATTGTCCCCCAGTTGCTTAATCCTGCTGCCTGAGGTCTTGCATCACAATACATTCTACCATCACAATTCCTATTGTCCCCAGTTGCTTAATCCCCCATGCTCTTCCGGCAGAGGAATTTACTGCCTCTCCCTTCCTTCCAGTCTGAGATGAATATCACAGCATGGGTTCCCCATACCCCCCCCCCCCCCGAGTCTCAGACTGAGCGTTAACTCTCATGTCCTTTCAGCTTCAGCCTCCTCCCATATCTGCTGTAACAAGGGGTCTTCGGCTCCGCGGCGCTGCTGTGCCGGTGGGGGGTTCCTGGGGGTGTATCCGTCTGTGGGTGGACAATGAAGAGGGGGGGGGGCATTCAGCATGCTCGTGTGACTGCTCTGATGAATCATTTACCTGGGGAGTTCTCAGTGGGGGTCTTCCACGCCGAGGAGCTCGAGCCAACAACACCTGCTCGTCTGCCACCACAAACGCGGGCTTAAGCCTGTCTATACAGATTTTCTCCTGGTGACCCCCCAAGTCTAACACAAAATGTTTGTCCCCTGGTTCCAGCACTCTAAACGGGCCATCGTAGGGTGGGCGCAATGGGGGCTGGTGGGCATCGTGCCTGACAAACACGAACGCCGCGTTCTTCAATGTTTTCAGCACAAAAGCGCGTGGAAAACAGTGGTGGGCCGGGCCAGGTAGCATGCCTGCGTCTGTGCTATGCCGTGAACATGGGGACGGATTGGTGTTCGGCACGGGGTTGTCTGGTAAAAATTCCCCGGGGAGCCGCAGCGGCTGAGAAAAAAACAGCTCTGCTGAGGAAGCCTCCAAATCCTCTTTTGGTGCGGAACGCAACCCTAATAGAACCCACGGCAACCGGTCCACCCAATTTGCATCTGTAAGCAAAGCCCTGAGCGCTGCTTTCAGTGACCTATGGAAACGCTCGCATAACCCATTAGCCTGTGGGTTGTACGCGTTTGTGCGATGAATTGCGACGCCCAGGCTACGGGCCATCGCGGACCAGAGGTTGGAAACAAACTGAGGGCCCTGATCGGACGTGATGTCCAAAGGGATGCCAAAACTGGTACTGAAATATCTGTACAACCTGAGTCTGGAGAGAGTACCGGTGCTGTGGAAGACATCCTGCCTGGTTCCTGTCCCCAAGAAGTCATCTCCATCGGATCTGAATGACTACCGACCAGTTGCCCTCACATCTCATGTGATGAAGGTCCTGGAGAGACTGGTCTTAGCCCACCTGAGACCACAGGTGAAGACGTGGCTGGACCCTCTGCAGTTTGCATATCAGCCCCATTTAGGAGTTGAAGATGCTGTAATCGGCCTGCTGCAACGAACCCATCTGCACCTGGATGGTGGAGGAGATACTGTGAGAATCACTTTTTTTGATTTCTCCAGTGCCTTTAACACCATCCAGCCACTGCTGATGGGCGAGAAGCTGTGGGTGATGGGGGTTGACAGCTCTGTGATCTCCTGGATTACCGACTACCTGACAGGCAGACCACAGTTTGTCAGGCTGGGCAGTGTCTTGTCTGGAGTGGTGGCTAGTGATATGGGAGTGCCACAGGGGACTGTGCTCTCTCCTGTCCCTGTCAAATAAACTAATCTACTACTACTTTTCTTTTTACCTTATACACCACGGACTTTCAGTACAACACTGAGTCATGCCACCTGCAAAAATTCTTTGATGACTCAGCTGTTGTGGGGTGTATAAGAGGAGGAGAGGAGGGGGAGTACAGGGCACTGGTAGACAGATTTGTGGAGTGGACGGAGCAGAATCACCTGAGGTTGAATGTCAGCAAGACCAGGGAGATGGTGATTGACTTCAGTAAGAGGAAGGCTCCTTTTCAGCCACTGCAGATTAGGGGGGAGGATGTGGGAGTGGTTGAGGACTACAAATATCTGGGTGTCAGGATCAGCAGCGGGTTGGACTGGAGATCCAACACCGATGCTGCGCACAAGAAGGGGATGAGCAGACTCTACTTCCTGAGAAAGCCGAGATCCTTCAACGTGTGCAGCAGGATGCTGGAGCTTTTCTACCAGACTGTTGTCGCCAGCGCCATCTTCTTTGCCGCGGTCTGTTGGGGTAGCAGTATCAGGGCGAGAGATACCAAAAGACTTGACAAGATTATCAAGAGGGCTGGCTCTGTAATTGGTCTCAGACTGGAGACCTTTGAGACAGTGGTGGAGAGGAGAACACTAAATAAACTGCGATCCATCATGGACAATCCTGATCACCCCCTCCACCACACACTAGATAGAAAGCGAAGCACTTTCTCCAGTAGACTACTACAGCTTCGTTTTCGAACGGCCAGGTACAGGAAATCTTTCCTGCCACATGCAATTTCACTGTACAATAACTCACTATGATGTTGTATTCTGGTCATAGCTATGCTGCCACATTGTATCTTACAGACTAACTGGTACATCACTTTTCACTCTGCTCCTGATAGTCCTTTGTGCAATGGGATGATTCATGTGTTTATACGGGTCATCATATATTAACCTCTTGCGCTCCGTTGTACCATGGACGGGCAAGTCTCTGCATCCTAGAGCGCACGAGGGCGCTCTCGTGCCCTCTAGGACGCATGATGGAGATTGTGATGTAGGTGGTGTATGGCGTCCAAGCGCGCACTGAAAATAAAAGCTGCAGACACAGCCGCGAACAGATTAGTTCATCTGATTGACCTCTCATTCGACTAATAAGAGCCTTGAATTGGGTTTCTGAAACCTTGAAGAACCAATGACTGAAAACCTAGCCAGAAGGACCCGCCTACCAAGGCTGTGAATGCAGTGAGCCAACTGAAGCAGAGAAGTTTGCGAGCTGTTTTTTTTAAGGCTGGGTGAAGACTGACTGCTGGAGCGGATCAAAAAAGGACCCGCAGGAAGAACCCCACAGACCCAGCAGCATGGAGACCATCCACAAATGCAACCTGTGTGACAGGGAGTGCCATTCGTGCATCGGCATGTTCGGCCACAGGCGGTGCTTATTTTGTTTTGGTTCCAGCAGAGTAGACGTTATGATTTCTTCCATGGTCATAGACCGACGGAGGCTGACGACGAAGGCTGAGTGACACACATGCCTTCGCCAGTCTTTTTTTAATTACTACTGTTATTTGTTTTGAAAAATCGTTCGCGAAAAACCGCAATCATGGAAGCACAAAACCGCAATAATGGAATTATGTTTTGATCGACCAGAACCACGAGCGGACCAGCATCGCGTTCGTCTGACAATGGGGAACAGAAGTTCGCCAGGACACTGCTGTGAAGAGGTAAGGTGTTATAAGCTAAATTATTCTTTACTCCTGACTATTCTTCTGTAGCGAGGGGGGGGGGGGAGCCGCGGTGACTGAGCTGCTCTCCCACATCCCACATGAGGCTAATCCGTCATGTAGCGATGGCCGATGTCCATCCTCTGTAGCGAGGGGCGGGGACAACCCCACACACACACACACAGACACAGCCCTGAGTGTCACCTTTCATTAGAGCCCAAGATCAAGCTTCTATATTGAATCATTCAAACGTTACAGACGTTTTTCCAAACTGTGCCATTTGGCACAATTTGGCACAGTTCCAAAACGCCTGGGAACTACCTGAGGAAAAAGCTGTGTAATATATTCATTTTTTGTGGTATTGTTACAAAATTTGGACCTCAGCTGGATAACACTTGGTTCTACATTTCTGTTGCATTTTCCAGCCCGGATCTGAAGCTCTGTATTATTTGTAAGCATTTGTATCCAAAAAAACACCCAGGCCAAATTTATTTTCTTCAAGTTCACTGTTTAGATGACTGTAACTCAGTGGCCAGAGCACTTAGAGAGATTATGACTGTTTTGCCAAAAAAATTCTAAGTGTTTTCTTTTAAATGAGACCAACCCCATGAAGATGCTGCAAAGGGTTGAAGAACAGCTTTTGATTTACTTTGGGCACATTAATTTTTGGCGGTTTTAGGAAAATTGACCGGAGTGCAAGGGGTTAAGCTATGATGTATATACGTAGGTTCTATAGTCGTGTTAGTTTTTATTTTCCATGGGTAATCCCTTGGAAACACACACACACGACAGACAAACACACACGACAGACAAAGGTCTGTCGTGTGCGTTTCTGTTGTTTGGCTGTCAACTGTCATGCTGCTGTTACACTGAAATTTCCCATTTTGGGATCAATAAAGTACATCTATCTATCTATCTATCTATCTATAAAACGTGCCACCCATATTGTCAAAAAGGTGCGCGCCACGTCCGCGGTGGAAGCTAGCAGGACTGCTTCTGGCCATCGTGTGGTGCGGTCCACCACTGTCAGGAGGTGCGTGAACCCCGGCGATGGCAGGAGGGGGCCCATAAGGTCCATGTGAACGTGGTCGAACCTCTTAGCCTGGATACGGAATGGCTCCAAAAGGGCCTTTGTGTGCCTGTACACTTTGGCTTGTTGGCACGCTATGCAGGCTGCCGCCCACTCATTCACCTGTTTGCGCAGGCCCGGCCATATGAACTTTGCTCCCACCATTTTGACTGACGCGCGCACTCCTGGGTACGCCAGGGTGTGAACGGACTCAAAAACGCGGCGGCGCCAAGTGCATGGGACCACCGGGCATGGGCGTCCTGTGGAGACGTCACAGATTAGGGGGGGCCCCTCGTCTTGCAGTACTCTGCTCTTCAGCCTTAACCCTGTTGGTCCAGACTGGAGTGTGCACACATCCGCATCGCCAATCTGCTCCATGGCCATGGCCGTGTAATCTATCCCTACGCAGACTGGGGCCGCTACCGCGCGCGAGAGGCAGTCCGCCACCACATTAAGTTTACCGGCCACATGCTGAATATCGGTCATAAAGATCGCGGCCAGCTGTCTCTGCTGCCGGCCCGACCATGGTTCTGAAACCTTGGCCATCGTGTACGTTAGCGGCTTGTGGTCCACGAATGCAGTGAAGTTGCGCCCTTCCAGCCAGAACTGGAAGTGGCATATGGCCAGGTGGAGAGCCAGTAACTCTCTGTCGAACGCGCGGTATTTACGCTCACTGTCGTGCAAAGACCTGCTAAAAAAGGAGAGCAGCTGCCAAGAACCGGCGATGCATTGCTCCACGACGGCCCCTATGGCCACGTCCGAGGCGTCGGTAGTGAGCGCTATCCGAGCCGCCGGGTCCAGGTGCACCAGCAGTGCGGCGTTTGCCAGGGCTGTTTTAACCTCAGAGAATGCCTGCTCCCGCTCAGGAGTCCAGTCGACTCTGTCCACCGGTTTCTGTTTCTTGAGTGCGGCGTACAATGGCTGCATGAGCCAGGCTGCGCGGGGGAGGAAACGGTTATAAAAGTTAACCATCCCCAAAAACTCCTGCAGTGCCCTGACCGTCTGAGGCTGGGGAAAATTCGCCACTGCGCGCACCTTGTCCGGCAAGGGTATCGCTCCCTCCGGTGACATGCAGTGTCCCAAAAAATCGATCCCCGCCACGCCAAACTGGTATTTCGCCGGGTTGATTATTAACCCGTGCTCCTCTAACCTCTGGTAAACCGTCCTGAGGTGGGTTACGTGTTCATCCTCGGACGCGCTGGCCACCAGGATGTCATCCAGGTAGATGAACACAAAAGGCAGATCGTGCAACACCGCATTCACCATGCGTTGGAATGTCTGTCCCGTGCCTTTTAATCCGAAAGGCATGCGTAAAAACTCAAACAGACCAAACGGAGTTATTACTGCCATTTTAGGTATGTCCTCCTCGCGCACCGGGACCTGGTGGTAACCACGAACCAGGTCTATCTAAGAAAAAATACGTGCCCCGGCGAGGTGAACAGAAAAATCCTGAATATGGGGGACTGGGTAGTGGTTGTGTGCCGTGGCGTTGTTTAATCTGCGGAAATCTCCGCAAGGTCGCCACGATCCCTCGGCCTTAGGGACCATATGTAGTGGGGATGCCCATGGGCTGTTTGAGCGCCTGATGATGCCCAGCCTTTCCAAGTTGGCAAACTCCTAGCGCGCTATGGCCAGTTTAGCTGTGTCCAGGCGCCAAGGCCGTGCGAAAAGGGGCAGCCTGGTGGTGGTAATAGAGTGCGCCACCCCGTGTTTAGTGATGGCCGCCGAAAATGTCGGGAACGTGAGTGCTGGGAACTGAGTGAGCAGTGTGTGGAACTTACCACCTGGAGCTGTGACGTTGGCTAGCGTTGTTGGCCTGGCTCCTCGAGCTGTACAGGGGAAGGAATCAAAGACACTGCATTAATCAGGCGTCTGTTAGCAACATCGACTAGTAGTCCGCGTGCACACAAAAAATCAGTGCCTAAGATTGGGAAACTGCATGCCACTATGACAAATGTCCACTGGTACGCACGGCCGTATAGGGATACAGTTAGTGTCTTTTCACCAAAAGTCTTAATGTCCAAGCCGATTGCGGCCATCAGCTCGGGGCCGCAAGCACCCGCTAGCCAGTCGGCATAGGACGGCAGGATGAGGCTTTTTGGGAGCCAGAGTCCACGAGGAACTGTCTCCCCGAGCGCGAGTCTGTCACGTAGAGCAGCTTGCTTTCTTCACCAGCAGTCGCAGCTGCTACCGACTGCCGGCCTTGGCGTTTTCCTGAATGCTTGAATTGGCACAGTGGCATGCATCAGCGTGCGTCCTCTCCAAAACGGCGGTGGTAGGAGCAGAGCGTGTCTCTCTGGCGCTTCCTGTCCCCCGCTGCCGCTACCATCACTGGCTCCTCGCTTCCGCTGGCCATCTCGCTGGGTTCCGACGCTGCCGCGTTCACTGTGAGGGCTCTGGTGGTGAGGATGATTCGATCTGCCTCCTGGGCTAGCGCACGGTAGTCACACGCGGCCAGCAATGACGAGTTAGCAAGGACTGCTCTGGCCACCGTTGGGAGGTTCCGGAAGAAAAGGTGGGCAAACAGAAAATGCCCGTCGTCCGTGCCCATTAACGGCAACATCTTCTCCATCAGTTCGACCGCCGACCCATCTCCTAACTTGGAGCGTGTCAGGAGTCTCTCTGCTCTCTCGCAGTCCGAGAGCGTGTAGCGCCGGGTCAGCGTGGCTTTGAGAGCCCCGTATTTGTCATGGGCTGGGGGCTGTTGGAGCAGGCTCGCTACTTGCTGAGTCATGCGAGTGTCCAGCGCTGCGACCACATAGTAATATCTAGTGTTATCTGCCGTTATTCCCCGGAGCGCAAACTGGGCCTCAGTGTGGAGGAACCAAGACTTTGGGTCGTGCAGCCAAAAGTCCGGTAGTTTGACCGAAACGACACACGCGTTGCTGGGGCTTCCTGTCCGGGTCGTCTCCGGGGTGTTTGCCTCGTGTTCCATTATTGGTCAAGGGTTACCAGTGTGGAGAGAGGAATAATCAGGCCAGGCATTCACAGCAGACAAACTTTATTCACTCTCTCACATCTCTCAGAATCAGAAAAAGCATTGACCTCATGCTGCAGGTTCTCTCCTTTATATTACAACACTCACTCCCCCTGCTGCCCGAGGTCTTGCATCACAATACATTCTGGCATCACAATTCCTATTGTCCCCCAGTTGCTTAATCCTGCTGCATGAGGTCTTGCATCACAATACATTCTCCCATCACAATTCCTATTGTCCCCCAGTTACTTAATCCCCCATGCTCTTCCGGCAGAGGAATTTACTGCCTCTCCCTTCCTTCCAGTCTGAGATGAATATCACAGTATGGGTTCCCCATAACACTAATTAAAAGGCTCTGTGTTGTTTTATGCTCAGTCTTCTCAACTTCTGGCTTATTTTGCACGCCCTCTCAGTTGTGGCACAGCCCAAGACTTTAGAGGTCGTCAAGACAGTGGGATGTAAAAGTGGTTTTTCTTTTACGTTTTTTATATAGTGGACTAATGATTGAGGTTCACTGTTGGTGCTGGAATACAATTCAAAAATTATGACAGCAATGATAAGAGGTCCCCAAACAATATTGTAGGTGCAGGGGCCACATATTTGCCAAAACAGAGGGTGCTGAGAGTTGCAGATCAAATGAACATCACTGCAGAAAGAAGTCCCTGAAGACCTCTTTAGGGACCTCCCCACCCCCCCAAAAAAGCACATTTCTCTCTCAAGCTGCAACAGAGAGCCGGAGCCACTGGATCAGTGCCAAAGGAAGGTTAATGTGAATGGATTGAGTGTTAGCAGCAGCTTGGCTTGCTCTCAGCAGCCACAGTCTCCCGGTCCAGTTTGATCCGGTCCCCATTGCTCTCCTCGTATGGCAAACTTTTGTCGTTCGCCAAGATATTCTTTACCTGGAAGCGTGCCGCCTCATCCACGTTGATGTTGTCCTAAAAAAGAGATGGGGAGATAATTCAGAAATACATCCTGATTCTGTCTGGACAACAATGCTTATAGCAAACAGAAGCCCTTTAGACCCCTTTTATTCAAACCAGCGCAGCAAAACAACAACTAGGTGACAGAAGGGCAATCTGAGGCCAGCCGAGACAAGTAAAAAAAAACCGTTTGCTTTTGTCCTTCACACTGTGGCCACACGCTGTCATCTCAAGGGTTGGAGGGGTAGTGAATATTAATGACCTTTGCTCAGGTGGTGCAGTAACACAGATGTTTACAGAGAGGACTGTGTTACAGTATGACACAAAAGTGAGTACACCCCTCACATTTTTGAAAATATTGTATCTTTTCATGGGACAACACTGAAGATATGACACTTTGATACAATGTAAAGTAGTCAGTGTACAGTTTGTATAACAGTGTAAATTTGCTGTCCCCTCAAAATAACAACACACAGCCATTAATGTCTAAACTGCTGGCAACAAAAGTGAGAACACCCCTAAATGAAAATGTCCAAATTGTGCCCAATTAGCCATTTTCCTTCCCCGGTGCCATGTGACTCATTAGTGTTACAAGGTTTCAGGTGTGAATGGGGAGCAGGTGCGTTAAATTTAGTGTTATTGCTCTCACACTCTCTCATACTGGTCACTGGAAGTTCAACATGGCACCTCATGGCAAAGAACTCTCTGAGGATCTGAAAAAAAGAATTGTTGCTCTACATAAAGATGGCCCCTAGGCTATAAGAAGATTGTCAACACCCTGAAACTGAGCCGCAGCACGGTGGCCAAGACCATACAGCAGTTTAACAGGACATGTTCCACTCAGAACAGGCCTCGCCATGGTCGACCAAAGAAGTTCAGTGCACACGCTTAGCGTCATATTCAGAGGCTGTCTTTTGAAAATAGACGTATGTGTGCTGCCAGCATTGCTGCAGAGGTTGAAGGGGCGGGGGGGTCAGCCTGTCAGTGCCCAGACCATACACTGCACACTGCATCAAATTGGTCTGCATGGCTGTCGTTCCAGAAGGAAGCCCCTTTTAAAGATGATGCACAAGAAAGCCCACAAACAGTTTGGGGGCTGCACGGTGGCGCAGTGGTTTAGCACTGTGGCAGCACAGTTTTACCCTCGGCCGGGGGATCGCGGGGATCATGAGGTCGTGGGTTCGATCCCAGCCCCCGACCAACAGTGAGCTGTGTGGAGTTTGCATGTTCTCCCCGTGTTGCGTGGGTTTACTCTGGGATTTCTCCGGTTTCCTCCCGCATACCAAAAACATGTAGGTTTAGGGCGCTCGCGCACGCAGCGACCAGCAGCCGGTGGCTTGTCACCAGACTGCAAACCAAGTCTACCTACGGGTACAAATAAGTAACAAAAAAAAACCCAAAACAAAACAAAACAGTTTGCTGAAGACAAGCAGACTAAGGACATGGATTACTAGAACCGTGTCCTGTGGTCAGATGAGACCAATATAAACTTATTTGGTTCAGATGGTGTCAAGCATGTGTGGTGGAAACCAGGCGAGGAGTACAAAGACAAGTGTGTCTTGCCTACAGTCAAGCATCGTGGTGCGAGTGTCATGGTTTGGGGCTACGTGAGAGCTGCCGGCACTGGGGAGCTACAGTTCATCGAGGGAACCATGAATGCCAACATGTACTGTGACATACTGAAGTAGAGCATGATCCCCTCCCTTTGGAAACTGGGTCGCAGGGCAGTATTCCAATATGATAACCACCCCAAACACACCTCCAAGACGACCGCTGCCTTGCTAAAGAAACTGAGGGTAAAGGTGATGGACTGGCCAAGCATGTCTCCAGACCTATACCCTATTGAGCATCTGTGGGGCATCCTCAAATGGAAGGTGGAGGAGCGCAAGGTCTGTGACATGCACCAGCTGAATGATGTTGTCATGGAGGAGTGGATGAGGATTCCAGTGGCAGCCTGTGAAGCTCTAGTGAAGTCCATGCCCAAGACAGTTAAGGCAGTGCTGGAAAATAATGGCAGCCACACAAAATATTGACACTTTGGGCATAATTTGGACATTTTCACTTTGGGGTGTACTCACTTTTGTTGCCAGCGGTTTAGACATTTATAGCTGTGTTGAGTTATTTTGAGGGGACAGCAAATTTACAAGCTGTACACTGACTACATTGTTTCAAAGTGTCATATCTTCAGTGTTGTCCCATGAAAACACAAAAATGTGAGGGGTGTACTCACTTTTGTGAGATACTGTATATCGGTAGTAGGAGCCAAGGACAAGACTAAGTGTTGAACTGAACACAGGTTTATTGGTGATGTCTTCTCACTGAACATGTGCATCCGCCAGGCAGAGAGGAGGCCAAGAGACCGCCCCTCTCCCTCACTGCCCTCTTATACCGTGGGTGGTGGCGGAACCGGAAAGGTGGAGCCACCACCCGTGTCACACAATAAAGATCCCCAAAACCCAACACAACAGACTGAGCATCTTAAGTATAGGCAAACAGAAAGTAAAGGTGTTTTTTAAAAAATGGGTTTATTGATTTAAGCATAAACCATGGGCTATGAAGGTCACGAATTATACAGACAATGCAAGTCTCATCCAATTATTTCATAAAGTAATTAGAAAATAATAAGCAATGTGGTCTTCCTTCCAAATCCACTATAAATATCCCATTTTCAACTTGCTGATTGGACACAGCCCATAAATGTATATAAATAATAAAAAACCTGACATAACAAAGAGTAAATTGTAACTGAATTGCTTATTTTTTTAAGATGATGAACATAAAGGTACTCAAGGGAAGATGCTCTGGTGCAGCCATCCCAAGTGATTCTTCTTCTTCTTTTAGATTTGATTTACAGTTGGCAACCAGCTTACAGGTGCATTACCGCCACATACTTCACTCTATATCATCACTCTATCTGGTACTGAAATATGTGCAGTTACATGAATGGACACATGCCTCCAAGGACAGTTTCATCAAGATTTAGGCAGGAATAAAAAAGAAAATTCTTGTCTTCCACTGTTTCACTTGATGGGGCAACTCCTACTTCCTGAAGTTCTGTACACAGAAGGTTCTGTTCAACTCACCACAGGTATTCTCTTCCTGTTTTGTCAGTGTAAATGATAAATCTTGTACTGTTCTCATGACAAAATCAACATTTATTGAACACTGCACGGTGGCGCAGTGGTTTAGCACTGTGGCAGCACAGTTTTACCCTCGGCCGGGGGATCGCGGGGATCATGAGATCGTGGGTTCGATCCCAGCCCCCGACCAACAGTGAGCTGTGTGGAGTTTGCATGTTCTCCCCGTGTTGCGCGGGTTTACTCCGGGATTTCTCCGGTTTCCTCCCGCACACCAAACAAAAAAACCATGTAGGTTTAGGGCGCTCGCGCATGCAGCGACAAGCAGCCGGTGGCTTGTCACCAGACTGCAAACCAAGTCTACCTACGGGTACAAATAAGTAACAAAAAAAATAAATAAAAAAAAAATTAGCATGAGATATCCATTTTATCATACAAGAGAGGGAGAAAAGTGTAAAATAGGTTTTGCCAAGACCAAACTGAGACCAAAGTGTATCAAGATCAAGATATGAACGAACAAAACTTGAACTTTTTGGGCTTGTGGATCAGACATATGTCTGGAGAGGAAGAATAAAGCATTCACTGAAAAGAAACCCTGCCTACAGTGAAGCATGGTGGAGGCTTAGTGATGCTCTGGGGCTGCTTTACTTCCTCTGGCACTGGAAACCTGCAGCATGTGGAAGGCAAGACGAATTCAATCAAGTATCAGGAAATCCTGGGAGAAAATGTCATGCCATCTGTGAGGAAGCAGAAGCTTGGGCGTCATTGGACCTTCCAGCAGGACAATGATTCCAAGCATACCTCTAAGTCCACCAAGACTTGGTTTCAGAAGAAGTCCTCAAAGATACTAGAGTGGTCATCACAGTGGCCTGACTTGAACCTCACTGAAAATCTCTGGTGGCATTTGAAAAAGGCAGCTGCAGCATACAAACCCAAGAATGTGAGTGAGTTGGAGGCCTTTGTCCATGAGGAATGGGTAAAAGTGTCTTCACACCAAATGCGAACAGGCAAATTTTTTGCACGGCATGATTAAAGGTAAAGCCAACTTTATTGTCATTCAATCCATACAGCTAATCATGTACAGTAGAACAAAATTGCGTTTCTCTTATCTACAATGTTAATCACATCTAGAATCAGAGGGGTCGCTGCCATGCAAGGCGCCGCCACAAATTTTCCTCCTCCATTCCATTATTGCTGAGCACCAAGCTGGATGGCAGGAAGTTCCGCTTTTATATGGTCTTCAGCATGACCCGGCCCGACCCGGCTCCCGGGTGTGGGGCGGATGCTCTACCAACTGAGCCACCACTCCGGTGGCTTAAAGTTGCATTTTGTGTTGAATTTGAAGAAACCACTTCTAATATTAGTTGTGTTCAGCTACTTATATAAATTGTTCTTGTTTGATTTGTTTATTGCAAACAGCTGCTAGTGAGTACATTTTGCCAATAAACCTAATTTGCAGTAGGGGTAGAATAATTTTGATTGCAACTGTGTATGTTTGGTTCAGTGACATGCCTCATCATAATGCATGTATCACTCTCTTATGTGACTTTAGGGAAACTATGCACTTCATTCCATGAGACTCAAAGTTTAGCCCTACTTGGCAGAAGTCCAGTCACAGGTCAAGCTCGACACTCCTGAGACAGAAACACACAACAAGCTGCTTTATTACAGCCTGAGAGAGAAACTGCCAGTGCACTCGTCATGCACACATCACATGACAGCTCCAGAATCGGCTCAGTGCAAACTCAAAAGTATTCAGCACATAATGGATGACCTGGTTATTTGTGGGCATTGCCTAGTTTACTGACTTGGAGGTTTCTGTGAAGAATAAAGAGACTCAGTGAGAAAAGAACACACTATTTGTAAAGGGAAACCAAACAAAATACAGTACAGTGGATATAAAAAGTCTACACACCCCTGTTCAAATGTCAGGTTTTTGTGATGTAAAAAAATGAGACCAAGATAAATCATTTCAAAACTTTTTCCACAATTAATGTGACCTATAACCTGTACAACCCAATTGAAAAACAAACTGAAATTTTTTTTAAGGGGAAAAATAAAAATTTACAATAACCTGTTTGCATAAATATGCACACCCTTAGACTAATACTTTGTTGCAGAACCTTTGGCTTTTATTACAGCACTCAGTCTTTTTGGGTAGGAGTCTTATCAGCACGGCACATCTTGATGTGGCAATATTTGTCCACTCTTCTTTGCAAAAACGCTCCAAATCTGTCAGATTGCGAGGACATCTCCTGTGCACAGCCCTCTTCAGATCACCCCACAGATGTTTGATCGGATTCAAGTCTGGACTCTGGTTGGGCTATTCCAAAACCTTAAGGTGCCTTAACACCAAACGAGAATGGCCAAATTTTTCACACAGCATGAATACATTATAACTCAGTGTAAACACACAACATGAATTCACCGTCTGAGTGAGATGCAGACAGGTGAAGCTGCCTTTATAACTTCTGCAGCTGTGTTCAAGCTACTGTGGAAATCCCCAAAATAACAAGGTTTATGTTATCCAACGTGGGGCTCACCTGAAAAAGTTGTCCCTACCTCCAAAACTTCACAAGATTGGTGTTTCCGTTGCTAGCTTGCTAGCCTTGTTAGCACGTCCGTGGCAGGAATCCGTGGGTGAATAACTCCGACATCCCGATTCAGCTGAAGAGCTCCTGGTCCTTTTGTCTCCAGATGAGTGGAGTCCTGGCAGCAGAAGGCAAAGGACAGAGCTGCATGAAGGAATCTGATCAGACCTAAATGAAACAGTCATTGTCGCCCCCGACAGACTGCTATGGTGTGGTGTGTGGTGTGGTGTGGTGAGTGGCAGTCTCATTTTCAAACTAGTTTACTTTCCAATGTTGATGCTTTTACTCAGATAACCGTGCTATCCCTTGGACGTGAACGCGTGAATGCGCAATTTTGTGTGTGCTTGCCTCTTTCCATTGACTTTGTTTGGATTTGCGCTGCCGGTTCGTGTTTGGTGTGAAGGCACCTTAAATCTTCTTCTGTTGAAGCCATTCTTTTGTTGATTTGGATGTGTGCTTTGGGTCATTGTGCTGAAAGATGAAGTTCCTCTTCATCTTCAGCTTTCTAGCAGAAGCCTGAAGATTTTGTGCCAACACTGACTGGTATTTGGAACTGTTCATAATTCCCTCCACCTTGAGTAAGACCCCAGTTCCAGCTGAAGAAAAACAGCCGCAAAGCATGATGCTGCCACCACCATGCTTCACTCACTGTAGGTATGGTGTTCTTTTGGTGATGAGCAGTGTTATGTTTGCACCAAATATACCTTTTGGAATTATGGCCAAAAAGTTCATCCTTGGTTTCATTGGACCATAACGCATTTTCCCACATGTGTTTGGGAAATTTCGAATGTGTTTTTGCAAAATATAGCCAGGCTTGGATGTTTTTCTTCGTAAGATAAGGCTTCTGTCTTGCCACCCTAGACGGGAGATTGTTGTCACATGGACTAAATAGCCAGTACTTGCCAGAAATTCCTGCAGCTCCTTCATTGTTGTTGTTGGCCTCTTGGCAGCCTACCTGACCAGTTTTCTTCTCATCTTTTCATCAATTTTGGAGGGATGTTCAGTTCTTGGTAATGTCACTGTTGTGCCACATTTTCTCCACTTGATGATGACTTTCTTCATTGTGTTCCATGGTATATTCACTGTTTTGGAAATTCTTTGGTATCCTTCTCCTGATTGATACCTTTGAACAATGAAATCCCTCTGATGCTTTGGAAGCTCTCTGTGGACGATGGCTTGTGCTGTAAGATGTGAGTCCAAAAATGTCAGGAAAAGCCTACTAGAACAGCTGAACTTTATTTAGGGTTAATCAGAGGCACTTTCAATGGTGGCAGGTGCATGCTGGCTCCCATTAACATGAGTTTGAATGTGATTGGTTAATTTTGAACACAGCCACATCCCCAGTTATAGCAGGGCGTGCATATTTATGCAACCAGGTTCTTGCAAGTTTTTTATTTTTTTAATTTTTCCCCTTAAAAGATTTCAGTTTGTTTTTCAGTTGGGTTGTACAGGTTACACGTCACATTAATGGCGGAAAAAGTTTTGAGATGATTTATCTTGGTCCCATTTTTTTTACATCACAAAAACCTGACATTTAAACAGGGGTGTGTAGACTTTTTTATATCCACTGTACATCTGTATAGCCATAGTAAAGACTAAAAAAACCCCAATATACATACACAAAGTTTTTGCAGATGATTTAAGAAATATGCAGTTATAATGACAGCAAACAGCTTTGTTTAAGCCCTTGCACTCAATTTTCCTAAAAACGCCAAAAAATTATGTGCCCAAAGTAAATTGAAAGCTGTTCTTCAACCCTTTGCAGCATCTTCATGGGGTTGGACTCAAGCTTAAGCATGCCCCAAATCCAACTTATCTTGGAGTGACCCTTGATAGGAACTTTTCCTTCAAGGAACATCTAAAGGGGACGGCTGCTAAGGTGAAAGTACGAAACAACCTGCTCTGCAAGCTCGCTGGTGCAAAATGGGGGGTGGCAGTCTCCACCCTGCGCACCTCAGCACTGGCCCTTTCATACTCTGTAGCAGAATATTGTGCCCCTGTCTGGTCCAGGTCATCTTACACACACCATGTAGACACCCAGCTCAACTCAACCATGAGAACTATAACTGGAACAATCCGCTCAACACCACTCCCCTGGCTCTCTGTACTGTCAAACATAGCCCCTCCACACATCCGGCGAGCAGCATTAACTCAAAGGATGCTCCAAAAAGTTAAAGATTTTCCTCACTTACCAATTCATGCAGATATCTACACCCCACCCACTGCCCGACTTTCATCCAGACGGCCGATTTGGAAAAACCCTCCCCCAGCTGACTTTACCATCCAGACAGCTTGGCAAGAGGAATGGGAAACCAAGGAGGTCCCAAACAAACAGCTGGTGATAAACCCCAACCAACAGGTCCCGGGCACCAACCTCCCAAGGAGACAGTGGTCTACACTCAATCGCTTCAGGACTGGACATGGCCCCTGCTTGGCCAGCCTTCACAGATGGGGCAGTAGCCCTAGCCCACTGTGCGCATGTGGAGAGGAGCAAACTATGGAACACATCATAGAGGCTTGCCCGCTCCAAAGACTGGAAGGAGGATTACACACCCTCCATACAGCAAACCAGGAGGCAACTGCTTGGCTTAAGGACTTTGCATTCGCTAAATAATAATAATGGGGTTGGTCTCATTTAAAAGAAAACACTTTGAATTTTTTGGCAAAACAGTCATAATCTCTCTAAGTGCTCCGGCCACTGAGTTACAGTCATCTAAACATAGTGAACTTGAAGAAAATAAATTTGGCCTGGGTGTTTTTTTGGATACAAATGCTTGCAAATAACACACAGCTTCAGATCCGGGCTGGAAAATGCAACAGAAATGTAGAACCAAGTGTTATCCAGCTGAGGTCAAAATTTTGTAACAATACCACAAAAAATGAATATATTACACAGCTTTATACTCAGGTACTTCCCAGGCGTTTTGGAACTGTGCCAAATTGTGCCAAATGGCACAGTTTGGAAAAACGTCTGTAACTTTTGAATGATTCAATGTAGAAGCTTCATTTTGGGCTCTAATGAAAGGTCACACTCAGGGCTGTCTGTGTGTGTGTGGGGGTTGCCCCCCCCTCGCTACAGAGGACGGCCATCACTACATGACAGAATAGACTCACATGGCTATGTGGCGACCGCTGCGCAGTCACCGCGCCCCCCCCCCGCTACAGAAGAGGAGCGGGGGGGGGGGGGGTTCACGGTCCGGACACGGCGAATTAACCGTTTATCGCGGCGCACGCACTTCGTACTTCGTGCGCCGCACAGCTGTAATTTACCAATCGGTCAAAAGTCATTTTTGATTACAATTTTCAGGGATAAATAATAATTTAGCTTATAACACCTTACCTCTTCACAGCAGCAGAGTCCTGGCGCTCTTCCTCACTGTCAGACGAATGCGACGCTGGTCCGCTCGTGGTTCTGGTCTCGCGACCCGATCAAAACATAATTCCATTATTGTGGTTTTGTGCTTCCATGATTGCGGTTTTTGGCGAACGATTTTTCAAAACAAATAACAGTAGTAATTAAAAAAAGACTGGCGAAGGCGTGTGTGTCACTCAGCCTCCGTCGGTCTATGACCATGGAAGAAATCATAACGTCTACTCTGCTGGAACCAACACAAAATAAGCACCGCCTGTGGCCGAACATGCTGATCCGCGAATGGCACTCCCTGTCACACAGGTTGCATTTGTGGATGGTCTCAGTGCTGCTGGGTCTGTGGGGTTCTTCCTGCGAGTCCTTTTTTGATCCGCTGCAGCAGCCAGTCTTCACCCAGCCTTAAAAAAAACAGCTCGCGAACTTCTCTGCTTCAATTGGCTCACTGCATTCACAGCGTTGGGAGGCGGGTCCTTCTGGCTAGGTTTTCATTCATTGGTTCTTCAAGGTTTCAGAAACCCAATTCAAGGCTCTTATATAGTCAAATGAGAGGTCAATCAGATGAACTAATCTGTTCGCGGCTGTGTCTGCAGCTTTTATTTTCAGTGCCCGCTTGGACGCCATCACCACCTACATCACAATCTCCATCAGTATCTCCATCATGCGTCCGAGAGCGCATGAGGGCGCTCTCCTGCGCCCTCATGCGCTCTAGGACGCAGAGACTTGCCCGTCCGCGGTACAACGGAGCGCAAGAGGTTAATAGAAAAACAATGTTGGACACTAAAAATACAAAATTACTGTACACACAAAAATCTGGAGAATATCTAAACATATTTGACCAAATGTATGTGTTATTAAAGCTGCAGTACATTAATGGAACATTTCTCTTTTTATTTTTTGTTTCAGACTTACTGTATTTTTAAAGTATGATTTTTTTTTTAAAGTACAAGCCACCATTCTGTGTAACACTTGCAATTGCTTTTCTGGATAATGTAGTAATGCCACAATGATGACACCATGAACCATGCAGAGGAGAAACACTACACCGCAGTATCTTCCAGAGGTCTGTCCCTCTAATCCTTAGAGCACAGGGCTAAAACATCAATCATTGTCATGCAATACCATATCACACCAGCTGTCTGACGGATTTCTCTGTAGCTGTTGTGCATGCAGGCAAAGACAGCATGATTAGATAGTTTCCCACATGTAATTTGGGTAAAAAAAAAAAAAAAAGAGTCTTCAATGTTCAAGACTTAGGTAATGGGGTTAGACATAATATTCAGCTGCAAGCCAAAAACTAAACTACTGCAAAACAGACCTCTGACAAAACCACATCCATCCATCCATCTTCTTCCACTTAATCCTTTTCGGGTTGCGGGGGGGCTGGAGTCTATCCCAGCATCTTTGGGCGAGAGGCCACCAGTCCATCGCAGGGCCAACACAGAGAGACAGACAACCATTCACTCTCACAGTCATACCTAAGGACAATTTAGAATCCCCAGTTTGGTGCCAATCAATCTAACTTGCATATTTTTGTCCTTGTGGGAGGAAACCGAAGAAATCCCGGAGTAAACCCATGCAGACACGTGGAGAACATGCAAACTCCACACAGATCACTATTGGTCGGGGGCTGGGATCGAACCCAGGATCCCCCGGCCAAGGGTGAGTTACTGTGCTGCCACAGTGTTAACCACTCCGCCACCGCGCTGCCCATTGCTGACATTACAATTGCATATTTCTTAATCATCTGCAAAAACTTTGTGTATGTATATTGTTTTATCTTTTATTAGTCTTTGCTACGGCTATACAGATGTACAGTGGATATAAAAAGTCTACACACCCCTGTTTAAATGCCAGGTTTTTGTGAGGTAAAAAAATGAGACCAAGATAAATAATTTCAAAACTTTTTATCAACCAATTTATCAATGTTTTAATATAAATTTGTAATTTTTTTCTCTTCAATTTGTGACTTTTCAAATAAATTTTCAGACTTATTCTGAAAAATGTACAAAATTTTCCTTTTACATTTAAAACTTTTTTCCTTGTAAAGTTAGACTTAAAAGTGTTATCTTAAGGAAAATGAAATATAAACAATCCACATATGGCCTCTAGTATATTCCAAATTGTACAAAAAAAATTGCAAATAGTAAATTACATCATTTCATAAATAGCTTTGTTATCAATAAAAAGGAGTAATTCTGCTGGACAAACCTTTATATAAAAAAAGCACAGTTTAGATTTGCAAAAATACTTGTTTCCCATATTACTTCTGTAGAAAAATGTGGTTTTGGAACATTTCCATGTTTTCCAAAGGTGAGAGCATCTGAAATTATTTTTTTTCCCTGTAAGGAAAGTCAAATTTCTCTACACATGGTGGCCTCTTTAAAAAGAAAAAGTCTAATCAGAGATTTCTAACTCCTTGGTTCAACACAAAAACTCGTAGCTTAAAACAGAAGACTCTACAATTAGAAAGAAAATTGCACTCCACTAATTTAGATGAAATCTATTTAGCTTGGAGAAATCATCTTTTAATTTATAAAAAAAAAATCTCTGAGAAAAGCTAGAACGAGTTATTAATAGAAGAGAACAAGAATAATCCCAGGTTTCTTTTCAGCACTGTAGCCAGGCTGACAAAAAGCCAGGACTCTGTCAGTCCTAGCATTCCCTTAGAGCTTACTAGTCAGGACTTTATGAACTTTTTCAATAATATAATTTCATCTATCAGAGATAAAATCAGTTAGATTCTTCCCACCGTTAACTTAAATACATTAACTACTACAACTCCTTCAATTGACATCTGTTTGGATCAGTTTACTCCAATTGACCTTTGTGAGTTAGACAAAACAGTTTCCTCATCCAAGACTTCAACTTGTCTTTTAACCCTATTCCTACCAGGTTATTTAAAGACGTCTTCCCATTTATTGGTAGCTTTATTCTTCAAATAATCAATTCATTAACTTTAGGCCATGTACCGCAGGCTTTTAAAACTGTTGTAATTAAACCCTTGCTCAAAAACCAACGCTGGATCCAGGAGCTTTAGCTAACTATAGACCAACCTCTAATCTCCCTTTCATTTCAAAAATCTTAGAAAAAGTTGTTGCTACGCAATTATTTGACCACCTGCAGGGAAATGGTTTGTATTTGAAGAGTTTCAGGCTGGGTTTAGAATCCATCATAGTACTGAAACAGCCTTAGTGAAGGTCACTAATGACCTCCTGATTGCATCTGATAATGGACTTGTTTCTGTACTTGTCCTTTTAGACCTTAGTGCAGCATTTGATACTATCGATCATAATATTCTGCTTCATAGATTAGACCACTATGTTGGACTTAATGGAACTTTGTTGCAGTGGTTTAGATCTTATTTATCAGATAGGTTCCAGTTTGTTCATGTCAGTAATGAGTTTTCTTTCAACTCAAAGCTCAGTCATGGAGTTCCACGGGGATCTGTGCTAGGCCCTACTCTTTTTAGTTTATATATGCTTCCATTAGGCAACATTATTAGGAAGCACTGTATACATTTTCATTGTTATGCAGATGATACACAATTATACCTGTCAATGAAGCCAAATGATAGTAATCAATTAGCCAAGTTAGAAGCCTGTCTTAAAGAAATCAAAGCTTGGATGACTTGTAATTTCCTGCTATTAAATTCAGATAAGACTGAAGTCATTCTTGTTGGTCCAAAAAACCTTAGAAATACTTTTCCAAATCAAACTTTTAGTTTGGATGCAGTTACTCTTTCTCTTAATAGCTCTGTGAGGAACCTTGGGAGTTATTTTTGATCAAGATCTATTTTTCAATTCACATATTAAATTCGTTTCTAAGACTGCCTTCTATCGTTTGCGTAATATTGCCAAGATTAGGAGTATCTTGTCTCAGAGTCGTGCTGAGAAACTGATCCACGCTTTTATTAGCTCTAGATTAGATTATTGTAACTCTTTATTATCAGGTTGTCCTAAAACATCTCTAAAAAGTTTTCACTTGATCCAAAATGCTGCTGCAAGAGTTTTAACACGTACTAGAAAGAGGGATCATATCTCTCCGGTTCGGGCCTCCCTTCATTGGCTTCCCACAGAGTTTAGAATTAAGTTTAAAATCCTTCTTCTCACTTTCAAAGCTCTAAACAATCAGGCCCCTTTTTATTTAAAAGGTCTGATATTACCCTATTATCCTAACAGAGCACTATGCTCCCAAAATGCTGGATTACTTGTAATACCTAGAATCTCCAAATGTACAATGGGGGGCAGAGCCTTTAGTTATCAAGCTCCTCTCTTGTGGAACCAGCTGCCAATCTGGATTCGGGAGTCAGACCCGATCTCTGTTTTTAAGAATAGGGTTAAATCCTTCCTTTCTGATATAGCCTACAATTACGAAGGGATCATGTGTGTCTGATGCTATGAGATTTAGACAGCCGGGGGACCTCCAATAATTGCGCTGGGCTTCACTCCTTTCTTCACTCTCAATGAAATATTTTTTTTTTGCTGGTCATTAACATCTGTTTGTTTTCTTCCATAGATTGAGTCCCCATCGTGCTGTTTGCTCTCTACATGTCTGTTCTTTTCATCTTCTCTATCCTCTCACCCCCCAGCCAGTCGCAGCAGATGACTGCCCCTCCCTGAGCCTGGTTCTGCTGGAGGTTGCTTCCTGTTAAAAGGGAGTTTTTCCTCTCCACCGTCGCCAAGCGCTTACTCATAGGGGATCGCCTGATTGCTGGGGTCTTTCTGCAATTGTGGGGGTTTCCCCTACAGTTGAAAGTGCTATGGGATGACTATTGTTGTGAAATGGCGCTATATACTATAAATAAAGTTGAATTGAATTGAAGTTTGCGTTTGAGTGATCAAATTAAATCAAAGAGTATATCCAAACGTAAATGAGTAAAAGTACAGCTTTTTTTTTTCATAAATGTGCTCAAGTAAGAAGTATCTTAGTGCTCACTAAAGTACAATTTTGTGAAAAAGTTAAGTACATCTACTTGAGCAAATGAAACAAGTTATTCGGCACCTCGAACCAACATTCAGATGAATCCAAACAGGGACACTAAAAATAAACCATAAAAAGAAATGGAAGCCTTAAAACTACTATAAACGTGTTTCGGTGCAATGCAAACTTGTTGCATGGCACAATTACATATTATCTCAGTGTAAACACGCGAATGCATGCAAATTCACTTCCAAGGCAGCTGGTAGCGATAGCTAATCAACCTTGAGATTCTGCTGTCACCTGACTAAAAATATCAACACTGGATAGTAAATTAGTTTGAAAATGAGACTGCCAGTCGCCTGCAGACAGATGAACCGGGAGGTCTGCAGCTGAGAAGAAGTGTTGGAAGTTTTTCCATCCACATACTCCACTCACATGCTAATGACGGCTAGCAGAGTAAACAACCATCATCAGGGTGCAGTTTCTGTAGGAGGCAGCTATGTAGGCCAGCTATGTGCCCTGCCAGATAACGTAAACTTACACATGATGGCATTTTTGGGATTTCCACAGCAGGTAGAAAACAGCTGCAGAAGTTATGAAGGCAACCCTGCCCCTCTGCAACTTGCTCGGATGCGAATTTGCATCTGTAATCTAGCCGAGTGAAAAATTTGTACTTTCAGGTTTGGTCTGAATACACCTTAACAGCGTCTGTGAAGCGTTCAGAAAAACAGGTCTCTGCCCTGTATCCTAGCAACCACTTGACCTGTCATTCAAAGTGTGCCATTGATGTTTCACGCATTTTGTGCTGAAACTCTCTAATAACTGCACTAAACCACATCAAACTAGTAAGAAGACACACATCCTTCACAATGTTTGCTGTTAAATATTGATCATGGTATACTTTTAGCCTGATTCTGATTGACTGGTTACAAAGGTGTGTCGCTGCAACACTCATTAGCTTTTTTCATTGAACTTTCAGCACCCTGAGCACAGCGGGAAATTACAAAATCAGGCAAGAATTATGTAAAATAACACAAGAGCTTGAGAGAGACTGAGACTGACCGAAGAGACCCGATCGTGATCACATGATAACATCAAGGAAGCATAATGTGGCAGCTGTCCATCTGGAGTAAGAAATCCAGGGTTATTTTGACAACAAAGCCTTATCTCAAAATTCTGGTAAATTAAAAGTCGAGAAAACATGGAGGTACATTCAATTCAATTCAATTCAACTTTATTTATATAGCGCCATATCACAACAATAGTCATCTCATAGCACTTTCAAATGTAGGGGAAACCCCACAACTGCAGAAACACCCCAGCAATCGGGCAATCCCCTGTGAGCAAGCACTTGGCTATGGTGGAGAGGAAAAACTCCCTTTCAACAGGAAGAAACGTCAAGCAGAACCACAATATAAACCTTTAGCTCCACTCAATTTTGACCGGGTGAGCTGAAAACCTGGTAACAGACAGATAACACACACAGATGCAGTGACACACTACCATATGCCAAGCTTTCAGCAAGGCATATAAGAATCTGTCTCAATAGGGAATGGGTCAATATCTCACATATTTGTGGTTTCTCACCTTAGCTGATGCTTCAAACCAGCCCAGAAAGCCAGTGTTTTTGAAGAAATCATCTATTAGGGCTGTGTTCTGCCCCTTTTTCTTCTGGTCACATTTATTGGCGAGTAGCACTGAGGGGATGGGGTTGCCGTTAGCCAGCTTCACTTTACTGTCCAGGTCATGCTTCCACTTAGACACAGCTTCAAATGTGGAGCCTCTTGTTATATTGAACACCACGAATGCCCCCACAGCTTCTTTGTAGTACACCTGCGTCATGTTCCCAAATCACTCCTGACCTGGGGGATGGGAAGAGAATTTAGTGGAAAACTGTAGTTTTTACAAAGAAGCTGTGTCCACAGGGTCTGCAAAACCAATAATGGTAAAACAATCGCATCAAGGACAAATTGGTATTGGCTGACTTTGCTGCGGTAAGAAATTCACCTTTTTTTTTTCTCTCCACAACTCAATGAGAATTCAGTAACTTTCCTCTGCATGTGGCAAAAAAAGACAAGGATTGAGACAGTTACCATTTGACCTACTTTCCCTAATTTGCCATTCTTAATCTGCACATAGTGAATGACAGAAAACATATGTCATAATATTAGGTCCATTGTTTCAGAAAAGCCCTTTCACAACAGCAAAGGAAAGAGCATTACCAGGTGTATATGTGTCACTATCAATCCAAGAACATGCCTCCTTAGCTGAACTACACAACTTTCAGGTTGTGTTTTAAACCTTTCTCACATCTACAAAGCAAACACCTGAGGGAAGTAGAACTGAGAGCCACGCTGCAATTCCTCGAAGGTTAAGCAGCCAGCCTTCCTATTCTTTAACCATATACTGGTGTACAAAATTTTGTTTGAGTCTATATAGTAGTAGTGTTTAAGTGCACTTTTAGATCCAAACCAGTCTATATCATTATGTATAAGCAAAATATGCATAAAGGCATATAAAGAACAACACTTCAGTAGAGGGAAGTGAATCTATGATCGTTAGTTCACTTGGCAAGTATTTCCATGGGAGATGTTGTCATAAATTGCCCTTTTTGAGGGCTATTGAAGGACATCAAACGCATGCAGTGAGTTTCCACATTTATTAACAGAAAGACGAACATAACATAAAACACTACACTTACATACAAAGGGATGATGAAGGTGCCGGAGGAGAGTGGGGCTCACGACCGGGGGGGAGAAAGAACAGCCTGGACGAGCACAGACTGAGGCATGTGGGAACACCAGGGAAAAGGAGATAAACTCAGCAGTAGCCACACCAGAAGAGAAACGGGGCTCACGGCTGAGGAAAACGGAGAAAGGGATAAATATTACCTGGTCGGAATGCACCCGTTCACTTCTATAGCAAACCCAAACTCAGAGTATGACTACACTTCTGAGGAGGTTAACAGTAGGACACAGAAGAGTAATCCACGGCGGAGCTCACCTCTTCACCTCTGTGAAAAACACTTTCGCTCAGAGCTTGGCTGAGGATCAGAGGAAGCAACAGTAGGACACCACAATGGGGGAAACGTTGCCGTATCCTTAAATAGGTGAACGGATAAATGATTGATGGATGACAGGTGTGGGTACATGGATGAGGATATAATCATAACCAACAAGTGACAGCTGTGCAGCCCGCGAAACAAAGTTTGACAGCCGGAAGCTACACGGTACTGCCAACATAAAAGCACAAACCGGAAACTAAATAATAATACAAAAATAAGATGACACAACCCCAAAATATGTAAATCATACCATAACACAAAATGACACAAAATAACTAAACAAAACTACATATAAGGACAGCACTAAGAATACAAACAATCCATCGATAAATAGAGACCAAATACAGCAGACATAACACCTGAACATAAACAAAGAAGCAAACTGTCAGGAATCTCTGAAAACACTCAGAATGTGATTGTATATTAGTTTGTTACCTCAATAAAGATTTGAGACACAAGAATATTCTTTTAAGAGTTTTTACTTGTATATATTGTATACAAGGAGCACGAACCTCAGGTTGCAGGAGGTCAGTACTGAAGGCAGCCTGCCTTCAGTGAGCAAGCTTATATACAAGGAGCAGTTGCAACATACAAACGGAAGCAGGACAAGGCGGTTTCAGTTGAATACATAACAGACAAAAGAGTGTAACAGGTTTGGCACATCATTAACAGCTTGAAAGGACGAAGCAACCTGTTCCTTCTCTCGCTATGCAGGGGTATGTCAGTATCAGTACATTTCCGCCAGAACTGGCTCCCTGCATGCAATCTCAGTATTCTTCCAGTAGAACTCGCAGTATTCTTCCAGTAGAACTCGCTCTCCGAGTGTTGCCTCAGTGTTTTTCCAGTAGAGCTCACTTCTACGCTTGCACAAGGCATAGATATATAAAATGATAACATTGTACATTTTTCTGACACAAACAAACAGAAAAGGACTAAACTTAAACTGGAGACTGAGAATGGCACCCCCTCTGTGTTCAGGATCATGATAGTTGTTCTCCCCTTCCCAAGGGGTGGGTCCCAGACACCCCAGGACAACATCAAAAAAGAAAAGAGGACCCACCCACAAAGAAGACCCCCCCAACAAGAAAAACAACCCGCCCTGGGTGGGAGGAGGGGGTGGCAGCAGCAGGCAGTGAGGACTCAGCTAACATGGGCTGCAGATGCTGAGCCTCACCACCGGGAATAAGGCAAGACATTTCATTTTTTATGTGCAGAGAAATGAAAACACACTTGCCTTATCTCCCGGGGCACGTTGGTATCTGCTACTGAATAGCCTCCAGACATGGCAACCGATGCTGGAGGCTGCCTCACCACTGGCGCAGAGTCCCATGCAGCTGAAGTCAGGGGACACCCTCTTGTCGGTTCAGTCTTCAGGGCACAGGGGGTGCTCTTCTCCCATCCAGGGCGTGACTGCGGGGCTGGAACGCAGTCCTCCAGGACTGCAGACCACTCTGTCGTCCAGCGACTCTTCCTCGGGACCGGCGGACACCCAGGAGAAACAGGAGGGGACACAGGAGAAGCAGGTGAGGATAAAGTTGCAGCAGCAAACGGTGAGGACTCAGGTAAGTTGAGCTGCTGCTGAGCCTCACCACCAGGAATAAGACAAGGCATTTCATCTGAAATTGTTTGAGAATGAAAATGTACTTGCCTTATCTCCCGGGGCGTGATGGTTATTGCTGCTGAAAGCCCAGCTAACTCCCTTTTTGTGGCTGCAGCGGGCGGGGGCACCCATGGAGACTCTGGAGGGGCCGGCTCTGCAGACATGTTACTGACCAACAAAGCTGCTGCAGTGGGGGAGTTCCTCTGACATGCGGTAGCTGGATGGTGGGAGGAGGCTGGGTGTGTCTGTTCCCGGGGACGTTCTCTCGCTGGCTCAGGAATGAACAATGGATGAGAAGGAGGAGGAGCAGGCTCTTGAAGAGACCGGCAAGGCGCCGGGGTCTGGGGACGTTTCTTTGTCTGCTCTGACCTCAGCGCAAATGGAGGTCTCTTAAGAGGGTGGAGACAGAGTACAGGAGACCCGCATACCTGGGATAATTCCAAAGACCAAGGTGTGCCTCCACGATGGTGACTGCTGACTCCACATGCTGAAACACCTCCTTAGATGAGCGGGAGGTGAGTACAGCATCCACAAAACTCTGGATGGACTCCGCCACCCAGAGCTCATCCACGGTGGGGCCACCGACTACCAACCTCCCTCGGTTGGCGAACCCCCGGTGCGCTGGTGGTATAATGTCCACTCTCCCTCTGGTAAAAATAACAGATGAGAGAAAAAAAAGCAAAACCCACAGCGACTGGTGTCCACACACTGGCCGTGTCCTTCTGTCATAAATCACCCTTTTTAAGGGCTATTGAAGGACCCCAAACGCACGCTGTGAGTTTGCACATTTATTAACAGAAAGACGAATATAACATAAAACACTACACTTACATACAAAGGGATGATGAAGGTGCCGGAGGAGAGCGGGGCTCACGACCGGGGGGGATAACAGCCTGGATGGAACACAGACTGAGGCATACGGGAATGCCAGGAAAAAAGAGAGAAACTCAGCTGGAGTCACACCTGAAGAGAAACAGGGCTCATGGCTGAGGAAAATGGAGAAAGGGATAAATATTACTTGGTCGGAGCACACCCGTTCACTTCTACGGCAAACCCAAACTCACTCAGAATTTGACAAGACTTCTGAGGAGGTTAACAGTAGGACACAGCAACGGGGAAAATGTTGCCATATCCTTAAATAGGTAAATGGGACACATGATTGATGAATGACAGGTGTGAGTACATGAATGAGGAAATAATCATAACCAACAAGTGACAGCTGTGCAGCCCATGAAACAAAGTTTGACAGCTGGAAGCTGCATGGCACGGTCAGCATAAAAGCACAAACTGGAAACTAAATAATAATACAAGAATAAGATGACACAACCCCAAAAAATGTAAATAATACCATAATACTATTGAAGACTATTGAAGGTATTGAAGTCCTTCACTGCACGGGGCAACTATAAACCCTGGATGACTGGATGAAGGACAGGATCGCCCTCCGCTCAGCCAGGTCTGCGCTCGCAAAGGCAATTAAGACGGCGAAACACGCCTACACGGAGAAAATTCAGGGACATTTCTGTGACACAGGGAACACCAAACGGATGTGGCAGGGAGTACGGGCGTTGACGGATTATAAGTCTAGGCAGGGGGTCGATGATGATGACGCTTTGCTTCCAGACAGGCTCAGTAACTTCTTTGCACGTTTTGAAGCATCAAACCCGACAATCAGAGGGAGGGCTGGCCCATCTTCACCATCTGTGGGGCCAGCTATCACCATCAACGCAGCGGACACACGGAGGACCCTAATCAGGGTTAACCCACGTAAAGCTGCAGGTCCGGACAACATCCCGGGACGTGTGCTCTGAGTCTGCGCGAGTGAGTTGGCGGATGTCCTGACTGACATACAGTGGAGCAAAAAAGTATTTAGTCAGCCACCAATTGTGCAAGTTCTCCCACTTAAAAGATGAGAGAGGGCTCCAATTTTCATCATAGGTATACCTCAACTATGAGAGACAAAATGAGAAAAAAAATCCAGAAAATCACATTGAAGGATTTTTAATGAATTAATTGGTAAATTCCTCAGTAAAATAAGTATTTGGTCACCTACAAACAAGCAAGATTTCTGGCTCTCACAGACCTGTAACTTCTTCTTTAAGAGGCTCCTCTGTCCTCCACTCGTTACCTGTATTAATGGCACCTGTTTGAACTCGTTATCAGTATAAAAGACACCTGTCCACAACCTCAAACAGTCAGACTCCAAACTCCACTGTGGCCAAGACCAAAGAGCTGTCAAAGGACACCAGAAACAAAATTGTAGACCTGCACCAGGATGGGAAGACTGAATCTGCAATAGGTAAGCAGCTTGGTGTGAAGAAATCAACTGTGGGAGCAACTATTAGAAAATGGAAGACATACAAGACCACTGATAATCTCCCTCGATCTGGGGCTCCACGCAAGATCTCACCCCATGGGGTCAAAATTATCATGAGAACGGTGAGCAAAAATCCCAGAACCACACAGGGGGACCTAGTGAATGACCTGCAGAGAGCTGGGACCAAAGTAACAAAGGCTACATCAGAAACACACTACGCCGCCAGGGACTCAAATCCTGCAGTGCCAGACGTGTCCCCCTGCTTAAGCCAGTACATGTCCAGGCCCGTCTGAAGTTTGCTAGAGAGCATTTGGATGATCCAGAAGAGGATTGGGAGAATGTTATATGGTCAGATGAAACCAAAATAGAACTTTTTGGTAAAAACTCAACTTGTCGTGTTTGGAGGAGAAAGAACACCATACCTACTGTGAAACATGGGGGTGGAAACATCATACTTTGGGGCTGTTTTTCTGCAAAGGGACCAGGACGACTGATCTGTGTAAAGGAAAGAATGAATGGGGCCATGTATCATGAGATTTTGAGTGAAAACCTCCTTCCACCAGCAAGGGCATTGAAGATGAAACGTGGCTGGGTCTTTCAGCATGACAATGATCCCAAACACACCGCCCGGACAACGAAGGAGTGGCTTCGTAAGAAGCATTTAAAGGTCCTGGAGTGGCCTAGCCAGTCTCCAGATCTCAACCCCATAGAAAATCTTTGGAGGGAGTTGAAAGTCTGTGTTGCCCAGCGACAGCCCCAAAACATCATTGCTCTAGAGGAGATCTGCATGGAGGAAGGGGCCAAAATACCAGCAACAGTGTGTGAAAACCTTGTGAAAACTTACAGAAAACGTTTGACCTCTGTCATTGTCAACAAAGGGTATATAACAAAGTATTGAGATGAACTTTTGTTATTGACCAAATACTTATTTTACCGAGGAATTTACCAATTAATTCATTAAAAATCCTTCAGTGTGATTTTCTGGAATTTTTTTTTCTTATTTTATCTCTCATAGTTGAGGTATACCTATGATGAAAATTGGAGACCTCTCTCATCTTTTAAGTGGGAGAACTTGCACAACTGGTGGCTGACTAAATACATTTTTGCCCCACTGTATATAACATTTCCTTGAGTCAGGCCATCGTTCCTAGATGCTTTAAAGACCTCTATCATAGTATCAGTGGCAAAGAAAGCGGTTGTGTCCTGTCTGAATGACTATCGTCCTGTCGCACTGACACCAATTGTGATGAAGTGTTTTGAACGGCTTGTTAAACCACACATCACAGCCTGCCTCCCTGCATCACATGACCCGCTCCAGTTCGCGTATCGTTCAAATCGCTCCACAGAGGACGCTATAGTCACCACCCTGCACTCTGTCATTACCCACCTGGATCAGAAAGACACCTATGCCAGACTCCTATACATTGATTTCAGTTCAGCATTTAACACCATTATTCCCCAGAGACTGATGGAGAAATTACTCTTTCTCGGTCTGAACACCGCCACATGTCTCTGGATCCTGGATTTCCTGACTGAGAGACCTCAATCTGTCCAGGTTGGAAACAACATCTCCAACTCCATCACGCTGAGCACTGGATCCCCTCAAGGCTGTGTACTCAGTCCACTGTTGTTTACACTTTTAGCACATGACTGTGTGTCCAGACACGAGGGGAACCAGATTATTAAGTTTGCGGATGACACCACAGTGGTGGGACTTATTCAGAGGGATGAGGAATCAATGTACAGGGAAGAAGTTAGAGACCTGGAGGGCTGGTGCAGGGAGAACAATCTGGTGTTCAGCATGGACAAAACGAAGGAGATGATTATCGACTTCCGGCGGTCACGGCCTGAACACGTCCCTCTCTGCATCAGCGGCCGTTCGGTGGAGAGAGTGGAGAACATCAAGTTCCTCGGAGTGCAGATCTCACGGGACCTGACCTGGAGCAAGCATTCCTTGGGGATCAGGAAGCGGGCCCAGCAGAGACTGCACTTCTTGAGGAAACTCAAACAGGCCTCTCTCCCCATCTGCATCCTCAGGACCTTCTACAGAGGTGTGGTGGAGAGTGTTCTGATGTACTGCATTGCAACATGGTACTCCAGTTGCAGTATGTCAGACAAAAAAAGCTCTGCAGAGGATAGTTAAGGGAGCTGAGAAGGTAATTGGAGTTTCCCTCCCCTCTGTTCAAGAACTTTTTCAGAGCCGTTGTAGGAGCAGGGCACTGAACATTGTTAAGGACCACTGTCACCCTCTGCACAAACACTCTGAACTGCTGCCATCTGGCAAACGATTCCGGAGCATCAGAAGCAGAACCACCAGACTGATCAACAGCTTCCTTCCACAAGCTGTTAGGATGCTGAACAGTTGATCCAGAATCCTTTACACATACTACTGCACTTTATGGACTTTATGTTATATGTATATTATAATTTTAGTCAGTTTTTAAGTATTTATTTCTCTTAGCTACTTAGATTCACTTAGCCATTTTAATTGTTTTATATATACAGGCAGTTATTATCATTTTTACTGCAACTGTAATAAGTTAACATTACTGTAATATCCAAATGTGTCTCAGGGATGTGTGAATGACTGTCGGGGTGGGGGGTGTGAGTGTGTTTTTAAATTATGTTCTTTTAACAATACGAATGCCTAGAGAAACGCAATTTCATCTTGCTTGCACTACAATTGTATGCATAGTATCATGACAATAAAGATTGATTGATTGATTGATTGATTGATTGATTGACACACAATAACGAGACAAGACTATAAGGACAACACTAAGAACACAAACAACTCATTGATAGATAGAGACCAATTACAGCAGACATAATACCTGAACATAAACAAAGAAGCAAACAAACAGAAAAGGACTAAACTTAAACTGGAGACTGAGCATGACAAATGTTGCATGAACAGTCACTAGTGCATTGCCCATAGAACGCAAGTATTCCTGTCTGAAACAGGCATCCCAATTAGGCATTACAGGCCCAAATGTAGGCTGTGTTTGAAAGCAGAATAAAAAGAGGTGTAGGCTATATGTCGGCAATCACATGTTAGACTTTGACAAATATAAAAGGGAGTAAATGGCACTAAGATTTATTTGATTGTGTGAATATTAATTACAGAATACCTAAATATTGAAAATGAATGGGACATCCAATATTAGTGACTGTTTCAGATCCCTTGTTTGTTGGTCAGATCACCTATTTGTGTGATCTTTTATGACTTGTATTCAAGATAATAGTGTATCTTGCACTTTGGGGAATATGAGTTGTTCAGTTATTATAATTATTTTAGTTTATATCACTGTTCAGTGATGGAGTTAAGTGTAAAACTGAATTTCTTCTGTGTGTGATCAATAAACTCATGCAGTACTATAACAGGACACGTTTACAAATATTTGAGACTTCTTGTTAGTGCATCATTTTATATTTTAGCAATATTTTATTTTAAAAGGTTTTTGTAAAACTGTAATCAACCAAATTAACTAAAAACACCCAACATTATTATACACAGCAGCAGGACCCATTTGACTGCAACTGTTGCATCAGTGTTGCCCACTTGTCAGTAAATATTTAATTAAAAATGATTTATTTCATTATTTGGGCATTTTTGTGTCCTGTGTTTGGTTGTTAAGTCATTCCGGTTATTCCGCTTCACAATTATGGTGGAATTATTATTAAGTTTTTAATCTTTAGATACTCAAGCGGGAGGGTGGACTTGTGGTCCTGCAAAGTACAGTGGTCCCACACGGTGAAGCAGAAGCAGGGATTCCCATCTACCACTGACTGGGCAGGCTGGGCGTGCCTCCCAGCGAAGGACCATGGTCTGCTCAGCCGGGCCGCTGCTTCTCCTGACATGTTCTGTGTTGGATACACCGGTGTTCTGTCAGACCCGGGTCCCTGCTGACACTCCGCCCAGTCTGCTTACGTGCCTCATGTTCTCCACATATGCCGAATTATCCTTTAGACCTACGCAATCACAGCAACTTTATGGCATAATTTTTTTAAGCATTAAATCTTCAGTATTACCTTCTTCTAGCTCACGGTGTGCTGTGGTTACTGATGCCATGATGTCACGTATTATTCAATCAGTACGGAGTCAATGCAAAACCTCACCCACACCTGTAGAAGCCAGAGCATGAGGAGCGTGATGACATTCATATTTTGACTAAGCAAGTCCATACTCGGGGATGCACACCCTCGTAACCTCAGCAAAAACACTTATAAAATCTTTGGTCAGTCTGACGAATGGTTCAAGAGATATGCATGGAACAGACACAGACACAGGCACAGACACACACACAGACAGAGATTCCGTGCATTTATAGATAGATATAACTGATATACTGTATGCTTTGTATGGTATATTCAATTCAATTCAACTTTATTTATATGGTGCCATTTCACAACAACAGTCATAGCACTTTCAACTGTAGGGGAAACCCACAGAACTGCAGAAAGACCCCAGCAATCAGGCAATCCCCTGTGAGCGAGCACTTGGCGACAGTGGAGAGGAAAAACTCCCTTTTAACAGGAAGAAACTTCCAGCAGAACCAGGCTCAGGGAGGGGAAATCATCTGCTGTGACTGGCTGGGGGGGTGAGGGGATAGAGAAGAAAAGGAAAAGAACAGACATGTAGAGAGCAAACAGCACGATGGGGACTCAATCTATGGGAGAGAACAAATAGATGGTAATGACCAGCAAAAATATTTCATTGAGAGTGAAAAAAGGGAGTGAAGCCCAGTGCATTGTTGGAGGTCCCCCGGCTGTCTAAACCTATTGGCAGTATAACTAAGGGAGGGTTCAAGGGCACACAATCCCTCCTTAATTGTAGGCTATATCAAAAAGGAAGGTTTTAACCCTATTCTTAAAAACAGAGATCGAGTCTGAACATATCAGTTAAGGGTGTTCAAATCAGGTTGCTGGAGTATCGCTGTCATATTATGTGGACATATGGACCATATCAATGCACAATCCATCGCTCCAAACATGAGTATTGTTCAGTCAAAACAGAGAAGCACAGTTCTGGTTTTGGATGTTTGGTTCAGCTTGCTGGAGTATTGCTGTCATATTAGGTGGTCATATGGACGGTATCAGTGCACAATCTCGACCTGAACGCTGGAGAGAAGAGAAAATGCTAAGACAGCTAACAAAGAGGTAAGAGCTAAGCTAAAGGCTAACAGGTAAGATAACAACTGGTGTAATAAATGGTTGCTAGTTGCTTGGAGTATTTCTGCAGTACTTTTATAATAATAATAAAGGATTAGATTTACGTGCCGCTTTACATGTCAAGTGACATCTCAAAGCGCTTACAATGAGTCCATACCTGCCAACTTTTCAAACCTGAAAAGCCTAGTAGCTAGCCGGGGTCCAGGGGCCGATGCTAATGCTAATAATGCTAATGCTAATAATAATAATGCTAATATTTGCCAAACAAATATTAGCATTAAATCTAGTTAAATGTAGCTAACAACCTCATATTTCGTCAACTTTCAAACCTGAAAAGCCTAGTAGCTAGCCAGGGTCCAGGGGCCGCAGGCCCCGGTAGGTCCAGGACAAAGTCCTGGTGGGAGGGGTTCAGGGGGGCGAAGCCCCCCGACGCCAAACAAATATTAGCAATAAATCAAGTTAGAATGTAGCTAACAACCTCATATTTCTTCAACTTTCAAACCTGAAAAGCCTAGTAGCTAGCCGGGGTCCAGGGGCCGCAGTGTCAAACAAATATTAGCATTTGATATAGAAGTCACATATTAATTATATTAAAGGTAAAATATCTAAATCAATTGCAATACTACACAGAGCGAAATATTTGCTGAATCAACAACCCACATTATATACTTTGTATCATTCATTAATACTCCCATACATGACATATTGTACTGAAGTATGGGGAAATACATATAAAACAAACATATATCCAGTCTTTATGCTTCAGAAGAGCGCTATTAGAATAATAAAGCTGCTTACAGGGAACCAACAAACCCACTTTTTCTTAAATTAAAAGCTCTCAAGTTGAAAGATCTGGTTGACTTTAAAACTGCAGTAATAATGTTTAAAGCTAAGAATCTATCACTGCCCGCAAATATCCAAAAGCTGTTCCAAATAAGGGAGAAACAATATCATTTCAGAGGAACATGTATATTTCAAAAACCTTCAGTGAGAACTACCACCAAGCAACACTGTGTTTCAGTGCAAGGAGTCAGATTATGGAACGATTTTGGACCTGAATTAAAATCATGTACAACGCTTGGACAATTTAAACAAAAACTAAAGGAAGAAATACTCCAAACATATATCCAAGATGACATGTAAAAGCACATAAGGATTGTCATATCCAGTCTGTGTTGTGCTGTTACTTAGTTTTTTTTTTTGTCACATTTTGTCTTAGCTTTGTTCTGAATTGTAATCGCTCTTGTTTTTTCTTTTGAATTCTTGGATGGAATATGGGTGGGCAATATAAGCTGCGGCTTCAGCCATCACCCATTTCAGATGACTTATGTTGAACTGTATAATCAGAGGAGTTATTGTTTAATTTGACCTTGCTGGATTTTTTTGCCTTTGTTATATTATTCTGTTTCTTTTTAATCTTTACTTTTAATCTATCCGAAATAAAGATTCATTCATTCATTAAATTTGCATTCAAAAGACTATCTTAACACTGCATAGAACTTTGAATAGGCCAGATGTGATGTATTATGAATACTAGAAAAGCACTCGGACAGCGCAGACCTCCGCCAAGTGCCACAGTTCCCCCCATACAGTGTTTAACATCATAAATAAAATATTGAAAATTGCCCTATCTCGCAATGTTAAATAAAAAAAAAAGAATCCTTTAAAAAATTCCTGGATCCAGATGGTGATCCGGATCACCACCAAAATCTAATCAACTGTAGGATACCCCATTTCTGACAATCTGTGAAAATTTCATGAAAATCCGTCCATAACTTTTTGAGTTATCTTGCTAACAAACAAACAGACAAACAGACAAACCAACGCTGATGATCACATAACCTCCTTGGCGGAGGTAACTAGAAGACTAGAAATATCAGCAGTGTATACTAGTACTGTTTAACAGACACGTGCGTAATGACAGCAAAATCGCTCTGATATTTTATGTGTTTACATGATACACCAAGCATGACAAGGCTTGCAATTACACAGCACATGTTCTTCAGAATCTTAGGCATTATATAAAATGTATTCTCCCTTTAGATGTTTCTCTTTTGTTTTTGTCTCTTTAGATGTTTATGTTGAATTGTATAATCCATGGTCCATTTGCCAGGGTTGAAGTGCAGTCGTGCGAACGTCTGCAGCAGTTAACAGCGTGTTTACATCTCGCCATGTACGCACGCCTCTCCGGGATTTCGCGCGAGAATACAAACCTCAATACCCTCAATAGCGATAGCGTTAGCTTAGCAAACGCTTCAGGTGAAGCGTAGCAGCGAACCACGAAAAGAAACGCTACTGACGCTACTATGTTCTAAATTTAGATACGATTCCTAGCGATCTCGTGTTTGGAATTGCTTTCGTGTTTTTTTTCGATTTAAAATTTTTGACTGAATTTTTAGTGAAAAACCATAATTTTGATTAATAAAGCCGTAACCCGGAATGGGGTCTTGAAAACCGGAACCATTACGGCAAAACCGGAGTGGTTGGCAGGTATGTGAGTCCATTATTCATTCACTCCAGCCAGACACTGACAGTGGTAAGCTACTTCTGTAGCCACAGCTGCCCTGGGGCAGACTAACGGAAACGTGGCTGCCAATCCACGCCAATGGCTTCTCCAACCACTACCGAACATTTATACACATCCACACCCAGTGTCATGAACACTGGAGGCAAGGTGGGTAAAGTGTCTTGCCCAGGGACACAACAGCAGGATGGCTGTTGTCATTTTTGACAGGTTGAAATCTTTAAAGTTGCAATGGACAACATTTTCATAAAAAAGATTTTAAAAAAAAAGTGTTTAGACACATGCACAATGTACGTCTTAGTGTCCTTCTAAAAACTAGTATATTGATGATAAAAATTATTAATTTTTTACTGGTCAAAAATGATATACATACTGTACATCCAGCAGCTGGAGGAAGGCAAACATGGAAGTCCAGTGAGGATGGCACAGCCATTAACATCGCTAGCTTCATGTTACATGGCAGCGTCTCGTTTTGGGTTGCCAAGTAAGATAAGATAAGCCTTTATTAGTCCCACAATGGGGAAATTTCAGGATTGCAACAGCACAGGGATAGCAACACTCAGAGCAACAATAAAGAAGACAAGAAAAACAAGAGCGGCAAATATACATACCTATGTAAGATAAGATAAGATAAGCCTTTATTAGTCCCACAATGGGGAAATTCCAGGATTGCAACAGCACAGGGATAGCAACACTCAGAGCAACAGAAAAACAAGAGCAGCGAGTATACATATGTACTATATAGACACACAGTGCGGAGCATTGTAGCTAGATGGAATAAATATATAAATATTTGTAGTGAATTATTCAGCTAAATACCTGAGTCTCAAGGCAGATGTCAGTTTCCCAATACTCTTCATGTATGACATGAGAAACAAAGGCGCAGGATAAATATCGGTTCTGCTTTTGATGGCTGATATCTGGTGATGAGTCTCAAAGTGATGAAAAGTCACACAGAGGTGACCACTTTTCTTCTGACAGGTAAGGTAACCAGTGATGATGCTACCTATAATGCTAACTAGCTCCATTCATCTTCTACTGTTAATCTGGTGATTAGGGTTGCCGGGGGGGGGGGGGGGAGTCTAAACTCTATGTAACCAACTAAATATTATTTCTGACATTTTGAATGTTATGAGTGTATGATAATATCAGCCAATATATGATGTTGAACATATGACATGTTCATGAGATGATCAACATTTGAATCTATGAATGTAACAGCACATACTAATTGTGCAGCAGTCATGCTTTACATAAAGTTTTTTTAATTATCAGCTTTGATGTGCAGCTGCTCAGTCTTATAATTTGGTGTACAGTGAAAAAATGTTAGTTGTTAATTGCTATTATAGCTTAGGATAATAATGTAAAACTTTATTGATCACCATGGTGGAAACTGAGGTTAAAAAATAGTTTAAGGTCTAATAGAATAAACAGGTCTTAATTTATTTTCTTACTAACTAATGTTACTGCATGTAGTGGAGCTGAAATGACGAGGCGGTTTTGTATTAAAAACAGGGTTTTTAATGAATAGCTCCTCTATCAAATCTCATCAGGTGTAGAGCTTGGCAGAAGGCAAGAGAGAGAACTCTGCTTCGCTTGCTGGTTAAATACAAGCACGCATAGCACCACTCATTGAAACAGCTGACGTCAGAGCCACTCATTGAAAAAGGTAACATCTCCCCGTTATCTTAATCCCCATTGTCCTGCCATCCCCTCTCCCTGTCTTGGGAGGTGATGGGAACTCCCCCTCTCGCTTTAGAGGGTAAAGGTGTTGAGTCCGTCTCCACTGCCGCGTCTTGGGAGGTCCATTGTCTTTACCCCGGCGCGGGGGATGCTCTGTCCTTACTAGGTGTGAAGCTCTTTACATATGCTGTCACAAAACATTTCCACTTGTTCTAACATATGTAGATATGGGATATAACAGTCATATACCACAGGCCCCCCAAACACTAGGAAAGGACATAGAAAGAATTACAGTCTAAGATAACAACTATGAAATACTACGTGTTACAACTGTTGCTACCAGAGAAATTTTCTAGCAGCTATGCTCCTAAGAAAGTTCAGTGGTAAACATAACAGCATAGTGAAATCATAAGTAGCCTTAAACTGTTGTAGCACAATTAGTGGATAATTGTGGGGTGATTGGTATCAGTCCTTGTGCTGTCTGGGCTTAATCCTTCTCCCAAAACTGCTGTAGGTTGGCTTAGGTGTCCCGCTGGGACCTTCTCGTGGTGAATCTGCATTGTGGGAAGGAAAGAGATTATTTGTTCCCTGCCTGGGGGCTGAGACTTTTCCTCTGGGGGGTCTACCACGCCGAGGCGCTCGTGCCACCTGTGTAGGCTCGTCTCTCAGCAAGAAGGCAGGTTTGAGTCTGTCAACACTGACCACTTCCTTTCTGTCCCCATAATCAAGCACAAAGTGTTTGTCACCATTTTCCAGCACTCTGAACGGGCCATCATAAACTGGGCGTAGCGTTGGTTTAATAGCTTCATGCTTAACAAAAACGAACTCAGCGCTTTTCAAAGTTTGAGGAAGAAAAACTCATGGAAAAGAGTGATGAGCTGGACCGTGGAGGGAAACCGGTCCACTGCTGCCTAAAAACCTTGGGACGGGAAAGTGTCCTGGTTCTGGGTTCTCTGATAAAAATTCTCCTGGGAGTCTGATAGGCTGGGCAAAACTAATTCTGCAGGAGAAGCGTCTAAATCCTCTTTAGGTGCTGCACGCAACCCCAATAAAACCCAGGGAAGCTTATTAACCCAATTTGTGTCCGTTAGTGAGGCCCTGAGGGTAGCCTTTAAGGACCTGTGAAAACGCTCGCATAACCCATTGGCCTGAGGGTGATAAGCGGTGGTGCGATGAATTGTTGTCCCTAAACTGTTAGACATGGCTGACCAGAGCTCTGAGATAAACTGAGGCCCTCTGTCTGACGTGATGTCTGATGGAACACCGAAACGTGCCACCCAGTTTGCTAGAAAAACGCGAGCGACTTCCTCCGCTGTGGTTGACGCTAAAGGGACTGCCTCTGGCCAGCGCGTGGTGCGGTCTATCATAGTTAGCAGGTGTGTGAAACCTTGGGAGGAAGGTAGCGGCCCCACGAGGTCGACGTGAATGTGGTCGAATCTTCTAGTAGGAATTGGAAAAGGCTCCAGAGGGGCCTTTGTGTGTCTGTATATTTTGGCGCGTTGACAAGGAATGCAAGTTTTTGCCCATTCTCTTACGTTTTTGCGCAGGCCTGACCACACAAACTTTTCAGCAACCATTTTGACCGAGGCGCGCACACCTGGGTGCGCGAGGGAGTGAATTGCGTCGAAAATACGGCGGCGCCAAGCAGTTGATACTAACGGGCGAGGTCGGCCGGTTGAAACGTCGCATACTAGGGGAGGCACGCCGTCGCGCAAGTTTTTTTTCTCCAGCCTTAACCCTGTTGGTCCAGACAGGAGCGCGCGCACGTCTGCATCACTGCTTTGTTCTTCCGCCATGGCTGCATAATCTATCCCATCCTGGATAGGTGCTGCGTATGTGTGTGCGTTAGTGAAGAGTTCCGCTGCTGAGGCGGTGTAATCTGTCTCCTCGTGCTCTGGCGGTGTCACAGCGCGAGAGAGACAGTCAGCTACTACGTTAAGTTTGCCTGCTACGTGTCGAATGTCTGTGGTAAACTCTGAGATCGCAGCTAGCTGTCTTTGTTGTCTGCCTGACCATGGTTCTGAAATTTTGGCCATAGCAAAAGTGAGCAGCTTATGGTCCACGAAAGCCGTGAAACTCCGCCCTTCTAACCAAAACTGGAAGTGGCAGATGGACAAATGAAGCGCCAGCAGCTCTCTGTCAAAAGTGCTGTATTTGCGTTCAGTTGGGTTTAGCGATTTGCTAAAGAATGCTAAAGGTTGCCAGACCCCACTGACAAGTTGTTCTACAACTGCCCCTATAGCCAGGTCTGAAGCATCTGTGGTTAGAGCAATGCGGGCTGAGGAATCTGGGTGGACTAACATTGTGGCGTTAGCTAGGGCGCTTTTTACTTCCGCGAAAGCGCGTTCGCGCTCCGGGGTCCATTTGACCGTGTTGGAAGCTTTCTTTTTTCTGAGCGCGTCATATAGGGGTTGCATGAGCTGAGCTGCGTGGGGGAGGAAACGGTTGTAAAAATTAACCATCCCCAAAAATTCCTGTAGCGACTTAACCATTTGAGGCCGTGGAAAACTTTCTATCGCACAAACTTTGTGTGGAAGCGGAATTGCCCCTGCCGGGGAGACCCTATGTCCCAAAAAATCAATTTGTGATACGCCGAATTTGCATTTGGCTGGATTGATTATAAGTCCGTGCTCTTCCAGCCTCTGAAAAACGGTAGTGAGGTGCTGTTCGTGTTCTTCCTCGGATGAACTGGCTACCAGCATGTTATCGAGGTAGACAAAAACAAAGGGTAGGTCGCGTAGGACTGCGTCCATCATCCGTTGAAAAGTTTGAGCCGCGCCTTTGAGGCCGAATGGCATTCTTAGGAATTCAAAAAGGCCAAAAGGGGTTATAACCGCTGTTTTAGGAATATCTTCAGCTCGGACTGGGACTTGATGATAACCGCGGACTAAGTCTATTTTTGAAAAAATGCGCGCACCCGCCAAATGCAGTGAAAAATCCTGAATGTGAGGAATGGGGTAGCGGTCATGCGTTGTAGCGTTGTTTAGCCTGCGGTAATCTCCGCACGGTCTCCAAGAACCGTCGGATTTCGGGACCATGTGAAGTGGTGAAGCCCAAGGGCTCTTTGAACGTCGGCAAATGCCTAATTTTTCAAGAGCTGCAAATTCGTCCCTTGCTATGTTGAGCTTGGCCGCGTCTAAGCGGCGAGCTTTGGCAAAAACGGGAGGTCCCGTTGTTGGAATGAAGTGTTTAACCCCGTGTTTGGCTACAGTGGCTGAGAATTTGGGGGTTGTGAGTGCTGGAAATTGGGTGAGGAGTTGCTCAAACTTACCTCCCGCCGTGGTGACGTTGGCCTGCACAGGTGGTGGAGAAACTCGAGCTGAACATGGAATAGAAGCAAAAGATAGTGCATTAACCAGGCGCCTATTTGCAAGATCCACTAATAACCCATGTGCACACAGAAAATCTGCGCCTAACAAGTTAAAGCTCACCGCTGCTACAACAAATGTCCATCTGTAGCTGCGGCCGTGGATGAGGAGGTGCAGGCTCTTTTCCCCGAACGTGTCGATGTCAGAGCCGTTGGCTGCCACTGCTCCGTTGCCCCGGGTGCCCATGGTTTGATCTGCGTGGGAGGGCATGACGAAACTCAGCTGAGCTCCCGTGTCGATGAGGAACTGCTTGCCTGTGTATCCATCCGTCACATATAACAGCTTACTCTTCTCGCCGAGAACCGCTGCTGTTAATGGCCCTCGGCTTGGGCATTTCCCCGACATCGTAAACTTGCAGGGGGGAATGCATTTGCGGGCTTTCTCTGCGAAGCGGTGGTGATAATAGCAGACGTCGTTCTGCTCGTTGCGCTTGGGCCGCGCCGCTGTCACCGTGGGATGAGTCTCTCCAAGGCTCGGGGTGTCCGTTTTCAGATCTGCGGATGCCGCTGTGGGTGTCCGTTCTCTGCAGGCGTTGACGAGCCGGTAAGCCTCGTTGGCCAGTGTGCGGAAATCCTGATGATTATTGCACTTCATGCTGGCGAGTGTCCCTCTCAACTGCGGTGGTAGCGTGCTGAGGAAGATGAATTGGAAAAGGAAATTATCATTATCCTCCTCCTTGAGTTGTAGCAAATCCTCCATGAGGGTCCTCGGATTGCTCCCTCTGTGGCCGTAGACCGCCAGGATCCTCTCGGCTCTTTCCTCCGCTGATGGGACATAATTCGCCACGATGGTCGCCTTGAGTGTCTCATATTTGTCCCGGGCTGGTGGTCGCCGGACCAAGCTCCGCACACACTTCGAAGTGGCGGAGTCGAGTTTGGAGACGATATGGTAAAACTTAATATCGTCTGCTGTGATGCCCGCCAGTATAAACTGGGCTTCAGCTTGCTGAAACCAAGAGGCGGGGTCCTCTTGCCAGAAGTCTGGCAGGTTGACAGCAACGGCGTTCGTGCACACCATCACTGTTGTGCCCGCCGGGTGAGAGTGCCTTGCCTCGGCACTCGCGGTGGTGTTGGAGCTCGGTTGAGCTCTCTCAGTGCCCTCTGCCGTGGGGAACAGCTGTCTGCTTGTTCCCTCGTCTGCGTCGTCGCTGGCATATGCCCGAGTCACCAAGGATGAGCAGCTTGAAGAACACCTCCGGTCCATATTCTCGCGTCAGGGTCACCAGTGTAGTGGAGCTGAAATGACGAGGCGGTTTTGTATTAAAAACAGGGTTTTTAATGAATAGCTCCTCTATCAAATCTCATCAGGTGTAGAGCTTGGCAGAAGGCAAGAGAGAGAACTCTGCTTCGCTCGCTGGTTAAATACAAGCACACATAGCACCACTCATTGAAACAGCTGACGTCAGAGCCACTCATTGAAAAAGGTAACATCTCCCCGTTATCTTAATCCCCATTGTCCTGCCATCCCCTCTCCCTGTCTTGGGAGGTGATGGGAACTCCCCCTCTCGCTTTAGAGGGTAAAGGTGTCGAGTCCGTCTCCACTGCCGCGTCTTGGGAGGTCCATTGTCTTTACCCCAGCGCGGGGGATGCTCTGTCCTTACTAGGTGTGAAGCTCTTTACATATGCTGTCACAAAACATTTCCACTTGTTCTAACATATGTAGATATGGGATATAAGAGTCATATATACCACACTGCACAGCATTAGCCATAGGATTTCTTAAGTACTTGAAGTAGTAGTAATAAACAACATTTGTTCACCCTCTGTAAGGACTTCCTCCATCATGAGGTAAATAAGTACAGATGGGTGTTTGGACAATGCCATCATGATGCAGCAGAGAAGAACTCCACACAGTGACTGGAGAGAGGGGTCAGCAGCTTCTGAAACCGACTGATGTGATGGACCAGTGGGAGTTAAGGACAGAACATCAGTATCTGATGTTTAGGTGAGTATGATGCAAAGTTTTAAATGCAAAATGTCACAAAAAGGACTATTAATATGACTGTGTTCTCATAGATCAACATTTAAAAACCACATTCTGATGATGTTGACATGGTGGATAGACCCAGTGAACAGACTCTGACTCAAGAATAGATACAATTAAGTTTATTAACAACAATGAGTGTGTGTGAGTGCGTGGGTGTGTAGTCTGTAGCAGCTGGGGGAGAGCAGAACACCGTTCAACCTGGCAACCCTAGGGACAAACAGAAGCAGGGACTGTTAGAGGCAATCACAGATGGGAATGTGCGGTTTAGTCCAAGGCTTGCTTTTCATGGAGATGTAGAGTGGCTGAGGTTCAGCTCGGCGGCTACAGCCAGGAGGACAGTGTTCACAGATCTCGTTTGCAGCTGAAGGAGGTGGATGTGTGAAGGGTGAGTAGTCCAGCTTAGTCCGCCGCCAGCAAGGAAGGAGGACCGCCGCCACAGAGAGGGAGAGATCCGCCGCCACGGAGCTCCGCCTGTGCACAGGGGACTGAGAGAGGAATTAGAGGAATGAGCGAGGCTTACTTGAGCTGGATGGAGATTCTTCCAGACGCCGGAGGCAGGAGGCTGGAAACAAGGACGAAGGTTGGCTGAGGCTGGAAACTTAGGAACAACGATGAAGGCGAGAGAAGGTCTCATGGAGTGTAGACAGACGACTCTGCACTGATCCCAGGGCAGCGTGGTTAATATAGCCCTGGCCGTAATGAGGAGCAGGTGTGCGCGCAGCTGAAGGGAATAGGCAGCCAGAGCAGATCATTACAGTACTCCCCCCCATGAGACGCCTCTCGGCGGTCGATCCAACCGTGCGCCCGATGGAAGTCCCTGATGAGATCTTTATCCAAGACGAAGGAGGGAAACACCCAGGACCTCCGTTCCGGCCTGTAGCCCTCCCAGTCCACCAGGTATTGTAGGCCGCAACCCTGGCGATGGACATCCAGGATGGCATTGGCCTTCCATGCCGGGTCGCCGTCGATCAACATCGGTGGAGGTGGAGACCTAGGAGGGGCACACAGAGGGCTGGAACAGAAGGGTTTGAGCTGAGAAACGTGGACTGTAGGACAGATGCGGAGGGAGGGGGGGAGAGCTAGGTGCACAGACACAGGATTAATAATGCGAGAGATGGCAAAAGGCCCAGTGAACTTTGGGACATCTTCTTAGTCTCTGCCTTCAGGTTAATATGTTTGGTGGATAGCCATACATGCTGACCCACCTGGTAGGGAGGGGCTGGTGTCCTGCGGTGGTTGGCAACAGTGGAATTGCGCTCTGCTGTGCGCCATAGCGCGGTTCGGGTCGCTCGCCACAGCCGGCAGCAGTGCCTCAGGTGAGCCTGGACGGACGGGACGGTGATGTCCCCCTTCTCCCCAGGAAACAACGGGGGGTTGTATCCCAGCAAGGCCTCAAATGGAGACATGCCGATAGCCAAGGAAACCGTAGTGTTGTGGGCGTATTCAATTCACAGGAGATGCGTGCTCCATGATGCCGGGTTGGTGGTGGCAACACACCGCAGCGCAGCCTCTAGCTCTTGGTTAGCCCGCTCACATTGCTCGTTGCTCTGTGGATAGTATCCGGACGACAGGCTCACCATAGCCCCAAGGGCATTGCAAAAAGACCTCCAAACCTAGGAGATAAACTGAGGTCCCCGGTCGGAGACGACGTCCAGGAGAATCCTGTGTAGTCTCACCACGAGCTAGACGAGCAGGTCCGCCGTCTCCTTCGCCATAGGCAGCCCCCACAGGGGAATGAAGTGAGCGGCCTTGGAAAACCTGTCGACAATGGTGAGAATAACTGTATGGTGATTAGAAGGTGGGAGACTGGTGACAAAGTCTAACGCCACATGGGACCAGGGCCTGCAGGGAGTGGGGAGGGGGTGGAGCAGCCTGGCTGGAGGAGAAGAGGACATCTTGCCAGCGGTGCACTGGGGGCAGGTGCGGATGTACTCCCCGATATCCTTCTGAAGCGAAGGCCACCAAAATGTCCTCTGGAGAAGCGCCACCGTGCGAACCCTCCCAGGGTGACACGAGAACCTGGAAGCATGAGCCCAATGGATGACCTCGCCCTGAACGGCTGATAGGACGAACAGCCTCCCCGCTGGTCCCCTGCCTGGGTCCGCCTCGGCGTCCTGTGCCTTCAGGACCTTCTCTCTGATGCCCCACAAAAGGGTGGCCATGATACATGATGGAGAAAGAATAGGATGTTCTGTTACCTGTAGCATCCGAGGCGAATTGTCTGGATAGAGCGTCTGGTTTGGTATTCTTGGACCCGGGGTGGTACATACGTGATGGTAAAGTCAAAGCCTCCAAAGAACAGGGACCAGCGGGCCTGGCGCGTTCAGGCGCTTGGCTGTCCTGAGGTACTCCAGGTTCTTGTGGTCCGTCCAGACCACGAACGGCTGAGAGGCCCCCCTCCAACCAATGGCGCCACTCCTCCAGCGCAAGCTTGACTGCCAGAAGCTCTCTGTCACTATTGTCGTAATTTCGCTCAGCCGGGGACAGCCAACGAGAGAAGAATTCAATTCAGTTCAATTCAATTCAATTCAATTCAACTTTATTTATATAGCGCCATTTCACAACAACAGTCATCTCATAGCACTATCAACTGTAGGGGGAATCCTCACAGTTGCAGAAAGACCCCAGCAATCAGGCGATCCCCTGTGAGCAAGCACTTGGCGACAGTGGAGAGGAAAAACTCCCTTTTAACAGGAAGAAACCTCCAGCAGAACCAGGCTCAGGGAGGGGCAGTCATCTGCTGCGACTGGCTGGGGGGTGAGGGGACAAAGAAGATGAAAAGAACAGACATGTAGAGAGCAAACAGCACGATGGGGACTCAATCTATGGGAGAGAACAAACAGATGTTAATGACCAGCAAAAAAAAATATTTCATTGAGAGTGAAGAAAGGAGTGAGGCCCAGTGCATTATTGGAGGTCCCCCGGCTGACTAAACCTATTAGCAGCATAACTAAGGGAGGGTTCAGAAACACATGATCCCTCCCTAATTGTAGGCTATATCAAAAAGGAAGGTTTTAGCCCTATTCTTAAAAACAGAGATCGAGTCTGACTCCCGAATCCATATTGGCAGCTGGTTCCACAGGAGAGGAGCTTGATAACTGAAGGCTCTGCCTCCCATTGTACTTTTAGAGATTCTAGGTATTACAAGTAATCCTGCATTTTGGGAGCGTAGTGCTCTGTTAGGATAATACGGTAGTATCAGATCTTTTAAATAAAAAGAAGCCTGATTGTTTAGAGCTTTGTAAGTAAGAAGAAGGATTTTAAACTTAATTCTAAACTCTATGGGAAGACAATGAAGGGAGGCCAGAACCGGAGAGATATGATCTCTCTTTCTAGTACCTGTTAAAACTCTTGCTGCAGCATTTTGGATCAGCTGAAGACTTTTTAAAGATGTTTTAGGACAGCCTGATAATAAAGAATTACAATAATCTAAACTCGAGCTAACAAAAGCGTGGATCAGTTTCTCAGCATCACTCTGAGACAAGATGCTCCTAATCTTGGCAATATTACGCAAATGATAGAAGGCAGTCTTAGAAACAAATTTAATATGTGAATTGAAGGACAGATTTTGATCAAAAATAATTCCAAGGTTCCTCACAGAGCTATTAAGAGAAAGAGTAACCGCATCCAAACTGAAAGTTTGATTTGGAAAGGTATTTCTAAGGTTTTTTGGACCAACAAGAATGACTTCAGTCTTATCTGAATTTAATAGCAGGAAATTACAAGTCATCCAAGCTTTGATTTCTTTAAGACAGGCTTCTAACTTGGCTAATTGATTACTATCATCTGTCTTCACTGACAGGTATAATTGTGTGTCATCTGCATAACAATGAAAATGTATACAGTGCTTTCTAATAATGTTGCCTAACGGGAGCATATATAAACTAAAAAGAGTAGGGCCTAGCACAGATCCTTGTGGAACTCCACGACTAAGCTTTGAGTTGGAAGAAAACTCATTATTTACATGAATAAACTGGAACCTATCAGATAAATAAGATCTAAACCACTGCAACAAAGTTCCATTAAGTCCAACATAGTGTTCTAATCTACCAAGTAGAATATTATGATCGATAGTATCAAAAGCTGCACTAAGGTCTAAAAGGACAAGTACAGAAACCAGTCCATTATCAGATGCGATGAGGCGGTCGTTAGTGACCTTCGCTAAGGCTGTTTCAGTACTATGATGGATTCTAAACCCAGATTGAAACTCTTCAAATACAAACCATTTCCCTGCAGGTGATCAAATAATTGTGTAGCAACAACTCTTTCTAAGATTTTTGAAATGAAAGGGAGATTAGAGATTGGTCTATAGTTAGCTAAAGCTCCTGGATCTAGCGTTGGCTTTTTGAGTAAGGGTTTAATTACAACCGTTTTAAAAGCCTGCGGTACATGGCCTAAAATTAATGAAGAATTGATTATATGAAGAATAAAGCTACCAATAAGTGGGAAGACTTCTTTAAATAACCTGGTAGGAATAGGGTCTAAAAAACAAGTTGAAGGTTTGGATGAGGAAACTATTTACTATTAACTCACAAAGGTCGATTGGAGTAAACTCATTAAGACAGACATCAATTGAAGGAGTTGTAGTAGTTACAGTATTTAAGTTAACTGTGGGAAGAATCTGATTGATTTTATCTCTGATGGATGAAATTTTATTATTGAAAAAATTCATAAAGTCCTGACTAGTAAGCTTTAAGGGAATGCGAGGATTGACAGAGTCCTGACTCTTTGTCAACCTGGCTACAGTGCTGAAAAGAAACCTGGGATTATTCTTGTTCTCTTCTATTAATGCAGAATAATAACTTGTTCTAGCTTTTCTAAGAGATTTTTTTATAAATTAAAAGACGATTTCTCCAAGCTAAATAGATTTAATCTAAATTAGTGGAGCGCCATTTTCTTTCTAATTGACGAGTCTTCTGTTTTAAGCTACGAGTTTTTGTGTTGAACCAAGGAGTTAGAAATCTCTGATTAGACTTTTTCTTTTTTAAGGGGGCCACCAAGTCTAGAGTCTGATGCAGAGAAGCTGTAACACTATCCACCATGTTATCAATTACAGAAGGAGCAAGCTGTCTATAGCTTATTTCCGTTGTGTTGACACATGGCATAGAGGAAACAATCTGCATAAATTTGGTAACAGCATCATCTGAGAGGCATCTACTGTAATAATATTTTTCTTTAGGAGCCAAATAGTCAGAAATAGTAAAATCAAAGGTTAACAGACAATGATCTGACAGTACAGGGTTATGAGGAGACACTACAAGATTTAATATTTCTATGCCATATGTCAGAACAAGGTCCAACATATGGTGGAGATAATGAGTAAAATTTCCTACTTTCTGAGAAAACCCAATCGAGTCTAATATTGAATTAAATGCCACATTAAGGCAGTCACTATCTACATCCACATGTATATTTAAAGTCCCCATCAGATTTCAGCACTAAATCAGCTAAGAAATCAGCAAATTTGGATAAAAATTCTGAGTAGGTTGATGGAGGAAGATAAACTGTGGCAAATAAAATTGGGTTTAACCTAAAATTGCTAAAGTGCCCAATACTGAGGACCAGGCCCTCAAAGGAATTACAACATGTTATTTGCTTTACATTAACCTCTTGCACTCCGGGCAATTTTCCTAAAAATGCAAAAAAATAACATGCCCAAAGTAAATCGAAAACTGTTCTTCAACCCTTTGCAGCATCTTCATGGGGTTGGTCTCATTTAAAAGAAAACACTTTGAATTTTTTGGCAAAAAAAACATAATCTCTCTACGTGCTCCGGCCACTGAGTTACAGTCATCTAAACATACTGAACTTGAAGAAAAAAAATTTGGACACGGTGTTTTTTTGGATACAAATGCTTGCAAATAACACACAGCTGTCCGATCCGGCTGGAAAATGCAACAGAAATGTAGATCCAAGTGTTATCCAGCTAAGGTCCAAATTTGGTAACAATACCACAAAAAATGAATATTTTACACAGCTTTGTTCTCAGGCTGTTCCCAGGCGTTTTGGAACTGTGCCAAATTGTGCCAAATGGCACAGTTTGGAAAAACGTCTGTAACTTTTGAATAATTCAATGTAGAAGCTTCATTTTAGGCTCAAAGGAAAGGTCACACTCAGGGCTGTGTCTGTGTGTGTGTGGGGGGGGGGGGTCGTCCCCCCCCCGCTACCAAGGACAGAGTTCGGCCCTCGCTACATGACAGATTACACTCGTTGCATGTTTCCACAGCAACGCTCACAGCGGCTCCCCCCCCCCCGCTACTGTGTGTGTGTGGGGGGGGTTGTCCCCCCCCCCCCCCGCTCGCTACAGAGGATGGACTTCAGCCATCGCTACACAACGGATTAGCCTTATGTGGTGATGTAGGACAGCAGTGCAATCACCGCGGCTCCCCCCGCCCTCGCTGCAGAAGAATAGCGGGGGTGGGGGGGGGGGCGTTCACAGCCTGTACACTGCGAGCAACCCCTTGTACCGTGGCGCACGAACTTCAGACTTCGTGAACTGCACAGCTGTAATTTACTGATCGGTCAAAAGTCATTTTGGATTACAATTTTCAGGGATAGAGAATAATTTAGCTTATAACACCTTACCTCTTCACAGCGGAGTCTTGGTGAACTTGTCTTCCTCATTGTCAGACGAATGCGACGCTGGTCCGCTCTGGTTCTGGTCTCGCGACTCGATCAAAACATAATTCCATTATTGCAGTTTTGTGCTTCCATGATTGTGGTTTTTGGCGAACGATTTTTCAAAACAAATAACAGTAGTAATTAAAAAAAGACTGGCGAAGGCGTGTGTGTCACTCAGCCTTTGTCGTCAGCCTCCGTCGGTCTATAATGACCATGGAAAAAATCATAACGTCTACTCTGCTGGAACCAATACAAAATAAGCACCGCCTGTGGCCGAACATGCCGATCCACGAATGGCACTCCCTGTCACACAGGTTGCATTTGTGGATGGTCTCCATGCTGCTGGGTCTGTGGGGCTCTTCCTGTGTCCTTTTTTGATCCGCTGCAGCAGCCAGTCTTCACCCAGCCTTAAAAAAAACAGCTCACGAACTTCTCTGCTTCAATTGGCTCACTGCATTCAAAGCGTTGGGAGGCGGGTCCTCCTTCCTAGGTTTTCATTCATTGGCTCTTCAAGGTTTCAGAAACCCAATTCAAGGCTCTTATTAGTCGAATGAGAGGTCAATCAGATGAACTAATCTGTTTGCGGCTGTGTTTGCAGCTTTTTTTTCAGTGGCGCTTGGAGGCCACACCACCTACACCACCACCATCAATATCCTTATCATGCGTCATGCGCACGAGGGCGCACGAGTGCGCTCTCATGCACCCTCGTGCGCCCTAGGACGCAGAGACTTGCCCGCCCGCGGAACAACGGAGTGCAAGAGGTTAACTAGTAATTTGGAATGGTAAATTGTTGCTACTCCTCCTCCACGACCAGAACTTCTGGGATTTTGACAGTTTAAATAACCAGAGGGAGTTGATTCATTTAAACCAACATAATCCCCTTGCCCTAACCAAGTCTCTGTAAGGGATATTAAATCAATCTGATGATCAATTAACAGATCATGGACTAACAGAGACTTGGGAGTTAGAGACCTAATATTTAATAAACCACATTTAATTTTTAAATTATGAGGAGGAACAGAGGCCAAATCATTCAATTTAGAGGCTTTATGTTTAATTTGAGTTTTACCAATTTTTTGCTTAATCACTTTGGGATGCTTATATATTATATTTTTATTTACTTTGGAGGGAGCAGACAATGATTCTCTGATGGGGAAGACAGGGGCTAAGTTGAGGGGTGGCGGATGAAGAGGAGCTGCAGAGAGGCGTGTAAGACTGCGACTCTGCTTCCTGGTCCCAACTCTGAGTAGTCAAGGTTTTGGAAATTTGGATAAAAAAGATGCCAGATTGTTAGATAAATGAGAAGTACCATCCAAAGTGGGATGAATGCTGTCTCGTCTCATAAGACCAGGTTTTCCCCAAAATGAGCTCCAATTGTCAATGTAGCCCACGTCATTTGCAGGACACCACACAGACAGCCAGCGGTTGAAGGATGACGAGCGGCTAAACATGTCATCACTGGTCAGATTGGGGAGGAGCCCAGAGAATACTACAGAGTCCGACATTGTTTTTGCAAAGTCACACACCGATTCTACATTAAGTTTCGTGACTTCCGACTGCCGGAGACGGATGTCATTAATGCCAGCGTGAATAACAATTGTGGAGTATTTACAGTTACTTTTAGCCAGCATTTTCAAATTTGACTCAATGTCGCCTGCTCTGGCCCCAGGAATGTATTTGACTATGGCCGCTGGAGTCTCTAGGTTCACGCTTCTGACTACAGAGTCGCCAATGATCAGAGTTTTTCCTCAGCGGGTGTGTCGCTGAGCGGGGAAAAACGATTAGAAACGTGAACAGGTTGGGTTGGAAGCACATGGTCGAATCCTGCCATCTGCCGAGGAATGCTGGGAAAGAACAGCTCCAACCCCCGAGTTCGAGGCGTTCACCTCCACCAGGCACTGGAGTGCGGGGTCCACCTGAGCCAGGATGGGGGAATCAGAGACCCTCTCCTTGAGGGCCGCAAAGGCCGCAGCTGCCTCCTACCGGGAAGGGACCTTGGGAGAAGTGAGACGTGTCAGGGGGAGAGCAATAATGCTATAATTCTGCACGAAGCAGCAGTAGAAATTGGCAAACCCCAAAAACTGCTGAAGCTGTTTCCTGGAAGAGGGAGTGGGCTATTCTACCGCCGCTTTTACCTTGCTGGGGTCTGGGATGATCCCATTATGGGAGATAATGAAGCCCAGGAAGGATGCCTTGGAGGCGTGGAACTTGCACTTCTCGGCCTTGACAAATAGCTTATTTTCCCGGAGCCGCTGCAAAACTCGCTTCACATGCACCCGATATCATCCAAAAACTGTGAAAAAATCAATATGTCATAAGATAAGATAAGATAAGCCTTTATTAGTCCCACAATGGGGAAATTCCAGGATTGCAACAGCACAGGGATAGCAACACTCAGAGCAACAATCAGAAGGCAAGAAAAAACAAGAGCAGCTAGTATACACATGTACATATTACTATATACGTATATATATATATATATATATATATATATATATATATATATATATATATATATATACTGTATATATATATACAGTATATATATATATATATATATATATATATATAGACACACAGTGCGGAGCATTGTGGTTGGTGGATGTGCAGCAGAAAGTCTAAGCTCTCTCTCCGCGGATGGGGCGGGCCAGCTGGATGTCTTTGGGCATGATGGTGACCCTCTTGGCATGGATGGCGCACAGGTTGGTGTCCTCGAAGAGACCCACCAGGTAGGCCTCGCTGGCCTCCTGCAGAGCCATGACGGCGGAGCTCTGGAAGCGCAGGTCGGTCTTGAAGTCCTGAGCGATCTCCCTCACCAGGCGCTGGAAGGGCAGCTTATGGATGAGCAGCTCCGTGGATTTCTGGTAGCGACGGATCTCTTCATCAAGATAAACAAAAACAAAAACACCCAAAAAATCCCTCAGCACGTTGTTGATTAAGCGCTGGAATACGGCAGGGTCGTTGGTCAGTCCGCACAGCATTACCAGGTACTTGAAGTGTCCGCTGGGGGTTCTGAACCCCATCTTCCATTCGTCACCCTCCCAGATTCGCACCAGATGGTAAGCGTTACGGAGATCCAGCTTGGTGAACCAGGAGGCCCCATAGAGGGAATCGAACGCAGTATTAATAAGGGGAAGGGTGCATTTGTCCTTGATGGTGATGTCATTCAATTCTCTAAAGTCAATGCATGGCCTCAGTGAGCCGTCCTTCTTGCCAACAAACCCCCCCCCCCCCCGCCCCCACTGCTGAGGATGACGGCCGAATTATGCCAGAGTTTAAAGATTCTTTAATATAAGCCTCCATGGCCTCCTGCTCCGGAGGTGACAGGCTGTAAAGACGACTCGACGGCAGCGGGGCTCTGGCACAGAGGTTGATGGCGCAGTCATATGGGTGGTGAGGGGGAAGGGAAAGGGCCTGGGTCTTACTGAAGGCAGTCCCAAGGTCATGATACTGAGGAGGAACTTTGGACAGATCGGGGGGAGAGGTGACAGGAGCACCCAGGGGCATGGATGGTGAGCAAGCAGCAGACTGAAGACAGGCACCAAGACAGAACGAGCTCCAAGACACCACGTTCCCAGAGCGCCAGTCGATAGAAGGATTATGGAGGTGTAACCAGGGATAGCCGAGAATCACCGGGGAAGAGGAGACCGGCAACACAAAAAAACTCAATTCCTCCTGATGATTACCAGATATGATGACAGACACTAGGGCAGTCTGTTGAGATACTGTGGCAAGGGGGGCTTTGGACAAAGCGATGAGTTTGAGTGGGGCTCTCAGCGAATGACAGGGAAGACCCAACCGGGTTGCCAGACCCCTCAAGATAAAGTTCTGCTCCGCCTCCGAATCAATCCATGCGTGTGTGACAATTTCCTTTTGATTGTGAATGAAACAGATAGGGAGAAGAAACCTGGAGAGGGGATTAGATTGAAGTGAGTCCATGACTCCCCCTTTTGGCCGTAGAGGGCATGATGCCACCTCGTGCTCCTTGCTCCCACAGTATAGGCACAACCCCAACTCGCAGCGGCGCTGTTTCTCCGCTAGCAGTAACCTGGACTGTCCCACTACCATAGGTTCCGGGGCCTCCAGGGAATCAGAGGGAGGTAGGGCCAATAGGGAAGGCTGGGAGGCGTGACCATATTGGGCACCCGAGCGACCGGAAGTCTTACGTTCCGCTGCCCGTTCCATCAGTCTGTTGTTGAGGCTTATGGCCAGGGAAATTAATTCAGTTAGCCTACTTGGCTTTTCTAAGCAGGATAACTCGTCCTGCAGGCTACGGCTAAGATTTCTGGTGAAGATGCTGCAAAGTGAGGCGTCCTCCCACCCCACCTCTGTGGCCACCACCCGGAAGTCGATGGCATAGTCTGCCACGGACTTAGTTCCCTGTCTCAAATTCAGCAACCGGGAGGTAAGCACACTATCGCGGTCGGAGTGGTCAAACACTTCATTAAATTCACAGACAAACTGATTATATGACAAGCTAGCATAGTTCGCCCTAGCCATAACGGCGTATGCCCATGCTAACGCTCGCCCCTCTAATAAGTTAATTATGTAGCCGATCTGGCTGTGATCTGTGGGGAAGTCCCCGGGCACCCGCTGAAAAACTATCTCACACTGCATTTATGATTCCCCTAGTTTAACACTAAAACGGGTGGGAGTGGGAATGGGGGTTAGCCAGGAAGGAGGCCCCTGCCCAGGTTGGCCGGATGGGAGCTAGCGGGAGCAGAGGAGCTGCTTGGTGCCGGAGGAGCTGGAGGAAATGCCTGCAGACCTGCCAGGCAATCCAACCGGTCCGTTAAACAGGCTAATTGAGTGAGGATAATCTGCTGTTGATAAGCTAATTGATCTATTCGAGTCTCCAAGTTGTTAGCTGGGTCGTTTTGGCGGAGTCGTACTGACATGGTGGATAGACACAGTGAACAGACTCCGACTCAAGAATAGATACAATTAAGTTTATTAACAACAATGAGTATGTGTGAGTGCGTGGGTGTGTAGGTCTGTAGCAGCTGGGGGAGAGCAGAACACCGTTCAACCTGGCAACCCTAGGGACAAACAGAAGCAGGGACCGTTAGAGGCAATCACAGATGGAAATGTGCAATTTAGTCCAAGGCTTACTGTTCATGGAGATGTAGAGCGGCTGAGGTTCAGCTCGGTGGCTACGGCCAGGAGGACAGTGTTCACAGATCCCGTTTGCAGCTGAAGGAGGTGGACGTGTGAAGGGTGAGTAGCGCAGCTTAGTCCGCCGCCAGCAAGGAAGGAGGACCGCTGCCACAGAGAGGGAGAGATCCGCCGCCACGGAGCTCCGCCTGTGCAAGGTTGGCTGAGGCTGGAAACTTAGGAACAACAATGAAGGCGAGAGAAGGTCTCATGGAGTGTAGACAGACGACTCCACACTGATCCCAGGGCAGCGTGGTTAATATAGCCCTGGCCGTAATGAGGAGCAGGTGTGCGCGCAGCTGAAGGGAATAGCCAGCCAGAGCAGACCATTACAGATGTCAGCAGAAGCTTCCCCTCCACTCCACCAGTGTATGAGCCCTGGACTCCATTAGCAGCTTGGGATGACAACCATCAGCGACCGTCCAGTGAGGAAGACAAGTCGGCAGCACACCAATGCAAGATTTGTCTGATCAAAACATTTTAGACACAGTAATGTATAAAGCCAAGTCCTTTATTTTGAATTTTTAAATGTGTTTGTTAAGGAGATTTTTTTTTTATTTTACTGTTTTTGAAAAGTTAGTGGGTTTTTTTTTTTTTATCTCCAGTGATGTGAAAAAGTGTTTGCCCCCTTCCTGATTTCTCATTTTTTGTATGTTTGTCACACTTAAATGTTTCATATTATCAAACAAATTTAAATATTAGACAAAGATAACACAAGTAAACACAAAATGCAGTTTTTAAATGAAGGTGTTTATTATGAAGGGGAAAAAAGCCAAACCTACATGGCCCTGTGTGAAAAATGATTGCCCCTAAACCTAATAACTGGTTGGGCCACCCTTAGCAGCAACAACTGCAATCAAGCCTTTGCGATAACTAGCAATGAGTCTTTTACAGCGCCGTGGAGGAACTTTGGCCCACTCATCTTTGCAGAATTATTGTAATTCAGCCACACTGGAGGGTTTTCGAACATGAGCCGCCTTTTTAAGGTCATGCCACAGCATCTCAATCGGATTCAGGTCAAGACTTTGACTAGGCCACTCCAGAGTCTTCATTTTGTTTTTCTTAAGCCATTCAGTGGTGGACTTGCTGGTTTTTTTGAATCATTGTCCTGCTGCAGAACCCAAGTGCACTTCAGCTTGAGGTCACAAACAGATGGCCGGACATTCTCCTTCAGGATTTTTTTTGGTAGACAGCAGAATTCATGGTTCCATTTACCACAACAAGTCTTCGAGGTCCCAAAGCAGCAAAACAGCCCCAGACCATCACACTATCACCACCATATTTTACTGTTGGTATGATGTCCCTTTTCTGAAATGCTGTGTTACTTTTACGCCGGATGTAATGGGACATGCACCTTCCAGAAAGTTCAACTTTTATCTCATCAGTCCACAGAGTATTTTCCCAAAAGTCTTGGGGATCATCAAGATGTTTTCTGGCAAAACTGAGACGAGTCTTTATGTTCTTTTTGCTCAGCAGTGTTTTTCGTCTTGGAACTCTGCCATGCAGGCCATTTTTGCCCAGTCTCCTTCTTATGGTGGAGTCATGAACACTGACCTTAAATGAGGCAAGTGAGGCCTGCAGTTCTTTGTATGTTGTTGTAGGGTCTTTTGTGACCTTTTGGATGAGTTGTTGCTGTGCTCTTGGGGTAATTTTGGTCGACCGGCCACTCCTGGGAATGTTCCCCACTATTAAGAATGTGTGCATGACATCACCCGATGGAAAAATCGCAAGGAATTGTGGGAAAAGTGTTCTGCCTGTCTGTGCTTAGTAGTGAGCAATGAATGCGGTTAGGTTGCTTGTCCACCAAATGTGGGGGTTTTTTCTGCTGTGGGTGACTATTTTCTGTTCATTTTTGATGTCCGGTGCTCAGTGCCCTCGGTGCAATAACGCCCTCAGCAGTCATGGCGCTGAAAGCTGAAAAAAGTTCAACTTTCAGAGTCCTGCAGCACTCATCGGCTGCACACCTCTCTCACCAGCTGATCAGAATCAGCCTAAAAGTACACCATGATCAATATTTAACAGCCAAAGCTTGGAGGGATGTGTATTTTCTTACCACTGTGATGTGATTTATTCCAGTGAGTGGAGCATTTCAGAGCAAAATCTGAAATCCCTAGCATGCTTTGAGCGACAGGTCAAGCCGTTGCCAGGATATGGGCAGAGTGCTTTTATTAATAAGTGCATGAAAAGTACTCAGGAAAACAGGTTGAGAGCATTTTTATTTTCCCTGTGGACACGCAGCCTTATTAAAATGACACTGAATATATTATTCAAACACAGGAAATGTACATATATATATATATACAGTATATATACTGTACATACATTATACAAAATCCAGGATGACACAAGAAAGTATCAAACAATATTCCTGCACACATAGTCGTGTGTTCCCAGCATTTTCACAAAGGTAAGTTGTGATTTAAAAAATATTTAGAAGCTCAGAAAGATGTCCCCCCCCCCTCCAGAGCAGCTGTCTTGCTGTCTTGCCACGTCTTGGCTCTGTCATCTCTCAATAATGTGTAAAAACGCACAGGGCAAAAGCAAATTATTTCCCCACATCATCTCTGCTATTACGAGTTTCTTTTGCGAATCTCGAGCGGTTTTCTTTTAATGGGAGCTTTTCATGTTGCTGATTTTCTTTGATTTTTTTCTTGAAGTTGTGATTACCTGTTGCCTTCATTACGCATGGATTTAATGTCAGCTGGGGACTGAAATCCATAATATTTGGTATCGTTAAATTAAGCAGATTCTTCTCTTTCAGGTGACTATAAAAATGTCACTGTCCTGATTTAGGATGATTTTATAACAGCTAATTATACCAGTAATTTTTTTCAAGTTCATATTTTTTCAAATATGGAAAAAAGAAAATGAACAAAGCACGGCAGAACCCCCCATGCTCAGATCGTGACAGAGCCCCCTCTCAAGGGATGTTATCCAGACAGTGAGGGTAATATCAAAAGAAAAGGAAAAGGACCCACCCACATAAAAGACCCACCCTACAATAAATAAACAAAACCCACCCTGGACGGAAGGAGGGGGACCTAGTCACGGAGGAATCGAAAGAAACCAGAAGAAATAAGAAAAAGACTCATGACTCACACCCAGGATAAGAGGCACAGAATAAAAATGGTGTTGGAAGATTAAATGACCAGTTCGGGTGGTCTTCCTGAGTCCCTGAGCCACCCACGCACCCCCCAGAGTTCGTCAGGTGGTCTTCCTGAGTCCCTAAGCCACCCAAGCAAACGGAAGATTTTGTCGAGTGGTCTCCCAGGTCTCCAGAGCCACCTAAGCGGCAGGAAGAGTTCACCAGGTGGCCTCCCAGCATCCCCGAGCCAATGGGCCACGGAGCATGACACACCTCCTTCTTGAGGCGGCAATTGGAACCAGTGCGTACTGCAGACCAGGAGAGGTAAGAAATTGGAGCCTGGCGAGAAAGATGGCTGACCAGGGGGAACTGGACCAGGAACCCCCCACGACCTCGGGCAAAGGAGAGGAAACCACAACAACGTCAGGCAGAGGAGAAGGGATCACGATGACGTCAGACAGAGGAGGGGGGACCACGACGACATCAGGGGAGGGGGGACCACGACGACGTCAGGTAGAGGAGAGGGGACTGCGATGGCATCAGGCAGAGGAGAGGGAACCATGACGCCTTCGGACTGGCCTATAGCACCTTTGGTGCCCCCAGGCTGGGACAAGGCAGCACCTGTGGTGGCTCCAGACTGGAGCAAAGCAGCGCCCACGGTGGCTCTGGACTGGAGCAATACTGCACCAGCGGTGGTCCCAGACTGGAACATGGCTGCACCCGTGGTGGTCTCGGACTGGGACATGGCTGCACCCACGGTGGTCCCAGACTGGGACATGGCTGCACCCACGGAGGACTCGGATGGAGGAAGAGGACCAGCGACGACCTCGGACAGAGGAAGAGGACCCATGGTGACCTCGGACAGAGGATGAGGACCCATGGTGACCTCGGACAGAGGATGAGAACCCACGGCGACCTCAGATGGAGGATGAGGACCCATGGCGATCTCGGATGAAGGATGAAGACCCAGGGCCACCTCGGATGAATGATAAGATAAGATAAGCCTTTATTAGTCCCACAATGGGGAAATTCCAGGATTGCAACAGCACAGGGATAGCAACACTCAGAGCAATAATTTAGAAGATAAAAAAATAAGAGCAGTGAATATGCATATGTACACATAAATATATAAATATATATACACAGTGCGGAGCATTGTAGCTAGATGGAATAAACAGCATAGCCATCTATTTAGTTACCCTACATGGTATGAATATGTACCCATATATATTGTCACCCTCCATAGCGACTGATAGTGTCCTAAGCGCTTTGAGTGGTCTTTGTGACTAGAAAAGCGCTATATAAGTGCAGGTTAGTTAGTTAGTAGTTAGTTAGTTAGTTGTATACTGGAGGGGACCATTTGTGTAAGTCTGTTGCGTCTGTTGCATTCAATACTATTAGGTTGTCACATTTTTTTTTGCTATCTCTGCGAGCAGCCCTGCTTAGGTTATACAGTCTGACAGCCTAGGTAGGAAGGACCTGCAAAACCTCTCAGTCGCGCATCTAGGATGATGTAGTCTACCGCTAAATGAGCTCCTCCGTGCATTCAGTATGTCCTGCATGGGGTGGGACTCGGACTCCAACAGAGATGACAGTTTAGCCACCATCCTTCTCTCTCCTATCTCCTCCACTGGGTCAAGGCGTTGCCCCAGGCCAGAGCTAGCTTTCTTGATTAGTTTGTTCAGTCTCTTCCTATCGGCTGCTGTAATGCCGTTGCCCCAGCAGACCACTCCAAAAGTGATGGCTGATGCCACCACCGTGTCGTAGAATGTCTTCAAGAGCACCCCTTGTACACCAAAAGACCTGAGCCTCCTCAGTAGGAACAGCCTGCGCTGTCCCTTCTTGTAGAGTGCATTGGTATTGTGTGACCAGTCTAGTTTATTGTTCAGATGAACACCCAGGTACTTGTAGGATGTCACCATCTCAATGTCTGTTCCCTGGATGTTTACTGGTGCTGTGAGGGGTTGTCCTTGCCTGCGGCAGTCCACCACCAGCTCCTTAGTTTTCCTCGCGTTGATCTGGAGGCAGTTCCAATGGCACCAGTCCACGAAGTCCTGGATAAGTCCTCTGTTCTCAGCTTCATCTCCGTTGGGAATGAGGCCGATGATCGCAGAGTCGTCAGAGAACTTCTGTAGATGGCAGTGTGTTGTGTTGTGTGAGAAGTCTGCAGTATAAAGGGTGAACAGGAAGGGAGCCAAAACCGTTCCCTGGGGGGGCCCCCGTGCTACCGATGATCGTGTCGGACACAGAATCCCGGGTTCTCACAAGCTGTGGCCGGTTAGTGAGGTAGTCCAGGATCCATGATGACAGGTGCTGGTCCACCCCTGCGCACAGCAGCTTGTCCTTCAGGATCATCGGTTGGATGGTGTTGAAAGCACTGGAGAAGTCAAAAAACATGATCCTCACCGCGTTCCCAGGCTTCTCCAGGTGGGACAGGGAATGGTGAAGGAGGAAGATCACTGCATCATCCACCCCAATGCCATGCTGGTAGGTGAACTGGAGTGGATCCATTGCTGGTCCCACCAGGGGGCGGAGGTTAGCAAGGAGCAGTCTCTCCAGGGTCTTCATCAAGTGAGACGTCAGGACCACTGGTCTGTAGCTGTTCAGGTCTTTGGGGTGGGAAGTCTTTGGTACAGGTACCACACAAGATGTTTTCCACAACTGTGGTACCCTCCCCAGCTTCAGGCTCAGGTTGAAGATGTGCTCCACAATCCCACACAGCTGGTCTGCGCAGGACTTGAGGAGCTTCGCGCTGATGCCGTCCGGTCCCCAGGCCTTCCTCGCCTTGATCTTCCTCAGCTCCGTCCTCACCTGGGTCTTAGTGAGGGTCAGGTTGGGGGGCTGTGTGCTAGGAATGGGGGGGGTGTTGGTGGAGTGGGGTGTGTACAGCAGGTCTCGATGACTTTAGAGGCAGCAGTGGTTGGTGTGCAGTCGGGGGGGATGGCGGTTGGTCAAACCTATTAAAAAACAGGTTCAGATTGTTCGCACACTCCCTGCCCCTGTGGCCTGGAAGGAGGTATTCTGGAGCCCAGAGATGGTTTTAAGGTTTCTCCAGACCCCGCCGATGTCACTCTGTTGCAGTTTGTCCTCCCATCTTCTTCCTGAAGCTGTCCTTGCCTTCTCTGATCTTTCTCCTCAGCTCCCTCTGTACGGACTTCAGCATCTCCCTGTTCCCCGACCTGAAGATCCTCTTCTTCTCTCTCATAAGTGTTTTAATCTCAGGGTTGATCCAGGGTTTGCTGTTCGAGCAACACCATATGGTCTTGGTGGGTACGGTGTTGTCCACACAGAAGTTGTTGTAGTCCGTGATGGTGTGAGTGAGGCCATCGATGTCCTCACCATGTGGATCGCAGAGCTGCTCCCAGGCAGTGGTTTCAAAACAGTCCTTTAGAGCGTCCATTGCCTCCTCAGACCATAACTTTACTGTGCGCATGACCGGAGGTTGTCTGTGTACTAGGGGTTTGTACACTGGCAGGAGATGAACCAAATTGTGATCCGATCTCCCGAGTGGGGGGAGTGGTGATGAGGTGTACGCCTCCTTTGTGTTTGCATAGAATAAGTCCAGTATTTTATTGTCTCTAGTGTGGCATGTGACATACTGGGTGAACGTGGGCAGAATGGGGGACAGTGAAATATGGTTGAAATCACCGGAGATGAGGAGTAGAGCATCTGGGTGTTCTGTCAGCAGCCTGCCAGTTACTGAGTGAATAGCGTCACGTGCTGTCCCCGCGTTTGCCTTCGGATTTGTAGAAATAACAATGTAGATCACATGTGAGTATTGCCTCGGGGGATAGGTAGGCTGCATGCTAACAGCTAGCATCTCAATGTCTTTGTTGCAGTGTTGTTGTTTAACCGTGATATGTCCCGGTCTGCACCAGCTGTTATTGACATACATTATCACTCCCCCGCCCCTTGCCTTCCCACTGTCTGGTGTCCGGTCCGCCCATATTACATAGAAACCCACCAGTTCAATGTTAGCATCTGTTGCTAGTTCTGTTAGCCACATCTCAGTAAACAACATCATGCTAATCCCTCTGAAGACGCTCTGGTAACGAGCCATAGCCGCTAGCTCATCTGTCTTATTGAGTAGCGATCGTACATTCCCCATAATAACGGAGAGAAGGACGGGTCTGTACCTTATATTTCTCGCCCGGCGTCTTGCTCCAGCACAGCATCCATGTCGTTTCTGTCTTATTTCACCCGGTATGTTGAAGTCTTGCGCTAGCATCTTGGTCCGGTTAATTGCTAACAGCTGGTCTCTGTTGTAATGTATCCTGCTAAAAACAGTGGCTTCGTCTGCCAGCTCAGGAGACATTTGGGCGATCCCACGGCCACGCCCACAGCGACCTTGGGCGATGACGGAGGGCCCATGAGGACCTCAGACGAAGGCAGGGGAGGACCCGCGAAGACCTCAGGCGATGATGACGACCCCACAGTGACCTCAGGAGAAGGAGGAGGGCGATCACCCGAGGACCCAAACGAGGACTTGAACAAGAGAGAAGACACAACATCGGGTTACTACCACTGGCAGCAGTGGAGCCCAGTAAGGAGAGCTCAGGGGCAGTAGGCAGCTGTGACTGGCTCTCCCCACCCCGAGCAAGACAAGAAATCTCTAGATCTGATGATGTAAAAACAAAACAGAGCACTTGCCTTGTCTCAGACTCCACCGCCGTCCAGGACTCCGGTGATCCTGGCAGAGGTGTCTCGAGTCTCTCCATCTGGGTGCCTCCTCTCGACATGGTCACCTTGGAAGAAAGACAGGAAGAAAAAAATGAAGAATCACTGGCAGTGGCGGAGCCTGGTTAGGAGAACTCAGGGGCAGAGGACATCTGCAGCTGATCCTCCCCACCATAAGCCAGACAAGATTTCTCTGAATCTGCGAAAGGAGAAACAGAATAGAGCGGTTGCCCGGACTCGAGCTCCACTGCCGTCCAGGACTCCGGCGATCCACGCAGGGGTGTCTCGAATTCCTCCATGTGGACACTCTCTCTTGGCATGGTCACCTTAGCAGGGAAACACACAGAAAACGCTGGAGAGGAATCACCGGCAGCAGTGGAGCCCAGCGAGGAAGACTCAGGAGCAGAAAACATCTGCAAGTGATCCCCTCCACACTGAGCCAGACAAGAATTCTCTGAATCTGAAAAAAACAAAAACAAAAAAAAAAACAGAACAGAGCATTTGCCTTGACTTGAGCTCCGCCGCTGTCCAGGACTCTGGTGAACCTGCTGTGGCGACCTTGGCAGCAGGCATGATGGTACGTGCAGCCCCAGGACCTCCAGGTGAAACAGCTGACACAGGTGGCTCATCAGATGCGACTGCTGGAGGTCGCTTCACCACTGGCACTGATTCCCATGCAGCTGAAGCCAGGGGACACACTGCTGTCAGCTCAGGCTTCAGGTCACAGGCTGCGCTTTCCCACCATCCAGATTGTGGCTGCGGGGCTGGAATTAGGTCCTCCAGGGCTGCTGGCTCCTCCACTGTCTGGAAGCTCCGGTCTGGAACCGGCGAACACCCAGGGGAAATAGGAGGAGACACGGGGGTAGTAGGTGAGCTAGTAATAAAAACATCTGACAGTGAGGACTCAATGGGCCGCTGTGATTGAGCCTCACCACCGAGAACTAGGCAAGATAATTCATTTTTATGTGATGGAGAATGAAAAGACACTTGCCTGTGTTCCCGGGACTAGATCGTAGCAGCTGCTGCAGATCCAGAGGATCTCCTTCCAGGCACAGTGGAGGTCCTCTGGCAAGAAGGTGGAGACATCGGCTCACAACGAGGTGGAACCTCCTCCAGCTCCTGGGCAACATCCGGGAGGAGCCACGGATTATATTCCAGCAGCAACTCTGTTTCCGCTAATTGGACCCGCCTGCGTTCCTCCAGCTCCTTGGCCGATGGTGTGGGCCACTGCTCAGGAGAAGAAGGCGTGGGGCCAGACAGTGTCCATCCGGGACCTCCGGGGGCCATCTGATGGATAAGCAAGGACACGGGCTCTGGACGGGACGACCGAGTCTTTTGCCCCCCCGGGTGCGCTTCTTCTTGAGCTCCGGTGGTGCTGAAGGGGAGTCCCTCACCCACTCACTGAGTTTGCGTTGGGCATTGATCACAGAAGCGAGGAAAACTGTGAGGCCTGGGTAGCTCCAGAGACTGGGACACAGTATGTCTTGATCACCCAGGCCGCACTGTCCATAAACCCCCAACAGTGCTTCCTCTGGCAAGACCTTGGCGTGGTGGCAACATATTTCTTTTTTTGGAGGGGGCAGAAAACACGTTAATTTTATATGTTAATATATGTTAATTTTATACTATTTATTTCTTTTTTTAAATTTTGCACAGTAACTTTGCATATAATAATAATAATGCATCAGATTTATAAAGCGCTTTATCATAGACACTGAAAGTTGTTTTTTACACATACATTATTCATTCACTCCAGACAGACAATGGTAGTGGCAAGCTACTACTGTAGCCACAGCTGCCCTGGGGCAGGCTGACGGAAACATGGCTGCCAATCCGGGCCAAGGGCCTCTCCAGCCACCACCGAACATTTATACACATTCATACCCAGTGTTATGGACACTGGAGGCAAGGTGGGTAAAGTGTCTTGCCCAGGGACACAACGGCAGGATATCTGGGGAGAGGAGGATTCGAACTGCCAACCATCCGGTTATTGGACGACCCACTGTATCTCCTGAGCCACTGCCGTGTATATGGAAGTTAAAAATTGAAGTATTGTACAACCAAGGCTTGAATGTTGAAATATTGGGCCATTTGGGGTCCCACCCAGACACCCTGGGTTTGGACTTTTTACTGGTGTCATCCTTCTCTCCTTCTTCTGCTCTCACCTCTCCTGGACACTCTGCCTGAACACTTTCCTCTCCTTGGCTCCTCTCTTCTGTATAACCTTGCCCTCTCTGAGCTCTGTCTAATTCAGGTTCTCTCTCCGTCTATGGTGGTATACAAACAGGATAGAAAATATCAAGTGTCATGTAAATTAAAGGAGACAATCAAAAATTTCTAGTTATGGGTACAAAGAGCACCCACTTAAAAGTTGAGTAATGACTTCAGTCTTGAAGGTTTGAGGTTTTTCTCCAAAATTTATAAAAAATTTCTTATAGTTTTCTACTTTTCTCTGTAAATGTATCTAAATTTGAAATCATTTTCCTCAAATCTGTAATTTCCTCTTGTAAAATTGACTTTTCTTGTACATTTGAAACTTTATTATAAATTTGTGGATTATTTTATGGCTTATTTTTGTCTGGTTTTTTTTATAAAGTTACTGTTTTTTAAATAAATTTGAAACAGACTGTGGTATTTGTGTTGATACAGTTTAAATATATTTGTTCATCCAGTCCTCTAGAGGGCGCTAGGCTCTGTAGTAGCTTTAAGCCTGCCAGTAGGTGACGAGAAGAAGAGACCTAGCATACTGAATGTCAACAGGAACACAAGTCTGCGTCGCTGTTCCTTCTAAAGCCATCCGCTCACTTCCAGCCCTTTGAGTGGCAATATGATTTCACACTTTTTTGCATTAAATCCTAGTCCAAAACGACACCTGCCTGTTCCTTGGAGGAAGTGATGCAAGAGAGAGTTTAGCTGGCTGTGAATCTCAATATACGACACGAGTCACATTGGGTGCAACAGTACAGCGAAATCATAGCACTCGGTGAGGGACCACAGTGAAGGTGGGTGGAATTTAAAGTACATTTAACATCAGCGGTCCTATCCAGTCATCAAGATGGAGCAAACACAGGCTGAAAGCCATAACAGTGAAGAAACACGGAGCAAAAAAAGGTCACGCTCCTCAAGGTCACGCTCCTCCCACTCATCCAGGTCTTCTGTACGTTCCGGGAAACTGACTCCCCGATCAGCTGTAGGATCTAGGAGAGGGGTGTCAAACTCATTTTAGTTCAGGGGCTGCATACAGCCTAATTTGATGCCAAGTGGACCGGACCCTTAAAATCATAGCACAGCTCATCATAGCTATAAATAACAATAAATTCATGTTTTCCCCTTTGTTCTAGTGGAAAGAAGTACAATTACATTAGGATATTTTTTAATTTAATGAACTATCCTTTTACAAAACATGTTATGAACAACTTCAGATTTCTCAAGAAAAACGTGCTATTTGCTTCAGTTTATCATTTACATGTGTGCATTACAACTGATCACAGTGTATGTACAAAGGCACAAAACTTTAAGTCACAGGTATTTAGAACTGAAAAATATGGTAGCTTATTGCACTTTAAGATTAAATCAACTTATCAAGATATAAGAATTATTTTTACTCCATTTTCCACATGTGTAATAATTCTCAAAACTTAAACTGACTCCCCACATCTTACAAACCAAAGTGGTGGCCATTTTAAATGTATAAGAAAGAAAGTAATCACCCGGCCTGTAAATATAAGATTTATACATGAAACATACATAAAAAATGCATACATAAAATTTATGACCAAACTCTTTTGTAGTGAAGCTGGTGACTAACAAACTGCACAATTTTTTAGCTATTATTACAGCAAGGATTCATTTTCACAGAACTATAATTTTTGAGTGCAAAATGTTTCTGATGCAGCATTTTACAAGAATTAGTCTAATAGTTTAGACTACTTTGTTTTTGCTCCTGAAACTTGGCATCTTTTAGCCTGCACAAGTGCATCATTGTCAGGCGTCAGGTCCTGAGTAGCAGCCAGTTTCAGAATGTCATTTAAGTGTTGGTGTGTGAGCCTTGAGCGCAGTTTTGTTTTATTGATGTTCATTACAGAGAAAACCTGTTCACAAAGGTAGGTAGTCCCAAACATGCACAAAATTTTTGCAGCTAGGGCTGTTAATTTGGGGTACCCTGGCAGGAGATACTGATAAAATGTGTCCAAGTCCACTGAGGCAAATGTGTTCTTCAAATTTGTATCACATTGCAAATCAATTATTTCTAATTGGATGTCGACGGGCACATCAGAAGCTTTGTGAAGGGTGAGCGAAAAACTGCAAATTCTGTATCGAGTTCACCAAAGACCTGAAACCGTTTCTCAAACTCCCACAGCAATCCTGAAATCTTGTCTTTGTACCGTTTCATGTCAGCATTAACGACAGTCGCACTTACATCTCTTAGACAGGGGAAATAAGCAGGGTCACCACATGCCAGCTGTGTCTCCCACAAAGTCAGCTTCAACTTGAACGCACGTATGCTGTCATAATACTGTGTGAACTCCCCTTCGTAATACGGCTTTGATGCTAATGCTATTTCATTAGCAATTATGTAGCTGGCTTTTACTGCTGCATCACTGACCTCTCGGCTCCGAGTGAAAACAGACTGCTGTTTCTTCAGACCCACCAGCAACTCATTTATCTTCTCTTGTCTCAGTTGTCCTTGCAGGCTGTCGTATTTTTCACCATGCTGAGTCTCATAGTGGCGCCGGATATTATATTCCTTAAACACCGACACGTGTTGCATACACACCAAGCACACAGGTCTCCCATTCACCTCTGTGAATAAATAGGATAAATAGGAAGCTGTCCATTTTTCTTGGAAAACTTTACACTCAGTATCCACTTTTCTCCTTTTTGACAAAGACATTTTGGCTAATGAGGGTGTAAAGGCGAGTACAAAAGTAAGTAGATGTATCGTAGTAATCACTGAACATTAGCTGTGTCATCTCAGCATTGTTTTGTCTTTTTCTTCTTCTTTCAGCTGCTCCATGTCTAAAACAGTGCACCCCTAGCGGACAATTTAGGAATAGCAGTTTTTTTTTTTAAAAAAATTGTAGTTCATGTCTCATTGCATTTTTTCACTTTCAGATTTATCCTGCGGGCCGGATTGAACCCCTTGGCGGGCCGGTTCAGGCCCGCAGGCCGTATGTTTGACACCCCTGATCTAGGAGGTCATCCGCTTCAAGTCAAGCCAGTATGGCAGCAGCACATGCCCAAGCAGAAGCTCAAGCAGGAAAAGCCAGACTAGCATATGCTGAGAGAGAGATGAGCATTAAAATGGAAAAGGCACGGTTAGGGGCAACTCTAGATCTACTTAACTTACAAAAGGAAGCAGATGCAGCCAGGGTTAAAGCAGAAGTGATGGAGTCTGCTGTAGCTCGGCTCATTAACCCAGAACACAGCGAAGAATTGAGCTTCTTGCCTCTAGAACAAACTGCAGAACAAAAAGTGAGTGAATGCATAAACAGGCATAGTTGTACTGATTCATCTCAAAAGAAAGAAACTTTTCAACAGGACAGTACACATCAGGAACAACATTCCACACTGATTTATTCACATCTCCATGCCAAACAAGAAACAGCTCATTGCCCAATTCAGCCACAAGAGGGCGCCAAGCGACCACCACAAAGAGATGCAATTCACCAAACTTCTCAAAGTGTGTTGCAATCACAACAGATATCAAGTTCAAATGATGCAAACAACACTACCAGTGACCTTGCCAGGTTCTTAGCCAGAAGCCAACTATTAACAGGAGGGCTGACAAAATATGATGACAAGCCAGAGAGTTATCTTAGCTGGAAAGCCACATTCCAGAGTACCATCAGAGACCTCGGTCTTACAGCCAGTGAAGAACTAAACCTCCTCATTAAGTGGCTCGGCCCTGAGTCTTCTGAACATGCTAAGAGATTAAAAGCAGTCAATATCAGGCATCCACCTGCTGGTCTGAACATGGCCTGGGTGAGACTGGAAGAATGCTACGGCTCACCAGAGGCAATAGAAAGGTCCATGTTTGCAAGAATCCAAAATTTTCCAAAGCTCATGAGCAAAGAGCCACACAAGCTTCGCGATCTATCAGATCTACTGTGTGAACTGGAAGCAGCAAAGCTGGATGGATATCTGCCAGGCTTGAGCTACTTAGACACAGCAAGGGGTGTAAGTCCAATCGTGGAAAAGTTGCCCTTTCACCTTCAGGAGAAGTGGACAATGGTAGGGTCAAAGTATAAAGAAGACCATCATGTAAGTTTCCCACCTTTCTCATTCTTTGTTGAATTTGTAAAAGGTCAAGCCAAGGCAAGGAATGACCCAAGCTTCAACACGACTTATAGCTCACCTGCCAATTCTACAATTAGTTATAAAAAAGGAAAATCACAAAGTCACTACATGCAGAAACAATCAGTTACGGTACACAAAACAGACGTGTCAGTCGGAGTGGAGTCAAAGGAAGAAGGCGAAGACATTAAAAGACAATGTCCCATACATCACAAACCACACCCACTGAAAGGATGCAGGGGTTTCAGAGCTATGTTGCTCGAGGACAGAAAAAAGGTACTCAGAGACAACAACATCTGCTATCGCTGCCTTGCTTCCACCACCCATCAAGCCAGGGACTGTCAAATAACAATCAAGTGTGGAGAATGCAACAGCGACAAACACCTGGCAGCTCTCCACCCAGGCCCGGCTCCAACAGCATCTAAGCCTCCCTCATCCCCTAAAGAGAATGGCGGGGAACAAGAGCTCACACAGGACTTAGATGTTACAGCCACATGTACCGAGGTATGTGGAAATCAAATCACAGGAAAATCCTGCTCCAAGATCTGTTTGGTGCAAGTCTACCCGAAAGGTGAGCCACACAACATGAAAAAGATGTATGCAATAATAGATGATCAAAGTAATCAATCACTCGCAGAAACAGAGTTTTTTGAAACATTCAATATTCAAGGCACAGCCACACCTTACACACTGACGACGTGTGCTGGCACAACACAAGTAAATGGTAGAAGAGCCTGCAACTACATAATTCAATCATTGGATGAAAAAATGAGCTTTCCTCTCCCCACGCTCATAGAGTGCAATGCTATCCCCAACAATAGGGAAGAAATACCCACTGCAGAAGCTGCCTCGCATCACCCCCATCTGAAAGCAATAGCTGCTGAAATACCACCCCTCGAACCAGACGCTGACATACTGCTGCTGATAGGACGCAACCTTCTCAGAGTACACAAGGTGAGAAAGCAAATCAGTGGCAGGCACAACGATCCGTTTGCACAGAAGCTTGACCTGGGCTGGGTTATCATTGGTGATGTATGTCTGGGCACTGCCCACAAGCCAAGTGAGGTAAATGCTCTCAAAACACATGTGTTGGACAACGGACACCCAAGCTATCTCACTCCCTGTGACAGTCGCTTCAATGTAAAAGAGAGCTTCACAGTGAGCCAACTGAAAGCTGTCTCCAACCTGCTGCCACTTTCAAACCCACATGCAAAGCCCACGGTTGAGAATCTAGGTGAAGCAGTCTTCTGTCGCACTAATGAAGACAATCACCTCGCACACTCTGTTGAAGACACAATCTTTCTGAAGAAGATGGAAAGGTCCTTCAAAGATGATACAAACAGTTGGGTGGCACCACTTCCGTTTCGTAACCCCAGATGCCTACTCCCTGACGACAGGTGCTACGCCTACAAGCGGCTCATGTCTCTGCGACGTATGCTTGACAAGAAGCCAGACATGAAAGCACACTTTGTTGAGTTCATGCAGAAGATGCTCGACAACAAACACACGGAGCCAGCGCCACCTCGTGATAGAGACAAAGAGGCCTGGTATCTCCCCATTTTCGGCGTATACCACCCACAGAAGCCTGGGAAGATCCGTGTGGTGTTCGATTCCAGTGTGCAGTTTTATGGAGTTTCACTCAATGATGTACTGCTGTCAGGGTCTGACCTAAACAACACACTCTTAGGTGTGCTCCTCCGCTTCAGAAAAGAACCTGTCGCTGTCACAGCTGACATCGAGCAGATGTTTTACTGCTTTGTTGTCCAAGAAGATCACAGAGATTACCTTCGCTTCTTGTGGTACGAATACAACGACCTGATCAAAGAAGTGGTGGACTATCGCATGAGGGTGCATGTTTTCGGTAATAGTCCCTCCCCTGCGGTGGCGATCTACGGGTTGAGGATGGCAGCAAAGGAAGCAGAAGGTGAATATGGAACTGACACTCGAAACTTCATAGAACAGGATTTCCATGTGGACGATGCATTAAAGTCTTTCTCGACAGAAGCTGAGGCTATCGACGTTCTAGAAAGAGCCCAGAAAATGCTCGCACTTTCTAATCTACGTCTCCACAAGATTGCCTCCAACAAAGTAGAAGTAGTGAACACTTTCCCACCTGAAGACAGGGCCAAAGAGCTCAGACCTTGATCTGTCTACAGACGAGATCCCAGCCCAACGCAGTTTGGGTGTGATTTGGGACACCACATCAGACACGTTCACATTTGATGTTCCACAAGAGCAAAAGCCCTTTACTCGACATGGTGTGCTGTCAACTGTTAACAGTCTGTTCGACCCTCTCGGGCTGCTAGCACCTGCAACCATCAAAGGTAAACTTCTTCTCAGAGAGCTCTCCAGCAGCAATCTTGAGTGGGACAGCCCCTTGCCTCAAGACATGTATGACGTTTGGAGAAAATGGCATGACTCTCTGCAGCATCTCAAGACACTGAACATTCCCCGTACCTATGTTTCATTCTCCATCTCACAAGCCAAGGTCACTGAACTCCGTGTGTTCTCAGATGCTTCAGTTAAAGCTATAGCTGCAGTTGCCTAACTAACTAACTAACTAACTAACTAACTAACTAACTAACCTGCACTTATATAGCGCTTTTCTAGTCACAAAGACCACTCAAAGCGCTTTCATTAATACTAACCCTCTATTCTAAGGGCCTATAGGAAACAGATATCTAGGGACAATTTAGAACAGCCAATTAACCTAACATGCATGTTTTTGGCATGTGGGAGGAAACTGGAGAAATCCCGGAGTAAACCCACGCAACACGGGGAGAACATGCAAACTCCACACAGATCACTGTTGGTCGGGGGCTGGGATCGAACCCACGATCCCACGATCCCCACAATCCCCCGGCCAAGGGTAAACTGTGCTGCCACAGTGCTAACCACTGCGCCACCGTGCCTACTTGAGAGTCACACACGAAGACGACCACAACGAGGTTGGGTTTGTCATGGGTAAGGCCAAACTAGCCCCTGTGCCAGAGCTCACCATTCCGAGGCTAGAACTGTGTGCTGCAGTGCTCGCTGTGGAAATGTCTGAGCTTCTCAGAGAAGAACTAAAGATGAAAATTGACAAGACCACATTTTACACTGACAGCAAAGTGGTGTTAGGATACATCCACAATCAACACAGAAGATTTCATGTATATGTGAACAATCGTGTCCAAAGAATCAAGCAATCGTCTCTGCCTGGCCAGTGGAAGTATGTCCCAACAGAGCACAATCCTGCTGATCATGGATCTCGCTCTCTGCCAGCAGGGAAAATCTCCAGTACTACATGGTGGTATGGTCCAACCTTCCTGCTCGACAAACAGACTGTCGCTCCTGAAAAAGGCCCATTTGAGCTCATCGATCCAGAGTCGGATGTTGAAATTCGACAGAACGTGACAACGCTTGTGACAAGAGCTAACCTCAAAGGCTTGGGTTCATCACATTTTGAACGTTTCTCAAAGTGGACCTCCCTTGTCAAAGCAGTAGCTTACCTACGTCACATTGCTCACGGTTTCAAGTCCAAAGGAGGTAACAGATGTAGAAGCTGGCATCTCTGTAAAACAAGTCTCACAGAAGAAGCCTTAACACAAGCAGAGTACACGATCATCAGATGTGTCCAACATGAAGTGTATGCAGAGGAAATCAAGTGCATCAAGACAAAACAAGAAATAACGCGGAACAGTTCCCTTTACAAGCTCAATCCGATCATCAACAACAATGGTTTACTCCGAGTAGGAGGACGTCTGTCAGAGTCAAAGCTGCCCAGTCATGAAGTCAATCCTCTTCTATTCCCAGCAAAGCATCACATCGCTACATTGCTCATCCGACATCAGCATGAGGCTGTTAAGCATCAAGGAAGACATTTCACTGAGGGTGCAGTGAGAGCAAGCGGCGTGTGGTTAGTGGGTGCCAAGAGATCCATCAGCAGTGTCATCCACAAATGTGTGACCTGTAGAAAGCTTCGAGGCAAGACAGAGCAGCAAATCATGGCAGATCTACCCGCTGAACATTTGCAAACCGATCCCCCATTTCCTTATGTTGGCCTAGATGTATTTGGACCGTGGGAGGTTACAATGTGACGCACTAGAGGTGGTCAAGTCAACAGCAAAAGATGGGCGGTTCTGTTCACGTGCATGTCTACAAGAGCCATTCACATCGAAGTAATCGAAACGCTCAGCTCTTCAAGTTTTATCAATGCTCTTCGAAGATTCTTCGCCATCAGAGGCCCTGCTAAACAGCCAAGGTCTGACTGCGGGACCAACTTTGTCGGAGCATCCAAGGAATTGAAATTGGATCCTCAAAAGCCTGATGAGACAAGTGTAGAAGACTACCTATGCGAACAAAGGTGCTCCTGGGTGTTTAACCCTCCTCACTCATCACACATGGGAGGCACATGGGAGCGTATGATCGGCATAGCACGACGCATCCTGGACTCGATGCTCTTACAATCAGGAAACCCCAAGCTAACCCATGAGGTCCTAACAACATTGCTGGCTGAAGTCACAGCTATTATCAACGCGAGACCTCTGGTGCTGGTCTCCTCAGATCCGGAAGCTCCTTTGATCCTGACGCCCATGACTCTTCTCAAACAGAAGACTAATGCAATCGTAACTCCACCTGGAGATTTCACCAAGGCCGACATGTACAGACACCAGTGGAAGAGAGTTCAAGTCCTTGCCGACACCTTCTGGGCCCGCTGGCAAAAAGAGTACCTGAACATGCTCCAGAGTCGTCAGAAGTGGCAGCGCAACAAACCAAACCTCGAAGAAGGGGACGTCATTCTTCTCAAGGACAAGAACCTAAAAAGGAACGAATGGCCTATGGGCATCATTGTGAAGACTCTCGCAAGCAAGGATGGAGTCGTAAGGAAGGTGGAGGTCAAGGTGACACAGAACAAAACTACAAAGACTTTCTCCAGACCCATCTCAGACTGTATACTCCTTTAATCTCGAACAAATTAGTTTATAAGTTTAGTGGCATTCTTAAAATAATGCCAGGCGGGGAGTGTGTTGATACAGTTTAAATATATTTGTTCGTCCAGTTCTCTAGAGGGCACTAGGCTCTGTAGTAGCTTTAAGCCTGCCAGTAGGTGACGAGAAGAAGAGACCTAGCATACTGAATGTCAACAGGAACACGAGTCTGGGTCGCTGTTCCTTCTAAACCCATCCACTCACTTCCAGCCCTTTGAGTGGCAATATGATTTCACACTTTTTTGCATTAAATCCTAGTCCAAAACGGCACCTGCCTGTTCCTTGGAGGAAGTGATGCAAGAGAGAGTTTAGCTGGCTGTGAATCTCAATATACGACACGAGTCACATTGGGTGCAACAGTACAGTATTTTTTTTTTTACTTTTTCCTTATAACAGTTTATATTTTTGACCATAACTTTGCAGTCAGAACAGAACAATAATTTAACTCTCATTACAAAGAAAAAAAATATTAAAATTGTAATTTTTCTAAGACTGCCTTCTATCATTTGCGTAATATTGCCAAGATTAGGAGCATCTTGTCTCAGAGTGATGCTGAGAAGCTGATCCACGCTTTTGTTAGCTCGAGATTAGATTATTGTAATTCTTTATTATCAGGCTGTCCTAAAACATCTTTAAAAAGTCTTCAGCTGATCCAAAATGCTGCAGCAAGAGTTTTAACAGGTACTAGAAAGAGAGATCATATCTCTCCGGTTCTGGCCTCCCTTCATTGGCTTCCCATAGAGTTTAGAATTAAGTTTAAAATCCTTCTTCTTACTTACAAAGCTCTAAACAATCAGGCTCCATTTTATTTAAAAGATCTGATACTACCGTATTATCCTAACAGAGCACTACGCTCCCAAAATGCAGGATTACTTGTAATACCTAAAATCTCCAAAAGTACAATGGGAGGCAGAGCCTTCAGTTATCAAGCTCCTCTCCTGTGGAATCAGCTGCCAATCTGGATTCGGGAGTCAGACTTGATCTCTGTTTTTAAGAATAGGGCTAAAACCTACCTTTTTGATATAGCCTACAATTAGGGAGGGATCATGTGTTTCTGAACCCTCCCTTAGTTATGCTGCTAATAGGTTTAGTCAGCCGGGGGACCTCCAGTAATGCACTGGGCCTCACTCCTTTCCTCACTCGCTATGAATTTTTTTTTTTTTGCTGGTCATTAACATTTGTTTGTTCTCTCCCATAGATTGAGTCCCCATCGTGCTGTTTGCTCTCTACATGTCTGTTCTTTTCTTCTTCTCTATCCCCTCACCCCCCAGCCAGTCGCAGCAGATGACTGCCCCTCCCTGAGCCTGGTTCTGCTGGAGGTTTCTTCCTGTTAAAAGGGAGTTTTTTCCTCTCCACCGTCGCCAAGTGCTTGCTCACAGGGGATCGCCTGATTGCTGGGGTCTTTCTGCAACTGTGGGGGTTCCCCCCTACAGTTGATAGTGCTATGAGATGACTGTTGTTGTGAAATGGCGCTATATAAATAAAGTTGAATTGAATTGAATTTAATGATTTAAATTAACTTAGACCAATGATGCCATTGTTTCTGTTATAATATTTCTATATATTTATAGCTATTTTTAGAAATCTCCTCACTGCCAAGAAAAACCTCCCTTATTTTGAAATCCAAATGCTGGCATGTTCAGTTTGTCTGAAGGCTGCTGACGGATTAAAGTCATTGACTTCATGAATTTTGGTCATCTTAGCTTGCTAGGTACATAATTAACATAACATCACTTAACATAACATAACTTAATATTGTAGTGGCTGGTGAAATATATCCTCAGCAAATCAGTAGTCCCCCTTGTCTTTCCCTTCATATGAAGCTGGCTGCATTTGAATTCTAACCGTATCACTTAGCTAAGCAGCTCTTCCGTTATTGCTCCCGTTTCCAGTGGGTTAAAACCATGATACTGTAAATGCCTCCAGTGCTTACATACCTCTTCTGATTTTTTTTTCCACGTTTAAAGTACTTTAATAAACTCATGTTTCTGTCGGACAGTCAAGCCTTATTCATGCTGCATTTCCCCTCTAGTCCGCCTTGGTCCGTGTACGCTTTGTACGCGGCGCTGTACATGCTCACTTTTTTCATCTACCCAGGCCAAGCGGTTGACGCATGCACACAACCATCATTTGTAGTTTTACTCCTGCCCGATAGTTGGCGCCAGGATTTTCACCAACGAAGAAATGGTGGAGTTCTTCACAAAGTTTCTCTTCAAATAGAGTCCATTTCTGCTGTTTGGCTTCCCGGTTTTCACTCCTTTTCCATGAAGATGCTGCTGCCGCTAGCGAGACACTGCCTGCTGACTGACTGGAAAGCTTGCGTGGGCGGGGTGCTTCTAAACTTCGAACGGATGATGGCCACGCACATTGTTCATGTGCGCACTTGCGGAAAGTTATTGCTTCATATGTTTTTCTTAAATTCATATCTCCTTCTTGGCGTGGCGATAAATTTTCTGGCGGGGTGGGCCGCCACCGAGAAATGTTACCAGAGGAAACTCTGCCCAAGCCTCCTCGGGAGAGCGGGAGGCTCCAGCCCCTGAGGCATAACTGGCAATGAGCGTTGCCACAACACACTCCTCCTCGCTCAGTCCCAGAGATGAAAAATCCAGTGTGGCAGACATAACAAAAACCCCGGAAAAGACAAAAAAATACAGGGAAAATTAAAGAAAAAGAAAAGAGAAAGCACACCTAACTGCTGCTGGCGTCTGTGTGGCTGGGTTATTCTGTCATGAACTGCCCACTCTCGGGGCAAACAGAAAACACCAAATGCAAGCAGTGAGTTTGCAAATTTAATAAGGCCACACATACAAAAACACACACACTACAGAACAGAAAGGTAACCTACGAGTTCCCAGCAGAACTGGACATATGAGGAGGGAGAAAAGAGAACTACGAATTCCCAGCAAAGTTAGACTTGCGATATTAGAGCACCACGGAGACGGGAACACCATCTCCGGACGAGAAGAGATGAATCAATGACCCAGCGATTATTAACAAACGGGGAAACAAGGTTTAAATAGGCAGTGAAAGTGATTACATGATTTGAACTAGCTGCGAGTCATTAAAGGAGACGGGACTGACAGCTTGACAGGAGCACCGCCCACTACAAGAGCAAAACCCGGAAGTGCCCCTGACAGCCGCAGCCCCGGAGAGAGAGAGAGAGAGAGGAGAGAGAGAGAGAGAGAGAGATTTTTTTGATTTTTCAACACACCTTTATTGTCACAAGTTCAACAGAAAAACACAACTAAAACAACTAAAAGAAGCAATGGAAAAGAAAAATGACTCACTGACAAGAAATCAAAGACACAAGTAACCAAACCAGGAAAACTAAAACAAAAAAACTTGCTTCTTACATCAGGATTATACCATAGGTAATTTTCCCCTCCTTAACACAACACAGGATGTGCTTAAAGCACCACATAGCCTCAAAGGTTTCAACATTTTGCATCAGATGATAGTAATTGTAATCAACCATTATTCGAGCCTTAATCATGTCAACCAGCATGTCTTTTACATTACAATCCAGTATTTGTTCAATTTTTCTTTTCCTACTAACATAAATAGCCATTTTAGCCTGACCCAGGATGAAATTTAAAAGTTCACTCTTTTTCTTAGTTCTCTGCCTATATGGAAAGCCCAAGATAAAAATCTGCAGGGAAAAGACTTCTCCAAACAGATAAAACAGCTTTCCCAAAAAAACAAACAACAAATGCAGTCTGTTACAGTCCAGAAAACAATGAAACACAGTCTTTTTCTGAGGACAAAAAGGACAAACCTCAACAACATTTGGGTTTAAAATGGAGATAAAAGCATTTACAGCTACAGCACCATGTAAAACTCACCATTGTAGGTCTCCAACCTTCTTAGTTAATGGTGGTTTATAGAGTGCTCTCCAGGCAGGCCTCACCTCTGAACCCAAACCCAAGTGTTTCCTCCATGGTGTATCAGCTCGACCTTTTAACTTATTTACATTTAAAACTTTCACCAAAAGTACATTTTTTTACCCGGAGAGTCACAAATGTTAATGTGTTCAGAGTTTAAAAACACACCAGTGCCATCTTTAAAATCAGGAGATAAAACACTAAAAGGAAAAGGCTCATCAGAAGTTCGCACAGAGTTTTTGCAGTGTAAAACAATAGCAGAGTGTTCTTCTGCAGACAGGCAGTCTCTCCAATCTTTCAGCAAGTTCATTATAGTTCTGAGTGAAGAAACGCCAAGAGCAGAGCACAGGGCAACAGCATTGTCCAAGTTAGGACCACATAAATTTACCAAGTGTCCCAGAGTTGTGACCTTTGCAGAAATGAACTTTTTTAAAACAGAAGGCCCTAAAGCATTGCCCACATCAAAACGGGTCCCGAACACAAGTGGTTCCTTTAAAAGCCAGAAAGGTGACAAGGAAGCCTGGGGAGAGTTCTTTTTAAAAAGTCCCCAGATTTTAAAAGCACTTTGGTAAAACTGGGGAAGTTCTGGGAGTTTTTGGCTCCTTAAGTCCATTAAAAACAGCGACTCCTCTAGTCCAAGCCCTCCACAGCGAGCCAGGACAGCCCTGGCAATAGGTCTCCACACAAGGTCGAGGGGGCCACTCAGCAGTCGCTGAATGAACTGCAGGCGGAAAACAGCCCCCCTGCTGGCCAGGTGGATGAGCCCTTGACCACCTTCTTCCCTCGGTAAAAACAGGATGCTCTGTGGAACCCAGTGAAGACGGTCCCAGAAAAAGTCCACGACTATAGATTGCACTCTGGCCAGCAAATTGGGTGGAGGGTCCAGACAAGACAGTCGATGCCACAGCATCGAAGCAATCAAGTTGATGATTAAAACACGACCTCTGAAGGACAAGTTTGGCAGAATCCATTTCCATTTTTTTAGTCTTCCTTCAACTTTTTCTAAAAAACACTCCCAATTTTTCCCAGTAAAAGTCTGATTTCCTAAGAACACACCAAGATATTTAAAACCACCTTGTGTCCACGAGAGGCCACCAGGTAGGGTAATTTTTTGTGGTCTCCCCCCCACCACAACAGCTTCACTCTTACCCCAATTCACTCTCGCTGAGGAGCACTCACCAAAAAGATTGACAGTTCTTAAAAGGTAGTCTACATCATTTTGATTTCTTGTAAAAACAACAACGTCATCAGCATAGGCAGACACTTTAAAAACAGAGTCAGAGTTGGGGACTTTAAAACCAGTGAGGCCTTGCCTTAGTTTACAAAGGAGGGGCTCAATGGCAAGAGAGTACAGCATACCTGAGAGGGGGCAGCCCTGTCGGACACCCCTCTCAACTTTGAAAGGAGCACTCAAACCACCATTAATCTTAAGAATACTCTCAATGTCTCTATACAAAGCCTGGATCATGGCGATGAACCCTGAGCTGAAACCAAAGGCCTCTAATGTCTGCCAAAGGTATGGATGTTCAACTCGGTCAAACGCCTTTTCTTGGTCTATTGAAATAAAACCAAGTTCTTTGACCAATGAGCTGGAGAGGTCCAAAACATCACGAATTAAAAAAATGTTGTCTGTAACCAACCTACCAGGTACACAGTAGGTCTGGTCTACATGTATGACCTGCTCCATCGCCTTCCTCAGTCTGGTAGCCAACACTTTGGAGAGAATTTTGTAGTCAGTACAGAGGAGGGCCACCGGACGCCAGTTTTTAATGTCTTTCAAGTCGCCTTTCTTTGGAAGGAGGGTGAGGACTGCTCTCCTACAACTTAGGGGCAGGTGACCCTTCCGCAGACTGTCAGACAGTACTTCCAGCAAGTCCTCACAGATCTCAGACCAGAACGCCTTGTAGAACTGCGATGGTAGACCATCTATCCCTGGGGCTTTTCCACACTGAAGAGACTGGACAGCCACTGCTAGTTCTTGCAGAGTGATCCCGCTCTCCAGCTCCGCATTCACGCTAGCCATCACCTTTGGCAAGTCCGTCAAAAAATGACTCAGTGCATGTGGATTCTCAACAAATTCTTTCTTAAAGAGATCCTTGTAGAAAGCAACTGCAAAACGACGGATCTCCGCAGACTCATGGATTGGCCGCCCGTCCTCGGAGCTAAGAGAGTGGATCATCCTCCTCTGACCATTCTTCCTCTCCAAACCAAAGAAAAAATGAGGTGGAGCGTCCATTAGTGCGATGTTCTGGAACCTACTGCGTACCACAGCGCCCCTGGCAGCCACACCCAGTAGGTCAGTTAAAACAGACTTTTTGCCATTGAGGGCCTCAAAATGTCCTCTTTCTCCTGTGGAGCCTGCCAAAGACTGCAGCTCCACTACTTCTCTCTCCAGGTCCCTGACAGACCTGGCCAAGTCTCCAGAGACATTGCGAGTGTACTGTAGGCACAGATTCTTTATTTGGCTCTTCCCTACATCCCACCACTGCTGCAAAGAACTAAAATTTGATTTTGTTAATTTAAAATTACTCCAAAAAAACATAAAAGCAGTTTTAAAACTGTTATCCGATAAAAGTGATGTGTTAAAATGCCAGTATGCACTACTGCACTTTATATTCTTGATAAAAACACAACACTGAACCAGGGAATGATCTGTGAAGCAAACAGGGACTATAAAAGCACTTTTAAAAATGCTAAAATGGTGCTTAAAACTGTAAACCCTATCCAGTCTAGCTAAGGACAGAATATTGTCCTTTCTATGGCTCCATGTGTACTGTCTAGCCTTGCCATGAAAATTTCTCCACACATCACACAGATCATGAGCTTCTATGAGACCTTTTAAAACTCTCTTGGATGCAGCATGTGGCTCTGGGTGATTCCTATCCATAAGAGGATTTTCTGTACAATTAAAATCACCTCCCACAAATAAAAAGTCATCATTACTGCAATTTTTGATTGTGTCATCTAAAATATTTAAAAAGGCCAATCTTTCTGTGCCTACGGTTGGAGCATACACATTTATAAAAACAACTTTCACATTCTCAAAAACAGCTCGAACTTTTAAAATGTGGCCTGCAATTATCTCATCAATGTCATAAGAAAGTGGAATAAAATCTCGAGAAAATAAAATACCCACTCCACCACTACTGCTGCTTTTATGACTAAGAATAATTTCCCCTCGAAATTCCCTCCTCCAGTCAGCAGCATTGTCCTCAGAACTATGAGTCTCCTGAACAAACAGAACATTAATTTTCTTGCATTCTGCAAGAGTAAAAACACACGCTCGCTTGGACATTTCTCTTGCTCCATTGATGTTGAGTGTGCCAAAATTAAAACTGCACATGCATATAAGAGGGCAAAACCAATACAAAAACAGAAAAGAAAGAATGAGCGATAAAAGACTAATCATCCTGGGCAATTTGGTTCTTAACTTTTAGCACAAGCTTTTTTAGTCTGTAGATCTCCTAATCAGTGAAACTTTCCTGCTCAAGCTCTCCCCTATTTTTCATGTAGACCCGAGCAGAGTCAACAAAGCGTTTTAGATCGGGGAAGAAATTTTCAACTTTAACCATTCTGGATCCCTTAGTGTCCTGCAAAAACTTCTGTATTTTTGTGAAGGGGTAACCGCCCCCACTGGCCACATCATCACTGCTTTCACCATCACTCTCTATCTCAGACCCAGCATAGGAATCGGGTTGAGATAGAGAAACCTCAGAACTGTCTTTGACAACCCTTTTTACTTTGCTCCTCTGCTGTTTGGTTTCCAAATTCTTTCGCTTGATTGAGATTTTACATAACTCTTCATCTAATTCAATGTCATCCTCATCCTCCAACACTGACTCAGCCACCCTGGTAGCTGTCTCTTCTTGTTTTTCACTCACCCTGTGCTGTGCTTTTATATTCATTTTTCTAGTCCCACCATCTACCTGGGCCTCATTTGGCTCATCTGTCTGACCCTCAGCGTGATCCCTCTCGGTAATCTCACCCTTGTCCACAATGTTGGTCTGTGCAGCAGCCCTGCGATGTGCTTTAACTTTTGCTGCGGTTTCATTTATGATCGACAGGCTGGCTGCGGAGGGCGGCAAAGCCGCCCCGCCGCCAGACGGCCTCGCGGCTTTGGCTGAAACGCCCGACGGCGCGGTAGCGCCGTCAGTCTCAGAGGGTGGCGAAGCCACTCCGCCGCCAGACGGCCCTGAGGCCGCACTAGCGGCCTCCCCTGAGTGATCACCTCCCACTCCCTGAGGGCATGATCGAATCAAGTGTCCCTCCATTCCGCAGCCAAAACACTTCATATTATCGGAGGTGACGTGGATGGTGTAATCAAAGCCGTCAATCCAGTATTTAAATACGAGGTTGAGGCTTTCCTCGCTATTCTTTAAAATCATGAGCACCTGTCGCCTAAAAGACATGACATGCTTTAAACGCGGGGACTTACAACCGAGAGGGATGTGCTTAATCGGGGACAAAAGCTGCCCGTGTCTCGACAGCTCCTTCTCCAACAGCTCATTCTTTAAAAATGGTGGGACATTTGAGATCGTAATTCTCTTCGCGGGATTTACCAGAGACAGAACAGGAACCAGAGTGTCTTTAATCACAACCCCGCTCTCCACTACCTGGTTAACTTTTTCCACACTATCGAGGAAGATCACCACGGCACTATTCATTCTCGAAGCTGATCTAACGCTTTCATAACCGACCAGCTCCCCCACAGCCAGACTGCACTCCTCCACTGAGCAGCTGACAGCCAGAGTAAGTTTGACAGCATGCCGGCGTGTCAGCTTCTCGAACCCGGAGCCTCGCTCCAAAACCATGCTGACCAGCAGAGCTGGCAGCAGAAACCCCTCTCCCAGAACGCCTACCCCACCCCAGCTACAGAAAACAACAAAAATTAAGATTATTTAGCAGAAAAAAAAACCTTAAACACAAAAAGACAGAGAAAAATTTGAGATAAATCACTCACGCTGTCACACGCTCTCAGCTCGCACTCACGACCACGCCCACTCAGAGAGAGAGAGAGAGAGAGAGAGAGAGAGAGAGAGAGAGAGAGAGAGAGAGAAAACACAGGATCAAAAGGAGCTGACAAAAATACCAATCAAAGATGAGAACTACAATAAGGGCAAATGATAAACTGAAGGATAAATACAGATACCACCAAATATAAAAATAACAAGACAGCAATGAATGTAAACAGGGTAATAAGGAGAACTAAGAAATAATACAAGGTATTTGCAAACCAACCAAGGATAAAATGACAGAAAGCTAAGAACTCAAAAATACAGCAAATATACAAATACGGAAAAAGACAATGAACAGAGCATGGTGGAACCCTCCGTGCTCAGATCATGACAGTAATGTGCTAATTTTTGGAGATACAGTACTGTTTTTACACAATATTATTTGAAAAAAGATTATTGCACCATAAATTATTTTCAACTTCACTAAGAATTACTGATTAAATGCTACGTATATATCTAATAAATACAGTATATTTTAGGTTCTTGTTTATCACTTCATTATACAAAGGCTGAAAATACTTTAGTTTTGCATAGAGGTGAGGTAAACCATTACTTTGTGAACAATAGATTTAATATTCAACAATAGATTTCATCTTCTACAGGTAACTGAAAGGGCACAAATGAATTCAGGCATCCAACATTTCACAAAATTTATTTATATATTTTAAACCAAAAATATAGCACATTTACAATCTAAAATGAACTGGAACTGACATATATGACTGCTGGAGCTTAATAGCAACAGCCATTTTTTTAAGCATGCGTAGCTAAAATGGATGAACATAAACAGACCATAAAAGTGTGATTCGGCATTTTTACAGAAAACACACAACAACTAACAGCAGTCAGTCCTTCCAATCTGAATTAAAAGTGTTGTCATAATTATGCTGTCAAAACTAGAGAGCTATCTGGTTTGATCACTGCTGTGTAGGGTTGCCACCTTCAATGCAGAAAAATAAAGGACACTCCCCCTCCCCCCCCCCCCCCCGCCCTGCCCCAAGGTGATGTGTGGGGCACTTGTTGTGGTTTATCATAACTCAATCATTGTTTAAATAAAGTATTAACATACAGTAGTATTTGTGGTAGAAATGTTTAGATAAGCTAGGATATTAAATATTTTTTACACAAATGTGTTTTGCTGTATGAAGTTTCTGCACTGCTTCACGCTGAACATAAGATGTGGGTTAGCTCTGCGCACACACACACACACCCCTTATCGCTTGGCAAACAATGGGCTGCTTTTGCCACATATAGCAGGGGGGAGGGTAGCTTGTGTTCAGGGTTGCGATAAGAGATAGGAGTATCAGCAGAATGCGCCTGGCCAGGCGACCTTGGTGAGGAAAAAGCCACTGTTTGGAGAAGACATCTGATGGAGTCAGCAATCTTGAAGAAGAGCGCCATTGTTCAGCACTACGCACCTGGCCAGCAGACCTTGGGGGAGAAAACAAATGATGGAGTCAGCATTCCTGAAGGAGGGAGCCATTGTCAGAAGGTTTGGGGAACGCCCCAGACCAGAAGAAATATGTACTCGAATTTATTGTTTTTTGGGGCTGTCTACAGATTGTTCGGGGACAGTCCACAGCTGAGATATTCTCTGCATGAGTCAAGAATAATAAATCAGATAAGTGTGAAATAGCATCTCTCTTGTGATTCTTAAATCTCTGATGCATTTCATATGGTTTTGCTGACTGTCCAATTTTTGAACACACTTTTACAGAGAGAAGGAAAAAGAGTTTTTACAACTTGGTGACCGCTGACGTAATTGGCCAGTTGGTCGACTACACTGGGATATCAGAGGTGACCGGACAAAAAGTTTTGCCTGTCTACTACAGACAATTTGGGGCCCCTGATCTCACGGGAGTTTGAATAGAAAATAAAGCTTTCATAGGTTATAGATACATAGAAAGTCTTAGGATTTTTATGTTATTAATGATACATGGAATGTTTTTATGTAAATAAGACTTTCACATGTAACTAATGATACATAGAAGGTCTTTATGCAAATAGGATTTTCATATGTTACTAATGATACGTGGAAAGTTTTGAGAGTTTTATATGACACCAAAACATACATAGGGAGTCTTGAGGTAAAACGAAGTTTTCATATGTTAATGGAAATAATGGGCATTTAAGGAATTTATGACATAACACAAGAATCTTAAGTAAAATCAAATAGTGAGTGAATTATGTCATTATATGGAATCTGGCACAATACAAGAACCTTAAGTACCATCAAATTGTGAGTAATTGTGTTTGGTCAGTTTGATAAAATCAGTTGGACTGATCTTTATATCACGCTATCAATGGTTTTGGTTCCAGACGGGGGGTCAAGGTAAATAGCTTCTGTTATAGAGTTAAGCTGCTGAAAAGCCCATAGCAATGAGCGGCAAAGGGAAAGACACGCACACACACAATTGTTTCTGCAGATATTGTGTACTCCATGTATGCTGTCATTGTTTTTTCTTTGTGAATACTGTGGGGATAAAATGTGTGGGTGGTTATCCTCTTATATCCCATTTTAAGACACGAAGAGTGGTGTAGGGTGAAGGGGTTAGCCCTAATCCCAAATTCCCATTTCTGGTTGTCTGGAATGAGACGCAGTGCATTGTGGGATTTGGGAATAAAGGCAAAAGCCCAGGGGAATGTAATATTTTTTCTGGTCTAACAGAAACAAAGAATTTGCAACCCACTGGTATTGCAGGCCATGTGCTCTACCGCCTGTGTTATTAGAACAACGGGTAGAAGCTTGTAGAGACTGCAATTCCCAGTAAGGAGTTGAAAATTCTGAGTTTGGACCCTAGGGGATTGTAAACATTTGCTAACTTTTTCTTCCCATAGTTTGTATAGGGTACCTGATAACTATGGCATTGTAAAAAACATTTTTTATTGCGAAGGAAATATGTGAAAAAGACAGAAGGCAATTGAGAGGCAGACAGAAAAAGGAGACAGAAAAGAGGGAGTCTTCAGCAGTTTCAGCAGTGGGTGTGGGAAGTGCAGGATCAGTGAAAAAATGTGTGTCTGATGGAGGAGTGAAGTTGTGTGTACACAGAAATCTGCCATAGACAACAGTGGCAGATTGATAGCGTGCCTTAGAAGAATTTACTGGCCAAAGATAAGAAAAAGGGCGGTAGAAGTGTGTGCACGCACACACACACACACACGTATACACACCCCACCCACACACATACACACACACGAGTGAAGAAAAAACTGTCAGAGAGAAAGAGGCTGAGGAGTGAGGGTGTTGTTTAAAGCCGCAGACACACAGCATTGTAAGACACATAACACAGACTGAAAAAAACCCCCACACAAATTAGATAACAAAAGACTTCAATTGAACTGACTGACAATTGAACCAGAAGTCTCCTATTTCTCAGTCAAGTAACAGGGAGAGTTGATGAGCAATTTTGACATACAAATACCAATAAGTAAACAAATAAATAATTGAGAAAAATAATATAATTAATGAATAAACATTAAATAGAATATAGCAAACTAGTAAAAAGAAATAGAGTTTTTGATGGCTGTCAAATAGCTGACTCTGAGCCACATCAGTTCATTAAGCAATACTCAAGGATTTTTAGATAACAGCTAACAGAATTAAAAAGAAACAAAATTAAAACTTAATACCAATAATAATGGATGACAGGAGCTGTCAAATTATATACAGATAAATTAATGAATAAATTGACATATAAAAATAAATGCAAAAACTACTGCAAAAAATTACGATGAGTTGTCAGTGGCTTGGGTCATAATCACTATAAATTCAATCATAATAATTATAATAATAAATAATAATAATAATATACAAGTAAGAACATTAATAATAGTAATGATAAGAAGGGAAAATAGGAATTTTTTGATAATCATGTGCTTTTCTTGTGGTGTTACATAAAATATCATCATAGGAAACTGTGAAAGAGAAAAATCATATGCTTTAAAACTTATGATTCTTCCCACAATTCATAGTGCTAAAAAGAAAAGAAAGCTGAAGGAAAAAAGAGGACTAACACCAACAGAGTCACTGGATCAACGCAAACACTTTTCTCACAGTGAGGAGGAGAAGGAGTTCCCCAGTAAACTGGAGATAGCTGCCACCTCCACCCCCTTACCAAAACTAGAAACAGAAAATGGGAAGGATGATTTAGGGGCTGCAATGAACAAATTACCAAGATCTTTAGCAGACGCTAGAGCTAGTCCACAAAATTTATCTGTTTCTGGGGGAAACGCCCCTAAGAAAATCACTGACTACACCAACAGAAATACATTACCACCCCCAGGCACACAAAAACAGTGGAAATATGATAATTGTGGGTTAACAACAGAAAATTTGACCGAAAAAGCACCACAACATACGTGTTTACAAGTAGGAACCATATCTAAAGTAGATTACAGGAACATGCCCATGATAGCTACTGAAACTGGGGCAACACAATGTTCAGAATGGTCCTTAAAGGACCTTAAAGGCATATGTGTCACATTGCTTCCACTGACCTCTGGAGCATCCCCGTGGATCAGAGCCATGCAGAAGGCCACAGCTGGTTGCCGTTGGTGTTTAGCAGATGTCAGGAGAATAGCAGCCACACACACCTCAGAGGCCTCTGTGCTCAAGCACATAGAGGAAGAGGCTGGCACCACAAATGAGCCTGATTAGGCTCCATTTAGACAACACAGTGATAACATTTTTGCAGTAATGAGAGGATCTCACTAGTGCTGAACTAACACATATTCCTATGAAAAAAGGTGAGGAAGCAGGTGCCTATATGGACAGGTGTTTGGTTCTTGGAACTGATATGACTGGAGAAAATCCACGCAATAATGCAACTACACAGGCGGTATTCCACAATGTTGTTCAGACATCAGTCCCACAACCTGTTAGAGCCACTCTGAAAGCAGTTGTGGGTTTAAACACCCGCCCCTGGGCAGAATGGCTGTCCCATGTGCATCACTATGTGAGACAATACAATAAAAAAAACAAGATGAAAAAGAGACAGAAATAGCACATCTATGTAATCAGCTGATAATATTAACGGCAACTAGGGATGAAGTGAAAAACAAAACAAAAACATAAAAATACTGTACAGGCTCCAGCCGTTACAGTGACAACCCCTCAGGCCATTATTGGTCCCGTCCCTTCTGAACCCTTTGTGGCACCCCAACAATGGTATCCACGCCCACCACAATGAGGGTGTGGAAGAGGTGGATACAGGGGAGGCATGAGACCAGCATCAGACCCACCCAGTGACATGTGCCTGCCGTGTGGCAAAAGAAGCCATTGGGCTTGTAGTTGTAGAGCTCCATCTACTGGCAGAGGAACTGTCTGGTCAAACTATGCACCCACCCCACCTCCAGCACCCAGAGTGTGGTCAGATCAGCCACAGCAGACACAACTGCCTCAGCAATCACACATGGCTCCCAATCATAGCATGATGCCTAGTCAACAATGACGAGAAAGCCCCACAGAGGGGATGGCACTTTCTGATCCAGTGCTATCCTTCACAGTGGGAGACAAGACTTATGAAGTTATGGTGGACACAGGGGCTCACTTTTCATCAATATCAACTTCTCTACCCCTGTCCACTAATTATACATCGGCGGTTGTCATCTCTGTGACCCCGAAGCGTCTCCTTTTCTCAGTACCATTGAACTGTTCACTGACTGGACTGGATTTTGTCCACTCTTTTCTGTATTCTCCAGACTGTCTGGTAAACCTTCTGGGAAGAGACGTGCTGTTAAAAGTGAGGGCACACATCTATTTTGCTTCTACTGGAACTGTTGTGTGTCTACCAGATAGGACTATGCTCCAGTGCACATCAGATTTGTCTACTTCTCTAAAATGCTCCACAGCTGCAAATACAGGAAGCAGACACAGAGGAAGATCAAACCTCTTTTGCAACTGTGTGGTGGCTGCAGATGAATGATGTCAGCCCTGACAAAAATCAACTGATGGACAAATATATTTCATGGGCTCCATGGATTGACTCTGTTCGACCTTATGACCCCCCACATGATCCACTCCACTGCACAATGAACTATTCACTTGATGATCAGGAACTGTATGATGATCAGTGGGAGACTTTGATGGGGGTACAGGGCTTGGTGTGCAAAAGACATTTATGTGGTTCCACAAGGAGTTGCTGCTTCAGTTTTTTTGGACAAAGACTTGTTGTCTCTGCATGCCCTCTCGGTTATGCTGGGGGTGTCCACAGGGGAGGAGGCAAGGGCATTGGGACCAATGGTGAAAAACTGTCTTAGGTTGACTGATTGGGTTGTCACACACAATATAGGGACCTACATTACTCACCATCTGCTGATTGCTATCGTATCTCATGCAATGCCATGATTCAGGCCACTCCACAAACACTGCAACTAGACAGAACACATGGCAGAGAACACTCACCATTCAGATTCTTGTGCACTTTTGGACGCTCTGCCCCCCACTCTGTGGTCAGATGGCTCTGCAGACGTTGCCCTGATTACCTGTTCACCAGTCAAAATCTCACTGAAAGCAAATGCCCAACCTATATGGAGAGCACAGTATCCTCTCACAAAAAGAGAAGGAGACAGGCATAGCAGGAACAATAAAGGGTCTTCTCCAAGCAGGGGTTCCAGTGCCAACACAGTCCCCATGAAACACACCAATTCTTCCTGTAGAGAAGCCTGGTAAAATGGACTACAGGATGGTCCATGACGAACTACACTGTTCCAAATTCTTACCTGCTCTTGAATAGCATTACACCACAGCACACATTTTTTTTACTGTGGTGGACATTTCTAATGCTTTTTTCAGCATTCCTCTACATGCAGACAGCAGGCTACCACAAGGTTTTGTTGACTCACCAGCCATTTTTAATCACATACTGCGACAACATTTGCAGAGTTTATTCCTGCCCCCTGTTACATTGTTGTTGCAGTATGCTGATGATTTGCTATTAGCAGGCCCTGCTACTGCCTCTGTGCTTTCAGCCATAGTGATCCTCTTGAAACATCTTTACCAGAAAGGCTACAAACTGAGCTGCAAAAAGGTACAGTGCTGTCACCCCAGAGTTCATTATTTGGGCAGGCTAATCACATTTGGCGATTCCGCGGTGTCTCCATCACAAAGGTCATCAATTCGCTCACATCCTAAACCACACACTGTGAGGGAAATGATGTCATTTTTGGGTCTTACCGGATACAGCAGAAATTTCGTCCCAAATTACAATGCTCTCATTCAACCCCTGCACGATCTTCTTAAAGAAGCAGGACACAAAAATCTCACATTACCATTGCAATGGATGACTTCAGCTGAGGGTGTGTTCATTCATTCATTCATTCATTCATCTTCTTCCGCTTAATCCTTTTCAGGTAGTAGGGGGGGCTGGAGCCTATCCCAGCATCTTTGGGCGAGAGGCAGGGTACACCCTGGACAGATTGCCAGTCCATCGCAAGGCCAACACAGAGAGACATAGACAACCATTCACTCTCACAGTCATACCTAAGGACAATTTAGAATCCCCAGTTTGATGCCAATGTTCACTGAACTAAAACAATTGATGTCACATGTGTGTTCACTCAAACCACCTGATTACGCTTCCCCATTTCATTTGGACATTTCTGAACAGCACGGAATTGTAAATGCCATGCTGTATCAGAAGGGGGAAGGTTCAGGGTCAAGGTCAGTTCTAATGTACTGTCATGAACCAGTGCGGTGTTGTCCTGTAGGCTCAGTTCTGACGTTCTCTGTGGCTCAGGTATTGGGTTATTTATGTGTTGTGTTATCTTTTGAGTTCTTGTTGTTTTTATGTCTCTGTTCCTTTTCTTTTCTGTGCCTGTAGCCACTGCTCTGGCCGGCGGCTGTTAGGCAGCCTCCTTGACCCACATTCGTGTGGGTGTTGTCTAGCACTCGCCAGTCCAACCACGCCTCCTCTCTCTTGACAGCCAGCTGATTCCTCCCCGGTAATTGTCATTCCCGCACCTCGCCCAGGTGTGCCCAATTTGTGGAGCCAGCAATGCTTGTACTTTGGTGGCCTTTGCCAGTCAAGCATTGCTGGACCATTGTGCTTAATCATATGGTTGTTAATCGTCATATGAATGTAGCATATGACGGCTTCGGACTCCCTAACGAGGGAGTCGGAAGCTGCACTGTCGCCGTTCCCCTCAGTGTGGTTTCTGGTTGTGTGTGCACGCGGGATATACTTTTTCGGACTGTTCCTGTGTTGAGTACAAACTGTTTAGCGTTTCCCCTTGCAGTGGTGCTGCTACGCTTTGGCACTTGCCCAGTTTCTTCCTCCTGTATCAGTTGAGCGTCCTGGAGGACTCTACGTCACGGTACACTGTGGTCTGCCTGCTGCATGTATCGTGCGAGTCCCTTTAGTGTACACTGTAGCCTTTTTGTAAGTCTTTATTTTTGGAACTGTTGTCCTTTGTATTAATATATGTGTTTGTGGTGTAACTAGCGTTTAAATCCATTCTTCCTTCCCCTCCTCTGGCGCTGCGTAAAAGAGCACGGGGAGTATTATGACAATGTACTACAGTTCAACATTAGATAACATAAAAAGAGGACATCCACCGTGCACATGTCATGTTGCCGCGATAGCCAAAGAATTGGAGAAAATTTCTCACATTACCATGCAACACACTGTGATTGTGCACACAATGCATGGAGTAGCTTCATATCTACAAAGTGTGCTGTTCACACTCTTAGCCAAAAGAACTCAAAGGTTGAAAAGAATACTACAAGCACCAAATGTCATTTACATAAGTGAAGACACAAACATGGCAGAGGACATGCTCACAGGTGAACCTCATGACTGTTGTGCAATTATGGAAACAGACATGAAAGCTGTGCCAAATCTCCAAGCAAATGAACTTGAACATCCAAATTTGAATCTTTTTTGTGATGGATGTTGCTACAGGAAAACAGATGGATCTTTGAGTGCTTCATATGCAGTTGTAAAATATGATGAAGAGACAGGGACATTTCAACCTGTAGAGGTAGGAATGGTAGACCAGCCTGCCTCTGCTCAAAAAGCTGAAATTGCAGCCCTCACTAAAGCATGTCAATATGCAAAACAACAAGAGGCAAACAAATACACTGATTCACCTTATGCTTACCAGGCTGCACATGTTGATTTGCCACATTGGAAAAGAAAAGGATTCCTCACTTCAACTAACACACTGATTAGACACCTAACTGAAATGGTTGAGCTGTTGGAGGCCATGGGTCAGCCAAAGAGGGTAGCAATTTTGAAGTGCAAAGAACATTAAAAAGGAAATGCTATTGTAGCCAAAGGAAATGAAGCTGCTGATTTGGCTGCTAAGCAAGCAGGTGACTATGCTACCCAGGCAAATATGATGGTACAGAAAGAAGATCAGAAGTACATGGAATTGGGTGAGGAGGAAATCAAGCAGCTACAGGAGAGAGCAAGTCCTGAAGAAAAGAGTAGATGGATAGAGAAAGGAGCAAGGAACGGTGAAGAAGGTTTGTGGAGATCAACTGATGGAGCGCTAGTAGCCCCAACTAAGGTGTTGTTGTGTAAAGAAACACACTTGAAATGCCATGTCTCAAAAACAAAAATCTCTGCTTTGACTGAAGCACATTGGTGACATCCACATTTGGCTGAGGTTGCAGAACTAGTTGTTTCTGAATGTGAAGCATGCCAAAAGTTCAATCCCAAACGCACATTAAAGGCTTCTGTGGGAGCCTTTCCAGCCCCTAAAGGGCTATGGAAAGCCAGTGTGATTGACTTTACAGACATGGGCCCAGAAAACAGATACACAGGCTACAGATATCTGTTGGTGTGTGTGGACACATTTTCAAGATGGGTCGAGGCTAAAGCATGTAAAACAGAAAGTGCAAAGGAAGTGATTAAATAGCTGACTGAGGAAGTGATTCCTAAGCATGGGTTTCCAGGAGTGATCAGATCAGACAATGGCAGACATTTTGCAAATAAACATTTGAAGGAAACTGAATGTGTCTTAAGCTTAAGACATAAGTTTGGTTCTGTGGTGCATCCATCCTCCCAAGGGTGAGTTGAAAGAGCAAATGATACACTGAAAAGAATGCTAGCCAAACAATGCATGGGGACAGGCATGAAATAGGTTGATGCACTCCATTAGCACTGATGGCAATGCATCTACCCCCAACAGACGTGCTGCCTGACTCCTTATGAGCTGCTAACAGGGAGGAAGATGCCTGGACCATTTGTTGATTCACTTTTGACTCCTAGAAACAGTCAAGCTGTAGAACTGACACAGTATTTCAAAAGTCTAAAGAAAATAACTGAAGCTCTCTCAACAGGTTCCGGACATTCTCAACAAGGAGACGCCGGCCCATTGGAACCCGGTGACTAAATACTGGATATGTACCTGATGCTTTTACTGCATGGTTGCAGATAATATTTGGACGTTGGGCAGGTGTGGTACGCTCAGTAATTCTGATTAAAGTTATCTTGCTAGTAGTAGCCACAGTTACATGGACAAAATTTCTTCAATCTGATTACAATTCAGATCAGAACTTTACTGTTTACATGGATCCTGAAAAAGCTGATCTGATTAGGACATGCGTTTCCATGTGTCACACGTTTGAACAGACTAAATCATTTTGACATGCACACGTCGACATTTCAACATTCCGAAAATAGTAGAAGAAGAAGCAGCTTCCGATGTAAGCAAGCCACACTTCGTGTCTCTTTTTGAAATGGACCTGTATTGTGTTATTCAGACTGTACTTTTGCTTCTGCTGGTCTCTGTAATGAAGCTACAAGTACATACTGTACTTCTGCATATGACAAACAGAGGGAGACAGCAGGACGATACAGACTAGTTTTGTTTTACTCCCACTATGTCTTCCGCTAGCTGCTGTAAAGGCGGAAATACGTCACGTCGACGTGTGGCTGATGTACAGACATGCACAGTAATCATATTTTCTGCCCAACCTTCGGAAAAAGTGTTTTCATGTGCGCCATTCGGATTAACTATCGGCATAACCCACCTGTGTCAATCGGAATGAAATTTTGATCCGAATGAGAGTGATCAGGTCAGAATATTCAGACTGGCATGTTTACATGAAGCATTTTTATTCCGATCAGGCTTTTAATCCGGTTACTTGTGTCCATGTAAACATGGTCAGTGATACTCATAGTGGGCTGCGGCTGTATCCCATGTCTTAGAACATTGCTGGAAAGGTGCATAACCACTACCCTGTCCAAAGAGCCAGCCCAAAGGATGATGGCTCAAGTCCACCGTCTCTCCTCCATGACAATGACCACTGTGAATCTGGGAATGACAGTGAAGAAGGAGAGGCTATTGTTTGAAATGTATATATTAAGTCTTTCTGCTATCCACTTTTCTGTCCACTGTACACACATCCAACACCACACTCATGCATATGAATCTACATGAAAAAGGGGGTGCACTGACGGTACCCCCCTACAGTGGGCTATGTGCTCGTAACCACTGGCCCCTTCTTATTTCTTGTGCTTTTTTATAGGTATCATCAAAATACTGTGCTATTTGCGGTCATGTAGTCAGAATAGATGTGAAGGTTTAAAGCTCTGTTGTACGGCAGGCCTTGAGGCCCAGATACAGCATACATGGACAGTAATATCTTCTGACTTGAAATGTTTTGCTTTGCTTATTTATCATTTATCCATTTTGCTGTGACTTAATTCATTGATAAAAGCTATGTTAAAGGTCACCAGGCAAAGGGGCCGGTATGAGAACTTTTGCCTGTAAATATGCATCAATGAATAAAAGAAATGCATAAATATTGCTTAATGACATATATCTACCAACAGGTTTTTCGCTCGTGCCATAATCAATGAATAAAGCATATCCAGGGTCTGTGTGTTAATGTGCCTGCTTTAAGGTGTCGGCTCAATTCTGTGGTAGAAATGTTTAGATAAGCTAAGATATTAAATATTTTTTACACAAATGTGCTTTGCTGTATGAAGTTTCTGCACTGTTCCATGCTGAACATAAGATATGGGTTAGCTCTGTACACACACACACACCCCTTATCGGTTGGCAAACAATGAGCTGCTTTTGCTCACACATAGCGGGGGGAGGTTAGCTTGTGTTCAGGGCTGCATTAAGAGATAGGAGTATCAGCAGGATGTGCCTGGCCAGGCGACCTTGCTGAGGAAAAGAGAGCCACTGTTTGGAGAAGACATCTGATGGAGTCAGCAGTCTTGAAAAAGAGAGCCATTGTTCAGCACGACGCACCTGGCCAGCTGACCTTGAGGGAGAAAACAACTGATGGAGTCAGCATTCCTGAAGGAGGGAGCTGTTGTCGGAAGGTTTGGGGAACGCCCCAGACCAGAAGAAATATGTACTCGAATTTATCCACAGCTCGTCTCACATCTCCACGACACTTCACATCACAAGGCATGACATTTCACATCACAATACATTCACCCTTGACCCCCACAGCTCCTTCTTCTTGCCAAACTCCCCATGATCTCCTTGCTATTGTCCACCTCTCTTTCTTCTCTGCATCCTGACTGGGACGCTGTCTGCCGACTCACCCAAGGTCCTACACCCCCCCCCCCCCCGCCCCAGACAGAGTTTCAGTCCACATGCCTTTTGGGCTTCAGTCTCCTCCCATGTCTGCTGTAACCGGGGTTTCTGTGCCGGCGGGGGGCTGCTGGAGGTGTGTCTGACTGCGGGTGGGCTGTGGCAAGGGGGGGGGGGGAACTCCGCTTTGCCCGTGTGGCTGTCCTGGTGAATCGTTTGCCTGGGGAGCTCTCCGTGGGGGTCTTCCACGTTGAGGGGCCCGAGCCAGCAGCACTTGCTCGTCCGCCACCACAAAGGCGGGCTTAAGTCTGTCTATGCATATTTTCTCCCGACGCCCTCCAAAATCTACCAAAAAATGCTTGTCCCCTGTTTCCAGCACTCTGAATGGGCCATCATAGGGTGGGCGCAATGGAGAGCGATGGGCATTGTGCCTGACGAACACGAACCCCGCGTTCTTCAAAGTTTTCGGCACGAAAGTGCATGGAAAACAGTGATGAGCCAGGCCGGGCAGCGTGCCTGTGCCTGCACTCTGTTGCAAACGCTGAGACGGGCAGTTGTCTGGCGCGGGATTATCTGGCAAAAATTCCACAGGAAGGCACAGTGGCTGAGAAAAAACAAGCTCTGCCAGGGAAGCCTCCAAATCCTCTTTTGGTGCGGAACACAACCCCAATAAAACCCACGGCAACGGGTCTACCCAATTTGCATCCGTAAGCGAAGCCCTGAGCGCCGCTTTCAGTGACCTATGAAAACGCTCGCATAACCCATTGGCCTGTGGGTTGTACGCGGTTGTGCGATGAATTGCGACACCCAGGCTGCGGGTCATCGCGGACCACAGGTCGGAAACAAACTGCAGGCCCCTATCGGACGTGACGTCCGATGGGATTCAAAAACGCGCCACCCATGTTGTCAAAAAAGCACGCGCCACATCCGCGGACGTGGTTGCCGCCAGCGGGACTGCTTCTGGCCAGCGTGTGGTGCGGTCCACCACTGTCAGGAGGTGCGTGCACCCCTGCGACGGCGGGAGGGGGCCCACGAGGTCCACGTGAAAGTGGTTGAATCTTTTAGCCGGTATACTAAACGGCTCTAAAGGAGCCTTCGTGTGTCTGTGTACTTTGGCTCGTTGGCACGCTACACAGGCTGCAGCCCACTCTTTCACTTGTTTGCGCAGGCCTGGCCACACAAATTTCACTCCCACCATTTTGACTGACGCGCGCACTCCTGGGTGCGACAGAGCGTGAACTGACTCGAACACACGGCAGCGCCACGTGACCGGGACCACCGGGAGCGGGCATCCCGTGGAGACGTCGCAGATTGGGGGGGGGGGCTGCCGTCTTGCGGTACTCTGCTCTCCAGCCTTAATCCTGTTGGTCCAGACTGGAGCGCGCGCACATCTGTATCGCCAACCTGCTCTGCGGCCATGGCTGTATAATCTATCCCTACACAGACCAGGGCCACCACCGCATGTGAGAGGCAGTCCGCCACCACATTCAGTTTACCCGACACATGCTGAATATCGGTTGTAAACTCTGAGATCGCGGCCAGCTGCCTCTGCTGCCGGCCCAACCAAGGTTCCGAAACCTTGGCCATCGCAAACGTCAGCGGCTTGTGGTCCACAAACGCGGTGAAGTTGCGCCCTTCCAGCCAGAACTGGAAGTGGCGTATGGCCAGGTGGAGAGCCAGTAACTCTCTGTCGAATGCGCTGTATTTACACTCACTGTCGTGCAAAGCCCTGCTGAAAAAAGCGAGCGGCTGCTAAGAACCGGCAACACGTTGCTCCACGACGGCCCCTATGGCCATGTCCGAGGCGTCGGTGGTGAGCGCTATCCGGGCTGCCGGGTCTGGGTGCGCCAACAGTGCGGCATTTGCCAGGGCTGCTTTAACCTTAGAGAACGCCTGCTCTCGCTCCGGAGTCCATTCGACTCCCTCTGCGGGTTTCCGTCTCTTGAGCGCGGCGAACAATGACTGCATGAGTTGAGCTGCGCGGGGGAGGAAACGGTTATAAAAGTTAACCATCCCCCAAAATTCTTGCAGCGCCCTGACCGTCTGAGGCCGGGAAAAATTCGCTACAGCGCGCACCTTATCAGGCAAGGGTATCGCTCCCTCCGGTGAGACGCGGTGCCCCAGAAAATCAATCTGCGTCACGCTGAACTGGCTCCTCTAACCTCTGGAAAACCGTCCTGAGGTGGGTTACGTGTTTGTCCTCAGATGCACTGGCTACCAGGATATCATCCAGGTAGACAAACACAAACGGGAGATTGCGCAGCACCGCGTCCATCATGCACTGGAACGTCTGTGCCGCTCCTTTTAACCCGAATGGCATGCGCAGGAACTCCAACAAGCCGAATGGAGTTATTACCGCTGTTTTGGGTATGTCCTCCGCACGCACTGGGACCTGGTGGTAACCGCGGACCAGGTCTATTTTAGAAAAAATGCGTGTTCCGGCGAGGTGAACGGAAAAATCCTGAATGTGGGGAATCAGATAGCGGTCGTGTGCTGTGGCGTTATTCAACCTGCGGAAATCCCCGCACGGGTGCCACGACCCCTCAGCCTTAGGGACCATGTGTAGCGGGGATGCCCATGGGCTGTTCGAACGCCTGATGATGCCCAACCTTTCCAGGTTGGCAAACTCCTCGCGCGCTTTGGCCAGTTTAGCTGCGTCCAAGCGCCGAGGTCGTGCGAAAACGGGCAGCCCGGTGGTGGTTATAAAGTACTCCACCCCGTGTTTAGCGATGGCCGCTGAAAACGTCGGGACCGTGAGTGCTGGAAACTGAGTGAGCAGTGTGTGGAACTTACCGCCTGGAGCTGTGATGCTGGCTTGTGTTACTGGCCCGGCCCCTCGAGCTGTACAGGGGAGAGAGTCAAAGGACAGTGCATTAACCAGGCGCCTGTTAGCAACGTCAACCAGTAAACCATATGCACCAAGAAAATCAACCCCCAGGATATGGTAATTCAGTGTTGCTATGACAAAAGTCCACTCGTATGTACGGCCGTGTAGAGATAAGATCAGTGTTCTCTCACCAAAGGTCTTAATTTCCGAGCCGTTTGCTGCCAACAGCCCGGGGCTGCTAGGTCCTGCCAGCCGGTCGGCGTAGGTCGGCAGGATGATGCTCTTCTGGGCTCTGGTGTCCACGAGGAAATGCCTCCCTGAGCGCGCGTCGGTCATGTAGAGCAGCTTGTTCTCTTCACCGGCGGTCGCAGCTGCTACCGACTGCCGGCCTTGGTGTTTCCCGAGCGCTTGAATTGACACGGTGGCGCACATCTGCGTGCGTTCTCTCCGAAGCGGCGGTGGTAGAAACAGAGCGTATCTCTCTGGCGCCCCTTGGCCCCCACTGCCGCTACCGTCGGTGGCTCCTCGCCTCCTCTGGTCGTCTCGCTGGGGTCCGACGCAGCCGCGTTGACTGTGAGGGCTCTGGTGGTGAGGATGATCCGGTCTGCCTCCTGGTCTAGCGCACGGTAGTCACGCACGGCCAGCGACGGCGAATTAGCCAGAACCGCTCTCGCCTCTGTTGGGAGATTCTGGAGGAAAAGGTGGGCAAACAGGAAATGCCCGTTGTCCGTGCCCATTAACGCCAACATCTTCTCCATCAGATCGACAGCCGAACCCTCTCCCAACTCGGAACGCCTCAGGAGCCTCTCTGCTCTCTCGCAGTCCGAGAGCGTGTAGCGTCGGGTCAGCGCCGTCTTGAGAGCTTCATATCTGTTGTGGGCTGTGGGGCTGGTCGAGCAGGCTCGCTACCTGTTGGGCTGTGCGAGCGTCCAGCGCTGCAACCACGTAGTAAAACTTGGTTTTATCTGCCGTTATTCCCCGGAGGGCGAACTGAGCCTCGGTGTGGTGGAACCAAGAGCGCGGGTTGTGCTGCCAGAAGTCTGGTAACTTGACTGAAACAGCGCACATGCTGCTGGGGTTCCAGTCCGGGCCGACTCCAGGGTTCCTGCCTCGTGTTCCATCATACGTCCAGGGTCACCAGTGTGGAGAGTGTGAAATGAGGAGGCAAGGTTACGAGCAGACGAAGTTTATTACACTCTCCCATCAGTCATAATCAAAAAGCATAAACAGCTAAGCACAGCTTCTCCTTTTACAGTGGTACCTCTGCTTACGAAATTAATTCGTTCTGGAAGTATTTTCGTAACGTGAAAATTCCGTAAGTAGAGACGCGTTTTACATGTAAATGCCCTAATCCGTTCCAAGCCCCCCAAAATTCGGACATAAATTTTTTATAAATCATAAAAATGCATCAAAACATGTAACAAATACATGTTACAATTAGATTACTGCACAATAAACATAAAATGAGAGTTGTACATAATTTTAAAAAACAAAGAATAAAGTAAAGAATAATAAAAATTATGTTCATTTACCGTTTAACTGCTATCGTCGTCGTCGTCACCTTTTGCCTTCTTTGGTTCATGTTCTCTCTCATCAGTGGTTTTTGCCTGACGTTTTGTGAAGAACCGATCCAAGGACGTTTGCTTTTGTCGGCTTTTAACAATCCTTCGGCTTCCTTTTGTTTTAATACCGTGCCGATCGTAGATGTATTACGGCCATATTCTTTGGCGAGATCAACCAAACGCATCCCTTTTTCATACCTTTCTATTATCTCTTGCTTTGTTTGTATGGACAAAAAACTCTCTTCTTCTTCTTTTCTCCTTTTCCACTTATCTCCATCACTTTCTTGGGGCCCATAGTGAATAAAAGTTAATACTGTACTGTACACACACGTAAAACTGCCCGAACTTCCCGAACACTTCGTGGCCAATGGGATACCAGGAAGATGCTAGGCGATAGCCAATGGCAGAGCAGCTACAAGTATGTTTACGTTCGGTAAACTACGGGAGCTGCGAGGAGCGCGTACTTTTTTGCCTTTCGTATCCTGAAATTTCTTTCGTAACAAGAGGCAATATTTTCCCGTTGAGGCGTGTCGTAACCTGAAAATTCCGTATGTACAGACGTTCGTAAGTAGAGGTACCACTGTATATCCACAGCTCGTCTCACATCTCCACGACACTTCACATCACAAAGCATGACATTTCACATCACAATACATTCACCCTTGACCCCCCACAGCTCCTTCTTCCTGCCAAACTCCCCATGATCTCCTTGCTATTGTCCACCTCTCTTTCTTCTCTGCATCCTGACTGGGACGCTGTCTGCCGACTCACCCAAGGTCCTACAAAAACATCTTTGAGTGCCTTGTAAAGTGCTGTACAAATAAAATGTATTATTATTATTTTATTATTATTATTATTATTTAACATTAGAACTATACAACTTGGTTATCAACTTTTTTTCTATTTGTGTAGAGTACAACTTTGCAGTTTGCTGTGTACAGTACTTGTTGTCTTAGACGCTGTCAAGCCAATCATTGAGTTCTTCCTATTCACGTTGTACTTTTGCAAACGTTTGACTGATGCATGGGGTGGCCTATCAGGACAGTTGTCAAGCCGCTGCGGCTGCTGCTGATCCCGCCTGGCTATCTCTCACCCAATTATTCGTGAGTGATGACTTCACGATGACCAAAGAACTCTTTTGGTCTGTTTGTAAAAGTAAACAAATCAACCAACAACTACTGAGTAGGAGGGCAACATGCAGAATGTGGATGAGATGATACTGCGTTAAAGGCACCTAGTAAATACAGATCAAACTACGTCCTGTATTGATTCAATACAGGAAACATTGTTTTACTGTAAAAAAACAGGATGATGCTGTATTTTACAGGATGGGTGGCAACCCTACTGCTGTGCTACATTAGCATTACTGTCAATAATACTTTATGATATAGTTATTTTACAAATGTTTACCAGAGATGCGCATCAGAGAGGATTATGTTAAATTCACGATTCTATACCACAAGAGTCCTCGCCTTAACACACTGTCTGGCTCATAATCACCAAAGGTCTGAGATTTTAGCAGTCTGCAGTACATTGATGTTAGCCTCCAGGAAGTGCTGTTTATTTCTCTACCTGGCAATCGGTACGAGATTATAGTGAGTCAACAGTGAGCACGACCCCTACTAGCCAAGTGGCCAGAATCTCGTCTGTATCACCTTTAAAGGTGTCACTGATGGCACTTTTTTCTACATTTTAACAGCTCACATGTCTTAATGAAAAGTTTGAGACATATTTTTTTTGAACTTACTTTAATTGAGGGACTAGAACAAGGGTGACCGTTGGAGCACAGCTAGCTATTGTCCCATCACACTGCTTTCCATCCCCAGCAAGGTAACCACCGCTGTCATCCTGAGCCGAATCTGCCCCCTGCTCCTTGCCAAGTGCCGCCGCCAGCAGGCCGGCTTCATCCCTCGCCGGTCCACAACAGGCTGCATCCTTGCCTTGAGTGTCCTGGCGCAGCAACAGAGGTAGTATCGCCAACCTCTTTATGCAGCCTACGTCGACCTCAAAGCTCCTTTCAAATCCCTAGACAGGAACGCCCTCTGGCAACTCCTCCGTGGCATTGGAGTCCTGTCTAAGTACATACACATTCTCCAGGACCTCTACTCCAACACCACGCTGAGGGGGACTTGTCAGACCCTTTTGTCAGCACCTCAGGAGTTCAGCAGGGATGAGTCTCCGTGCAAAACCTCTTTAATGTTGCGGTTAACTACGGGGTCAAGAACGCGACAGAACACTGCCCCAATCTCAGAGTTGACTTCCACTCCCACTTCACAGACCTGTGCTATGCGGACGATGTGGTGCTTTTCACCACGCATATAGACATAATCACTGAGGCACTGGAGCTGCTTGCAGAGGAAGCATCACCCCTGGGCCTCACCATCAGCTGGGCAAAGACAAAGATCCAGTCACTGTCAGACTTCTTGCGAGCATCACCACCACAAGACATCACCATCAACAACGAGCCAGTTGAGACTGTCAACAACTTTGTCTGCCTCGGATCTAAGATCACCAGCTCCTGCTCATCAGACCCAGAGATTACTTGCCGCCTGCAGCTTTCTCGCAGTGCTTTCGACCACCTCCAGAGAGTCTGGCAGAGCGGGAAGATCTGCACGTCCACAAAGTTGTCAATTTTTAACACCTGTGTGAGCCCCATCCTCCTTTATGGGTCTGAGACCTGGATCCTCTCCACCACAACCACTCACCATCTGGATACATTCCACTGGACCTGCCTCCGTAACATCCTTGGCATCTGATGGTTCCACCACACCACAAACGATGAGGTCTACAGGAGGGCTGGCTGCCCCATCCCCATCTCCACCGTCATCAGAAGAGGGAGGCTGCGGCTCCTCGGCCAAGTGGCCAGGTTGGAAGATAGGACACCAGCCAAGCAAGCCCTCTCCACCAGCACCCGTCTGCCCCCCCCCCCCGGTGCGGGTGCCGACCCCGAGGTCGGCCCAGACTGTCCTGGACGACCCAAGTTGCAATGATAAGACCCCTGGCGGACCTCGCCCTAGCCCAAGATCGCCCTGCCTTCAGATGGTTGGCCGCAACAGTCACTTAAGTGGCCAGGCGAGGATTAAGTTAAGTTACTTTAATTATTTAATTACTGCAGCAAATATGTTTATTATTTTTCAACCTTTTCTGAAAACGGCCTGTTTTGAGTGTGGATATGTTTAACTCTTCAGACTGGATTCAGCTAACTTGTTAGCTTACTTGTGTCCATATGATTGACAGCTAGGCTGACCAATAATAAAGCAGCGGGCGGGTCTCAAGGACACATTGGACTGAGTTTACTATGGAAGTGATGCCCTGTGGCAAATTCGGAACAGTCAATTTTAGTTTTTGAAGTAAAAAATGATATAAGGGCTGTGTGTTTATTTTTTTAAGAGAAGTCAGTGCTTTGATATTTTTTTGATAATTACATGACCAACAGATGCCTTTCAGAAGGTTAAAACCTACAAAAATACAATTTTTCAGTCAATGACTCCTTTAAATGGACCTGCAGTTGCAGAAAGCAAGCATATTTGTCCACTCCCATGTTAGTAAGAGTATGAAAAAAACAATGACAAGTTCAAGGTACATTAGATTGGGGGGGGATTCACTTTCAACCGTGATTAACTGTGAATAGACGCAAAATTCTGGAGATTAGTCGTGATTAAAAGTTCTAATGATTGCCCAGCACTACCTATTTTATATCTTTAAAAAAATTTAAATCAGCAAAATAGTTTATGACTACAGTAAAAAAGTAGTGTTTTTCAAAGATCGATATTTGTTTCCAAGAGTCCAAGCAAACCTTACACAGAAGAAAAAGACACACAAAAGCACAAATTTATCCAACTGACAGTTGTGGGCTAATCATATGTTGAAATTGTGTGCCTCCTGTGCCCCCTTTGGAAACAGCTCTGAGATGATGGTGTTAATGACTGCGTCGTCGGCCTCCGTCGGTCTATGATGACCATAGAAGAGAATCCTAAACGTCTACTCTGCTGGAACAGCACCGCCTGTGGTTGAACAGGCCGATGCGCGAATGGCAGTCCCTGTCACACAGGTCGCACTTGTGGGTGGTCTCGCCACAGACGCTTCCTGCGGGTCCTTTTTTCATCTGCTGCAGCAGTCAGTCTCTCTTCACCCATCTTGAGCTGTCTGGTCAGGGTGCCTCTCCATTTGGAGCGGTCCATTGCAAGGTCCTCCCAGCGCTCTGTGTTGATCTCCAGGGCCTTCATGTCTCTCTTGCAGACGTCTCTAAAGCGCAGCTGTGGGCGGCCAACGTCTCTCCTGCCAGTTGCCAGTTCTCCATAGAGGACGTCTTTGGGGATTCTGCCATCCTCCATACGGTGAACGTGGCCTAGCCAGCGGAGCCTGCGCTGCCTGAGTAGAGTGAACATGGAGGGAAGGCCGGCGCGGGACAGAACTTCTGTGTTGGGCACTTTGTCCTACCAGGATATGTCCAGGATGTGGCGAATGCAGCGCAAGTGGAAGGAGTTCAGTCTCTTTTCCTGCCGGGCGTATGTTGTCCACGTCTCACTCCCATAGAGCAGTGTGCTGATGACACAGGCGTTGTACACTGCCATCTTCGTCTTGACAGAGAGTTTGGGATTCTCCCACACTCATGTGGTGAGGGGAGCGAGTGTGAAGGCTGATTTTCCAATCCTCTTGTTGATCTCTGTATCAAGGGAGAGGTTGTTGCTGATCGTGGACCCCAGGTACGTGAACTGATTCACGACCTCCAGCTCATAGTCGTCGATGGTGATGGTTGGTGGTGCTTCCATGCCTTGTGCCAAGACGTTAGTCTTCTTCAGGCTGATGGTAAGCCCGAAGTCCTTGCATGCCTGGGAGAAGCGGTCCATCAGGGTCTGAAGCTCCTGCTGTGTGTGGGTTGCGACTGCAGCGTCGTCTGCGAACAGCATGTCTCTGATTAGAGCCTCGCGTACTTTGGTTCTGGCTTTCAGGCGGGCGAGGTTGAAAAGCCTGCCGTCAGATCTTGTGTGCAGGTAGATTCCCTCTGTTGCTGTGCTGAAGGCATGCCTCAGGAGCATAGCAAAGAAAATCCCAAAGAGGGTTGGCGCAAGTACACAGCCCTGTTTCACTCCGCTGCGTATGTTGAATGGCTCTGAGACGTTGCCTTCGTGCTGCACTATCCCCTGCATGTTGGTGTGAAACGATTCAATGAGGCTTTGCAACTTTGGTGGGCATCCTATCTTTGGCAGGATCTTGAAAAGGCCCTCTCTGCTGACCAGATCAAACGCTTTGGTGAGGTCGATGAAGGCGATGTACAGGGGCATGTTCTGTTCTCTGCATTTCTCCTGGAGTTGGCGGATGGAGAATATCATGTCTACCGTTGATCGCTCAGCGCGGAAGCCACACTAAGACTCGGGGTAGACACGTTCGGCAAGCTTCTGTAGATGAACGAGAACAACTCGTGTGTAGACTTTGCCAACAATGCTGAGGAGGGAGATGCCCCTGTAGTTGTTGCAGTCGCTTCTCTCCCCTTTGTTTTTGTAGAGGGTGATGATCTTGGCGTCCCTCATGTCCTGTGGTACGGCACCTTCCTTCCAACACTGGCAGAGGACGTCATGCAATGGCAGCAGTAGGGCGGTCTTGCAGTGCTTGATCAGGTCAGGGGGTATGCCGTCGTTGCCGGGGGCCTTGCCAGCGGCCAAGCTATCAATGGCCTTGCTGAGTTCGTCGATGGTTGGCTCAGCGTCAAGTTCATCCATGGATGGCAGGCAGTCGATGGCATCAAGGGCTGACGGTGTTACGGTGTTCTGTTTGGAGTAGATGTCAGAGTAGTGTTCCACCCATCTCTCCATCTGCTTGTTCTTTTCTGTGATCATCTCCCCAGTGGAGGATTTGAGGGGGGCCGTCTTGCTCTGAGCCGGACCAAGTGCTTTCTTGATGCCATCGTACATACCACGGATGTTCCCTGTTATGGCAGCGGTTTGAATATCTTGGCTGAGCTGAGTCCAGTACTCGTTGGCACAGCGCCGAGCAGTCTGCTGAACTTTGCTTCTCGCAGCCCTGAGAATCTGGAGATTCTTCTCGTTTGGGTACTTCTTGTACTCAGCAAGTGCTGAGCACTTGGCTTCAATGACAGGGGTCATCTCGGTCAACTTGGCATCAAACCAGTCCTGTGACTTCGAGGTCTTCCTCCCAAAGGTAGCCAAGGCTGTGTGGTGGATGGTGTTTCGCAGCTCTTCCCACTTCTGCTTTGCAAATTCTCCTTCTTGTGGTACACCAAGTTCCTTCTCAAAGGTGGAGGCAAACTGCTCAACAAGTTCTGGTTGAGCCATCTTGCTGGTGTCAATCCGTGCCTTTCCAGGTTGTCTAGCATGATGGAATTTCTTCAGCTGCAGCTTGACCTTGCAACACACCAATGAATGGTCTGTGTCGCAATCTGCACTCTGGAACGAACGGGTGATTAGCACGTTCTTCAGTGAGGTACGCCTGGTCAGGATCAAGTCCAGCTGGTGCCAGTGCTTTGAGCGCGGATGTTGCCAGGAAACCTTGTGTTGGGGCTTGGTCTTGAAGAACGAGTTTGCGATGCACAGATTGTGATATGTGCAGAACTCGAGCAGCCGCTGTCCGTTGTCATTCATTCTGCCCACGCCAAAAGGTCCAAGACAGGAGGGCCAGGAGTTGTGGTCAGCACCCACTCTGGCATTGAAGTCTCCAAGGAGAATGAGTTGGGGATGATCCTGACAGTTGTTGCAAGATTCTCGTAGAACTCGTCTTTTGCTTCTGGTGTGGTTGTCGGTGTTGGGGCATACACACTGACGAGGGTGACTGGGCCTTGAGTGGTGTTAAGGCGGAGGGTGAGGAGTCGTGCAGAGCCAGTGCTGCTCGGTTCCACCATCTTCAGCAAGGTGTTCTTCACTGCGAAGCCCACTCTGTGTTCCCTGTTTTCATCACTGCCCTTTCTCTGCCAGTAGAACGTGTAGTCCTTCTCTCTCAGTGTGCCTGCATCAGCCAACCGTGTTTCCTGGAGAGTGGCGATATCCACTCCCAGTCTCTTCAGCTCATTATTGATGATGGCAGTCTTCCTGGTGTCGTTGATGTCCTTGAGGTTAGCAGCGAGTCCTGTCATCATAGTGCGGACGTTCCAGGTTCCCAGTTTTAGAGTTGGTCTCTTTTGTTTTATTGTCTTGCCTGGTGCGAAGGTTCTCAGCCTGCTGTTTGGACTTCTCCTCATCCCCATGCACCCAATGAGGAAAGCAAGCTGTGGCGGGACATCACCTTATTGGCTGGGGGCTGCCCAGCTTGAGGCGGGCGGTAGCTGTCCAGTGAGATCCGATGATCCCTCCCACCGTCGGGAATAACCCCTGGCGCCAAGCTCTACGCCAATTGAGCGGTGGCTTATAACCGGTAACTGTCATTCCCCGTGTTTTGTCTACGCCAAAGGCGAAGCTGGAGTGTCCTCTCCAGTGATCCGGTGTTCTACCTTCCAGCGTTGGGTGTTGGTAGGATTCAAGCCTGGGCAGGAAGATATGGAGGACAAGATGTTGCCCATGCAGCATGTCCCCCCTCTCCACGTCACTGATGAATCCAAAGGAGCAGCAGGGCTGCTACAGTTTGGCACCAGCGCCGTTGCAGGAGCTGCCAGAACGATGTTGAGCACAACATAGAACTGCCTTAGGGGCTCCGACTCCGGATTTTTCCTCAGGGTTGACTCCCGAAGCCTTTCCCGTGACCGGGTATGCCGCAAAGCAGTGGAGGTTTGAAATCAGGGTTTACCTTCCCCTAGATGGGCTACCTTCCCAGGTTGACGAGCCACCATCTACCCGAAGCATCTGGTTTTAAGGCGCCAGAGATCCGCCCTCGCCCCTTCTCCTATTAGTAAAAGCAGTTCCGCCGGGCTTAGAGACTAAACCACACGGGCAGGCTAGGAGTTGGACTTAGTTGTCAGAGGCTTTTCAAGACGCACGCCATAAAGAGCATTTTATGAGCACTGGGAGCTTAACCCCAGCGCCGCTCCTGGCTATGACAACCTTGGAACCAATGGTTGACTGCATTTAATGACTGCATTTCATTACATTTACAGGTGATAAGGACTCCACTCCCCACACCTGCTGAATGCTTAATGTCAGTGATGTAAAAGAAAATCACATGATGTTCTCTATGGATGATTGATAGTTACATAAAATATGCAAATGTTCATATTTGCAAAAGCATGCAGAAACTACAAAAAAAATCAATTTAATCAATTTATCCAATAGACCTTGTCCAGAGAAGGAAAAGTAAATCCAACACTCAGAATTTCACTGCATTCATAGGGGATGACTGTGTGGTTTTGCTGATGGTCTGTTTGTGTGTTGGGAACAGTGTTGGTGTAAACCTTTTTAGGTGTTTGGATAGGTTCACACATGTGTCCCAGTGATGGAAAATCCTCAAAAGCAGAGTAAGTGACCCACATAATGAGTGTTTGGCTGGGGAGGGAGAGGGACAGCACCAGACTCCGTCACCTCCTGCACCCTGTGCACAATTCTGCAGGCTCGCTGACACTCTGGCAAATGAAATGCCATCTGTTTGCACACAGAATGACAGCAAAAACTAACAGTTGACACAGGTTGCAGAGTGTTATGCAGCCCCTGCTCAGAAAGCCAAAGTTCTAGTTGCAGTAGACCCCAAATGAGAATGGGAAAACCCAACTAAAAAAAGTAGATATAGGGAGTGAGGTGAACGTTGTATCGGTTACAGTTATGTTTGGCCTGCTTACCTCTCTCTACTGAACTTGAGTGAGTGAAGGACTGCTGGCCTCTTCTGCCTCAGATTCCAGAGGTGGACGCTGTCATCAGCCAAAGCACTCACCAATACTCCCTGTCATAACAGAGGCATTTCATTTTATGCTGAAGGATTAACAAAGGAAAATCTGTGTAACTTCATTATAACAAGAGACATTTCCAAAAGATATCCACAGTGAGCATAATTTCTCTGTGCATGGCATGCATTAGTCAGACTGCATTCCCTAGAAACTCAGACTGATTTTAAATCAGAGAGCTTTCTCCCGGGTAACGATGATGATTCACAGGATGTGTGTGTGTGTGTGTGTGTGTGTGTGTGTGTGTGTGTCAGTGTGTGTGTGTGTGTGTGTGTGTGTGTGTCAGTGTGCACATGTGGGAGGCACTAAAAATCATCTCAGTCTCCTGAAGGGTTTGTTTGAGCTGCTGAGTCACAACCAAAAAGATGTACACACAAACAGCGAAGCATAAAGTTGTTTTTATGTGCACTTTGCAAAAATGCCCTTTTTTTAGAGGTAGGATGGGGTGCATAAATTCAGCGTTACTAAAATGTTTCTAGCTTGTCATTGCACACTTAAAGATGCTTTACTGATATACTATATATATAGTATCCTGTAGACTGACAGCTTAGCAGCAAATACGTAAATATTAACAATGATTCTTGCATCATCTCAAAAGCATGCATCTATAGTCAATACATAACCAATTATTTACCAAATGAACCAAACTTTACAGTGTGCCTCTTATTTTAATACAAAGACTATGCAACTGTGTTCACAAGTGTTATTAAGTCTTTTGGTTTGATTTAGCAAAAAATCTTCTCTTCTTTCTTTCAGAACAAAGTGATTTTTTTTTTAATTTCTTCCATTGTTTATAGTGTTTTTGAACACTGTGGGAAAAAAAATCCATTATATGTTTTGATCGTGTTATGTTCACAAAAATAAGAAAAAAAGCACCTACGCTTTTCATTTATATCAGCGTGTGCTTGTCCTTGGTGTACTTAATAAAATGATGCTTGACAGTACAGTAATGCCTTGAAGGAAACAAACAGTTTTTGCACAAGTTTGATGGGTTTAGAAAAAAAACTATTTGCAAGAGCTCTATGTTTTCTTGCTGTGCAGCTTGGAGTTTTGAAAGAATAATGTTTCACAGGCAGAAAAAAGTAATAAAATAATCTCTCTCTCTCTGTGTAGTTGCTCAAACACAAGCAGCCATGACATGCTGTCTTACACTAGCAAATGCTTGTCATCCTTGATCTGGACAGAGAGGAAGTGTCCAGAAGTTTTCCCACACTTCACTCAGGGCAAACCAAGTTTGAGATATGCATTTGTGTACATTGTACATTGCTTAAGAAACCTCTAATCATGCATTTTGGCAGGGAGCCCCACGCAATGTGGCTTTGACATTTACAACTGGGTCCACCATAAGGCTTCTTCCGTCTGCCTGAGTCTGTTCCATAAGCTCAGAAAACCCAGTCAATACTACTTGTGTGGTGAGCTGCATTGGTCCACCTAAGAGAAGTGAAATTCATTGGTCAAGAGAACAATGGGGACAGTAAAGACCATGCCACTGGAACTGCCTTCAGCATCTGAAGAGCAAGCCCCATCTTGCTCTGAAGATGAGGATTTTCCCGTGGACCACACAGACAGCTTGGAACTGTCACAAGGAAATGCATGGCTCGCTGACCAGTAGCTCTCCAAGGATGCTTTTTGTAAGGCTAACCCCCTCAGGAGCTGGATTCCCACCCTGAGGACGACAATGTGCTGCATATCGGCTTCAATACCCATGGCTCCTTTGAGAAGTGGGACTATACTTTTTCCAGTAAAAATAAATAAATAAATAAATGTTTTTTTTTAAAAGTTGCATGTATCTGAAAGATCAAGCTTTATCCACAACTTTGCACAAACAAAAAGTCAAGCATGTGCCACAGCTCTGCCTCACATCTGGCAAAATCTGATTCTCTGTCAATCTGCAGAGAAGTTCTCTGATTTCCAGCCCACATTTTTCTTCTTCTGAGCTTTGTTAAATCACCTTTCAGGTCTTGTTATTTAATGCTGGGGAAGATTTATAGATTTACCTCAGTTACCTTATAAATCCTAATAGATTAAAGTCATGTTTTTTCTGACTTACCTCATTGAAGAGAAACTGTAGCTGGATGACAGCTGCTCCACTCTCGTGCTGACAGTAGCACTCCACACCAGGACGACCAAACCTGAAAGGGTCTGAGTCAAGGAAAATAAACTACCAAAGTTTCACCAAAGGAATTCATCCAACGGACCAATCATGTTTTGCCCCTGACCAGCCCTTAATGTCTTTTTTATTTTACCCAAGACTAAAATATAACAATAAGTAGATGGGGACATGCAACAAGGGTGCAAATGCCCATGTTACATTGAAAGAAAATAAGCAGGCTAACTTTACTGTCAATCTATACAGCAAAGCATGTACAGTAGAACAAAATCACATTTTCTCCTGTCTACACTGTTAAGGCCCTGTCACACCTTGACAATTTAGGCAGCGTTTGCCAACATATCAAAATTTCTCTAAAACGCTGGCATATGGCCAAAATTTTCAATTTTGGGCATATGCATCGCATATCCTTAACGAGTTGGACATATACATAATGTATTAGTAACTTACATAGAACGTTTCGACAACTTATACAAACGAATGCTAAGCATGTTGCCGGCGTTCACAACTTATGCCTGATGATAGCCTAACTTATGCATAGCTTATGCATAGCGCAGTCATGCCAAACTGCTGTTGCCTCCTGACCCATGAATCCTAGGTGTGTGAGAGCATGAAGGCTCCATCATCTCAGTTCAACCGAGATGATTCTCTCCTCCAAAGATCATCGTATGGTGGGGGGCATGACTGACTTGGCAGATTTGTCAAATTTGTCAGGTCGGTCACGTCTACGGAAAGGAAAAAACAACTGATGTGACACGGCACGAACATCAGATGACAGTTGAAACATGTCAAGGTATGAAACATCTCTTTACTTTGTCTGAACAGATGAACAAGAGCAGTTTGACATGGACATCTGCTCACCATGGAGTCTTGATGGTTTCCTCCTGTGAACCAATGCTGCCAATACACCATTACACGGTAGCTGTTAGTTAGAAACATGTTCAGGAAGTTACACATAGGTTCAAAGCATGTTACTCATAGGTTAGAAATAAGTTTTGGGTACGCTAGATATTATCTCGATGTATTTCGACTTATGAGTAACTTACAAGTAACATGTGTCAACGATTGCGTAACTTACACATACTGTAACTTTTTGCCTGCATATACGGGATGTATGAGCCATACGCTGGATACCTCAATCTCACCATACTACAGCATATACCAGCGTGCTTCAGTGTGTTCTTAACTCCAAGGATGAGAGGAGACAAGGCGGATGCGGAAGAGGACAGCACCTGAAAATCTAGAAGAAGTGGATATAATTCAGCTAGGAAGAATGAAGGTGGGAAGCGGGGAAGAGGAGGTTGGGAGCATGGTGGAGTCTAGAAGAGGCAAACGTAGACGTCAAGAAACTCAATCAAGACCGTTATCAAGTGCTGAGGAATCAGAGGATGAACGATCCTGGAATGAACAGAAGGAGTGTTAAGTAATCATTAAATTTACTCAGGAAGGGGCATCGTTTCGTGAGTGGAACCCAATTAAGTTCACAAATGCAATTAATGGGTTACTTGGAGAAGTTTTAAATGCAAGGGTTCTTTGTAGTGATTTGTTGCTGGTTACATGTAAAGACAGTGTTCAACAAGGAAAAGCAATCAGTCAATAAGATGGAGGGAAAAAAATGTCCAGTGTCCAGTGTTCAGTATTGGAAGGAAATAAGGCAATCAGAGTAGTGATTTCAGGCATTTCTTCTTCTTCTTCTTTTAGATTTAACTGACGGTGCCACTGACTTGATTATCATCACTCTATATCTTTGAATAAGGAGTTCTTATAAGGAGTTCAATGGCTGTCTCAACTGATGAAATAATGAGGAACTTAACTGGAGCAAAAGTGACAGAGGTACGGAGATTGAAAGCTAATTGTCATAAACCCTCCGTGTGCCCTATCATTGCGCACGGAGGAGAGAAGGAGAAACGAGGATTTAAGTGCAGGGGTTACTACACACACATTTATTGAACAAGTTCAGGGAAAACCATACAAGTGGCTGGGCAGCTCAGGCTAACAAGGAGTCCAATACAGATGCTAGGCTGTACAGGGAAAGCGTAACAGTTGTGCCGCAAAGGGAAACGCTACCAGCATAGTGGCACAACTGCACAGAGAAACACTACAATTACTCACAGCTTAGCGATCCTGGTCCTCCAGAAGAGTGGCGAGCATACACCAAACAGTCTTTCAAAGACGTGACAGTTACACAGAGGACGATTCAACCATGTGAACTCGTACAAGTGGCGTTTGTCCAGCAAAGATCTGTTCATGAACAAATGCTGCTGGCATGGCAAATTCAGAACACCTGGGTGAGGCATGGAAAGGATGATTAACTGGGAACAGCTGATGGAGTCAGAGGGAAAGTGCGGGGGCGTGGCTGGACCGACAGACTATCAGCAGCATGAGAGAAAGTAGGTCACCATGCTGACTAACAGCTGCCGGTCAGGCAGTGGCTAAGGATATGAAAATACACAACGTGCACATAGACAGAGGAGCCAAAAACCCACAGAGAAATCAGGGCCAAGCCGGGGAAAACCAAGCTGGCTCGGCTCATGACACTAATAGAAATGGCGAAAAATGTGATAGTCTGTCAGTAATGTTAAAATTTGATGAAACAAGACTCCCGAGTAAGATGTATATTGGCAACATGAGTTATGAAGTATGTGGCGGTAATGCACCTGTAAGCCGGTTGCCAACCGAAGAAGAAGAAGAAGAAGAAGAAGAAGAAGAAGAAGAAGACTTTACATTCCTCCTCCACTCAGATGTTTCAAATGTCAAAAGTGTGGTCATGTAGCAGTGATATGCAAAGGTAGACAACGATGTGCAAGATGCTCCGGTGAACATGAGCATGGAAAGTGTGAAAGAGGAGCCAAATTGAAGTGCTGTAACTGCGGTGGTGAACATAGCGCTGCAATATCGAGGTTGTGAAGCCAGCAAAAGAGCAGCAGAAATTCAGCAGATAAAAGTCTTCCAGGGATTAACATATGCAGAAGCTGCGAAAAAGGTGCCAGCTAAAAAAGTGGGAGTGGACTCGAACAGGGAAAGTGTGCAGACTTGCAGTGCATGCAATAGTAAGGAAGATACTCTGGTTTTGAAGGAAAATAATTTTGTCTTATTTGTGTTAGATGTGATAAACTGCACTGTGCAGACTTCCAAGAAAATGGAAAAAATCAAAATCATTGTGAAAGCAGCAGAAAAATATCTTGGCATTAAGGGGCTACATTGGGAAGTGGTTGAGGACTTGTTAAGTGGGGGATCTTTAAGTTCAAAGACATCACGGGCTGGTGGATCAACCGCCAATCAAGTCTAAAAGAAGAAGAAGAAGAATGAGATGAGATGCAGCTACAGACTACAGCTAGAAGAAGAATAATGAGATGGGACGCAGATATGAGATTAAAGAAGAAGAAGAAAGTGACCCGAAAAGGATTAAGCGGAAGAAGATGGATGGATGGATGGATGGATGGATGGAAGAACGTTACAAAGCTCTGAGGAAATGTCACAAAGTGATGAGGAAAACATCGCAAAGCTATGAGGAAAACATCACAAAGCTATGAGGAAAACGCCACAAAGTTATGAGGAAAAACAGACACACAGAAAGGCCACACCTCGGACACAGTCCAAGGACGCATAATTTTTTCACACATAAGGAGCTGTTCAGAACTCCTTATACAAAGATATCATCATAGCAGTCTGTCGTGGGCGACAATGACTGTTTCATTTAGGTCTGATCAGACTCCTCCACACAGCTCTGTCCTTAGCCTTCCGCTGCCAGGAACTCCTGTCTATGTCCAACTTCTTCAAGTTTCTTTTTACAGTGTCTTTAAATCTGAGCCTTGGTCTACCCTGATTGCATTTGCCCTCGCATAACTGTGAGTACAGTAACTGCCGAGGGAGACGCTGGTGGTCCATCCTCTCAACATGTCCGAGCCATCTCAGGTTCATCTGTATTAGCATGTCCTCCATTGATGGTAGTCCAGCTCGTTTCAACACTCCTATTGGTTATCTTGTCTTTCCATGAGATGTTCATTATGGCTCGAAGGTGTCTCATCATGTACGCGTGAAGTTTCTTCACCTGCACTCTAGACAGTCCAAGTTTCAGCACCGTACAATAGAGTAGCCAGTACTGTCGCTCTGTACACTTTGCATTTCACACGGATAGACACATGTCGATTGTTCCACAGTCTCTCTCTCAAGTTTCCAAACACAGCGCTCGCTCTTCCCATTCTGAAAGATAGTTCATCCTCCAGCCTAGCATTCTCTGAAACAGTGCTACCTAGGTACTTGAAAGTCTTGTACTTGACTAGTGGCTCTGTACCAATGCTGATCTCTTCTGGTAGTGATGTTGATAATTGGAACTTTGGTGGCTGATAAAGGCACTCTGTCTTCCTGATGTTGATTTGGAGGCTGAATTGGCTAGCTGCTCTTGCAAATTTCTCCACTAGAGATTGCATATCTTCCACGCTGTGTGCAACTAGAGTACTGTCGTCGGCAAAGAGAATTTCTCTTACTATCTTTATCGATGTCTTGCTCTTGGCTTTAAACTGTGCCACATTGAACAAGTCTGCTTCGTTCCTTGTTTGAATGTATACTCCTTCTGAAGTGTCTCTGAAGGCCACCTCAAGCATGGCTGCCAGATATAGCGAGAAGCGTGTAAGTGCCAGCGCACACCCTTGTTTCACCCCATTGCCTACTGAAAAGTCTTTAGATACTGAACCACTCATTGCAACATTTGCTTGCAAACCCGCATGGAGTGCCTCGATCAGGCTGACAAACTTCTCTGTACAGCCATATTTCTTGAGTACCTGCCAAAGTCCTTGTCGCAAAACAGTATCGAAGGCTTTACTGAAGTCTATGAAGACTACATAAAGAGGCATATTCTGTTCAATACACTTTTCTTGAACCTGTTTCAAGCAGAAAATCATGTAAATTGTGCTTCTTCTACTTCTAAAGCCGCACTGGGTTTCTGGTAGTACATTCTGAGAGATGTGTTCATTGAGTCTGTTCAGTAGTACATGTGAGAAAATCTTACCAACAGTGGCTAGCAGTGATATATCTCGGTAATTTTCACAATCTTTCCTGTCACCTTTCTTGAACAAAGGCACAATACTTACATCCTTCCAGTCTTGAGGTATTTTCTGGGCATCCCATATCTCTTGGATGAGCTTGTGCAGGCAGTTGGTCAACTGAACACCACCAAATTTCCACATTTCTGCTGGAATTCCATCCCTTCCTGGAACTTTACCATTCTGTGTTGTCCCGATAGCTGCCATTAGTTCATCAAAATTTGGTGGTTCATCCAGACTTGATACAGCTGGTCGCTGCACTAGAGCTTCTTTAGCCTCTTCAGTGAGATCTCCAGGGTTGTTTAGTAGTTGGTCAAAGTGGTCTGCAAATCTATCCAGGATCTTGTCTTTCTCCTGCAAAACCGTTTCACCATCCATAGCCTTTAGTTGGATCAATCCTCTTGATTTAGGGCCATAGATTTCTCTCAAACTTGTGAAGAATGTTTTCATGTCCTTTCTGTCTGCTGCAGTTTGAAGTTCCTCTGCTTTTTCATCCCACCAGTTGGACTTCATCTCTCTGGTGTACTTCTGTAGCTCACTCTGAGCCTTTGAGTATTTCTTCTTCTTCGACCTTGTGTTATACTGTAGGTTTTCCTGCCTATCTGTATTCCTTGCTTCTAGTAGTTTCTTCAGGTGTTCATCATGCTTATCAAACCAATCTTGATGTTTCCTCTCAGGGTGGCCTAATACATCACTCGCAGTCTGATACACCGTATCCTTCAGTGTTGCCCATTTCTCTTCTATGTCATTCTCTGAGTTGTTGCTGTCCCAGTCTTTCAAGTTTTCGTCCATTTCCTGTCTAAGTTCTTCCTGCTTCTTTTGGCCTTTCAATGCACTAGTGTTTAGCTTCTGTGGTGGCTTCGCACCCGTCCTGCAGTGCTGTTTTCATCTGCAAATCCTTAATCTAGATCTCAGCATAACACGATCAGTACCACAGTCCACGCCTCTCATTGCTCTGGTGTCCAATACATCCCTTATGTCTCTCTGCCTGACTATGATGTAGTCTAATAAGTGCCAGTGCTTGGATCTTGGGTGCATCCATGGCTTCTTGTGTGTGTCCTTGTGCTTAAAGAGAGTGTTGGTTATCACAAGGTTGTACTCTGAACATAGTGCAAGTAGAAGTTCTCCATTAGCATTGCACTTGCCTACTCCATGACTGCCTAGCACTCCTTTCCATTTCTCAGTGTCCGAACCAACTCTGGCATTAAAATCTCCAACGAGTATCAGCCTGTCATCAGTCGGTACACGCCTGATAGTCTCACGTAAATCACTGTAGGACTCTTCCTTCACCTCCTCTTTGTTGGTCATTGTTGGGGCATATACACTGATGAATGTGGCATACATCTTCCGCTGTAGTGGGAGTCTCATAGTCATTATCCTGTCGTTGATTGGCACCGGTTCCTCATCAAGCATTGCTGCTATCTCCTTTCTAACTGCAACAGGGATGGCAACAGGAAATTCTGATTTCAGCTGAAATCTAATTTGGTCGATTGACTTATGTGGGGGCCAGAGGGCGCAGCCCCCCTGAAGCTGGGAGGTTTTCAGTAAAACAGAAGTAATTTAGACTGAAAAAAATGATAAAAAAAATGAAATACTCGACTTAGATAAATCATTAAATTTAATGAAAAGTTATCTTACTTTTTCTTCAATGTTGTCTCACTGTCTTTAGTCCAACATATTTAACAGTTCTATAGAGTTTATTACACTATTTACACTGGTCACCAAGTCACTTCTAATGTGAAACTTTCTTCCTTTTGGCAGCAAGCTGTGTCAGTCTCTGAACTTTAAACTTCATCTCTTTTTCTGGTTTCTTCAGAAACTGTCCGAGTGTTTCTGTTACCTCATCGAACTTTGAGCCAATTTTCACGTTTACCGTCACTTTTCTCTCAAGCCAATTCCATCGGAACTTATTTTTGACACTTTTGTCTATTTCTAGCACTGATGACTCCTGATCCTTCGATAAAAATGTCATAATTCCGCTGAAAACAATACCGAAAGCTCAGAATTCCAACATGAACCAGGGATGTGATTTGGGGTTGGGGAAATTATCTGAAAATTTAGCAGGGGGTCTGGGGGACACAGTCCCCCAGCGGGGTCCATGGCAGAGCCCCTGTCGGGGGGCAAGGGGGGCAAAGCCCCCCGAAGCTCTGGGTTTTTATGATTTTTAAGTACCAGAACTGTGCTTAAATGACATAAAACAAACAGTTGAATGCCACTTATTACTGTATAATATTGACTTATGTTCCAAGAAGATAGCATTCCTAAAATATTCCAACAAGCATTATTCATCCCATGCTTTAACACTTGATCAAATCAAAATCAGTTAATTTTATCTATTCCATAATAGAAATAAAATTCCAACATACCATTACTTTTTATAATTTCAGCATTCATTTCAGATCCCCAGTTTCAATCTCCATTGAGTCTTGAGCAGTTCATTTTGCACAATCACTGATGCAGCTAAGTCTTAGAAATATTCAAAAGTTATGAGTCAATATCCACTGTGCACTGTCAATTTCAAATTGTTTGGAATCATAAAAGTAACGTAACTAAATTGTTTTGCTATTTTTTTCTCCTCAACATCAATGTCAGGGCGCTGCGGGAGTTTTTGGGGATGGTTAACTTTTATAACCGTTTCCTCCCCCGCGCAGCCCAGCTCATACAGCCGTTGTACGCCGCACTCAAGAAACGGAAACCGGCGGACAGCGTCGACTAGACTCCTGAACGGGAGCAGGCGTTCTGAGGTTAAAACAGCGCTCACTACCGACGCCTCGGACATGGGCATAGCGGCCCTCGTGGAGCAATGTGTTGCCGGTTCTTGGCAGCCGCTCACCTTTTTTAGCAGGTAACCCTCAAGATTTCCTAATCATCAGTATAATACCACTTTACTAGATTTTTGTAACACATTTCAGCTTAGTGACATATGGCGTGCGCTAAATCCAGATACTCAAAGCTTTACTTGGTTTAAACCTGATGGCACCATTAAATCACGATTAGACTACTGGCTTATTTCTGAATTCCAACCTGATATAGATATAAATACCTCAATTTCTGCAGCTCCGCTTACAGATCATTGTATGATCAAGTTAACCATAACTCCCACCAGCGCAGTCAGAAGAAATAAAGGCTACTGGAAATTTAACTCAAATCTTCTAAAACATGACCCATTCTGTCAGGATGTTAAAAGGACAATCGACAGTATAACCAAAGATACATTATTGTCAACTTATAGGGAGAAATGGGAATTTCTTAAGTATAAAATCTGTCAGATTTCCATTTCATACAGCAAAGTCATAAGCCGAGCCAATAAACAAAAAGAAATGGATATTGTAAATGAGATCCATTTAATATGCAACAAACATTCCTTATGTGAAGAGGACAAACAAAAACTGATTTTATTGCACTCTTCCCTAGATAACACCTATATTAATAAAGCCATAGGAGCATATATTAGGTCGAGAGCGAAATGAATAGAGGAGGGAGAGAGAAGCTCAACATACTTCTGTAGGCTTGAGAAAAGAAGACAAGAACGAAATGCCATTAAGTCTCTTATAACTGATGGCAAGGAATGTACTGATTCTGTGAGGATCTCTAAAGAAATATTTAAATTTTACAGTGAATTATACTCCTCCTCTTACTCACACACTAATGCAGAGGGTTTCATTGAGTCCATTTCAGGACAGATACCGAAAATTGATGGATATTTTAGAAAATTATGTGACGCAGAGATCCAAATGGAGGAAGTAGAAAACGCTCTAAAATCCTTAGCTCTAGACAAATCACCTGGCTCAGATGGCTTGACAACCAATTTTTACAGGCACTTCTGAATTAACCTAAAGATTTAATTTTTAATATGTTAAAGGAAATCCGTGCTACATCAGTTTTACCAAATACTATGAAACAAGGAGTCATCACACTAATTCCCAAACCTGGCAAGGACCTAAAATTAATTGATAATCTCAGACCAATTACTCTACTTAATAATGATTACAAAATTTTAACACATATTTATGCCAACAGACTCAAAACTGGCATCATTGATATTATCTCAGAGACACAATCAGGTTTTATTAAAGGGCGCTCAATACACAACAATATACGCCTTGTATTGGACTTACTTGACTATAGGGACCTAATTGATGAGGGGTTTATTTTATTTTTGGATTTTTTTAAAGCTTTTGATATGCTTGAACACAAATTTATGCTTAGGACTTTAGAGCTTTTTGGTTTTGGGGAGCACTTTTTAGACTTTATAAAACTAATTTATACAGATACCAACAGCTCAGCTCTATTACCACATGGTACCTCCCCTAGATTTTCAATAGGCAAAGGAATAAAACAAGGCTGCCCGGTTTCGCCACTGTTGTTCATTGCAGCAGCTGAAATGCTCTCAATTTTTATAAAAAACTCCGACTTTGATAAATTAACAGTATTTGGAAAACAACTAACAATCAGCCAACTGGCTGACGACACAGCCATATTCATGCTCAACTCTGATCAAGTTCCTAAAATTCTCAATTATATAGATGTTTTCTCTAAAGCCTCTGGGCTTAAACTGAATCTAGGTAAATGTGAATTATTACCTATTCATGATTGCAGTCTACCAGCCATTCATACCATTCCCGTCAAACAAACAGTGAAATATTTGGGCATGCATATCACTAAAGATGTTGATCAATTAGTCAAGCTCAATATATGGAATTGCTTGGAGAAATCAAAAACTTATCTCAACTCCTGGTCTCAAAGAGATATTTCCATTATAGGAAAAACATTTCTGACAAAAATGGAATGCATCTCCCGATTTATTTATCCAGCCCATTCATTGCCAATGCCCAAAGATGCCATTAAAGCCATCAATCAAACTATTTTCAATTATATCTGGAAAGGGAAAACACATTATATTAAAAAAGGTACCATGATTCAAGAATATGAGGAAGGTGGTGTTAAAGCAATAGACTTTGAATGCATTAATGGCACCATCAAAATTAACTGGCTGAGACAATTTATTAAACAACCCAAACATTTCTGGTTTCATATTCCCAATGAAATTTTTGCTAAATTTTGGGGCATTGAATTCCTGCTCAGATGTGACTATGACCCAAAAAAGCTCCCCTATAAACTCTCCTCATTTCATCAACAGGTCTTACTATATTGGAGATTGATTTATAAACATAATTTTAGCCCTCATATGACCCCTCTGTGGAATTGTAGATATGTACTATATAAACACAAATCAATATTCCTACAAAACTGGCAAAATAAGGGCATTTGGTCTGTACTACACTTAGTAGACGGCACAGGGAATATTTTAACTTCTGAAAATTTCTGTGCTAAATATAAGATAAATGATAAATGAGAATATAACCAAGTAACTGAGGCAATACCTCAGACAATTATACTAATGGCCTCAACTTTAAATAGATTTGGCTCTTGCTCAAATCTCCCTTTGCTTTTGGTAAATGGTTCCCACCTAGGTGACTCAAAATTAAACAATTTAGCGATTCGAAAAATATTTAATAAAGAAATCTTCCCAGTAACAGTATCTAGAGCTGCTATTCTTAATTTTTTCTCCAAAAAAGAAGCTCAAATTCTAAGATCTAAATTCTTTAAATTTCCTATTTCACCAAAAGCAAAAGAGATCCATTACAAAGTTTTAAATGGAATTTATCCTTCTGCTGAGTTTCTAAGTAAACGTTTTGGCTTTGAGAACAATAACTGTTCCTTTTGTAATGAACATATAGAAAGTACAGATCACATTTTCTTTTCCTGTATGTACACTAATGCGTTTTGGGATGATTTTCATCACTGGTTATCTAAACATGTACCAACCCCTGTTTTTAACTGTCAGAATATTTTGTATGGCTTTATTATTAAGAACTCATTGCATGATATGTCTATTAACACCCTCGTAATCTTGGGAAAATTTTATGTACACAGAAATAGATTTTTAAAATGCAAGCCAAATTTTAATGTATTTCATAAAGAACTCTGCCTTTTTTTCTCATCACTGAAACACATGAAGAAGCGGAATGCTGTGAAACTCCACTGTTTCGTTGATGATCGGAAACTCATGGACAACCCCTAGCGCTCTGGACACTCTGGACTGAAAAGAACCCCCCCTTTTCTCTCTTTGTCTACTCTGTTATGCTTTTATTTACTTTATCTTATTATTATTTACTACCCTTACTATTTTATTTTATCCTTCGTACCTCTTGTACGACTGTTGACTGAACTACACAATTTGGAAAAAAACAAAAAACAAACAAAAAACTTGTTGACTGCCATGTTTGCCACCATCTATGTCGTGGTTCTGTGCCTTTACCTTGTTCTCAATAAAGTTTTGAAAAAAAAACCAAAAACCTTTTTTAGCAGGTCTTTGCACGACAGTGAGCATAAATACAGCGTGTTCGACAGAGAGTTAATGGCTCTCCACCTGGCCATACGCCACTTCCAGTTCTGCCTGAAAGGGCGCACCTTCACTGCGTTCGTGGACCACAAGCCGCTAACGTACTTAACGTACTTTATCTTCCTGGAAGATAAAATAAAGCGGAATTCGGCGAAATACCGGAAAAATCACATCCCTGAGAACAAGCCGCCATGAATTTTTGACAAAGCATACAACGAGCCATTTGATTGGTCCAATCGTTTGCAACTATCCAATCGCAGGGCTGTTTACAATACAGCAGTAGCTTGAGTACATCCGGGTTATCGCGGGAGACTTGACCCGGGGAAGCGCCGAGCGCTTATGTAATCGTGTTGATTTTCCCTAAAATCGGTAAAAATAAGGTACCTTACCCCCCCTAAAATTTTCTCAACGGATTTAGACGATTCACAGAAATGATCAATTTGAAAATAAATCGGCAGAAATCCGCGGATCGGCGGAAAATTGCCATCCCTGCTGCAAAGCCAACTCCTGCTTCTCTCCTTTCTTGAGTTGATCTCCCACTCCAAAAGAAGATGTACCCATGGTCTTCCAAGCTGTCATATCCAGGCAATCTTGTTTCACTAAGTGCAGCGATGTCTACATTGTACCTGTTTATTTCCAGGGCCACAAGCGCGGTCTGTCTTTCTGGGCGCTGTGATGTTGTTCTGTCCAACAGAGTGTGTACATTCCATTCTGCTACACACAAGGCTGCTGTTTTCCTCTTCTTTTGTCTTCCTGCTCCTAGTTTACTTTTCACTGCCTGTCGGAGTGTGAACAGATCAGCTTTTAACTGAGACTTACATCCCCCCCCCCTTTTTTTTGTCAGGTCAGGCATTGGCTTGCTTGCTACCAGATAACCATGAAAACCGGTACTACCTGTCTCATGGGTCGGGTCGTCGGCAACTCAACTGGCATCCACGCCCTTCTGAGGGCGGGGGATGCCGGTTGAGTTGCCGACAGCCCATATAGAGTGATGATAATCAAATCAGTGGCGGTAATGCACCTGTAAGCTGGTTGCCAACCGCCAATCAAATCTAAAGAAGAAGAAGAAGCTATGAGGAAAAATAGAGCAGAGTTGGTGGCAGTAGAAGAAGAAGAAGATATATAGAGTGAAGTGTTGATATAGACGAGCCAAAATAAGCACCAGACGGCCGCACCTTGGACACAGTCCAAGGACGCATAATTTTTTCACACATAAGGAGCTGTTCAGAACTCCTTATACAAAGATATAGAGTGATGATAATCAAGTCAGTGGCGGTAATGCACCTGTAAGCTGGTTGCCAACCGCCAATCAAATCTAAAGAAGAAGAAGACAGACATATACAGTATAGAGTGTGTGGTGGTAAGGAGTTGTTCAGAGCTCCTTATAAGAACTCCGCCAAGGACACAGTCCAAGGACGGATAATTTTTTCACACATAAGGAGTTGTTCAGAACTCCTTATACAATAGATATAGAGTGATGATAATCAAGTCAGTGGCGGTGTTGCACCTGTAAACTGGTTGCCAACCGCCAATCAAATCTAAAAGAAGAAGAAGAAGAACTTATTAGATGTACGCTAGTACATTTGCCAACAAATATTTTAAATGTCAGCAAACGCTGCCTAAATTGTCAAGGTGTGACAGGGGCTTTAATCACACCTAGAATTGGTGTGGTCCCCGCAGGCATTGCCACAACCATGTCTTTGAATTGTAGGAGGAAACCCATGCAGCACAAGAGGAACTTGCAAAATCCACACATATGGGCACATGATGGACTTAAACTGGAATCTTAAACTGCCACATTTTAAAAACGGTGCAGCAATGTGGATAATCTGCCCATGTTTTTTTCCACACATTAACAACATCGCTCCAGGGCAAAGTTTTACTTCACTCTAGAGCAGTGTTGTTGATGTCCGAAGTGTCCAGAGTTTTATTTTCGTTCCATTGTGGCTGCTTAACCTTGATTTTTATTCAACCAAATGAAAGAAAAAAAAATCAGTTCAGTGCAATGAGAGCCAAAAAGCCCAGGAGTTGTATGTGCAATGGAGACTTCTCATGCAAGTCATCCTTGGGTACAATTTCCAGATGCCTAGAGGTGCCACGTTCATCTGTTCAAATAATTATATGCAAGTATAAACATCATGGTAATGTCCAGCCATCATACTTCTCAGGAAAGAGACAGGCTCTGTGTTCCAAAGATGAACATGCTTTGGTGCAAAATGTGCATATCAACCACAGAACAAAAGCAACAGATCTTGTGAAGATGCTCGCTGAAGCTGGTGAAAGTGTCTCATTATCCACAGTCAAACGAGTCCTCTACCAACATGGACTGAAAGGCCACACAGGCAGGAAGAAGTCATTTGTCCAAAAGCAACATAAAAAAAGCCAGATTACAGTTTGTAAATGCCGACCTTAATTTTTGCAGACAATGACCCTAAGCGTCCCACCAAATTAGTTACAAAGTGGCTTAAGGACAACAAAGTCAGTATTTTGGAGTGGTCATCTCAAAGCCCTGATCTCAATCCCATCGAAAAACTGTGGGCAGAACTAAAAAGATGTGTGTAAGCAAGGCAGCCTACAAACCTGACACAATTACACCAGTTCTGTCAGGAGGAATGGGCCAAAATTCCAGCAAACTACTGTGAGAAGCTTGTGGAAGGATAACCAAAACATTTGACCCAAGTCATACAGTTTAAAGGGAACACTACTAAATACTAAGGAAATGTATGTAAACTTCTGACTTTCAAGAAAGGAAGAAAAAAATGTCTAAATAAATTAGCAACAAATAAAAAAAATATTTAGCAAATAGAAATAATTTTAGTAATCATACCTGGCCTAAAGTTGTAACAGTTTAGTCTGATTTAATGTCAGACAGTGAGGAAAAAAAAAAAGGTTATGTGCATTTTTTTCAGTATGTAAACTAATGGTTTCAAAACTGTAATCACCATTTCACCCCCTTCACTTTCATTGCTGTTCACCTTGCTGAGTCCTTTGTGGGTTGGCTCCAGTTAAACTGATCTGCACCACCTGCAACTAGCTAGCTAAATGGTTCATCTGCTGCTGTGTTAGTCGTGGAGCTTGGCAGTGGAAGTACTCAAAAGGTTTCTACTTGATTGTGCCTCATGGGTTGCAACTTCAACTTCTCCGAATGTAACTGCCACAAAGCCTCCCCACTTGCCTGGGTTTGTTCTACATGAGGTGTTCAGGAACCCCAGTCAATGCTTCCCAGTCAACAGTAGCAGAGAATGTTTCTTGTCATACACCCTGGAGACAGCTAAGGCCACTCCACCGGATCTGCCTCCACCATCTGAAGTGCCAGCCCTGTCCCGCTCAATGACGATTTTTTCACAGTGTCCTGTGGAAAAGTAGGTGGGCCTCAACATGCAGCTTGGACCTGTCAACAGAAAATGTGTAGATGGCCCACAAACTGCTCTCTCTGGATGCTCTGCTGGATGCTAGATAGTGGCCTTAACACAACATGGCTTCTCAGCTGAGGTGGACCAGGAGGACAGACATCTCACTTATTTCGCTTGATCTTCATGCTGCAGAGTAGCTGAAGATAGACTGGCTAAAAGACACACCATTTCAGAGGCTTTGTTTTACCCCATGATCCACCGACGCAGAAGGTGTGTATCTGGTACCTCAGTCCTCCTTACGAATCCATGCTGATTCATTGTAGGGCTGTTGCAAGAAACAAGTATATTGAGACCGAATAGTATGGGAGGCAGTGACAGAACTAGGACAAAGAAATAGAAATGTAACTAGATTGACAGCTTGGTAAACGAATGGTCAGATATTCAAGCGTATTATGTGAGCAGATGAGAAAATAAATATCAGATGAAATGGAGGAAACCAAGATCAACAAATCTGATATCTGATGCAGAAGATAAAGAAATAAGGCAGAAAGACTGAAACTGGAAGGAACGGAGGAAATATGAGGAAACTGACAAAGAATAACAAGTATGTGAGTATTTCTATTCTCCCCATGAGTACCATGAGATAGCCGTGGTGGCCATTTTTCATGAGGGAGCACATGGAGGTCTGAGGGCAGCACTATAGCTCATATCATCAATGTGTATGAGCATGGGAGAGTGGCACAACATGTGGCCAGCTACTGTAAATTGCCTGCAGAGCTGCCCAATCAAAGCACAGTTTAAGATAAGATAAGCCTTTATTAGTCCCACAACGGGGAAATTCCAGGATTGCAACAGCACAGGGATAGCAACACTCAGAGCAACAATCAGAAGGCAAGAAAAAAAAAAAAAAAAAAAAAAAAAAAAAACAAGCAAGCAAGAGCAGCTAATATACATATGTATGTATTACTATAAAATATATATATATACACACACACACAGACACACAGTGCAGAGCATTGTAGCTGGATGGAATAAATATATGAATATATGAACACACAGTGCAGAGCATTGTAGCTAGATGGAATAAATATGTAAATATATAAACACCCACAGTACGGAGCATTGCAGCTAGGTGGAATAAATATGCAAGTATATAAACACACACAGTGCGGAGCAATGTAGCTAGATGGAATAATATGTAGATATATAAATATATAAACACACCCAGTGCTGAGCATTGTAGCTAGATGGAATAAATATGTAAATATATAAACACACACAGTGCAGAGCATTGTTGCTAGATGGAATGAAACAGCATAACCGTCTACTTAGTTATCCTACATGGTATGATTATGTGCCCATACATATTCTCACCCTCCATAGCGACCGGTAAGTTCCTAGTTGTATGCCGGAGGGGACCATTGTGTAAGTCTATTGCATCTTTTGCATTCAAAAAACTATTAGTTTGTTACGTCTTTTTGCTATCTCTGCGAGCAGCCCTGCTTAGGTTGTACAGTCTGACAGCCGTTGGTAGGAAGGACCTACGAAACCTCTCGGTTGTGCACCTGGGATGATGTAGTCTGCTGCTAAATGAGCTCCTCAGTGCATTCAGTATGTCCTGCATAGGGTGGAACTCGGACTCCAGCAGAGATGACAGTTTAGCCACCATCCTTCTCTCTCCTATCTGTATTCAGAACCCCTTCTGAATACATATCCAAAACAAGACTGTCAGAAACACGGGAGATAGATGTTACAGGAGTGGTGGCTCAGTTGGTAGAACATCCGCCCCACACCTGGGAGGCAGGGGTTCAAATCCCGGCCGGGTCATGCCAAAGACCATATAAAAGCAGAACTTCCTGCCGTCCAGCTTGGTGCTCAGCAATAATGGAATGGAGAAGGGAAATCTGTGGCGGCGCCTTGCATGGCAGCGACCCCTCTGATTCTATATATGGGTGTGTGTGTGATTAACACTGTAGATAAGAGAAACACAATTTCATTCTACTGTACATGATTGGCTGTATGGATTGAATGACAATAAAGGTGATTTAATTTAGAGGGGACACCTTTTCCATATGTTGACATAGTTCCTTGAGGTGTTAATGAAATGTCTGTGACATGCTTTGGTAAAAACACCTAAGAGATTAAATATTGCGGCACCGAGTTTAAACATTCTTTCTCAAAATGATCCATTACCATGCAGTTTTCTTTAAATGCTAATAAGCCCCATTTATCGCACCATCCCTCTTCCTTCACTTCTGAGATCGAGAGTTGACACAATATTGTGGCTAAGACTAGCAGGTTAGACAATGGGGGACAGAGCCCAAGCTAATTAATTTACCGGTACAGCAAAACTGGCTAAATGTAAGAATGTAAACAGTTTGTGGTTGATAGGATTTGACCGATCCCTGGGGTGTAATAAGTACAGAAACAACTCTGAATGAGTGGTTAACTCAGCTAAGACTAGGTTGTCAAACACAACACATGGTTTCAGTATTGTGTTGTGTCTGCTACTCTTTAATAACACAGTACGACCCCCAGTGTACAAATTGGGAATAGCAGTTACTTGACTGGAAAAATGGCAGTCTGTGTCTTTTTACACTTTGCAAAACCTAAATCCCATTGAGAATGTCTGGGGATGGATGGATCTTCATTTTCCCGATGCATGGAAATAAAGTTATAAAAGAGGAATGCACGGAGACCCGGGTAGCTCTTTTGCTGTAAAATATGTTGGAGAAAGAACAAAGTAACTGTGTTGTCCAGCTCGCTGTCTCGCCTGCCTCCTTTCTCCACATTGGTGACCCGAAGACGTGCCATGGAAAGCGAGCCGAGCACCGCCCTGGAGACTGCCTGGATGGAGGTCACCAGCGCCGCGTGCGTGGTTCTAATCGAGGTCCCAGGCTTCTGGCTTCACAACTAACCGCGTGGTTTTTGCACATAGAAGCCCAGTTCGCACTCTGTGGGATAAAAATGGACGATACCAGGTATTACTATGTGGTCACAGCGCTGGATGGGCGTGCCATGCAACAGGTGACGAGCCTGCTCCAGGAGCCGTCAGCCCAAGGAAAATATGAGGCGCTCAAGAGGATGCTTCTCCAGCGCTATACCCTTTCTGACAGCGAGAGGGCAGAGAGGCTCCTAACACGTTCGGAGTTAGGGGACAACTCAGCAGTGGAGCTGATGAAGAGTATGTTGGTGCTGAGGGGGAAGGATGACGAATGCTTCCTGTTCGCCCACTTGTTCCTCAGGAATCTATCAGCTACAGTGAGGGCGATCCTGGCCAACTCGCCACAGCTGGTTGCTAAGGACTACTGTGCCCTGGCGCAGGAAGCGGACCGCATCATTTTGGTGACCAGAACTCGCAGCGTGCAGACAGTGGCACTGGCATCCATGAGGGACTCCAGCAAGGTCAAGGAGCCGTTTGTGGTAGCCAGGATGGACACCAGAAGACGAAGGAATGGGGCGATCTGTTTTTATCATCGCCGTTTCGGCTCGAATGCCCAACGCTGTCTGTCACAATGCCAATTCAAGAAGCTGGGAAGATGGGACTTTCGGAATTCAGTGGCAGCTGCAACTGATGGTGACAGAAACAGACTGCTTTATATCATGGACAAACGTTCGGGGAGACGGTTTTTGGTGGACTCCGGCTCCCAGAAGAGCCTCAGAGCCAGTCATTCTACATTCCTACCCTCACCTGTGGTGATGAGCTTTGGGTAATGACTGAAAGAACGAGATCGCGGATAGAAGTGGCTGAAATGAGCTTTCTTCGTAGGATTGCTGGACTCACCCTCAGAGATAGAGTGAGAAGCTCGGTCATCCGGGAGAGGCTCAGAGAAGAACCATTGCTCTTCCACACTGAAAGGAGCCAGTTGAGGTGGTATGGGAATCTGATCAGGATGCCTCCTTGACGCCTCCCACTTGAGGTGTTTCGGGCACATCCCACTGGGAGGAGACCACAGAGCAGACCCAGGACTTGCTGGAGAGACTATATCTCCCAGCTGATCTGGGAACGCCTTGGTATCCTCTCTGAAGAGCTGAAGCAGGTGGGTGGGGAGAGGGAAGTCTGGGCTTCTCTGCTTTAACTGCTGCCTCCGCGGCCCAGACCTCTGGAAAAGCGGTAGAAGATGGATGATTTAAATTTAAAAACTATAATCATAATCATCAATATTAAATCAGAACCGTTTGAAATGTTTCACTCTGCTTGTAATGAATATTGAGAATGCTTACTGAATGATCTTACAGAAAGACATTAACTTCAAAAAACTACTTTACTGAAAGTTTTCTACGCAATATTTCTATTTAGCTTGTTACAGCTTACAAAGTAAAAACTGTTAAAAACCACAATCAATAAAAAAAAACATCCACTCATTTTTATTATTGGTATTTCAGTCAAATACCAGTTTTGTTTTTTTAATTTTGAGTCCAGCCCTGTTCTGTCCACATGAGGTTCGAGAGGTGTGAATCTTCAGTGGTCTCATGATTAGATTACGATTCAGGCATTAACGATTCAAATGTAAAATGATTCAAAATGCATCTTGCATCCATGTTGCATCTTCATTTAAAAAATAATTATATGTATTTTTCAGCATTTATTATTGTAATTTATGAAAGGTTTTCTTCAGAGTCTAGAGCTCCTACATGTTTTGTTGTTTTTTTTTTCCCCCAGAGCAAAGAGCTCCTGTATTATTTTTCCCAAAGCAAGGAGCTCCCGTATTGGTTTCCCCAGAGCAAAGAGTTCCTACATTGTTCTCCCCAGAACCAAGATGTTCCAGGTCATTTCTGGAGTTTGGAGCTGCTATGTTATTATCCCAGAGCAAAGGGCTCCTACTTTGTTTTCCCCAGAGCAAAAGGCTCTTACTTTGTTTTCTTCTGAGCAAAAGGCTCCAATTTTGTTTTCTTTAGAGCAAGAGGCTCCTAAATTGTTTTCTCCAGGGAAACTCCTATGTTGTCATTACCTCCTGAGTTTAAAGATGTGATCCCATCTCTATGTAGTTTATCTGTAGCTGTGTGTTGTTATGTCCTTGCGGCAATCTTGAGTAAAATTGAGGTTCATTCCCCCGCTTGTATCGTGTGACGCTTGGATTGTACTTTGTCACCAACTGTAAGTTGTTCAGCCATGTGGCTCTATTTTCTCTTCAGCCCACAAACTGCTTACTATTTGTAATAAATTGTGGAACTATAGCGCCTGTGCCTCAGTCCATTAATATGGCCCGAAGGGGGAACCATGACATTTCTCTACTGCCTGGTCTCCTGAACTCCACCTAAGCTGGACTTCTACTTCACCCCACCAACCACAAGTTTGCAAATGGCAACACAGGAAGAACATTTTTTGCACTGAGGCCTGGTTACAGTATAGTTTTATGTCAACAAAAACTAAATTTTGCTCATTTTTGACTGCAGATCTCTGTTTGTTCTTCTGCATATTTAAACTAATTATACTATTTTGTAATGTTTGTGTAAACCTGTTAAAATAAAAGAAAAAAAAAAGATTTATCCACACTATATCTTGTACATGTGAGTTATACAAACTTCCTGTTTTATAGGGAGGGAATGAAATTTTACAGGAAGCTGTTGGAATAAACACAGTAACATGTAAAATGTGGCATCATCCAAACCTTAAGCATACTTAAGGTTTGCTTAAGTATGCTTCTCGTACTGCTTCTCGTATTACTCTTGTACTTACTCCTCTGAGCAAGTATGAGACAAAAATGTGAGACTTCCTGTTCTCAGTAGGTGGGGCTATGGCATTGACAGGAGCAGACTGTCATAGAGAGCCTAAGTCACGCACCCACTATTTCCACATATGGGACCTTACATTGGAAAAATTCTCCATTGAAATAAATGGCAAGAGCAAAATTATCTTTTGATCCTGATCAAATTTTGCCACAAGTTACACATATAATGTTTGTCAATTTAAAAGATAATGTTCCATGTAATTAAAGTTGTCAGTTGTCATATAATAATAGAGTAATATTTAGTTTTTGTGAAAATGATTAGCACACATCTCCCCTCATCCCACATCACCAAACACGATCATGGCAGGAGATTACCAAAACCTCACCTCCTGTTTCCTGACCGACGAAAGAAGGATCCAAAGAGGAGGAAAACAACACAAAGGTATTGTTTTGTATTTTGAGAACTGCAATTGATCCAGAGGACTGCTAGTTACTTCACCCTGGGTACGCTTTGAACACGTGACATCGGGTACATTCATCTGTGTTTGTAGTCTTTTAATTTATATATTTTCATAACCTTATACCAAAACAGTTAGACAACAATCTATATCATAATTTACATGGAAAATTATCTTATAAATTGACAAACATATGTGTAACTTGTGGCAAAATTTGATTGGGATCAAAAGATAATTTCGCTCTTGCCATTCGTTTCAATGGAGATTTTTTCCGATTTAAGGTCCCATGAGTGGAAGTAGAGGTGACGTGACTTAGACTCTCTATTAAACACGTAGTTTGGTACAGATGGGATCATGTACAGTGCATACACACAATAACCCATAATGACAATGTGAAAAACATTTTTTTGAAATTTTTGCAAATTTATTAAAAATAAAAAAACTAAGAAATCACATGTACAAACGTATTCACAGCCTTTGCTCAATACTTTGTTGATGCACCTTTGGCAGCAATTACAGCCTCAAGTCTTTTTGAATATGATGCCACAAGCTTGGCACACCTATCTTTGGGCAGTTTCACCCATTTCTCTTTGCAGCACCTCTCAACCTCCACCAGGTTCGATGGGTAGCGTCGGAGCACAGCCATTTTCAGCTCTCTCCAGAGATGTTTAGTTGGATTTAATTCTGCACTCTGGCTGGGCCACTCAAGGACATTCATAGAGTTGTCCTGAAGCCACTCCTTTGATATCTTGGCTGTGTGCTTAGGGTCACTGTCCTGCTGAAAGATGAACCGCCACCCTAGTCTGAGGTCAAGAGCACTCTGGAGCAGGTTTTCATCCAGGATGTCTCTGTACATTGTTGCATTCACCTTTCCCTCTATCCTGACTAGTCTTCTAGTTCTTGCCGCTTAAAAACATCCCCACAGCATGATGCTGCTATCAACGTTGCTATGGTTATGAATGGTGCCTGATTTCCTCCAAACGTGACGCCTGGCATTCACACCATAGAGTTCAATCTTTGTCTCCTCAGACCAGAGAATTTTGTTTCTCATGGTCTGAGAGTCCTTCAGGTGCCTTTTGGCAAACTCCAGGCGGGCGGCCATGTGCCTTTTACTCAGGAGTGGCTTCCGTCTGGTCACTCTACTATAGAGGCCTGATTGGTGGATTGCTGCAGAGATGGTTGTCCTTCTGGAAGGTTCTTCCTCTCTCCAAAGAGCAACGCTGGAGCTCTGATAGAGTGACCATTGGGTTCTTGATCATCTCCCTGACTAAGGCCCTTCTCCCCCAGTCACTCAGTTTAGACGGCTGGTCAGCTCTAGGAAGAGTCCTGGTGGTTCTAAACTTCTTCCATTTACGGATGATGGAGGCCACTGTGCTCATTGGGACCTTCAAAGCAGCAGAAATTTTTCTGTACCCTTCCCCAGATTTGTGCCTCTAGATAATTCTGTCTCTGAGGCCTACAGACAATTCCTTTGATTTCATGCTTGGTTTGTGCTCTGACATGCACTGCCAACTGTGGGACCTTATATAGACAGGTGTGTGCCTTTCCAAATCATGCCCAATCAACCAATTTTACCACAGGTGGACTCCAATTAAGCTGTAGAAACATCTCAAGGATGATCAGTGGAAACAGGAGGCACCTGAGCTCAATTTTGAGCTTCATGGCAAAGGCTGTGAGTACTTATGTACATATGATTTCTTAGTTTTTTATTTTTAATAAATTTGAAAAAATCTCAAAAAATCTGTTTTCATGTTGTCATTATGGGGTGTTGTGTGTAGAATTTTGAGGAAAAAATGAATTTAATCCCTTTTGGAATAAGGCTGTAACATGACAAAATAGAGAAAAAGTGAAGTGCTGTGAATACTTTGCGGATGCACTGTATGTGTGAGTTATTAGAACAAAACTATTTTAAAAAGCCCGATTGCACATTGTAAAAAAGTGAAAAATTCCTTGAGCTATATGCTTATCCAGGTCCATACCAAAATTTAACAGATTCTGGTCTTGACCAAGACACACCCTCTCTTCAAGCTCCATGGAAGTCTTTTCATTAGTTTGTGCATAATCCTGAAACTAACAAACAGACTAACATTGATGAAAACATAACCTCAGTGACAGAAGTGAAAACCACCTCTGGCATGAGCTGAATATTATCCCTCGCTGAATGAATATTGTGCACAAGAAGTAACAATGGCTATAATTACCTCCACCAGGCCGCAGGCCAGAGGAGGTAATGTTTTTGCCAGCGTTTGTCTGTCTGTCTGTTTGTCTGTCTGTTGGTTAGCAAGATAACTCAACAAGTTTTGGACGGATTTCGATGAAACTTTCAGGCGTTGTTGGAAATGGTACAAGGAAGAACTGATTAAATTTTGGGGATGATCCGGATCACCGTCTGGATACAGGAATTTTTTAAAGGATTCTTTAACATTGTGAGATACGGCCATTTTCAACATGTGTGCAGGCGCAATGGAGGGCGCTGGTCGTTGTGTCTGACGAACACGAACTCCGCGTTCTTCAAAGTTTTAGGCACAAAAGCACGCGGAAAACAGTGGTGGGCCGGGCCCGGCAGCGTGCCTGTGTTTGCGCTACGCTGCAAAAGCTGAGACGGGCAGCTGTCCGGTGCGGGATTATTTGGCAGAAATTCCCCGGGCAGCCATAGGGGCTGCGCAAAAACAAGCTCTCTGCCGGGGAAGCTTCCAAATCCTCTTTTGCCGCGGAGCGCAACCCCAATATAAAACCCACGGCAACCTGTCTACCCAATTTGCATCCATCAGTGAAGCCCTGAGTGCTGCTTTCAGTGATCTATGAAAACGCTCGCATAACCCATTGACCTGTGGGTTGTACGCAGTTGTGCGATGAATTGCAACGCCCGCAGCCTGGGAGTTTGGAGATGGAGTTGATGGGCACAACAGCAACACTTCAGTTTATTACCTCCGCCAAGGAGGTAATGCTTTTACTACTGAACCACTAATCCTATCATTGTGAATCCAATTGCTAGTCATATGTTTTCATGGTCAAGGAATCTGAAAACGTACACACAAACACTGTATGGGGGGAACTGTGGCGCTTGGCGGAGGTCTGCGCTCTCCGAGTGCTTTTCTAGTTCATTATGTCGTACTATGTAGTACAGTCCTTAATCTAAGCTTGAGTGGAATTACCTCAGGTAACAGTGACAGGTGAAATACCATATCCAGTTATGGTATATGTTCTGTATCATGCCTTTAAGCAGTATTACCCACGTGACCATCCTGGCTAGGCTTATTAGCTGCAGCTGGCAGAGACACTAATATTCTCCAGCTGGAGTTGCTTTAGTTGAGTATGTGGAAATAGGCCTTTAGCAAAGGAGACAAAAAAGCATGAAATAGACCAGTCTTTCTCAAATTGTGTAATTTGACGTCTGGGACCTAAGCTTTGAACCAATAAAAATACAGAAAACTGTGCAAAAGATACTCTACCTGGATGTACACTACTGTTCAAAAGTTTGGGGTCACCCAGACAATTATTTTGTGTTTTCCATGAAAAGTCACACTTATTTACCATCATGAGTTGTAAAATGAATAGAAAATATAGTCAAGACATTGACAAGGTTAGAAATAATGATTTGTATTTGAAATAATAATTTTTTCCAGATCTCATCCTGCTCAAAGGAAGGTCAGTTTTATAGCTTCTCTAACCAGCTAAGCTGTTTTCAGCTGTGCTAACATGATAGCACAAGGGTTTTCTAATCATCCATTAGCCTTCTGACGCAATGAGCAAACACATTGTACCATTAGAACACTGAAGTGATAGTTGCTGGAAATGGGCCTCTATACACCTATGTAGATATTGCACCAAAAACCAGACATTTGCAGCTAGAATAGTCATTTACCACATTAGCAATGTATATTAGATATTAGAGTGTATTTCTGATTAGTTTAAAGTTATCTTCATTGAAAAAAGAGTGCTTTTCTGTCAAAAATAAGGAAATTTCTAAGTGACCCCAAACTTTTGAACGGTAGTGTATGTTTTGCCAAATGTTAAGGCTTTGCTGAGGTTAACTACATACATATAAACCCTCGAGCGAGGATGCACATCGATTGTATATGGAAGCTACTGAAATCACATACAGCACTGCCTCTGTCCACACACACACACAGCTCAGCACACACAGCGCGGTGACGGGCAATTCCTCAAGGTCCGGTGCCTTGGGAATCTCTCTGTCTTCCTCCTTTCTGTGTGACAATGCTCTAAGCTTCTCACGCGTGTGCACGCGCCTGTGCAGACAGAGGCAGAGCGTTGAGGATTTATTAAGGTCAGAACCAACCATTTACACAGCCCACAGCCATTAGGTGCTCCCAGTTTGTCACCTGCACGCCACCGTACCTCAGCTGCTTTTGTGTCCTAATAGAACTATATGTGTACTAGAGCCGCAAACACAAAACAGCCCAGTGAGGGGATAGGTGCAATCATGCAAGTACATATAAGTGGGCACAGGTTGAAAAAAAACTGATGAAGGATGGCATTTGTAAGGCAGAAAAAGTATGGGGGGGGGGGGCTGAAAAGTTTCAAGGCTGAAAAGTTTCTAGTGGTCACATTTGACCACATGTGGTTTATTTTTCAACCACAAGGATTCAAGCGCTGCAACACCAATGGAAGAAGTGTGTGGACCGAAGGGGAGACTATGTTGAAAAATAAAACACATTTGGTCAAATTTGACGACTATGAACTTTTCAGCCTATGAATTTTCAGCCCCCCCATACCTACCATTCTGTCATCAGACAAACTGACAGCTTTTATTTTCTCATTTCAAAATCTTACACAACATTTAGGTTACACTTAATAGGCTTCAACTGTCATTTCTGCTGAGCCCCTCTGGGGTGAAATTGCTGCATCTATGGTTACGGTCACACTGTAGGTCTTAATGCTCAATTCCGATTTTTTAACAAGATCTGATTTTTTTGTGTGGGCATTCACATTATGATTTAAATGCAACCCCCATCAGAGTCCAGTGTGAATGGCCTACAGCTATGAAGTGACCCGCATGTGCAGAAGAAAACGTAATGTCAGACACAGCATTGTATTTGTGGAAGTAAATATGAGCCCCGAACAACTGAGGTGGACAGAACTTCTTCATCTTGATGCAGTGCAGCAAAACAAAATGTTAAAATCATTCAGAAATGATTATGCACAAAAACAAATGGGACCAGCTTCATTCCTCTACATGCCAGATGACCGCTGTGATCAGCTCTGCTTTAACAGAACTGACTGATTAAACAGCTCTCTTGAAAATGAGACCCTGTGTCTCAATGGGATTACCTGTATACATAAGGTTAATAATAAATAATCCTAACAATTACAATAGGGCTCTCACCTACTGATGTTGTCAGTGGCTCGGGCCCTAATAAACAGCGTAGCTCATACCAGCAGCATAACACCAGTCCTGCACAGGAAGGAGAAGCCGCCACAGACTCCCCTCTCCTGGACAGTGTGTTTTCGTATCCCCGTATCTGGCCATTCTGCTCCACAGTCATGTTATGTTATGTTATGTTATGTCATTAACTTTACATTTTAGACATTACAGCGGCCAGGACTCACGGTGTGCTGTTTAAAGGGAAAAAGGAATTTGCAGTGTCCAGTAAATGTGCTGTTACTGTGTACCTGCTTGTCTGACGCTTTCAGTACTCAACTCCCCCCACCACCCCCGAAATTTTGAAGTTGTTGTGCAGTCGGAGCCGACAAAATTACAATCCAGTGATAAAGGGGAGAAGATTGATTAAAAAGAGAGCACAAATCAGCCGTGTCTGCCGTGCTTGCTGCATCCTCCACCGCAGAATTGTAATGTCTGTCTCACTTCAATGAGAAAAGAGTCGGATGAAATGCGACATGACCGTTCAGACTGAGATTGCTTTGGAAAATATCAGATATGTATCCAAATTAAGACCACATATGAAAGTGGTCTGGGTCTGGTGTGAAAAAATCGGATGTGTGCTGTTCAGACTCTCAATAAAAAAATCAGATATGGGTCACATTTGTGCAAAAAAAAATCTGAATTGAGCATTAAAACCTGCAGTGTGAACGTAGCCTATGTTGTCTGAATGAAAATTTGGAATAGTAATCCTGTGAAAGGTCCACTTCAGATTTTAGACAGCAGACCTTAGTTAATCTTCAAGCACACTTTGACATGATTTAAAGAAAAAACAAAAGATGGCTGCGTGTCCACATGCTGTGGCTAGATGCTCCGGACTACTGTGTTCGTTTTGGTGTTTTTTCTGCCTTTTTTTGTCCTCCTTCTGTGACGGACTAATTACCTACAGTCGCCAGGAACTTCTAGGCATTGGCCGCCAACTTAACTCCGACATCCCCAGTGTTTAGTTCAGCAATCTACACCACATCCTTGAAGAGATCGCCAGACCTCCAGGCGCTCCATGGATTGTTATCGGGCCCAGCAAGAGGTGCAGATGGCGCCGAGAGAGAAAGAAGAAACAAGCCTGCAGGGCTGACTTCCGAGCCCATCTGCGCAAACAACGCACCAAACTACCGTCACCTTCAATTTTTCTCACCAACGCCAGGTCCCTCGCCAACAAAATGGATGAGTTGCGATCAGAGATTGCCTACAATCGCTACATCTGGGATTGTTGTATTCTGATTGTGACTGAGTCATGGCTGCATCCATGTATTCCTGATGCCATTGTGGAATTACCCAGCTGAACTACACACCGTTTCGACCGCAACGCCAATTCTGGTAAGGGAAGGGGTGGTGGGCTCTGTGCTTACGTATGTGCTTCAGACTTGGTGTAATAAAAGCAGAAAAATTCAAAGCCACTGTTCAATGGATTTAGAGGCTATGTCCTTTCTGTGTAGGCCCATCTATCTACCCTGCAAGCTAATGGCAGTAATTGTAACAGCTGTTTGCGTCCCTCCAGATGCTAGCATTAGCTTAGCACTTAGCCACCTCCAGCGCATTGTTAGCAGGCAATAGAAAGATCACCCTGATGCAATCCATATTATTGCAGGGGCTTTTAACAAATCATGCTTAAAGACTGTACTGTCATGAGCCAAGGGCTGGAGGATTTCCGCCAGACTTGGTCTCATGGCTTTTTCTGTATTTATTCATCGGTTGCTATTTATGCCCTTTTGGATTATGTATTCAGGTCTGCTTGTCATTTCTCGGTTTGTGTTAGTGTTATGCTTTTTACTTTCTTGTACTCATTTATAATCACACTTTGGCATGGTATGTTATTCCTTTACATCTTCAGTATTGTCCTTTTTTCTGTTGACAGCTGTCAGGGGCGTGAAGCTTCATGTGGGCGTGCCCTGTCAGCTGTCAGTTTGTGATCTGCCGCTCTCTCACCCAGCTGATCCTGATTAGGTATTATTGCCTTCTCACGCCTGCTCAGGCACCCACACCTGCTAATTTATTATGTGATGGGGTTTTGAACCATATTTAAAAGCTCTGTTTTCATTTTACTTTGTCACCGCTTTGGCTTGTCATTCCATTTCTCCACCAGAGCCCTGCTTTGCTCTGGCAAGTATTTTTGTAAGTAATCTCCATCTTGTTTGCGTCTTTGTTTTTTGAGCACCTTGTGGAACTTTGTGTTTATCCTTTGCTTTAATAAATTACACTAATTACACTGGAATTTCCCCATTGTGGGACTAATAAAGGCTTATCTTCTCTAACGGCAGTTCAGCGCCTGGGTCTCATTTCTCTGCCCTGAAAGGGCAATTCATGACATATACTTCCCAAATTCCACCAACACGTTAAGTGTCCCAAAAGAGGGGAAAGAACATTTCACCATGTTTAAAGCAACATTAAGCATGCCTACAGAGCCACCCCCTCCCTCACCTTGGACAATCAGACCATCTCTCCCTGCTTCTAATACCTGCTTACACCCCCCTGAGGAAGATTTCCCCCCCAACCAAACAAACAATTAAAAACTGGTCTGAAAATGCTCTACTCCAGCTACAGGATTGCTTTAGCTGCACAGATTGGAATATCTTTGAACAGGAGGTCCTGGACGCCTCCACCAAGTCAGTCCTCTGCTACATCAAATGCTGTATAGAAAAAGTGACCGTCACCAAACACATCCAGGTCTTTCCAAACTGGAAACCCTGGATGACCAGTGAGGTCCAGGCTCTGATCAGAGCCCGCAACTCAGCCTTCAGGCAGAGGGACAGCTCTCTGTACAGCACGGCCAGAGCCAACCTGAGAAGAGGCATAAAACTCACTAAGAATGCCTACAGGAGGAAGGAGGGCTTCCTCACAGATAACAACCTCACAAGCTAACAAGCACCTAACAAGCACCCCCTCCAACCCGTCCCCCCATCCCCCTCCTCTACAGGTGCATGAAGCAAGGAGGCAACTGAAAGCACTGAACCCCTGCAGAGCTGCTGGTCCCGACAGCATCCCAGGTGCGGTGGTCAAAGCATGTGCAGACCAGCTGGCAGAGCTCCTCACCAAGCTGTTCAACCTCTCCTTGACACACACCACTGTCCCCTCCTTCCTCAAGGTCTCCACCATCATCCCCATCCCCAAAAGGTCTGCAATTGACAGCCTGAATGACTACAGACCCATAGCACTCACGTCTGTAGTCATGTAGTGTTTTGAGCGACTGGTGTCCCAGCACATCAAGGACTGTCTTCCACCCTCCTTCGACCCCCACCAGTTCGCCTACAGGAAGAACTGGTCTACGGAAGACGCCATCGCCACCACACTCCACAGAGCTCTGAGGCACCTGGAGAACCCAAGGAGCTACATGAGGATGCTCTTTGTGGACTACAGCTCAGTTTTCAACACCATCATCTCGGACATCCTGATCAATAAACTGCATCTCGTCCAGATCCCACCTCCACCCCCCACCTGGAAAAAAAAAACTTTCTCACCATCCACCCACAAACAGTCAGACTTGGCCCCCACCACTCCTCCACACTGTCTCTCAGCACTGGCTCCCCCCAGGGTTGTGTGCTAGTCCCACTACTGTACACCCTGTACACTTTTGACTGTATTCCAACCTACCCAACCACCGTCATCGTGAAGTATGCAGATGATACCACCTTGGTTGGGATCATCACCAATGACAGTGAGAAGGCATACAAGGCGGAGGTAGAGAATCTGCTGCTGTGGTGCCAAGCAAACAACTTGAAACTGAATGTCCAAAAAAACAAAGAATTTATACTGGACTTCAGGAAGAACAGACAGGACCACACCCCCCTCCTCATAAATGGCGACCGTGTGGAAACCGTCCCCACTTTCAGGTTCCTGGGCAACCACATCTCCTCTGACCTCTCCTGGACTGTCAACATCAAGGCCCTGGTGAAGAAAGCCCAGCAGCGGCTGCACTTCCTCCGTGTCCTAAGGAAGAACAACCTGGACCAGAAGCTGCTTTCTTCCGGCTTTCAGAGAGAGCAGACGCATTTCTTCTCCTCTCCTCCTCTGCCTCCCCTGACTGATCCCAGCTTGCTGTGTCCTGTCTGTGTCTCGCTCTCCTTCTTGCTGATCTCAATCCAAACGGAAAATGATGGAATTGGAATTGAGCTGGGCTTTAAATGCAATTGTCACCACTTTTTCAAACAGAAAATCGGCCCGGGGGAACCCAAGTGTGGGAGACTCATGAGACAATTGGAAACTCATGTGTCTGTGTGACCTTTCGATTAATGTGGAACACATCTACCTGTTTTGGCTTCATGATCACAGGATTTCTGCTGTTTGGCTTTGGAGTTTTCCTGGTGTATCGGAAATTAAAGAAGTTGGAAGAGCTAATCAAAATGCGGACCCGGCGAAGCTTCTTCAACAATTCGACCAGCTGGGGAGAGCCACTGATAGCGGCAAATAGCGAACTGGATCGGAAGGGAAACATCTCGGAGTAGCTGGGTGCTCTCCAGGGAATGATTTTAAAGCCTGTGAATAATGTAAATTGTGCACAGAATCGCATGAGAGATGAAAATTCTATGCTCTAAGTGAACTGTGCTCATCAGACCTTGATTCGGCGTCCTTGGGTGAACTCATTCCTCCAGGAGAAGAGATAAAGCAGAAGGGAGTTTTGGCTTCTCTCTAACCCAAACAATTGCTGATGTGCAGCAATTTGAACTCTCCAAGGACAGCGTCATGTGACTAACATAGAATTTTACCATCTGGCATGCACTGAAGAGATGAACTCTGTGGATATGTTATCTATGTTTTAGAACACTAAGGACATAACATCTAGCCATTGCCTAGGAGAGGATTTTTGTTGTCCACCAGTAACTGATACTTCACACACTGCATTCACACTGATATCACATGACTGACATACACACACTGGTCTCTCTCTTGCTTTGTTAATGTGTGGATCTGTATTGTCTGCTAAGTGTGCAATTAGAGGGTTTTTTTCTATGTGATCACAATCTTGCTCACTCGAGCCATATTTTGATAACTATGTTTTTTCTCTCTGCCCAATGTGTCACCCCCTCCCCCTCCCCCTCTTTACCCCCCATTGTATGAGGCGCCTGTATGGCTGCCGCGTCATTAGGGAGCACTTAACACGAGCGCACCTTAGTGATAAGTAAAATTCCTTGTATGTGTAAGCATACTTGGCAATAAAGTTGATTTTGATTCTGATTCTGCTGCTGGCCTCCTACCATTGCTCAGTGGAAAGCGTGCTCACCTACTGTCTGGGTGTGTGGTACACTGGCACCACGGCCGAAAATAAGAAGGCTGTGTAGAGGGTCATCAACACCACCTAAAAAAATCATTGGTGGCCCTTTGCCCTCCCTGGAGGACATCTCCACATCCTCCTGTCTCAGAAAGATCAAGGCCATCACAGGAGACCCCTCACATCCTGCCCACCACCTGTTTGACCTGCTCCCCTCTGGATGACAGTTCAGATAACCAGGTCCCACACCTCCAGATTGACAATTTCTTCTCCTGGGCCATCTGGACTGCAAACAGTTAGAAGCCCCACCCCCTCCCTCCAAACACTCACATGCACAGAACTGAGGACCTTTTTAATTATCACAATAACACACCTGTCTTTACACTCCGCACTTTAATGTACATTGACCCATCTGTGAAACCACTACCATTCCAGTGTATATTTTCCATAATCCTAGGGCCATTTTATTCAATTGTGTGTTCTGCACGCCACACTCTTTTGTACATAGTTCCATCCGGGAAGCCACTACCATACCATAGTATGCCTGTGGGCTATTTTTATTTTCATTTCAGACGTATGTTTAATCGTGTATTCTGTAACTGTGTTTTATCAAATCCTTCTCTCTTACTGCGCACTAGCCTGGTGGAGCACCCATAATTTCACTTGTACTGTACAATAACAATAAAGCCTATTCTACTCTATTTATAGCTGAGTCTGCAATTTGCACAGTACCCAAGGCAGTAAAGCAGTCCCAAATCAGTGCTCAGACTAAATAACTCAATGTTTCAGACATTTGTAAGGAGCAAATGATTTTGAAAGGCCTAGTAGTAGTTCCTTTTTCACATCAAATGGCCTGTTCAAGGGCTGACCTTGTTAGGATGGGACATCCGGGACAATTCATTAGAGAAGCCCAGACTTCCCTCTCCCAGCTCTTCAGGGAGGATACCAAGGCATTCCCAGGCCAGCTGAGAGACTTTGGCCCATGTTACAAGGACGCGGTCAGTCGTCAGTTGTCAGTGACACAGAATACATTTATGGGCGTTTCCAAGTTCATTTCCTTATCACAGCAGCATAGAAACTAATTTTCCACTGAGCGCATGGTGCGAAGAGGCCAGCCTAATTATTCAGAGGTGTGTTTTGGATTATCCAATCCAAAGCACTCCTGCCCATCCCTTTAATGCACAGAGGCACATTATCTAAAGTGACAGTTAGATGGGTTTTGCGCTGGCCAAAGCCCATGTGTATGAGCAAAAATGCACGTGAAAGTAATGCTGCTTGGTAATAAGGAAGACATCTATCACAACTGATGCCCAGCTAGTTATTTTAGAGAGAACAAACAGGTAAGAGAATGGGCTGAAAAATCAGCTGAATGGTATAATGTAGTGCAAACGGATGCAACATGGGTTTGAAACTTCAGGAAAAGAGGATGATGCCTGTGCAAACTTTTATAAACTTTCATTAATGATGGCACAAGATTTGCTCCCGGCCCATGGGGAGATGGAGTGCTCCCCCTCCTGTTGCTTTCACCGACCGAGGGTCTCACCCATCAGGGGAGGGGGTGGGATGTCTACCAAGGTTTGCAGCTCTCTATGCAGGGCGGGAGGAAAAGAGGAGATCTGGCACAGTTTTCCATCCACTGCTGACCCCTGCCACGAAGCAAGTCCCCTCTCTGTGGCCTCCCCTGCCGGGGAATGATGAGTAGCAGAATGTGGGCGGCCTCAGCCTGGCTGGAAACCTGGGGGCATCCGGCTGAGGCAGATGCACACACATCACCTGTCTCTATGGTGAGCTACAGTGAAAAGTAAAAATGCTGCACATGCTCTGTTGATTCATTTATTCCCCTAAAAATAAACACATTGACTCATAAATCCGTGATGAAAACAAAAATGTGGCTGGAATAAAAATCTTCAGACTGACACCCCACCCCCACCCTGTGTGTCGCACATCCACACTGGAATGCACACATCCTCTCTGTTCATTCATTTCCCTACAAAAAATTGTACATTAATGCCTAATCTATGGACTCCAAAGGTAAGTCCGCAATTAAAATGAGAGTGTGGATGGAATTAAAAAAAACTATTGAGTGTCCATCCATCCATCTATCCATCCATCTTCTACTGCTGTTCTGGAGGTCCGGGTCACGGAGGGAACAATTCAAGCAGAGAAGCCCAGACTTCCCTCTCCCCAGCCACCTGCTCCAGCTCTTTAGAGAGGATACCAAGGCGTTCCCAGATCAACTGGGAGACGTAGTCTCTCCAGCGAGTCCTGGGTCTGTCCTAGGGTCTCCTCCCAGTGGGACGTGTGCAAAACATCTCCAGTGGGAGGTGTCCAGGATGCCTCCTGGACTATTGAGTGTGTAATCATATAATAAATTAAATGATGGGCGATGATATTATGACTGTTACAATTCTCTCCATTAAAATAGAAGATCCCCGCACATACTGTTTCCTCATGAGCTCTGGAGCTGCGAGATTTCAAAACACGTCGCTGAAATAGCATTAAACAATGCATTTCTGGAGACAGATCTCCTTTTGCCTGATCAAAAGCAGATTGTCATTAAATGCCCCATAATAGTGATGCACATGAGACTGCGTGCCGCCACACCTCTTTGAAATGAGTCTCCACCTCCCAGCACAAAGTGGACGCACTGTCTGCTGGTAATTTGATGGCGTGACGCAAAGCGTTAAAAACAGACAATGCGCCGACAGAAATTAGCAAAAACACTGGCGTACGGTAGAGAGGTCTGGCGAAAAAGTCCGCTGGTGACTGCCATTGGGCCCATAGTCTCTAAAGCATGTCCTAGGTCTGCCCCGGGGTCTCCTCCCAGTGGGATGTGCCCAAGACACCTGCGTGAGAGGAATCCAGGAGGCATCCTGTTCAGATGCCCAAACTACTTCAAGTGGCTCCTTTTGGTGTGGAGGAGCAGTAGCTCTACTCTGAGCCTCTCCTGGTTAACTCTTCACCCGATCTCTAAGGGTAAGTCCAGTAACCATACGGAGAAAGCTCATTTCAGCTGTTTGTATCCATGATCTCATTTTTACAGTCTTTTTCCAAAGTTCATGACCATAGATGAGGGTAGGAATACAGACTTTGCTTTGGAGCTCAGCTCCTTCTTCACCACAACCAACCGGTACAATGTCTACATCGCTGTGGATGCTGCACCAATCCATCTGTCAATCTCTGGCTCCATTCTCCTCTCACTCGTGAATAAGACCCCAATATACTTGAACTCCTCCGCTTGACCCCAACCCAGAGAGGGCAATTCACCTTTTTCCAGTTGAGGATCATGGACTCGGATTTGGGGGTGCTGATTCGCATCCTGGCCGCATCACACTCAGTAGCAAACCATCCCAGTAAGACCTGTAGGTCATTGCTCGATGACGCCAACAGGACCACATCCTCTGCAAACAGCAGAGACGAGATCCTGTGGCCACCGAACATGACACCTTCCATTCCTTGGCTGCACCTAAAAATCCTGTCCATAAAAATTATGAACAAAATCGGTGACAAAAGAGCAGCCCTGACTGAGTCCAACTGGGAATAGGTTTGAGTGACTGCTGGCAATACAAGCCAAACTCTTGCAACGGCCATGTAGAGGCTGGATAGCTCGTAGCAACGAGCCTGATACCCCATACTCCCAAAGCACTACCCACAAGAAGCCACAAGGGTCACAGTCGGATGCTTTCTCCAAGTCCACAAAACATGTAGACTGGTTGGGGAAACTTCCCCAAAACCTCAAGGATCCTTGAAAGGGTAAAGAGTTTGGTCCAATGTGCCACAAGCAGGAGCGAAACCACATTTCCCCTCCTGAATCTGTGGTTTGATTAAAAAAAAATCCCTTCCACAAATTAACTCGCAGTGAAACAATATCACACTATTAACCCAAGAGAAAGAATGTTATATTACAATAATATATCAGTAGAGAATCTTCAAACCTTTCCTAAGCCACATTACCTTACCATAATGGCACATTGTAACAGTAGCTCCTATGCAATCTCATTAGCTGATGCACTGCATTAACATCTGCATTAATAATGACAAATCTCTAAATGACCATCGTTGATAGCACCGATGCATTACATGATAGATAAGTGAAGAATAACTGCAAATTTATTTTATCCAATTTATAAGATAAGCTGTGTCAGGTAATTAAGTGTGTGTGTAAATTACAATTCACATCCCCTCGACATAGGCCCCTGGCTGTCTGGGAAAAGCAATTGAAGGGGAAGAATGTTACCAAGACAAAACATAAGACAACACATGAAACATTACTAGGGAGGGAACAGAGGCCCCCGAGACACAGGAGAAAAGCTGGATAAAAATAATGAGATACAGAAAATCAGCAGAAGGACTATAAACACACACACAAAAAATGAATATACTGTAAAGAAAAGTAAATCCCATTACAAGAATTCAACAAACCAAAAACAGCTAAACAAATATCCCTAAAAAAATGTATATTTTAGAAAACAGAATGTGAAGCGACAGAAAACGGAAGAGGAGAAGACGTAAGAAAAGAAATCCTTCACAATTATTTCAGTGCAGCGGCCCCGTGGAGACACAGAGGTCGCATCAAAGGCAAAGGGAAAATCAAGATGACAAAATCTCTGTGCTTCACAGCATTCTGTAAGCCAGTCCCCTTACAAGCACCACGGGGACGGTGCCAACCTGACAGCACAAGTTTGACTCAACCCCGCTTCACTTCCACACCTAAACAACATTGTCAAGCAAAACCACCAAGTCTCATACATTCATGTTATCCTTAGATAAGCACCTGTGCAGAGGTTCTTATATTTCCAGCTTATTTTCAGCTCATCAAATATGGTGCTTTCATTCAGTTGAGGAGAAACCTTCCAACTCAGCCAGGTCACCTTGAGAATAAAAAAAGGCACAGACTGATTCACTTTGCTGTCTGCCTGTGTGGTTTGCTCTCCAGCTCTCGAGCCACTAGCTATGGCTACTAGCTCTCTTTCCTCTCCTCCTCTGGTGTGCTCTCTCTGTCAGATGTTTAGCTACACCTCTGCCTCTTTTAGTGATAACGGTAAATGTAATAAATGTTGTCTTTTTGAGGCGCTCGAGGCGAGGTTGTCTGATTTGGAATCCCGGCTCCGCTGCATTGAAACACCGTCTGCGCCAGTTAATCTCGACGGACGCCCATTAGCTGCAGCGGAGCTAGCTAGCTTAGGTCCCACTGTCAGCGGTCCCTCGGCTCTCCTCAGCAGCGAGGAGACTGGGTGGGTGACGGTGAGAAGGAAGCCTAGTCGCAAAGCCCCGGTTCACCACCAACCTGTTCACGTTTCTAATCGTTTTTCCCCGCTCAGCGACACACCCGCTGAGGAAAAAACTCTGATCATTGGCGACTCTGTAGTCAGAAACGTGAACCTAGAGACTCCAGCGGCCATAGTCACATGTATTCCTGGGGCCAGAGCAGGCGACATCGAGTCAAATTTGAAAATGCTGGCTAAAAGTAACTGTAAATATTCCACAATTGTTATTCACGCCGGCATTAATGACATCCGTCTCCGGCAGTCGGAAGTCACGAAACTTAATGTAGAATCGGTGTGTGACTTTGCAAAAACGATGTCTGCCACTGTAGTATTCTCTGGGCCCCTCCCCAATCTGACCAGTGATGACATGTTTAGTCGCTCGTCATCCTTGAACCGCTGGCTGTCTGTGTGGTGTCCTAAAAATGACGTGGGCTACATTGACAATTGGAGCTCTTTTTGGGGAAAACCTGGTCTTATGAGACGAGACAGCATTCATCCCACTTTGGATGGTGCTTCTCATTTATCTAACAATCTGGCATCTTTTTTATCCAAATTTCCAAAACCCTGACTACTCAGAGTTGGGACCAGGAAGCAGAGTCACAGTCTTACACGCCTCTCTGCAGCTCCTCTTCATCCGCCACCCCTCAGCTTAGCCCCTGTCTTCCCCATCAGAGAATCGTTGTCTGCTCCCTCCAAAGTAAATAAAAATATAATGTATAAGCATCCCAAAGTGATAAAGCAAAATATTGGTAAAACTCAAATTAAACATAAAGCCTCTAAATTGAATGATTTGGCCTCTGTTCCTCCTCATAATTTAAAAATTAAATGTGGTTTATTAAATATTAGGTCTCTAACTCCCAAGTCTCTGTTAGTCCATGATCTGTTAATTGATCATCAGATTGATTTAATTTCCCTTACAGAGACTTGGTTAGGGCAAGAGGATTATGTTGGTTTAAATGAATCAACTCCCTCTGGTTATTTAAACTGTCAAAATCCCAGAAGTTCTGGTCGTGGAGGAGGAGTAGCATCAATTTACCATTCCAAATTACTAGTTAATGTAAAGCAAAAAACATGTTATAATTCCTTTGAGGGCCTGGTCCTCAGTATTGGGCACTTTAGCAATTCCAGGTTAAACCCAATTTTATTTGCCATAGTTTATCGTCCCCCATCAACCTATTCAGAATTTTTATCCGAATTTCCTGATTTCTTAGCTGATTTAGTGCTGAAATCTGATAGAATAATTATAGTAGGGGACTTTAATATACATGTGGATGTAGATAGTGACTGCCTTAATGTGGCTTTTAATTCAATATTAGACTCGATTGGGTTTTCTCAGAAAGTAGGAAATTCTACTCATTACCTCCACCATACATTGGACCTTGTTCTGACATATGGCCTAGAAATAGAAAATCTTGTAGTGTCTCCTCATAACCCTGTACTGTCAGACCATTGTCTGTTAACCTTTGATTTTACTATTTCTGACTATTTGGCTCCTAAAGAAAAATATTATCACAGTAGATGCCTCTCAGATGATGCTGTTTCCAAATTTATGCAGATTGTTTCCTCTATGCCATGTGTCAACACAACGGAAATAAGCTATAGACAGCTTGCTCCTTCTGTAATTGATAACATGGTGGATAGTGTTTCAGCTTCTCTGCATCAGACTCTAGACTTGGTGGCCCCCTTAAAAAAGAAAAAGTCTAATCAGAGATTTTTAACTCCTTGGTTCAACACAGAAACTCGTAGCTTAAAACAGAAGACTCGTCAATTAGAAAGAAAATGGTGCTCTACTAATTTAGATGAAATCTATTTAGCTTGGAGAAATCATCTTTTAATTTATAAAAAATCTCTTAGAAAAGCTAGAACGAGTTATTACTCTGCATTAATAGAAGAGAACAAGAATAACCCCAGGTTTCTTTTCAGTACTGTAGCCAGGTTGACAAAGAGTCAGGACTCTGTCAATCCTAGCATCCCCTTAGAGCTTACTAGTCAGGACTTTATGAACTTTTTCAATAATAAAATTTCATCCATCAGAGATAAAATCAATCAGATTCTTCCCACAGTTAACTTAAATACTGTAACTACTACAACTCCTTCTATTGATGTCTGTCTTGATGAGTTTACTCCAATCGACCTTTGTGAGTTAGACAAAATAGTTTCCTCATCCAAACCTTCAACTTGTCTTTTAGACCCTATTCCTACCAGGTTATTTAAAGAAGTCTTCCCACTTATTGGTAGCTTTATTCTTCATATAATCAATTCTTCATTAACTTTAGGCCATGTACCGCAGGCTTTTAAAACGGCTGTAATTAAACCCTTACTCAAAAAGCCAACGCTAGATCCAGGAGCTTTAGCTAACTATAGACCAATCTCTAATCTCCCTTTCATTTCAAAAATCTTAGAAAGAGTTGTTGCTATGCAATTATTTGACCACCTGCAGGGAAATGGTTTATTTGAGGAGTTTCAATCTGGGTTTAGAATCCATCATAGCACTGAAAACAGCCTTAGCGAAGGTCACTAACGACCTCCTCATTGCATCTGATAATGGACTAGTTTCTGTACTTGTCCTTTTAGATCTTAGTGCAGCTTTTGATACTATTGATCATAATATTCTACTTGATAGATTAGAACACTATGTTGGACTTAATGGAACTTCGTTGCAGTGGTTTAGATCTTATTTATCTGATAGGTTCCAGTTTGTTCATGTAAATGATGAGTTTTCTTTCAGCTCAAAGCTTAGTCATGGAGTTCCACAGGGATCTGTGCTTGGCCCTACTCTTTTTAGTTTATATATGCTTCCGTTAGGCAACATTATTAGAAAGCACTGTATACATTTTCACTGTTATGCAGATGACACACAATTATACCTGTCAATGAAGCCAGATGATACTAATCAATTAGCCAAGTTAGAAGCCTGTCTTAAGGAAATCAAAGTTTGGATGACTTGTAATTTCCTGCTATTAAATTCAGATAAGACTGAAGTCATTCTTGTTGGTCCAAAAAACCTTAGAAATTCCTTTCCAAATCAAACTTTCAGTTTGGATGCAGTTACTCTTTCTCTTAATAGCTCTGTGAGGAACCTTGGAGTTATTTTTGATCAGGATTTGTCCTTCAATTCACATATTAAATTTGTTTCTAAGACTGCCTTCTATCATTTGCGTAATATTGCCAAGATTAGGAGCATCTTGTCTCAGAGTGATGCTGAGAAGCTGATCCACGCTTTTGTTAGCTCGAGATTAGATTATTGTAATTCTTTATTATCAGGTTGTCCTAAAACATCTTTAAAAAGTCTTCAGCTGATCCAAAATGCTGCAGCAAGAGTTTTAACAGGTACTAGAAAGAGAGATCATATCTCTCCGGTTCTGGCCTCCCTTCATTGGCTTCCCATAGAGTTTAGAATTAAGTTTAAAATCCTTCTTCTTACTTACAAAGCTCTAAACAATCAGGCTCCTTTTTATTTAAAAGATCTGATACTACCGTATCATCCTAACAGAGCACTACGCTCCCAAAATGCAGGTTTACTTGTAATACCTAGAATCTCCAAAAGTACAATGGGAGGCAGAGCCTTCAGTTATCAAGCTCCTCTCCTGTGGAATCAGCTGCCAATCTGGATTCGGGAGTCAGACTCGATCTCTGTTTTTAAGAATAGGGCTAAAACCTACCTTTTTGATATAGCCTACAATTAGGGAGGGATCATGTGTTTTCTGAACCCTCCCTTAGTTATGCTGCTAATAGGTTTAGTCAGCCGGGGGACCTCCAGTAATGCACTGGGCCTCACTCCTTTCCTCACTCTCTATGAAATATTTTTTTTTTGCTGGTCATTAACATTTGTTTGTTCTCTCCCATAGATTGAGTCCCCATCGTGCTGTTTGCTCTCTACATGTCTGTTCTTTTCTTCTTCTCTATCCCCTCACCCCCCAGCCAGTCGCAGCAGATGACTGCCCCTCCCTGAGCCTGGTTCTGCTGGAGGTTTCTTCCTGTTAAAAGGGAGTTTTTCCTCTCCACCGTCGCCAAGTGCTTGCTCACAGGGGATCGCCTGATTGCTGGGGTCTTTCTGCAACTGTGGGGGTCCTCCCTACAGTTGATAGTGCTATGAGATGACTGTTGTTGTGAAATGGCGCTATATAAATAAAGTTGAATTGAATTGAATTGAATTAACTTTTTTTGTATTATTACACAGGGTTACAAAAATAATTTTTTGTAAGTTATCTGTGTTTTTTTCAATTGATATAAGACAATTTTGCACCGCTGAATCCGAAAATGACATCCGTTTCTCTCGATCAGGTGCTAAGTAAAAACCTGTACTTACTTAGTACTTACTTAGTACTGTGCATGTACTTACCTTTATATAAAGGTAAGTACATGTAAATTTAATGTTATGTCATCATTGTTCAAAATTCAGAGAATTTCAAGAAATAAAAAAGAATTTTGCATCATATAAAGCGAGAATACCCGTACATGTAAACAAAAACGTATAAAAAAGCATGTGGCCATATTTCAAAAAGTTGACCCGATTGAGCAAAACCAACGTGATTTTTGGATTCGGCACATCAAAATTGTCCTAAATCAGCTCAAAAAAACTTTGACAATAAATTTGGTGTTGACCAGTGTTATTTATGTGTTGTCTTCTGCTCTCACAGTGTGGCACAAAGCTTCGGTCCTTCCCTCAACACACACTATGGGGCAGATTTACTGAGGCAGCGCAAATTAGCGAGTGCACAATTTAGACAGAGTGCCTAAGGGCGTGGCCAATTTTTGCCAGTGATCTACTAACAACATGCAAAATTATAAACACAGACGCAGACACTTCAATTAATAATGACCACCCATCCACAAGAGCAGTGCAAAACTGTACAGGCACATCTGATGAGGAAGCCAGTCATCAACACAGGTGCAGCCAGTTCGGAGGACCATAATATATAAAGCTTTTTTTAAGCACTTGTTTAAGTGCAAACCCCACTAAAATAGTTTATTTTTGTTTGTCATATTTCAAAATTTTGATTTTCATTTAACATGGCAGACTCTTTTGTTTAATATGTATAAATGAAGTATTTGTACCTAATTTCAAAAAGGACTACTCGTGAATAAATTGATTACTTGACCAAATTGTTTATTTTATTAACACTAGAACCATCAAGATGGTCTGATGGAGACTCTGGGGTTTAATTATGTGAATAACTTTGTTTTAACAAAATCTACAGGTCTCCCAGTTCACAACTTTTTATAAATGTGCGTTTTATGTTGCCACAAGTCATGGGCGGGGTGACCACCCCGGACATGACAGTGCCACCCCCTCAAGGGGTGGAAACCAGACAGCCACCATACCATCAAAAAAAAAAAAAAAAAAAAACTACCCCCCCAACTCAATAGACCCAAACAACAACCCAGGGTGGAAGGTGGGGGAAAACAGGTTAGGAAGAATAAATCAAGAAGAAATAACCACCACAATACAACACAGCAACACTACCCAACCCCAAGACAAGCTAACCCGCCCCTCCCCCAAGAGTCTCTTGGTTCGGGGGGCCAGCCAGGGTCCAAGGCTCAGTGGGCGGCAGTAAGTTCAGGTGGCCGACCCAAGTCCCAGGGCCAGCAGGCGGCCTGCTGAATGGCGTCAGGCAGCCTGCCAGAGGGAATAGGCCACTTGGCCCAGAAACCAAGTCCTTCGGGAGGCCGGCCCACATAGTTAAGCCACCAGGCCAGGGGGGAACAACAAGGTGGTGGCCTGCCCACCGGAAGACTGAAAGGTGGGTGGCCGGACTGAAGAAGGGGACCCCCTGCAGTTCCTGGAGGCAGGGCCAGGTGGGTCACGGCGGAGCCTGGCGGAAGAGGAAGGGACACCCCAAGGACCCCTGGAAGGGAGGAAGGGACCTCGGTGTCCCCAAGCTGGCCGGCTGCACCCTCGATGGTCCCGGCTTGGGACTGGAGTTTGGCTGCACCCTCGGTGGGGCCTGGCTGGGCCAGAAGGCAGTCAATTATAGGCCTCCCTGAGGAACTGGGCAGATGGGCAGCTGAATCCACTGGGGCCACAGCGGGACTGGCAGTGGCAACGATAACCTCCTGGAGCGAGCCTGGGATCCCCGTCTCATCCGGCGACATGGACCTCTCTCCGATGACCCTAGAAAAGGACTCAGATACAGAGGAACAGGGGTCAGGGTCACCGGCAGCGGCAGAGCCCAGTGAGGCAAACTCAGGTGCAGCGTGTGGCTGCAGCTGGCTCTCCTCGCCTGAAGCTAGGCAAAAATGCTCTATGAAGGAAAGAAGAAAGACAAAAGAGAGCACTTGCCTTAGCTCAAGCTAATGGTTGGCCTCCAAGGGGTGCAGCTTAGGCGCTGACTCTGCTGCGGCGGCCTCCGCAGCAGGCGTGGTGATGGTCGCAGTCTTTGCCTCCTCCAGAGAAGGTTCCCACGTGGGTGGCTCTCCCAGCATGGATTCTGGAGGTGGAGACTCACCTTGCGCTGGACCCCAGAAGACTGAAGCCAGGGGACGCTCAATTGTCAGCACAGGCTTCAGGTCAGTCGCAGTGCCCTCTCTCTGTCCATGGAAGCTCTGCGGAGCCGCGGGCTCCCCCTTCGTCTGGTGACTGAGCTCCTGGGCCGGTGGATGTTCAGAGGAGAGAGGAAGAGAGAGAGAGAGGGTAGGTGAGTCGCTTTCAACAGCAGCAGGTGAAGAGGTCTCAGGGGACTGCTCCTTCTGAGCCTCCCTACCAGGAATCAGGCAAGACATTTCATTATGAGTTGTTTTTTTCAAAACACTGAGCACATGGCCTTGGACAGCAGCTGCATGGACAATTGCCAAGGACAATTGCCAGTAGCCAGACAAAACATCTCCTGCCAAAGTGTCCTTGTTGTTCTTACTGATACAACACTTGCTTCAACATTACATTCATATTGATCCACAAACTGACAACAAGATGATTCACTCACTTCTCTCTTTGTGTCCTGTGAACTCTTTTGGTCTGCTGATGTGCATTGAGGGCTTTTTTTTTCTTTGTAATCATAATATTGATCATGTGACCAGTATTCTGAAATCAATGATTTTTTTGCTCCTTCCCATTGTATTATTTCTTATGCTACCTGTACCCTCCTGTTGGCAGGCGCGTTTCAGACGCATGCCGCGTCACGGAAATGCAGGTTCATTTTCTGTGTCAAGTCAAATTCTCTCGTATGTTATCAGTGATCTGTTAATGTACTTGGCAATAAATCTTTTTCTGATTCTGATTCTGAGAGGAATGAAAATTAACTTGCCTGCTAGCCTGGCTGTGGATGCTGCCTGCTGTTATACAGTGTGAGGTGTCATCCCTCTCCCTGGCTCTGGAGAGCTTGGACCCCATCATGGGAGGAATAGGAACCACCCCCGGCATTATGGAGACAGAGACTTCCAGAGACAGCATGGAAAGTCTCCGAGCAGTGGAAGGAGCCATCGAGGAGACGGACTGTGTGGCAGCTGGAGAAGAAGAACAGGCTGGCGTGATAGCCAACGAGCTGGAAGAGGGGGCTGCCGCAGAAATGGTCTCACAGGATGAAGGATGGGCTGCTGGCGAGGAGGAGATGGGGCTTCTCCGGTGATCCAGGGCTGGAGTCGAGGTGGGTTGGAGCTCCGGTGACAGGGGCAGGGCTGTAGCTGACAGACTGACGGAGGAGGATGGCTGCTTATGCCGCAAACGCCGCCTCCGTGTCGAGGGCTGCTCCAACGCTGACAATTCCCTCTCGGACTCCTCCTTCATCTGGAACCCAAGGGGCAGTCAACACTCGGAGGGAGCAGGAGGAGATATGGAGAGGGTAAGTGGGATGACAGTGACTACAGCAGGTGGAGAGACCTCTGGGGACTACACACCCAGAGACTCTCTACCAGAGAGCAGGCAAGAATTTTCAACAATTTTAGAAACAGAAGGGAGGAAAACTTCCCAGTTCTCCTGGCTGACGGTGTCTCCTGCTGCAGCTAGCGAGGGGTAGCTCCTCACATTGGTTGTAGCGGGGCTGGACTCCTCCATTGACTGTGGAGAAGCCCCCTTGAACAGCGCTGGAGAGGAAATGGCAGCCACTGATCTCTCCTCCTCCAGGCGGCGATCAATCTCCTCCAGCAAAGTCAATCTGCGTTTCTCCAACCCCCGCGGAGAATGAGCGCACCCGAGTTCTGGAAGACGCGGGCGGGGCTGGAGCGGGAGAGCTGAGGAAAGAGGTATGCCTTTCACGTCCTGAACGCCTCTTCCGCATTGGGCGCCGCTTCGCCGCTGGCGAGTCCCTCCCAGGCTCCTCTCTCCGCAGCGTTAGGATGGAATGAAGAATGTCCGCTGACTCAGGGAAAAACAACAGATCGGGACATTCCTGCAATACCTCCGCTGAGGTATCCTGGATGACACAAACAGCCTCGGAGGAATACTGCCCCTGCGCCCGGGAAAAGGCTTCTTTCAAATGGGCCAGCCCATGCCGCTCCACGTTGCTCCAAAAGTCCATTACAGCTCCAACAGCAGGTAGGAAAAAATGCACAAAAATGAAAAAAAGGCACGCTACGCACTGCTTGGGCTCTATTGGCGGCATGTTCACTGCGTAAACTGCAGCGAGCATATGAAATAGCGGCGAGCCCAAAGTGCAGTTAGTAATGTGTTTTATTGACAAAAGTAAATATGCCACAGAGTCCAAAGAACAGTCACTGTAACATGAACGGGACAACCGGCTCCAGCTTCGTTGCTAACATTGAATGCCAAACACACTCCAGACAGGGTAGGAGTGGAGAGGTAAGGCATAAACAAGGGAGGACTTACGTATATGTTGGAGCAGAAAGGCTCTGAGGAACAACACTATACAGTCCAGGGAAGAGTCAGCTGTCGCGAGCCAGGAAGTCCATTGTTGACGTTTGAAGCTGCTGCAACAACTGATCGCACACAACTCTATTAATACCTGAGCCTAAATGGGAGCAAGTGGACACAGCTGTGACGTGGCAGGAGCGTGACTGATTGAATTATGTGTGTGTGTGTGTGTGTGTGTGTGTGTGTGTGTGAGAGAGAGAGAGAGAGAGTGTGCATGAGTGTATGAGTGTGTATGTGGTGAACCAGAAAACTGGCGAATGCCTGGTAAGAGGAGGAGGTGTGGCCGTGGGACTGGTGGAGAGCAAGCTCAATCTGTCAGCTGGAATTAATAAGCAATAACTAAACCCAACGGCTACAAGTCATGGGCGGGGTGACCACCCCGGACATGACACATGTAGGTTTGGATTGTTTTTCCCCCCTTAATAATAAACACCTTCATTTAAAAGCTGCATTTTGTGTTTACTTGTGCTATCTCTGCCTGATATTTAAATTTGTTTGATGATCTGAAACATTTAAGTGTGACAAACATACAAAAAAAAAGAGAAATCAGAAAGGGGGAAAACACTTTTTCACACCACTGTACATGCTCAGAGATCGCTATCCAAAACAAATAGCTCCGAGCTAAAGTGTTAGACCTGGAGGCTCACTCTCGGAGGCACAACATTAAGATCATGGGGATACCAGAGGGTGAGGAAGGAGGTAAACCCAGAGTTTGTTTCTCAGCTGACACCCCAACTGTTCGGAGATAAGTTTCTCACACCCGGTCAAAGTGGACCATGCACATCGCTCTCTCCACCTGAAGCCAGTGGCTGGGGCAGACTGCGCACCATTCTGACACGCATCCACCACTTTCAAGAAAAAGAGTCGATTCTGCGCTACGGCAGGCTGAATACTACGAAACACAAGGGCAACAAAGTTCTAATTTTCCCTGATTACACCAACGAGGTGATGTTGCAGTGCCATGCCTTTCGAGATGTGATGCAGTCGCTCCGGAGTGGAGGAATTAAACACACCCTGCGGTACCCAGCTAGGCTGCATATCCACCAACATGAGGGGGAAGCACCTGTGATTTTCAGCAATCCAAAGGAAGCAGCACGGTTCCTGGAAAAGATCAACACAGAGCGGGGGGAGTAGATCCACACATTCTCATTGATTGTTCAACTTAAAGGTACTCCTGTTTACATATTGTGGTATGGGGGAGCCACTACCTGCACTGTTTACTGTAAAAAGACCTCCCACGTTACACTGGGACTAATATTGAGAACACTTTACACTTGAATGCTAGTGTTAGCTGGGGGACAAGCCTGAAAAGCTTCTAGCACAGCAGCTTAAAGGTGTCCAAGCATCAAGGTCCATTCATTGCATTAAATCAAAGACAGGTGCATCATTGACAGACCCCAAAGATATACAGTAAATGGCTGTTTCAAGGAATTCTATAGTGAGCTCTACAGTTCCAAATGTTCCCCCTCTTGTTCTGATTTAACTGATTTTTTTGACTCCCTCGTATTACCTAAACTCACAGACACAGCTAGGTAAGACGCAGATTCAGACTTCACATTGGACGAGATAAAATCTGCCATTAAGTCATTTCCATCTGGCAAAGCAGCCGGACCTGACAGATTCAGTGGCAAATTTTAGAAAAAAGTTTTGCAATATCCTTGCTCCTCTTCTACTCAGAATGACATCTCACAGCACCAGTAAATATACAGGGAACAGACATCGAGATGGTGACATCCTATAAGTACCTGGGTATTCATCTGAACAATAAACTAGACTGGTCACACAATACTGACGCACTCTACAAGAAGGGACAGCGCAGGCTGTTCCTGCTGAGGAGACTCAGGTCTTTTGGTGTACAAGGGGCGCTGCTGAAGTCATTCTATGACACGGTGGTGGCATCAGCCATCACTTTTGGAGTGGTCTGCTGGGGCAGTGGCATTACTGCAGCCGATAGGAAGAGACTGAACAAACTGATTAAGAAAGCTAGCTCTGTCCTGGGGCAGCGCCTTGATCCGATGGAGGAGATAGGAAAGAGAAGGACGGTGGCTAAACTGTCATCTCTGCTGGAGTCCGAGTTCCACCCTATGCAGGACATACTGGATGCACTGAGGAGCTCATTTAGCAGCAGACTACATCATCCCAGGTGCACAACCGAGAGGTTTCGTAGGTCCTTCCTACCAACAGCTGTCAGACTGTACAACCTAAGCAGGGCTGCTCGCAGAGATAGCAAAAAGACGTAACAAACTAATAGTTTTTTTTTGAATGCAAAAGATGCAATAGACTTACACAATGGTCCCCTCCGGCATACAACTAGGAACATACCGGTCGCTATGGAGGGTGAGAATATGTATGGGCACATAATCATACCATGTAGGATAACTAAGTAGACAGTTATGCTGTTTCATCCCACCTAGCAACAATGCTCTGCACTGTGTGTGTTTATATATTTACATATTTATTCCATCTAGCTACAATGCTCCGCACTGTGTTTTTATATATCTACATATTATTCCATCTAGCTACATTGCTCCGCACTGTGTGTGTTTATATACTTGCATATTTATTCCACCTAGCTACAATGCTCTGCACTGTGTGTTCATATATTCATATATTTATTCCATCCAGCTACAATGCTCTGCACTGTGTGTCTGTGTGTGTGTGTGTATATACAGTATATATTTTATAGTAATATGTACATATGTATATTAGCTGCTCTTGCTTGCTTGTTTTTTTTTCTTGCCTTCTGATTGTTGCTCTGAGTGTTGCTATCCCTGTGCTGTTGCAATCCTGGAATTTCCCCGTTGTGGGACTAATAAAGGCTTATCTTATCTTATCTGCTTCAAAGGAGAATAATGCCCTACCTAAAACATTATATGAGGCCAATATTTCATTAATCTTAAAGAAAGGGAAGAATGAGACAGACCCAGCCAGCTACAGGCCCATTTCGCTCCAGAACTTTGGCAGGAAGGTAATCACTAAATTGTTGGCTAATGGGCTAAACAAATATTTATCATCAATCATCCACCCCGATCAAACAAGGTTCATCCCAGACAGATTTTCTTTTTTTTAATGTAAGATGACTTCTTAACACTGTTTACACCAACCACAGTAAAGCCAAAGGAGTAACAATTCTGTCGTTGGACGCAAAAAAGGCCACCGACCAGGCCGAGTGGACCTACATGTTTGAGTCCTTATACAGATTTGGGTTCAGAAACTCTTTTATAACCTGAATGAAATTAATGTATGATAACCCAGCGTGTTCCATTTTAACAGATGGTGACAGGTCAACACCATTTTTGCTACACTGCTCGGTTTAGCAGGGCTGTCCGCTGTCGCCAGCTATTTTCACAATTGCACTTGAACCCCTCAAACTGGGTGAATTCATGCCTCTCTCAGACGTTTTTTTGCCAGGTTTTCTGAAAAATGCCTCTTTTAAATTGTCAATGATCATATTAAATACCTTGGTCTAACTATACCCAAAAATCCTAAATTAATATTTGAACTAAATTTTGGTGAGTTCGTCTCAGACCTAAAACAACACATAGAAAACTAAAAATTTTTACCATTGTCTATGATGGGTCGCATAAATTCAATTAAGATGGTCTCCCTTCACAGATTTCTTTACCTTTGCCAAAATCTGCCTATATTTCTCACACCAGCTTTCTTTAAGGATCTGGACACAATAATTTTATCTTATATTTGGAATTATAAAAACCATCGGATTTTTAACCCTCTAACTGTCCACATTGCATGGACGGGTCATGCGCCCCCCAGTGGCACAGCACAGCAACTGCACCTGTCAACTTATTGACGTCCCCCAGCTATACTGAGAATTTGTACTGATCTGTATTGATCTGACAGTTCAGAAGGTGGCAGACACGCGTCGGAGGAATCATGGCTGACATGGAATACAGCAAAGAAGAAGAATTCCTCATTATTCTTCTTCCTTTTTGTGCTTTGAGCTCACAACACCAATGTGGCTGCCGCCATATGACTGAAATTGCATCAAACAGGAAAAATAGCTGCATAATACAAACACCAAGATGGTGGCGCCCACGTCGTCATGGATTTTCACAGGAAAAATAGCTACATAATACAAACGAAATTCAGGTGGGATAATCATAAGATAATAATAAGAGTAAGATAATAAGATAATCATAAGAGTTTGTAGATGTGGTAGAGGGAATAAATGACCGACCAAATGCGAAATAACGACCACGATGGGCGAAAAACTGAGCTCACAACACCAAGATGGCGGCACCCACGTCATCATGGATTCTCACGGGAAAAATGCATCAAACAGGAAAAACAGCCGCGTAATACAAACAAAATTCATGTGGGATAATCATAAGTGTTTGTAGATGTGGTAGAGGGTGTAAATGACCAACCAAACATGAAACAACGACCACGATGGGCAAAAAACTGAGTTCACAACACCAAGATGGCGGTGCCCACATCATCATGGATTCTCACAGGAAAAATGCATCAAACAGGAAAAATAGCTGCGTAATACAAACGAAATTCAGGTGGGATAATCATAAGAGTTTGAAGATGTGGTAGAGGGTCTAAATGACCGACCAAATATGAAACAATGACCACGATGGGCGAAAAACTGAGCTCACAATACCAAGATGGCGGTGCCCACGTTGTCATGGATTCTCACAGGAAAAATGCATCAAACAGGAAAAATAGCTGCGTAATACAAACAAAATTCATAGATGTTGCAGAGACTATAAATGACCAAGCAAATGCAAAACAACGACCACAATGGACGAAAACGCACCGGTCATGTGAGCGAGCGAGCCCCATCCCCTGCAACAGGTAAGAGATGAATATGTTTTGGTTTTTTTACATTTTATTGATTTTCTGGTTCATATACTTTGAAGATTAGATAAAAACATACCCTGTAGACAAAATGGTGTAAAAAAAAAACCTCAAACCATTCTTTGTGTAAATGTGTCCAAAGTTCACTTTTGACTGAGTTATGTAATTTATATAGCTGCCGTGACATTATGCAAATTAGAAGCGTAAATTTATTCCTATCTGAAACTTTGGATCACATTCTACATCTTTCTAATTGACAGTAAGCCATTATCTCTCGCAATTTTCAAGTTATAGCCTTGGAAATCAACTATTTTATTGACAATTTTTTTTTTTACCATTCTTGACCACTAGAAGCCTTGACCACCCTTTAACCGTTCCAGTCGCCATGCAACTGGGACAGTTAAAGAGTTAAAACCCACTTGCAAAAGCCCAAATCAGAAGGTGGGCTAGGCCTGTCGTTGTTCAAACATTACTACTGGGCTGCTAATTCCAGGTCCTTAATGTTTTGGCTGCATGGGTGACTAGACAACCTGGCCTCTAAGGCATCTTTGTGGCTGCATATGAAGTCTGGTTCTGTCATGAACTCTTCCTTGCCCACCCTACTGTTCACCAAATTGGACGGTTTAAAGATCCTGAAATGCCTAAGCTTCATGCTAAGAAATTTGGTCGATAGAGTGAAGTACGAGGAGACGAAGAAGAGTGATGTCTGAAGATAGAGTTGAGGTTTGATTGGACACAGCAATGATGATAGAAGGACCACAGCTCCTGACCAGATAGAGTGATGATATAGAGTGAAGTGTGTGGTGGTAATGCACCTGTAAGCTGGTTGCCAACTTCCAATTAAATCTAAAAGAAAAAGAAGAAGAAGAAGAAATTCGGTCAAAATCTTAAACCAGGTGCAGGCGTCCCTGCACTTACCTGAGACCTCTGCAGAAATTTGCTATGATCACTCTTTTTTACCCCCATGGTCAGACAAAACTTTCCACGCCTGGAAGGAGAAGGGTCTAGCATCCATTGGGGATTTGGACATAGGGGGAAGTTTAGCATTGTTCAGTTTGCTCAGAGAAAAAATTGTCTTCCTCATTCACATTTTTTTCAATTCTTACAAATTAGACATTATGTCAGAATCAGAATCAGAATCAGAATAAGTTTATTGCCAAGCACATTTACAAGTAAATAACAGGTAAATGTACGAGGAATTTGACTTGACACTGAAAACGTCATAAATGACATTCTCAATGACGGGGCGAGCCGTGGAGGCGCCTGTCAGCAGGAGGGGAACAGAAGGCAGTGGGGGGAAGGGGGGGTAGACAAAGTAGGAGAGAGAAAAAAGCATTGTTTATCAGAATAAAGTTCATATATGACCGATATTATGATTACAAGAAAAAAAACTCTCAATGCACAATTAGCAGACAATAGAATCCACACAATGACACAAAGAGAGCAGTGAGTGTATATCTTCAACAGTCAGTATAGTGGATCAGTATGTGTGAGTTGGATGCAATCAGTGGCAAATCAGTTTGGAGGACAACAATAGTCTCTTCCTCAGCAGATGTTATGACTACAGTCTGAAGCAAAGGCACGTGTCCTTGAGCACGGCAGATGGAATAGTTTTGCCAGCCAGCTGTCCTTGAGAGTCAGATGCTGCCCGCCAGTGTTATGAAAACAAATATACTGTTGATTATCTGGAGGACTGAGTGCTGAGGGTGCCGAAAAGAACAGGTCGAATAGCACTGACTTCAGAGAAAAAACTTTCTATTCTCTTACGGATTCAGTGCTCCAATTCCTTCATGGCCAGGCGTTGAAATCAATTCGTGGACAGCTCTCAGCGTGATCGTGATGTAATCCATTTCCTTGTACAGTTCTCCATTGGCCGCTGTCAGAGTCCTGCCCAGTTGGTCAATTTGATGGGTGAGCTTCGCCGGGTCCGCTTTTTGATAAGCTCTATCCATCTTCTTCAATTTGCGGTACACCAGAACAATCCCAAATCCAATCAGTAGAATTCCGATGACCATTGCTCCGAAAAGATATAAATCTTCAATATCTTCAATAGAAAGATCACACAGGCACAAGAGTTTCCAATTGCTTGTGTCCTTTAAATAACCCGCAGCAGCAGTTCCTGCGGGACAGATCGGCTCCCCCGGGCCAGATTTCCTCGTTGAAAAAACAGTGTCAATTGCGTTCAAAGCCCAGCTTATTAAATCCATAATTTCGTTAGATAAATCAGCAGTAAAGACACGCAGACAGACGATAGCAAGCTGGGATCCAGTCAGTTAGGGAGGGAGAGAGAGATAGGGAGCCGGAGCTGGGAAGAAAAGCGTCTGCTCTCTTTGGAGGGCAGAAGTGAACAATTGGCGGAAGTGAACAATGTCCAATTCAAAGTTAATAAATCTGGTACTGTTCCGGGGAAGAACACTTTCTTCAATCTCATTAAGAACCCCCCTCACTCCAGGCATCTTGTTTCCGACTTTGTAAATGTGTTTGGCGGCGGCTCTGTTGCCTCCTCCGGGTCGATAGGGCGGCCTGGGGGGAGAAGCTGGGAATGAAACTATCTGGAGTCACATGGGACAGACGTCTGTCAGCGGTTCAGGCATGCTTTGTCAACAGTAGACACCAGCTGATCCAATATACACTACTGTTCAAAAGTTTGGGGTCACCCAGACAATTATTTTGTGTTTTTCATGAAAAGTCACTTATTTACCACCATGAGTTGTAAAATGAATAGAAAATATAGTCAAGACATTGACAAGGTTAGAAATAATGATTTGTATTTGAAATAATAATTTTTTCCTTCAAACTTTGCTTTCGTCAAAGAATCCTCCATTTGCAGCAATTACAGCATTGCAGACCTAACATGATTGCACAAGGGTTTTCTAATCATCCATTAGCCTTCTGATGCCATGAGCAAACATACTGTACCATTAGAACACTGGAGTGATAGTTGCTGGAAATGGGCCTCTATACACCTATGTAGATATTGCACCAAAAACCAGACATTTGCAGCTAGAATAGTCACTTACCACATTAGCAATGTATAGAGTGTATTTCTGATTAGTTTAAAGTTATCTTCATTGAAAAAAAGTGCATTTCTTTCAAAAATAAAGAAATTTCTAAGTGACCCCAAACTTTTGAACGGTAGTGTAAAGTTGTTCACTGCCTTCATTACTCAAAGCACCGACTGCATAAAATCTATCCTTCCATTTCACCACTGTGCGATAGGTGTCAAACATCAGTGGGTACACTGTCTCATGCTTTTTGGTTCCGTTCCTCGCTTTCTGACCTATGGTCCAGAGTGTTTGACTGGTATTCCAAAGCCGATCAGATTGCTCTGCCACTGGCCGCAACTCTCACCATTTTTGGCTACTCCCAACTAGGGCTGTGCGATATGATAAAAAAATTCATATCACGATATAAGTTGTCTTATATCATGATAATGATATAGATATACGTATATACAAATGAAATTTTAAAAAAAAAACTGCCAGCAGATGTCCAGTTCAGCATAACACTGATCTCTGTGAGAATGTTGATATTTGTATAATCTGTTCTTCTGTCATGCCAAATAAAGTCACGTGCAGAGAGAACCTTCTGACTCTTCGGCCACGTGCCCTTGGTTCTTGCCTGTGTCTCAGCACCAACTGTCATGTCAGGCACAGATGAATTAAGACATGCTTTTTGGGGGGCGTTAAATCCTGGTGCATTTAGTAGGAGACTGACAACCGCAAACCTTAGTAATCACCTTGCACCAGTTATTTAACTCTCCTCCCTCAAATTTGCGCTTTGACATGACAACTCCTACAAATACATATGCAATGAGGCCAGGTGCAAAATTAACATCGTCCACACATTTTCCACCGCTAATTTTGCCTTGTGCCCTTTAGAAAATCTCAACAGTAGTTTTTTAACACCAAAACTGACATGTTTCGGGACCCAGGAGACAGACACTGACACGGGTAAATTAGTGAACAATAATCTTTATTATAATGAAAGGGTGTGTAGTGCAAATGTGAGAGCGTGGATAGTATCCTGGTCACTGGAGCTGAGCACTCTGGACGGAGACCCGGCAACCCTGGAACATATAAGCACAGACAATTACTTTTGTCCCACACTAATGACAGGCTATCAGTAGTGAGGCTTACTTGGGAGAAGCACAGGTTACGTCCTGCTGAGAACCAGCGGCCGTGCAACGTGGAGGTGAAGGCGTCCGTGAACGTGCTGAGGCTTCCACCTGTGACTGTGGCGAGGACAGGTCTTCCAGAGACTCCGGCTGTGACACCACAGACCGGGACGATGACAAACCAACTGATGACAAGACCAGTGATTCCACCGAGCGTGGTGACCATGACAATCCAGATGATGACGAGGTGAGTGATTCCACAGAACGTGGTGACGATGACACGACAGAGCACGATGACACAAACTCCACCGGTAACGGTGGCCAGTACTCCTGTAACTGGTACAGTAACAGTTCAGGAATTTGTGGAGCAAGACGTACCGGTAGTCGTGGTGGTAGTGAACCGCTACGTGAGCGTGTTGGCGTTACCCCGTCAGCTGGGGACGCAGGTCCGCCGCCAAGGGGGTCCACCTGTGCACAGGGATAGAGGTTGGGTGTAGAGTAACAAACAGCTCTCTTACGTGCTTGACTTTGAACAGAAGTCCTAGACGAGGCAGGAGTGATCCTTGACGAGGCCAGAGAGGTTCCTGACGAGACAGATCCTGACGAGACAGACTCTGACGAGACAGTTTTTGACAAGACAGTTCTTGACGAGACAGACTCTGACGAGTCAGTGTTAGACAAGACAGTTCTTGACGAGATAGTTTCTGACGAGACAAGAGAATGCCTTGACGAGGCCAGAGAGCGGAGTTCTGGTTCTTTCTCTGACGAGGAGGACAGACGACTCTGTACTGAGCTGTCAGCAACGCTGGCTTTTAACAGCTGCTGATCAACACCTGTGGATCTGTGCGCAGCTGGAGATAATGATGCCAATAACGGCCCAGAGGCCGCCATGACAAAAACATGGTTTTGTGAACGCGCAGCATGTTAGTAAACCTGCCCCTATGTGTACTAAAGGTAAATGAAGGACATCAACCTCAAATATCCACTTGAATTGATGACATATGGCTCATTCTCTGTTACTATAGCGGTGTGTTTTATTACATGGTCTAAAGGAGCATAACCTGGGATCACCTCTGCCTCTCAATTACAAGGGCAATAAATCATCAGAGCCACATGCCATGAGGGGCAAATCTAATTTATCTGTGGCATGCAACACTCTTCAGAGTGAGGATATAAGCCGGTACCAATGGCAAAAATCAGTTACAATATAGAGTGAAGTACACAACTCAACAATTCCACCTTAGTTTGATTCAGACTGCTGCTATTCTCCTGAGCAGTTAACAGATAATTGCTGTAATGGTTGATTGGGGTTGCTAGGTAGATGTATTTCAAGTCTGCTCTTGATGAGCAGATGTAGGTGGTGGAATGGACCCAATAGTCCAGGCAGGACTTTGGTGCAATGATGGTTTATTAAACAAAACAAAAAGAAAAAACAAACAGCAGCACAAGGGCTGAAAATGAAAACTAAACTACAGAGGAAAGAACTTACTATGAACTCTCGGGGAACACGATGGGAGGATTGAGACACAATGACCCAACAAAGACCACAATCACAGACTCACATACAGTGGTGTGAAAAAGTGTTGGCCCCCTTCCTGATTTCTCATTTTTTTTGTATGTTTGTCACACTTAAATGTTTCAGATCATCAAACAAATTTAAATATTAGACAAAGATAGCACAAGTAAACACAAAATGCAGTTTTTACTTGAAGGTGTTTATTATTAAGGGTAAAAAAAAATCCAAACCTACATGGCCCTGTGTCAAAAAGTGATTGCCCCCTGTTAATACATAAATGAACTGTGGTATATCACATCTTTGAAAGCTGAGTTCAATTTTCTAGCCATTTATAAAGCTTTGGGACTCCAGCAAACCACAGTGAGAGCCATTATCCACAAACGGCAAAAATATGGGACAGTGGTGAACCTTCCCAGGAGTGGCCGACTTACCAAAATTATCCCAAGAGTGCAGTGACGACTCATCCAAGAGGTCACAAAAGACCCCACAACAACATCCAAAGAACTGCAGACCTCACTTGCCTTAGTTAAGGTCAGTGTTCATGACTCCACCATAAGAAAGAGACTGGGCAAAAAAGGCCTACATGGCAGAGTTCCAAGATGAAAACCACAGCTGAGCAAAAAGCACATAAAGGCTAGTCTCAATTTTGCCAGAAAACATCTTGATGATCCCCAGGACTTCTGGGAAAATACTCTGTGGACTGTTGAGACAAAAGTTGAACTTTTTGGAAGGTGTGTGTATCCCATTACATCTGGCGTAAAAGTAACACAGCATTTCAGAAAAGGGACATCATACCAACAGTAAAATATGGTGGTGGTAGTGTGATGGTCTGAGGCTGTTTTGCTGCTTCAGGACCTGGAAGACTTGCTGTGGTAAATGGAACCATGAATTCTGCTGTCTGCAAAAAAATCCTGAAGGAGAATGTTCAGCCATCTGTTTGTGACCTCAAGCTGAAGCGCACGTGGATTCTGCAGCAGGACAAAGATTGAAAACAAACCAGCAAGTCCACCTCTGAAGAAAAGAAAAACAAGAAGAAAAACAAAATGAAGACTCTTATTTATCTGATAGGTTCCAGTTTGTTCATGTAAATAATGAGTTTTCTTTCAACTCAAAGCTTAGTCATGGAGTTCCACAGGGATCTGTGCTAAGCCCTACTCTTTTTAGTTTATATATGCTTCTGTTAGGCAACATTATTAGAAAGCACTGTATACATTTTCATTGTTATGCAGATGACACACAATTATACCTGTCAATGAAGCCAGATGATAGTAATCAATTAGCCAAGTTAGAAGCCTGTCTTAAGGAAATCAAAGCTTGGATGACTTGTAATTTCCTGCTATTAAATTCAGATAAGACTGAAGTCATTCTTGTTGGTCAAAAAAACCTTAGAAATTCCTTTCCAAATCAAACTTTCAGTTTGGATGCAGTTACTCTTTCTCTTAATAGCTCTGTGAGGAACCTTGGAGTTATTTTTGATCAGGATTTGTCCTTCAAAATCACATATTAAATTTGTTTCTAAGACTGCCTTCTATCATTTGCGTAATATTGCCAAGATTAGGAGCATCTTGTCTCAGAGTGATGCTGAGAAGCTGATCCACGCTTTTGTTAGCTCGAGATTAGATTATTGTAATTCTTTATTATCAGGCTGTCCTAAAACATCTTTAAAAAGTCTTCAGCTGATCCAAAATGCTGCAGCAAGAGTTTTAACAGGTACTAGAAAGAGAGATCATATCTCTCCAGTTCTGGCCTCCCTTCATTGGCTTCCCATAGAGTTTAGAATTAAGTTTAAAATCCTTCTTCTTACTTACAAAGCTCTAAACAATCAGGCTCCTTTTTATTTAAAAGATCTGATACTACCTTATTATCCTAACAGAGCACTACGCTCCCAAAATGCAGGATTACTTGTAATACCTAAAATCTCCAAAAGTACAATGGGAGGCAGAGCCTTCAGTTATCAAGCTCCTCTCCTGTGGAATCAGCTGCCAATCTGGATTCGGGAGTCAGATTCGATCTCTGTTTTTAAGAATAGGGCTAAAACCTACCTTTTTGATATAGCCTACAATTAGGGAGGGATCATGTGTTTCTGAACCCTCCCTTAGTTATGCTGCTAATAGGTTTAGTCAGCCGGGGGACCTCCAGTAATGCACTGGGCCTCACTCCTTTCCTCACTCTCTATGAAATATTTTTTTTGCTGGTCATTAACATTTGTTTGTTCTCTCCCATAGATTGAGTCCCCATCGTGCTGTTTGCTCTCTACATGTCTGTTCTTTTCTTCTTCTCTATCCCCTCACCCCCCAGCCAGTCGCAGCAGATGACTGCCCCTCCCTGAGCCTGGTTCTGCTGGAGGTTTCTTCCTGTTAAAAGGGAGTTTTTCCTCTCCACCGTCGCCAAGTGCTTGCTCACAGGGGATCGCCTGATTGCCGGGGTCTTTCTGCAACTGTGGGGGTTCCCCCCTACAGTTGATAGTGCTATGAGATGACTGTTGTTGTGAAATGGCGCTATATAAATAAAGTTGAATTGAATTGAACATTGGAGTGGCCTTGTTAAAGTCCTGACCTGAATCTGATTGAAATGCTGTGGCATGACTTTAAAACCCTCCAGTGTGGCTGAATTACAATTCTGTAAAGATGAGTGGGCCAAAATTCCGCCACAGCATTGTAAAAGACTCATTGCCAGTTATCGCAAATGCCTGATTGCAGTTGTTGTTGCTAATGGTGGCCCAACCAGTTATTAGGTTGAGGGGGCAATCACTTTTTCACACAGGGCCAGGTAGGTTTGGATTTTTTTTTACCCTTAATAATAAACACCTTCATTTAAAAACTGCATTTTGTGTTTACTTGTGTTATTTTTGTCTAATATTTAAATTTGTTTGGTCATCTGAAACATTTAAGTGTGACAAGCATACAAAAAAATGAGAAAACAGGAAGGGGCAAACACTTTTTCACATCACTGGATATGCATTACAGTATCCATCCATCCGATGTTTCACGTCTCGAAGGTCAAACCCCTCTCCGCCAGTCCTCTCTGCCCCTCCCGCCAAAGCCTCCTCCTCCTCCTCGGATCCTCGACAACCAGACCACCGACATGGTCCAGAGAATTCTGGACGTTCGCTGCTGGACCCGAGGCCTGCAATACTTGGTTCACTGGAAGGGCTACGGTCCTTAAGATCGGTCGTGGATCCGTAAGTCCTATTTCCATGACAAAGGGATGGTCCGGGCCTTCCACCAGGCCCCCCCTGAGAAGCCCAGTGGACCGCCAGGAGGCGTTCCTTGGGGGGGGGCACTGTCATATTTAGGTGAGCGCACGCCCCCTCCTTCCTGCTAGGATTCCCCGACTCCTCAGGTAATCAATGCACCTGTGTGATTAGACGCACCTGCTACTCCTTCCTCGCCAGCGCATAAAGGACCATCAAGCGGCGGCTTTGGCGCTGGTTTGTTGGGTATACTGTCTGCAGCTTAAGCAAGTGACTAACATTACTACTTCATAGAATTTATGCTTAATTCCTCTCTCTTCTTTCCTTCACAGGTTGCTGCCATTGGAGCAGTGCGTCTCCGGGGATTGTTGTGCGCTCACCTGCTCCATCATCTTCATCCCACTTCACGTACCCGTCACCACTCAGACACCACCCAGCTCCTTTTCCTCTCCTACTCCCTGCCAGCTTCATCCTGCTGGTTCATCTATTCCTGCTGGGTCTCTCTGTTGGGCTCTCTGCTCCACTCACGTAAGTGGCAGATTGGTCTTTCCACTTCCCTTCCACCCTCCTCATATTAATTTACTCTTGTCTCCCCCCACAGGCCGTGTCTTCCTCTGGCGAGGGACGTTTTCCTGAACAGTGCTCCACATTTTGAAATTAATAAATTGTGCAAACATTGCTTCTCTGTGTCAAGTGAGTTTTTCTCTGGTGTGGTTCCTGCATGTGAGCTGACTGGTCGATCAGTATGACACTGGGAAGGTTCACCACTGTTCCATGCTTTTGCCCTTTGTGGATAATGGCTCTCACTGTGGATTGCTGGAGTCCCAAAGCTTTAGAAATGGCTAGAAAATTTAATTCAGCTTTCCAAAGATGTGATAAACCACAGTTAGTTTATGTTTTAACGGGGGGAAGGGGGCAATCACTTTTTCACACAGCCATGTAGGTTTGGATTTTTTTTTACCCTTAATAATAAACACCTTCAATTAAAAAGTGCATTTTGTGTTTACTTGTGTCATCCTTGTTTAATATTTAAATTTGTTTGATGATCTGAAACATTTAAGTGTGACAAACATACAAAAAAATGAGATATCAGGAAGGGGGCAAACACTTTTTCACACCACTGTACTTCTCTAGTGCCTCCTAAACTATAATTAGTTTCCCATTACCACTTTGTCACAAGGTGTCGGTCCCACACCTGAGTGCCCGTTGCTACTCACCAATAAACAAAACAAGACACAGCTAAGTAGCAACTGTGCTAACCACCATGTACAGCAAAAACTGATGGGGATAGTCATGTCAGAAGAGATAGAAAATAAAGAAAAACTTCATCCAAACTCAAGAATTAGGTCACCAGTGTGGGATAGTTTGGTTTTTAAGAAAGTGACATCCTACAGACTTTGCCATGATAGTGTGAGTACGATATAGTTTCTATGGCTGAAAGAGCATGTGTTAGGCTGCGTGTTCACCAAAGGCTGCGTGTTCACCAAACACATTTTTTCCGCTCTGGGCGACTGTTTTCTATTCATTCTCTATGTAGTCCAGCATTTACTGCACTGAGTGCCCTTGGCGCTGAAACACGTTGAGTGGTGGCCATTTTTAATGGCAGTACTCAGGGCGGTCAGCGTTGAAAAAAGTTCAACTTTTCAGACTGCAGCTGAGCTTGTCAATGTTAGACCTTTCTAAGCAGCCAATCAGAATAAAGGAAGGGCGGGACATACTGGAAGAAGACAATGGTTATGATCGCGGAGGAGAGGCTGATACTTGCTGTATCAGACAATCCAGTATTGTTTGATCTGACGCTAAAAGGCTATCATGATCAAAATTTAAAAGTAAATGCTTGGAGGAGTGTGTCCACATCTGTCAGCATGTCAGGTCAGTGTTTGTTCCTTTGTCACAGTCATATTTCTTAAAAGTGTTGTTTGATAACTGGCACACGCACACGCGCATGTGTGTATGTATATAATTTTCCTTGAAACTAGCTAGTAACATATTTGCCATACCAATGATAAATTCAGACTACATTATGGTGGACTGTTTGAAACAGCAATACCAAGAAAGGTCAGGAGGTGGCAATAATACTCCATCTCACTCTAATATGGCGCAAACATCTAACATTAAGGATGCTTTTGCGATCAAGTTATATAAATTATGTACAGAATGACCTACAATCTATAACATGAAATTAATGAATAAGGGTATGTGAAACTTAGTCAAGTGAACTTATTCACTGGTGGAATATTTGATTAGCAACCATTCAGTAAAGGGTATATGGAAAAGGCCACTGATTTCCTATTTTTTAATGGAATATGCAACATTTGCACCATGTATTTTTTTTTCCACAATATTTTTTATTGAACCTTTTTTTTTACAAACACAGCACACACAGTCAGACACTAACACAAAAGTAATTTAAAAATTAAAAAGAACAATAACAAAATAACCCCCAAAAAAGTGTAATAAAAACGACAACAGCCATTAACAAACACAAGTCAACAACAATGCTCCTCTGTTTAGTCTAGGTCAGGGGTGTCAAACTCATTCCATGGAGGGCCAAGACCCTGCATGTTTTCCTTCCACCAAGTGTCTTCAGCAGGTGTTTTCACTGTTCAGCAATCAGTTGGAAGAAATTTGGTAAGTCACCTGTTGACACTGGGTGGAGGTAAAACCTGCAGGGTCTTGGCCCTCCATGGAATGAGTTTGACACCCTTGGTCTAGGTAATCTATTACATAAGAATACATAATATACATTCACCAGCTTGGAATTTGCAAGGTCCACCCATGTATGAAATGATTGTCTGCAGGGTGAGAGTGAATGAAGGGAAGGAATGAATGTGTTTGTTTATAGTGAGTGATGAAGGGAGGGAGGCCTGAAATAGGCAAATGTGTGTCAGGTTGTTATATTTGTGTATTTATAATATTTATAATTGTGTATTTATAATGTATTTATGTTTTTTGCATTGATGTATGTGGTTATTGTGTATTCCTTTTCTTTTCCTTTTTTTTTTTTCTTTTTACTTGTTTCTCCTTTCTAAAGCCCATCCAGGGACAAGAGTTGCAAATTAGCTAATAGCTATACACTCTGTGCAACACATCAGATTGATTGTCATTGATTAATTGTCTATGTTTATTGCACTGTCCCTGTCAAATAAACAAATCTATCTATCTATCTATACCATTCACCTTCTTTTTCAGAAGTTATGTTTAATTTCTTTACATAATCAATGAAAGGTCTCCATATATTCTCAAACACATTTTCCTTTGATTTCAGTATATATGTTATTCTTTCTAGTGGAAGGTTTGTTAACATCTGTCTTAACCACTGAGTCACATCTGGTCTATGAATCCTTTTCCACAGTAATGCAATACATTTTTTGGCATTAAGCAAACTGAGGTCTATGAATGCTCTTTCACTCTTATTACCTCCGCCAGGCCGAAAAGGCCAGGAGGAGGTTATGTTTTTGCCGGGGTTTGTCTGTGTGTTTGTTTGTCTGTCTGTCTGTCTGTCTGTCTGTTGGTTAGCAAGATAACTCAAAAAATCTTGGACGGATTTCCATGAAACTTTCAGGTGTTGTTGGAAATGGTACAAGGAAGAACTGATTAAATTTTGGGGGTGATCCGGTTCACCGTCTGGATACAGGAATTTTTTCAAGCATTTTTCATTCAACACTGTGACATACAGCCATTTTCAACATGTGCGCAGGCGCAATGGACGGCGCTGGTCGTCGTGTCTGCAACACAAACTCTGCGTTCTTCAACGTTTTAGGCACAAAAGGACGCCGAAAACACTGCTGGCCTGGGCCCGCCAGCGTGCCTGTGTTTGCATGCAACTGCAAAACCTCACACGGGCAGCTGTCCGCCGACGGATTCTTTGGCAGAAATTCCCCGGCCAGCCATAGGAGCTGCGCATTTGGCAGAAATTCACCGGCCAGCCATACGCACTGCGCAAAAACGAGCTCTCTGCCGGCGAAGCTTCTAAATTCTCGTTTGCCGCGGAGCGCAACCCCCAAAAAAATAATATTGTAGCGAACTCAATATGAGCACCCTACTTGGCTTGCCAAGTGGGTTGACCCTATTGGCAACACAGGTAGAGTGCGGGACTCCGGAGCGGGAGGCGTGAGTTCGAACCTCCCGGTGGGACGTCGCCATGTCGAGCAGCACGTTACAATATAATATAAAACCCACGGCAACCTGTCTACCCAATTTGCATCCGTCAGTGGAGGAGATGGACGCAACGCTTTAGTTTATTACCTCCGCCAAGGAGGCAATGCTTTTACTACTGAACCACTAATCCTATCACTATCAGATTGATTGTCATTGATTAATTGTGTGTTTATTGCACTGTCCCTGTCAAATAAACAAATAATCATTGTGAATCCAATTGCTAGTCATATGTTTACATGCTCAAGGAATCTGAAAACGTACACACAAACACTGTATGGGTGGAATTGTGGCGCTTGGCGGAGGTCTGCGCTCTCCGAGTGCTTTTCTAGTTAAAGTTATGTTTTTCTGGATACAGACCCAACAAAAACAGTTTAGGGTTCAATGTGATTTGTTTTGAAATTATTTTTTCAATTGTTACCCTCACCTCTTCCCAAAACATTCTGATTTTTCTACATTCCCATAAACAGTGAAATAGCGTTCCTTTACTTTCCATACATTTTGTGTATGTACAGTGGGGCAAAAAAAGTATTTAGTCAGCCACCAATTGTGCAAGTTCTCCCACTGTAAAAGATGAGAGAGGTCTCCAATTATCATAGGTACACCTCAACTATGAGAGACAAAATGAGAAAAAAAAAATCCAGAAAATCACATTGTCTGATTTTTAAAGAATTTATTGGCAAATTATGGTGGAAAATAAGTATTTGGTCAATAACAAAAGTTCATCTCAATACTTTGTTATAGACCCTTTGTTGGCAATGACAGAGGACAAATGTTTTCTGTAAGTCTTCACAAGGTTTTCACACACTGTTGCTGGTATTTTGGCCCATTCATCCATGCAGATCTCCTCTAGAGCAGTGATGTTTTGGGGCTGCCACTGGGCAACACGGACTTTCAACTCCCTCCAAAGATTTTTCTATGGGGTTGAGATCTGGAGACTGGCTAGGCCACTCCAGGACCTTGAAATGCTTCTTATGAAGCCACTCCTTCGTTGCCCGGACAGTGTGTTTGGGATCATTGTCATGCTGAAAGACCCAGCCACGTTTCAGCTTCAATGCCCTTGCTGATGGAAGGAGGTTTTCACTCAAAATCTCACGATACATGGCCCCATTCATTCTTTCCTTTACACGGATCAGTCGTCCTGGTCCCTTTGCAGAAAAATAGCCCCAAAGCATGATGTTTCAACCCCCATGTTTCACAGTAGGTATGGTATTCTTTGGATGCAACTCAGCATTCTTTCTCCTCCAAACACGACAAGTTGAGTTTTTACCAAAAAGTTCTATTTTGGTTTCATCTGACCATATGACATCCTCCCAGTCCCCTTCTGGATCGTCCAAATGCTCTCTAGCAAACTTCAGATGGGCCTGGACATGTACTGGCTTAAGCAGGGGGACACGTCTGGCACTGCAGGATTTGAGTCCCTGGCGGCGTAGTGTGTTACTGATGGTAGCTTTTGTTACTTTGCTCCCAGCTCTCTGCAGGTCATTCACTAGGTCCCCCCGTGTGGTTCTGGGATTTTTGCTCACCGTTCTCGTGATCATTTTGACCCCACGGGGTGAGATCTTGCGTGGAGCCCCAGATCGAGGGAGATTATCAGTGGTCTTGTATGTCTTCCATTTTCTAATAATTGCTCCCACAGTTGATTTCTTCACACCAAGCTGCTTACCTATTGCAGATTCAGTCTTCCCAGCCTAGTGCAGATCTACAATTTTGTTTCTGGTGTCCTTTGACAGCTCTTTGGTCTTGGCCATAGTGGAGTTTGGAGTCTGACTGTTTGAGGTTGTGGGCAGGTGTCTTTTATACTGATAACGAGTTCAAACAGGTGCCATTAATACAGGTAATGAGTGGAGGACAGAGAAGCCTCTTAAAGAAGAAGTTACAGGTCTGTGAGAGCCAGAAATGTTGCTTGTTTGTAGGTGACCAAACATTTATTTTCCACCATAATTTGCAAAGAAATTCTTTAAAAATCAGACAATGTGATTTTCTGGATTTTTTTTTCTCACTTGTCTCTCATAGTTGAGGTATACCAATGATGAAAATTGGAGACCTCTCTCATCTTTTAAGTGGGAGATCTTGCACAATTGGTGGCTGACTAAATACTTTTTTGCCCCACTGTATCTGGTATGTTTTTGTTATATCTATTTAATTCCACTGGAGTAACATACATCCGCATTAACCATTTAAAATGTATCAGTTTAAGACGTACATTTATTGATTTGGTTTGAGCTCCTGCACAAGCCATTTCCCATTGTTCCTCTGAAATTTCAATTTGCAGGTCTTCTTTCCAGTGATTCAGTCTTTTCTGTGAGTTTTCACATGAGTATAGTGTCAATGAGTTGTAAAACTCTGAAATAATACCCTTTCTCTTACTATCTTTCATCAAAAATTTTTCCAAAGTTGAATAAGTAGGTCGGGTGAGAGCATTATTTTGATTTGAACGAATAAAATTTCTAAGCTGAAGATATTTAAAAAAGTGTGTTCTATTAAGATTGAATTTAATCCTCAGTTCTTCAAAAGACATTATGTTATCTGAGCGTGACAAATATAAATCTTGAATCTTTTGAATCCCTTTTAAATTCCATACTTTAAATACAATATCCGCTCTCCCTGGTGTAAAATATTGATTACCCCATACTGGGCTAAATTGTGACAGTGAGTGTGGTTCTTTTAAATATTTTTTGGATTCACACCATATATTGATCATGTGCTTTACAATTGGATTTTTAACTTGTTTCTGTAATTTTTTAGCCGAGTCTGAGTATATGAATAAGGGAAAAGGTAAAGGTAAACTGTATGATTCCATTTCAGTCCAGTGAGGAAGATCATTTGATGAAAAATAATATGTCATAGACCTCAGTTGTGCTGACCAGTAATACAACATAAAGTTTGGACATTTCAGACCTCCACGATCAAATGGTAAATATAAGATAAGATAAGATAAGATAAGCCTTTATTAGTCCCACAATGGGGAAATTCCAGGATTGCAACAGCATAGGGATAGCAACACTCAGAGCAACAATCAGAAGGCAAGAAAAAACAACATCTAGTAAACATATGTCCATATTACTATAAATGTATATATATAGACACACAGTGCAGAGCATTAAGGTTGGCTGGTGAATGTGCAGCAGAAAGTCTAAGCTCTCTCTCCGCGGATGCGGCGGGCCAGCTGGAAGTCTTTGGGCATGATGGTGACCCCCTTAGCGAAGAAGAGACCACCAGGTGGGCCTCGCTGGTCTCCTGCAGAGCCATGACGGCGAAGCTCAGGAAACGCAGGACGGTCTTGAAGTCCTGAGCAATCTCCCTCACCAGGCGCTGGACGGGCAGCTTACAGATGAGCAGCTCCGTGGATTTCTGGCAGCGACGGATCTCTCTCAGAGCCACGGGCCTGTGACGGCGAGGCCTCTTCACTCTGCCGGTGGCCGGAGCGCCTCTCCGAGCAGCCCTGGTGGCTAGCTGTCTCCTGGGGGGCTTCTTCCTCCAGTAGATTTTACGGGCGGTCTGCTTGGTTCTTGCCATCGCTCTTTATTATTCTGTCTTATATTTCTTGCACGCCGCCTAAACTCCAGCCCGGCACCCGCGTCGTTTTCGCTACAGCTCCCGGTATGTCGAGTTTCCCATTAGCACCGGGCGGCGGCCAAGTGCTAGCTAGCACTAGCTCCTCCCCGCTGTAGTGTCTCCCGCTGCAAACCGTGGCTCCGTCCGCCGACCCGGGAGACCCCCGGGGCGATCCGTGCGTCCATGATATATATACAGAGTGAAAGGTGTACAAAGAAGAAGGAAGATAAAAAAAAAGGCTGTTGCAACGGGCAGCCTACTCGTGTGGCGCCACCGGTCCGGCGGAACCGGAACCGGAAAGTATAGTATAGTAAGGAAAGTATAGTAAGGACAAACGTAATCTAGCCTTCCTATTGTTCCATATAAATTCCACTAACTTTTTTTTAATTCTTGAGAATAGATCTGAAGGTGGTGGTAAAGGAATGTTTTGAAATAAATAAAGTATTTTTGGTAAGATATTACTTTTAAGTATATTAATTCTCCCGATCATCGACATTGGTAGTGACATCCATCTCTGAAGCAACTCATTAATATTTGTCATTAAGGCTTCATAGTTGGCATTAGCGACTGATTCTAGCTTAGGCAAAATCTGAATTCCTAAATATTTAAACTGATTTACAACATTGAATTGGTTTACCTCAGGAGCTGGATGATTTCTCTGGGTCTCATTTAACATTAATATTGAAGATTTTGTTTTGTTTATTTTATATCCTGATATATCCCCAAAATTCTTTATTAAATTTAACAAGGTCGGAATTGATTTTTTAAAATTCGACATAAACAAAATTATGTCATCGGCATACAGGGAGATTTTATGTTCTGTTGGTCCTACTTTAATTCCATATATTTGTGGATGTAAACGTACTGCCATCGCTAAAGGTTCAATTGCCATAGTAAACAATAAAGGTGAAAGTGGACAACCTTGTCGACATCCTCTGTTGATTTTTATTGATTTTGAGATATTGCTGTTTGTTAGGATTTCTGCTGTAGAATTACTGTATATTATCTGGACCCATTTTATGAAATTATTTCCAAGTCCAAACCTTTGTAGGACTTCAAAAAGATAGGGCCATTCCACCCTATCAAAGGCCTTTTCGGCATCCAATGATAGGAGAGCTGTATCCGGTGCTTCTTTATTGGAATAAATAATATTAAATAGTCTTCTTACATTATGGAAGCCTTGTCTTCCCATTATAAAGCCATTCTGATCTCGGTCAATAATATTTGGTAATATTTCTTGTAGTCGTTTTGCTAAAATTTTACAGATTATTTTAAGATCAGCATTTAATAGGCTTACTGGTCTCATATTTTCACATTTATTAGAGGGTTTACCTGGTTTTGGCAACAGTATAATTAAGGCATTATTCATGTATGATGGTAAATTACCATTTTGAAATGCTTCTAAGACCATTTCCAAAAGTGGTTTTATTAATTTATTCTTAAATTTTTTTATAGAGGTCGACTGGAAGACCATCTGGTCCTGCTCTTTTTCCTGATTTCATCTCATCAATGGCTTGCCCAACTTCTTCTTGACTAATTTTAGACTCCAGTATCTCCTTGTTTTCATTTGGAATACCTGGTATGGATAATCCACCCAAAAACCCATTTAATTTTGTTAAGTCAGTTTCATTTTTTGTATCATATAGTGTTTCATAATAATCTCTAAAGGCACTATTAATTTCTAAAGGATCTATAACTACCTGTCTGTTACTTATAATACTGGTAATTGGTGTTTTAGATTCTAATTGTTTAATCTGCCATGCCAATAATTTTCCTGATTTTTCACCTTGTTCATAAAAAGTTTGCTTCAATCTTAGAAGACTCGAGGCAGCTCTATTCGCTGATTTTTTTGTCATATTCAGCTCTCAGAATCAGTAATTCGTTCTCTAACTGTGGGTTACTTCCTGCATACACCTTTTCTTGAAGAATTTTTATTTTACGTTCCAATTGGACTCTCTCCTCTCGGGTCTTCTTAGATTTTGAACCTGTATAACTAATAATATACCCCCTAATAAAAGCTTTGAAAGCCTCCCACTTTATACATACCGTTGTTTGTGTAGTATTGATATCAAAGAACTCATCTATCTGTTTTTCTATGTACTTAACAAATTCCTCATCCTGAAGCCATTTATGTTGAAAATGCCACCTAACTGGGCTCTTTGTCAATTTCTTATCTACATATACTAGACAGTAGGGTGCATGATCAGAGATCACAATGTTATCATAGAAACAGTTTTGAATCTTGGACCTTAATTCTGTAGAGATCAAAAAGTAGTCTATACGTGAGAATGTCTTATAGGTATTAGAATAACAAGAATAGACTTTGACTTGTGGTTTCATTTCTCTCCATATATCTAGCAATCTCAATTCTTTCATAAAATGATTAATGGTCATCCTACTTCCATTGTGCGTACAGTCCAGTCCTGTTGATCTATCTATACTGGGATTCAATGCACAATTAAAATCCCCTGGTATTATATGTTGCCCTGTAAGTGATGATAAAGTGAGGAATAAATTAACAAAGAAGTTTTGATCATCAGTATCGGGGCCGTATAAGTTCACCAGATTTATATTTTCTATTAACAAAGATCCTTGGATAATTAGATATCTTCCAAATTTGTCTCTAATTACATTTTTCGTTTGAAATGGGACTGTTTTATGTATGAGAATCATAACTCCCCTAGCTCGGGATGAAAATGATGAGGTGAACACGTTACCTTGCCATCTTCTCCTAATTCTTTTTACATCCTCCTCTAATAGATGAGTTTCTTGTAAAAATACAGTTTTTGAATCCATGTCTTTTATTTTATTCATGACTTGTTTAAGTTTTTTTAGATTTTGTAGACTTCTGCAATTCCATGAAGTTAAATTAAGATTAACGCTTTGATCTATGATCAGTAAGGAGTTTGAGATTACCTTGCAATATGAACATACTCTTACAGAGAAGCAAAAACATGGATGATAGAGCATTCATTGTTATGACCCAAGCGCCGGTTCTGATCGCGCTCGGGCTAAAGTTCTTCTCGCTGCCGGCCTTGACAGCTGCGGGCTGTATTCTGGCCTCACTGGGCTCTTATTGTGAAAGTGCTCGGTGGGGCTTCCGCCTGTCAACGGCCGGTCAGCTGATTGTCATTACCGTCGTTAGTGCTTCGCCCATTTAAGCCCAGCACTGGCGACGGTAAGACACAGGATTATCAGTCGATTCTGGTCAACGTTACGTCTGAGTGGCTTCATTCTGCCAAGCCCTGGGTCTGCGCCTCGTCATTCCTGTGAGTGCCGCAGACCTTCATGTCAGGTCTGTTATCTTGTTATGTCACAGTTAGCTCGTAGCGGCTGGGTTAGCCCTACGAGCCCAAGCCTCTGTCGTGTGTTTGTTCGCCCTTATGGGTTCATAGTTGTGTTTTGTCACATCAGGAAATAAATTAACATCTTTGCCAAACTCCCTGGTGAACTCTGTGGCATCTCTTGGTGATCCGCGAGGATCACCACATGACAGTATAATCCTGCCTGGTCGTCCAAATGGGGGCGCCGCATTGAGACGCTGTTTCACCAGGAGTTTGTGCCTTTTTGGACTGTTGTTTCTTCTCACTCGGGTGTCAACATCTGGGAGAATGCCGTCATCCAGGGGCCACGGTCGGCGCCTGGACCAGGAGGTAGCGAGCATGCTGGAATACGCCGATGGGGTGCTCCTCGCCGCTACATTTGACGACACCTCCAGTTATATGCGTTGGCATCTGGGCGTCGCTGAGGAATACCTGGACAGCCTTCCCCTCGACTACGACGATCATCCGGAGGTGATATCGAGGTGGGAGGAACTCGCCGCTCAGCGCAAGGTTCTTCATGGGCTGGAGGAGGAAGAGAGCGGGAAGCAGAGGAGGAGGCATCCTCGCTCCCCGCGTTGGTGTTCCGTTCCCGTCCCGGAGCAGGTCCAGGAGTTCGCGCCGTCTGGGGGCCGACGAGGACGTCGGCGTAACGGCGCGGGCAATCCTCAGCGGAATCCCCGGCTGGACTCGCTGCCGGCGTATCCCGTCAGCGAATCCTCGAGAGCGGCCCCACCTCGTTGTCCTAGGGGGCCCTCTGTCGCCATCCAGCGGGGAGAAGGAGGAACAACGTCCCCCATAGCAGGAACCATCTCTGCCCCTGAAGGAAGGCAAGTGATTGTTTGTTTGTCACATCTTAACAATGATCTGCCTTGTCTGACTCCTGGGGGCAGAGTTCAGGGTTCGCAGCCCCCCGAGCTCCTTCCACCTGCTGTGGATAAAATTATTAAACCTACTGCCTCTGTGTTCTCCCCCATGGAGCGGTCCGCGATGCCAGGCCAGCGTCGCCGGACGAAGAGGGCCCCTGCAGTGCTGGATAGCCTGCATCCGGCCCTGCAGTCACGTCGTGGAAGGAGGAGAGGAGCGGACTGCGGCCCGGAGCCTGAGCCGACGAGGAAGCGTCCCCGGGTCTCCTCGCCGGAGCGGTCCGAGTCAGTGGGTCGAGGGTTCCCTGCCTCCACGCCATACGGGTCGTCGGTGTGGACAATAGCGTGGGAGGAACCTGAGGCTGCAGATGTCTTTGTGCCAGCTGCAGAGCCCGACGCAGCTGAGTCCAAGTCAGCTGACGAGAGTCGCCCTGAACCCGGATCGTCGGAGTCCTGGGTGGCAACGGAACCCGAGTGCAGGCAAGTGCTCCCTCTTATGTTTCTGTCCTCTTTTGTTGAGCATTTTTGCCTGCCTCTCGGGGAGACGAGTGAGGAGCAGCCGTCTGCTGCGCCCGAGCTCGTCTCGCTGGGTTCCGTTGCTACCGGTGATACTGATCCCGGTTTTCCTGTCCCCGAGCTTTCTTTTAGTGTTGCCGGCGGGGAACGGGTCGGAGTCACCAAGGTGGAGGTCCCAGGTTCGGGGATGGAGTTCGTCAGCGGAGCTGCACCGGAGGCCCAATCGGGTCCCACCGCAGGGGCGGGTTCGGCCCAATCGGGGTCCGACGTGGGTTCGTCGGAGGCCCAATCGGGGTACACCGCGGGTGCGGCTCTGGCCCAATCAGGGCCCAATGTGGGTGCAGCTGGGATCCAATCTGAGTTCAGCGGTGATGCAGCACGGAGCGGATTCTTGGCTCGCCCTGCTCATCGACCCCCTCGGAATCATCGCCCCTTTTCATCATCGCCGGGGGCCATAGGGGTCCCTGTTCGCTCGCCCCGGTTCTCCCAAGTTTTGTTCTCGTCAGGGAGGCCACTGCGGGTCGTTGATGCCCTGGACTGGTGGCTGAGGGACACGGGTCGGCCGCCGGAGGGACTGTTTCGCCGGTTCGGCGCCTCGGTTCGGCCACCCGACCTGTTATATGTGCCATGGGGCTACCTGGTTCGACCACCGGAGAAGCGGACGTGCGGGACTTTGGACTGTGGTGAGCCGCCTGGTCCGCCTCCGTCGACCATCGGTCGACATAAACTGTCGGGGGGTGGTAGTGGTCCCTGGGTGTGTCTCTGTATTTGTGTTTTTTTTTTTTTTTCCTGGTTATGTTGTATTTAGTGCTCATGCCTTTGTTTTGCAGGTCACAGTCTAGCTATTGTAAAGTTATGTTAAGCAATTTTAGATTGCTTCAAGTGTGTTTGCAGTAGCCCTGCTGGTTTAAGTATAGTCTGGGTTGAGCGCGTAGTGCTCTGGTTTTTTTTTTTGTTTGTTTTGTTTCATGTTTAGTTTGGTTTGAGCGAGTAATGCTCTATTTTTGTTTCATAGTCTGGTATGAGCGGGTAATGCTCTATTTTTGTTTCATAGTCTGGTATGAGTGGGTAATGCTCTATTTTTGTTTCATTGTCTGGTATGAGCGGGTAATGCTCTATTTTTTTGTTTCATTGTCTGGTATGAGCGGGTAATGCTCTATTTTTTTTTTTGTTTCATTGTCTGGTATGAGCGGGTAATGCTCTGTTTTTTTGTTTTTTCATGTTAAGTCTGGTTTGAGCAGGTAATGTGTTCTTGTATTTAGTTTATCTGAACCTGTAGTTCTGGTTTTTGTTTTCCTTTGTGCATTTTTTCTTGTTTGTCTTGTATGGTCTTTTAGTCTGGTCATTGTCTTGTATGGTCTTTTAGTCTTGTCATTGTCTTGTATGTTTTTTTTTTGTCTGGTCATTGTCTTGTATGGTTTTTTTGTCTGGTCATTGTCTTGTTTGGTTTTTTTTGTCTTGTTCATGCGTTGGTTATGGTTTTTTTTGTCTTGTTTATGGGTTGGTTTCTCTCCCTCCGCACCTGTCCCCCAACCTCCCACCCTGGGGGGGCGGGGGGGCAGGGTGGTTCCTTGGGGCGTTCGGAGTCCGCCCGTGGAGGGAGGGTACTGTTATGACCCGAGTGCCGGTTCTGATCGCGCTCGGGCTAAAGTTCTTCTCGCTGCCGGCCTTGACAGCTGCGGGCTGTATTCTGGCCTCACTGGGGTCTTATTGTGAAAGTGCTCGGTGGGGCTTCCGCCTGTCAACGGCCGGTCAGCTGATTGTCATTACCGTCGTTAGTGCTTCGCCCATTTAAGCCCAGCACTGGCGACGGTAAGATGCAGGATTATCAGTCGATTCTGGTCAACGTTACGTCTGAGTGGCTTCATCCTGCCAAGCCCTGGGTCTGTGCCTCGTCATTCCTGTGAGTGCCGCAGACCTTCATGTCAGGTCTGTTATCTTGTTATGTCACAGTTAGCTCGTAGCGGCTGGGTTAGCCCTACGAGCCCAAGCCTCTGTCGTGTGTTTGTTCGCCCTTATGGGTTCATAGTTGTGTTTTGTCACGTCAGGAAATAAATTAACATCTTTGCCAAACTCCCTGGTGAACTCTGTGGCGTCTCTTGGTGATCCGCGAGGATCACCACATGACATTCATCCTACAAACTAACCAAAAACAGATTCCCTTTCCCCACACTCGTGGTAATCCCCCCAAAATCAAAAAAATTCTGTCTCCCGTTATAGCTAGTGACTGTTCCACACCTGCGAGGATCAGTCAAACCACTCTCTCTTTCTCCTCTCAATCACCCTGACTCTACTACTATCCTTATGACATTAACTCTCTTCTGTAGTTTTTTCAACATAACTTCAAAGTTTTATAGCAACGTTGTACATCATAACTTTTTTTTAATACAGTCTGTATTTTATAGACATGTTTATGTTTGAGATCAATCAGATGTCTGTACATATGCTTAAATGTTCTACCTTTGTCATTTTCATGCTTAGCTCCCACAGTCTCCTTTTGAATCTGCTTAATGAGCTCCTGCGCCTCTTGAGGGGTCTTGAAGGTATGGGTTCTCCCTTTATATGTGACCAGCAGTCTTGCCGGATGAATCACTTCGTGACGAATCCCGAGGTTGCGCAGCTGTTTGCGGGCGGGGTCGAACTGCCTCCTTAATTGTTGTATTCTTGCAGCCAAATCCGGATAGAACCGCACCTGTTGGTCCTGGTATTTAATTTTCCCTTTAGCTCGCGCCGCATTGGTGACTGTCATCTTGTCTCTGTAGTTGAGGAACTTCATAATCAGCGTCCTCGGTGGTGTCTTATTATCTCTCGGTGGGCCGATTCGGTGAGCTCTCTCTAAAACAACCGATGACTGCAGATCCGCGTTGTTCAGCGCTTCTGGAATCCACTTTTCCAAAAAGGAACATGGGTCCCGTCCCCCCGCTCCCTCTGGGAGGCCCACCAGCCTCAAATTATTCCGTCGCGAGCGGGATTCCAAGTGTCAGAAGTCTGAAATATAACCTCACAAATACAGAGTACAAAAAGGTATTAGACTGAATCAAAGATCAGACTTAAGACACGCAGAGCCTTTGAAGTTTTTACTTGCAAGGAGTAATCAACCCACATACAGGGCGAGTTGAATACTGAGGGGCAGTCGCAGCTGCCTTCTTTTATATTCAATGATAGTACGTGGAGTATGTGACAAACTCAGCAAAAGCAGAACAACAGAATTACCACATAAGCAAAAGTACGCTCTGTATGTCTTGAAGTGTGTGTAGGAGATAAATTGCATGAACACTCATCGCGGGGAGAACATTTGCTTCTCCACTCAGTAAAGGCAGAGAGAGGGAAACAACTCCATATATGGGCCCGCAACAAACCAGTGCTTCCGGTCATAGTTAACAGATGATAACATACAACAGTCTTTTGCAGAAAAAATAAGATGCACAGGGTGTACAGGGGACAAGTCTTGATACAGCATAAAGATTTGCATATGTCAACACTCTTTTATCACACATCATATGAATAAACAGAAGGGTGATGCAGCTTAGTCACTAACAGTGATTATAAGAAGAGGCACAAGTTGTATTTTATGACTAAGAAAAAGCATCATACATATAAGAATATCAATCTTCATTTCATGAGTTATTAATAAAATGATAACCATATATTCAATTCTCCAACATTTTCCTCCTGTTTATTATTTTATTAATCTTTTTAATCATATGCAATTATCAGTATAATGTAACTTCAAAAGATTTTCATCCTTTTGGGAGAGTGGCATATACGGGCCTTGAACATGATTGGACAAGAATGACTGCTGTAGCATGAAAGTGTGTTGAGTCAATGCATGTGTGATCATTGATCTGATGCAGGGAATGACACACATGAACAATACACAGAAAAAGCATTAAAATTATAATAACTGGGGTCAGCCATTTGAGCAAAATCTGCCACCAAGTTCTACTTTGAAACCAATCCCAGGAGCCCCAACCTTTATCTTCATCTAACCCATGCTGTAAGTGTAAAATATCATTCAAATGGCTAACTTTTGTTCTTCATTTAAAGTTGTGAATCCTTGCTCCATTAATATAGTCAGATTTTCTATTGTCCATGCTAATGCATTTATGTGGTGTATAGCTAGACCACTGCCATACATTGGAAAAAAAGTACCCATTGGTTTTCCAAGAATCCATACCCATCATCATTTGGCCAAAAAAACAGTAGGATTATTGCTACAGTTAAAAGTACAATTTTTCCTCCTTAAGGTGAATTTTCCAGCAGCAATATAGGGAAAGTGAAATACATTTCTACAGACAGAATCATAATATGACACTTCACAGGTCACTTCCTTAGTATCATTGCATCTTTGTGAAATACCCAGGTTGAAACTGTTTTTACTACAATTTTTGTGAAAGCAGATTGGTGAAGTAAACAGTGTAGGATTTACTTTCATTAAATGCTTCTTAACTGCAAGCAAAGAAGTTCCAATCCCAATAATATTAAATATTCTAATCTTAGACCCAGTGTAATCAGTAATAGTGACATTCAATCTATTAAGATACCTTTCTGACAAATTCCCCACCAACCAATGTCCAACATTATTGTTTGTATTAAACAGATTGAGACGAGAGTTCATCGCTATTGTCGCTCCGGGCGTTTTCTCTTCACTCAGTGGAACAGGGATCATGGGTATTGTAGTCAATCATGGGTATTGCAGTCTTGTGTAAATGGGGTAGCAATGAACACACATAGCAGGAAGTATCGATTCCCAGTCTTCTCACCGAAACCACCATTGTCTGGTACCATAGGTTATGCGTATTGTTCATTGTCCGTGCTTCGTGGGTTCCTTGTCCTTGAATCAGAAAGAGATTACCACCCCACTGCCAGGAGAAGTGCTGAACACAGAGTCATCAATAGTTTTGGTGCCATGCTTCCACCTGAGAGAGTACCCCTCCGAGCCTCTTTCTTCACCAGGGTTGAGACGGCCTTGTCCTTAAAAGGACATGCCCCCTTTGTACTGGACTTACTCAGGGAAACAAGTTAGTTAGTTCACTTACAGGCACCCGTAGTCTTTTAGCGTGTGAAAGGTGAATCCGAGATGGTCATTCAGCAATACGTACTGCAGTGGGAGTGGGAGTGTCTAGTGTTGTCGGTGGTGGTTCTTTATGAAGACATAGTCTCCAGGTTGATCCGTTTCTTTCTGTGGAGCAGCTTCTAACAGTCCCGTGTGAGACTATGAGAATCAAAACATTCCCTGAGATGTTCACCAAGATCTGTGTATTTGTTAGGTGTGGTTAGTGGTGAGAGGTCAGGTAATACATAAGGATGGTGAGAAAACACATTCAAAAGGTGATAATCCTGTCTTTGGGTCTAGTATAGAGTTAATGGTTAGTCTGACTAATTTCAGAGCTTCTGGCCAAGTAATACCCTTTCCATGTGTGGTTTTTGCCAGCATTTGTTTGATTGTACCGATACTATGAAATTTGATCTTACTTCTTACAGCTTGGATTAAGTCTTGAACTGTTTGTGCTGTAAAATGAGTTCCATTATCTGCATAAATCAGTTCTGGAACCCCAAAAATGGAAAGACCATCATTCAATAGAGTTTCACAGATGCGGCATTTGCTGGGGATGTGTGATGAATTCCTGTCCACTTTGTGAAGGTGTCAATCAACGCCAAGCAATATTGTAGCTTTCCATTGCTCCTTGAGCATTATTTTATAAACAAATGATGCACTTTTGGCATGTTTTTGTTACTTCTTTCAAAATATTAGGACAGTTTTTCCCAACATCCTCATCATTGATTTCCTCCTGTTGGCACATGATTGGCCATGTGCCACCAGGACAGCTCATCTGTATAATGTGGGTGGCAGAGCAAATTTTCATCAGACAAGCCAAATGTACATCTAATTATTTACACATGAAACAGAAGGAAGGTCCATATTATTTTGACAGTCTTTTAAAACATCAACATTATTAATAAGACAGACGGTTCCTAAAAGACCAATAGCAGCACAGTGAGTAGCGTTATGCAGGTGGCATGTGCTATTAGCATATTTACTATCTGTACAGAATACAGATAAGTTAACTTCTATTTTTTACAGAGCAAGCCTGTCGCTCGCTTCTTCCTTTGCTAAGTAGAGAGAGAGAGAGTGTTGCTGTTCGCCCCCTCCTTCACAACATGGGAAATGTGTAGGATAATACAGGGCATGATCTTATTATTTGTATTATCCCATAAATAATAAAAAGGTGGTCTGTATTGCCCAGCCTGTATTTGAGTTATAACTGCAGCCATATGTTTATCCTGGGCACTACAGAAAATGAAATGAAAAGCACTTATGTAAATAAAATTGCATTTATTGATAATTTTTATGCATTATCTATTTTTCTGAGGATTGCTAATTATTTGATAAGATCAGTTTGTCCAATTGAACACAGATGGGTTGAATTTGAAATATTGTGTCACATTCTTTCAGTCAAAGGAAAGGCGGACGTTTTGCCTAATTTAGAATTTGATTTAATGTTTTACAAGGAATGTCCCTATTTCATACATTCCTTGGTAAATTATGGAGCGCAATGTAGTTCACCCTGACCCAGCTTGGCCACCGCTGAATCAGGAGAAGCACATCCCTCATTGCTGTCACACTTCTGAAATATATTGTTACCGCACCATTATGTGGTGAGTAATATCAGTATAAAATCATATAAACATTACATTTGTAAAGTCAAAGTCATTTGAATCAGTACACCTTATGTTATCTACAATGTCATACAAAGTCATACTTGGCTTCAAAAAGTGCTTATCAATTTAAGGATTCTTTCTCCAAGACCTTTGTCTGATAATCCACAGCCTCTGGCAGATCATATGCACAGACACATTAATTATCAATCTGTTTTGATCCTCTGTGCTCTAAATCATGTGATATAGGGTAAACATAAAATCTTCAGTGATTAGGCATTATTAAATGACATCATAATATGATCATAGTATGGCCTGTAGTCACATTGTCACACGTCAGTCCTTTTTTTCCTATAAAGTGCACTGTCATATTTCAGTCAAGGACAAAGGTCAGTAATGCGTCAAAAAAAAAATTTTTAAATATGTAAACAGTTTATCACGTACGCAACCTTAATCAAGACCCCACAGAGTTAAATTGAAAAAATAAAAACCCAAAACTTTGTAAACGTACCCATATTTAGACCACTTTCTTCACAGATCAACCACACACACACACACACACACACACACACAAAAAAAAATAGATAATAGATAAAACAACGTTCTCATTGTCCATTTTAACGTTATCCAGTTTTGCTGCCATTTAATTATGATTTTATTTGCTTCCTCCCTTTCCCAACCTCTTGGGCTTCTTGTGAAAGAGTGGAATACGGGCCCGCCCTAGGTCCCGGTTTGGGGTATGGGGGTGGATTTTCCAATAGTGGAGTTTTCATTTGTTTCTGCTTTTCTCTGGCTTCATCAGCTTTCCGTTGGGAAGCCTCTGCCGCTTGTGGCCACAAGATGGCACACTGGAGCTCCGCACTGGGTTTGCCTGTTTTAACAGGTTTATTAGACGTCATTTTAATGGTTGTTAACAATGCCTGGCATTCATCCACGTTCAACGTGGGCTTGAATGAGAAATCCTTTTTCCCATTTATTTAAGTATTTTTCTGGATCCTTTATTTTTCCCTTTTCATTTTGTCTGTTATTGTAATTTTTACAGCTGCGCGCGCTATGTCCTGTTTTTTCTTCTGTTTATTCGTCTGCCTATCCGGTTTTCTAACACAATTCCCCATTTTTAGATGGCCAGGAACGTTGAACAGTACGCCGACTGCAACACTATTACCGCCCAATTTTTGAGGTGGGTTTGTGGTCAGGAACGTTGAACAGTACGCCGACTGCAACACTATTACCGCCCAATTTGGGGTGAATTCCTTCACCCTACTTATTTTAAAACCTGACCACCAAACAGTTGTGAATCGCCGTCACACTGTCTCCTGCACCCCTCTTTATTTTAAAACCTGACCGGTCAGTAACCGTGAATCGCCGTCACGTTACTTCCTAAGACCACTGCATTCCTGCAGCGGTTTTTAACCACAAGGAAAAGTACAGGACGCCGCCTTGTACTACCATTACTCGCTCGTCAGCTGACCCGTGGTTCTTTAAAAATGGGAAATTGTGAATTGTGAGGCTCGGTTATTCTTCATATACGTCTACTACAGTCAATCTGAAAAGGGAAAAATTTGTAACTTACTTTTTAGGCTCTATCAGTAAGGACAGCCGTCACCAGATTAGAGCCGGGAGAAGGAGAGTCTCTGGCAGCGTTCCCTCAAGTCGGGTTTCCAATTTTCAACCTGCAGGACACACATCCCTTCCCGCTCCACCTGGATCTCAGCTGTCCCGGGTTTCGGCACCAGCTATGTCAGAAGTCTGAAATATAACCTCACAAATACAGAGTACAAAAAGGTATTAGACTGAATCAAAGATCAGACTTAAGACACGCAGAGCCTTTGAAGTTTTTACTTGCAAGGGGTAATCAACCCACATACAGGGCGAGTTGAATACTGAGGGGCAGTCGCAGCTGCCTTCTTTTATATACAATGATAGTACGTGGAGTATGTGACAAACTCAGCAAAAGCAGAACAACAGAATTACCACATAAGCAAAAGTACGCTCTGTATGTCTTGAAGTGTGTGTAGGAGATAAATTGCATGAACACTCATCGCGGGGAGAACATTTGCTTCTCCACTCAGTAAAGGCAGAGAGAGGGAAACAACTCCATATATGGGCCCGCAACAAACCAGTGCTTCCGGTCATAGTTAACAGATGATAACATACAACAGTCTTTTGCAGAAAAAATAAGATGCACAGGGTGTACAGGGGACAAGTCTTGATACAGCATAAAGATTTGCATATGTCAACACTCTTTTATCACACATCATATGAATAAACAGAAGGGTGATGCAGCTTAGTCACTAACAGTGATTATAAGAAGAGGCACAAGTTGTATTTTATGACTAAGAAAAAGCATCATACATATAAGAATATCAATCTTCATTTCATGAGTTATTAATAAAATGATAAACATATATTCAATTTTCCAACACCGAGTCTAGGACGTTATCTTCCAGACGTTTCCATTTTGATTCCAGTGTTTGCAGATTAGTTTGTAGGCTGGTGACGTCATCCTCAGCGCTTGAAATTCGGAGCTCCACCTGCAACACTCGCTCCAAACAGTCGCTTATTTCTTTTCTCATTCCTTCTATCGCTGTTATAATCCCGTCAAATTTAGACGAAAACTCTGTTCTCATGGAGTTGACGGCAGTGAGCACTACGTTTGTCCCCTCTTCAACTGTTCCCGCTCCGCCACTGGCTCCCTCCTCCGCCATCGCCTCTGGAATTTTCTCTGTTTCGCCTCGAGCGTGGACGTCTGTTAGCTTGGGTTGTTTTGTCGAGCTACCTTTTCCTCCACCTAATTTTCCAGCCTTAGTCTTTACCATATCCGCGCCAAAATGCTAGGGTGGGTTTTTGTTCCAATTAAGAGTTTTAGTAATTTTTTTTTTATTTTCAAGAGCAGAGCAGTGTGAAACACGTCTTCCTACGTGGCCGCCATAACCGGAAGTTGCGCACCATGTATTTTTAATAACAAACTGTAAACAGCAACAGTGAACTGTATACAATACTCTAAATTGCATTATTTTGAGCACAACATGCAGAAACAAGCTCCTGGTTCTCTAATTTTTTTTACACCAACTACCAAAAGGCTTACCATCTCTGCCCATTTCTTAAATCCATGCCCAATGCCATTTGTTTTTAAGTCCTTTGTCAATTAGAACATCTTCCCCAGGCTTCAAAAACTTACTCTCCATCCTACAGAATGTATTCAAGATTTTGTGTTTGTTCAAGGATGAAACACTCGCATTTCCAGTCACTCACTGTCGCTGTCACTATCTGATTCAGAGCGCACCACTGATCTCTATAGAAAAACTGGATAAATCATTGGCCGCCAGAACTGAAGCCACCTGGCCGCCATATCAGTACACTCAAAACAATGGGTTTAGTAGTAAACGGTGTCACTTTTACCTCACTAACTTTCCCAAAAAAATAACAGATTTTTGAACTTCTTGGTATGGAGACACAGCTTATTATCTTGTACAACCGGTGACCTACAGAAATCAATGGCCACTAAACATAATGTCAATTCAATTCCGTTATAATAAATAAATAGCAACTATTAGATTAGTTAATTAGATATTACACAAAGTGCTTGCATACACATATCTCGTAGATCCACACACACCCACACCCATCCACCCACCCACACACACACACCCACACACCCACCCACCCACACACACACACACACACACACACACACACACACACACACACACACAGACATGCAAGTCAAACCCACACATACACCATTCACACATAAACATCAGTTGCTTACACACATACTACACACACATACTACACATACATGTAAGCTTCACAGGAAAGTCTCTGTTCTTGTTTCCATATATGGGCATGTGTAGGGCAAAAGAGAAGACATGGATGCTGAGAGGAAGCCATAAAGCCATAAAGGCAGGAACAAACGCCCATTAACTTGCCTATATGTAGCTGTGAATTCCTTGGTGCGGGGTCCTTTCCAGGAGAGAAGCTGGGAGGTCCCACAGCCCATGTACTCTGACTCCCTGCATGGTTCAATAAAAGTTAAGCTGAGAAATATTGGTTGGTTAACTGAAAAGATTCTGCTAACTGTCCAGAAAATTAATTTTTACAATTCCCTCCCTAAGTGGCTTCATTTGGCTCTGTACTCGCTAATGGGGCGTGAGCTATCCAGGTTTTCTATAGAGATCAGTGGAGCCCGCAAACTCCGCCATCTCAAACGTTCCGCCATCCCAAATACTATATTCACCGCTCTAAATATCTTAAAAGAACTGCAAACTATGCAGAACTGACTGGTTATTTTGAGCATTAAGATAAGATAAGATAAGATAAGCCTTTATTAGTCCCACAACGGGGAAATTCCAGGATTGCAACAGCACAGGGATAGCAACACTCAGAGCAACAATCAGAAGGCAAGAAAAAAACAAGCAAGCAAGAGCAGCTAATATACATATGTACGTATTACTATAAAATATATATATATACACACACACACAGACACACAGTGCAGAGCATTGTAGCTGGATGGAATAAATATATGAATATATGAACACACAGTGCAGAGCATTGTAGCTAGATGGAATAAATATGTAAATATATAAACACCCACAGTACGGAGCATTGCAGCTAGGTGGAATAAATATGCAAGTATATAAACACACACAGTGCGGAGCAATGTAGCTAGATGGAATAATATGTAGATATATAAATATATAAACACACCCAGTGCTGAGCATTGTAGCTAGATGGAATAAATATGTAAATATATAAACACACACAGTGCAGAGCATTGTTGCTAGATGGAATGAAACAGCATAACCGTCTACTTAGTTATCCTACATGGTATGATTATGTGCCCATACATATTCTCACCCTCCATAGCGACCGGTATGTTCCTAGTTGTATGCCGGAGGGGACCATTGTGTAAGTCTATTGCATCTTTTGCATTCAAAAAACTATTAGTTTGTTACGTCTTTTTGCTATCTCTGCGAGCAGCCCTGCTTAGGTTGTACAGTCTGACAGCCGTTGGTAGGAAGGACCTACGAAACCTCTCGGTTGTGCACCTGGGATGATGTAGTCTGCTGCTAAATGAGCTCCTCAGTGCATTCAGTATGTCCTGCATAGGGTGGAACTCGGACTCCAGCAGAGATGACAGTTTAGCCACCGTCCTTCTCTCTCCTATCTCCTCCATCGGATCAAGGCGCTGCCCCAGGACAGAGCTAGCTTTCTTAATCAGTTTGTTCAGTCTCTTCCTATCGGCTGCAGTAATGCCACTGCCCCAGCAGACCACTCCAAAAGTGATGGCTGATGCCACCACCGTGTCATAGAATGACTTCAGCAGCGCCCCTTGTACACCAAAAGACCTGAGTCTCCTCAGCAGGAACAGCCTGCGCTGTCCCTTCTTGTAGAGTGCATCAGTATTGTGTGACCAGTCTAGTTTATTGTTCAGATGAATACCCAGGTACTTATAGGATGTCACCATCTCGATGTCTGTTCCCTGTATATTTACTGGTACTGTGAGGGGCTGCCCATGCCTGCGGCAGTCCACCACCAGCTCCTTAGTTTTCCTCGCGTTGATCTGGAGGCAGTTCCGATGGCACCAGTCCACGAAGTCCTGGATAAGCCCTCTGTACTCAGCTTCATCTCCATTGGAGATGAGGCCAACGATCGCAGAGTCATCAGAGAACTTCTGTAGATGGCAGTGTGTTGTGTTGTGTGAGAAGTCCGCAGTATAAAGAGTGAACAGGAAGGGAGCCAGCACCGTTCCCTGGGGGGCCCCCGTGCTACTGATGATCGTGTCGGACACACAGTCCCGGGTTCTCACAAACTGAGGCCGGTTCGTGAGGTAGTCCAGGATCCATGATGACAGGTGCTGGTCCACCCCTGCGCGCAGCAGCTTGTCCTTCAGGATCATCGGTTGGATGGTGTTGAAAGCACTGGAGAAGTCAAAGAACATGATCCTCACCATATTCCCGGGCTTCTCCAGGTGGGACAGAGAACGGTGAAGGAGGAAGATCACCGCATCCTCCACCCCAATGCCATGCTGGTAGGCGAACTGGAGTGGATCCATCGCTGGTTCCACCAGGGGGCGGAGGTGAGCAAGGAGCAGTCTCTCCAGGGTCTTCATCAAGTGGGACGTCAAGGCCACCGGTCTGTAGCTGTTCAGGTCTTTGGGGTGGGAAGTTTTTGGTACAGGTACCACACAAGATGTTTTCCACAGCTGTGGTACCCTCCCCAGTTTCAGGCTCATGTTGAAGATATACGTCACAATCCCACACAGCTGGTCTGCACAGGACTTGAGGAGCTTTGCGCTGATGCCGTCCGGTCCCGGCGCCTTCCTCGCCTTGATCTTCCTCAGCTCCGTCCTCACCTGGGTCCTGGTCAGGGTCAGGATGGGGGGCTGTGTGCATTATTCATCCACCATTGCAGATAGCTTGGACAAAAAGAGTTTCTGCGTACAAAAGTAGGAAGTAAATTTCCCCGCAGCCAAAAAAAAAAAGGGCACACGTCGGAAATCGGGTACGGTGCTGGAAAACTTTAAGCCCTGAAAATGGAACAGAGGAGGAGAATGTGTGCAGCAGTGGCTCAGGAGGTAGGGCAGGTCGTCTAATAACCGGAGGGTTAGTGGTTCAAATCCTGCTCTCCCCAGACATCCTGCTGTTGTGTCCCTGGGCAAGACACTTTACCCACCTTCCCTCCATGACACTGGGCATGAATGTATATATAGTAAATGGTTGGAGAGGCTGTTGGTGCGGATATGGCAGCCACATTTCTGTCAGTTTGCCCGAGGGCAGCTGTGGCTACAGTAGTATTCATGAATAATGTATCCATTGTAAAGCGTCTGAGTGTCTATGAAAAGCACTATATAAATCCGATGCATTATTATTTATAGACCATTTTCATCTTAATTATTTGTTTTATTTAGAATAAGAAAAAAAATCAACATTGAGACTTTTGCATGTTAATCTGACCTTCATATCAAATCAATAGTGGGTATAATGTTACTACAGATTTAAGTATCATACCTCCTTAACAGCTGTGCATGACACTAAGCAATCGAATAGACAGGACTTTGTCCATTCAAGAGCAGATTATTCATGACAAAAAGGGACTTCTGTGGTATATGGACCGAACAGCGGTCAAACCCTATTTTGTCATGAGAGCAGCGTTACTTGAAGAAACATATTGATCAGCAGTGACGGAATGAGCCGTCGCCAACGATGGATCTCCCACCTTCTGGCTGCATTAAATTGTAAGGGGGTGCTTGTGACAGCGATGACTGATGAGGCCGATGCGTGAAGCACATGGCATATTGCAATCGGAACAGATGTAGTACATAATTGGTGGAGTGGATGACACCGACAGCTGTAGACGTCTCTGTTGCTTAGCGGCACCGTAACGTGCTTTGTGGTGGGCATCCAAACGGGCAGTTCTATCTCTCTGGAAGAGGTCAACACCTTCATGGCAGATCTTTCACCAAAGGGGGCGGTTCTTGGCCTGCATTTCCCGTGTCATAGGATCAATCCCACATGACTTAAGTGAGGCTTTCAGCATGTCTTTATACCGCTTCCATTGACCGCCTCGTGACCTTCGCCCTTCGTCCAACTGGCCAAATAACAGGATTTTAGGAATGCGCCGATCTGTCATCCGAACAACATGGCTGGTCCAGTGCAACTGGGCACGTATGATGAATGACTCGACGCTGGTGATATTGCACCAACAGAGGACTTCAGTATTGGCAACTTTGTCTCGCCACGTGATTCCACACAGCTTCCTTAAACACCACATGTGAAACTGTCCAAGTTTCTTCACATGGGGATGATAGGTTGTCCACGGCTTACACCCATAGGGAAGTGTAGATAGAACAATGGTGCGATGGACCTTGATCTTGGTGCTTAGACAAATGCCACGCTTTGACCATAGACAATGCTGTAGGCATCCATAGGATGCATATTGATCAGCAGTAATATGAGAGTAAATCCATGCAGTAGGACCATGGCCTTGACAAGTGGGCCCAGCAATACTGAAAATGCAATTGTGTGAAATAAATTTGGTCATAAATCACAACACATTGACAGCACTGTCTGCCTGTGATTTTAATGTGAATTTGTCTAAATGTTACAGCAAGTATGTTTTAAAGAATACTGAACACAGCGTCACTCTAAAGCAAAGCAATCACAATCCAGTAACAATGTAACATCTACAGTTTTGTGCTGTAGTCTCATCCTTCTGCACCACTCCTAATGAACTTTTAAAGTCACCAGGTCTGTGATTACCCATGTAATCCAGCTGATCTGAACCTGCACCAAAACCTATTGAAGAAAATTTGAATTTATTATTTTCAGATAATAATTACTTAAGTGCTTATGTCTTATTATTACATAAAAGTTTCTGTTAAGCATGTCTTCTTGATTACAGCGGCTTATTTCCTTTTGATCATGTGCAAAGAGGAAAGTTCTATGTACTAAACTGTGTTTCCCACAGAGGGGTAAAATAGGTGCACAAAATGAGCACAAAAGAACATTGTGGATTAGTGCTGCTGCATTAGTAGCAGCAAACAGTGCCTTCTGCCAATAACATTCAAAACACCTCTGGCAGGGCGGTGCATTTTCCCCTTTCTAATCCAGTGAAAACTCTTGTGGAGTTTGAGATCCAGATCACCCCTGTCATGGTCTGAGCGCTGATATTGCTCGGATCATCCAGTATTTTCCCCATTATTCTGTGTTGTGTTCCTTAGGGCCGTCCAGGGCCTTTATTGTGACAGCGTCACGGCGGGACTTCCGGCTGTCAGAGCCAGCTGCGCCGTGACAGCTGATTCACATTCCCTTTGATTACTGTCTCATTTCCTGATTATCTAAGCGCCTTATTTAAGGAAGCAGCTGAGGTTACTCCGGGTTGCAACCTTACACAACGTTGGGTCCACACAATGTTTGGCTGGTTCCCCTGTACCAGCATGTTGGGAGATGACGTCGCAAGGGAAGGGCTATGCCATGAGCTTGGGCTACGAGCTAGTTATGGCCCTCATTGAGATCGACGGTATCCTCTCCAGCACCCGCCACAGCGTCATCCCCTGCAGCTTACGCTGGTACATGGACCTCCCAGAAGCAGCTATTAACCGCCATCCTCGCTACATTGACTACACCGAAATTAGGAAGAGGATGGTGGAGATCTTGGCACTCCTGGAGAAGACCCGTGGACTGGAGGGAAACTCTGGCAGGAAGCCGAAGGTGAGGCATCCCTGCTCCTCGCCTTGGGATCCAGTTCTTGTCACCCATCCAACCCAGGAGTCTACGTCACCCAAGTGCCGTTCCCGTCCACAGCGGAGGAGGACGTCAGCTGGGATTCCTCCAGAGGAGACCCAGTGGACAACTGAGCTCATCTGGAGTCGTGTGGCTGCGACTCTTTCTGCCTCCCATCCAACTCAGATCATAAAGCATGTGACGGCAGCAGTTAGACCGGTGGAGATCAGTCCCAAACTCCATAATTACCCTGAGTACACTGACCTGCTAGCCTCTGTCTCCGCACAGGAGCGGCGTTTCCCTGATCTCACCTTTGCCTCGCCCTCTGCCAGTAAACGTCATCAACATGCTCATGACAAGCCTCAGTGAGATCCCCATCCAGATCCAGTTCCGGGTAGCCGTAAGAACTCTGCCTCCCAGTCAGCTGTTGCCTCTGCGTCACGTCAGAGGGGTAAGACTGCAGCCTCTGTCTCCGGGTCTTCCGTTCCTGCTGTTACGTCAGCTCCTCGTCCCCGGACTGTCTCAGCTGTTCCTCCCGCCTCCTTGACGCTTTCCCCAGCTGCTGTGAGCTCCACAAGTCCAACTTTGGCTGTCCCCGTTCCTGATCCTGCGCAAGCGGCTCCTCCTCGTCTTCCCGGGGGGCCCTCCGTCACCATCCAGAGGAAGAAGGAGAAAACCAAGCCCGCTGCAGCAGTGTCCATTGGCCCTCAGTGGAGCAGGCAAGTGTCTTTTCATTCTTTTCCTTCACTGTGTGAATTGTCTTGTCTGACTCCTGGGGGTGGAGTTCGGGGCTCACGGTCCTCCGAGCTCCTTCCACCTGCTGCAGTTACTAATTGTGAATCTGCATCCTCTGTATCTTCTTCCCCTGAGCGTTCCCCAGTGCCAGGATTACACCACCGGATGAGGAAGGAGCCTGCGGCCCTGGAGAGCCTGGTACCAGCCCCGCAACCACGTCATGGGCAGAGGAGGAGAGCGGACTGCCGGTTGGATCCTGCGCCGATGATTAAGCTTCCACGGGTCTCCGTTGAAGGGCAGTTGGACCCAGCAGGCCACGGATCCCCTGTCACCATGCCGTGCGGGCCTTCAGCATGGACTTCTGCGCCAGGGAATCCCCAGACTGTGACGATCATCATGTCGGCTGCGGAGCCCGCCGCAGTCGAGTGGGAACCAGGAGTGGACCTTCAGATTGTGGAACCTGGATCGTCGGAGTCCTGGATGGCGGTAGAGCCCGAGATCAGGCAAGTGCTCTATTTTGTCTTTCTCTTTTCCATTCTTGAGCATTATTGCCTGTCTCTCGGGGAAACGAGCCGGGTGCAGCCGATCGCGGCACTCGGGTTTTTTTCCTCTTCTTGGTATTTTTTTGGGTGCAGTGTGTTGTATGTACCTGGATTTGGTTTCTTTTGTATTTAATCTGTGCTCTTGGTTTGTTGTAGCGTGTCGTTATTTTTCTATGTTTGAGCCTCATCATTTTGATTATCATTCTTGCTCTCCTGGCCTGTTTCCCCCTCCCCCCTCCCTGGGGTGGCCCTGGTGGCTTCTGGGTGGAGGGCTTGGATGTTATGTTGCGTCTGGAATGCGCCTTTTGAGGGGGAAGTACTGTCATGGTTTGAGCGCTGACATTGTCCGCGCTCAGATCATCCAGTATTTTCCCTGTTATTCTGTGCTGTGTTCCTTAGGGCCGTCCAGGGCCTTTATTGTGACAGTGTCACGGCGGGACTTCCGGCTGTCAGAGCCAGCTGCACCATGACAGCTGATTGACATTCCCTTTGAATACTGTCTCATTTCCTGATTATCTAAGCGCCTTATTTAAGGGTGCAGCTGAGGTTACTCTGGGCTGCGACCTCGCACAACGTTGGGTCCACACGTTTGGCTGGAGTCCCTATCCCCGGCTCCAGTTACCCTGTGATTCTCCGTGCTTCTGTAAGTTTATTCCTTAGCCTGAGTATATTCCTACTGTGCCTTAGCTGTAGTTCTAGTTCATGTTTTTTTTTCCCCATGTGGCTGTTTACTTTGTCATCATTGTCTTTTGTTAATAAATACGCAAACTCATCAGCTGCCTATAGTGTCTCATTAATGGCCCACGAGGGCCACCCATGACAACTCCCAATAGACAATCACCTCTAATTTGGGGAAAGCTGATCCTGAGGTGTTTTTTTCATACAAATACAATGCCTGGTCAAAAAAAGTCACACCCTCTAATATTTCTTTGAACCGCCTTTAGTTTTGATTACAGCACGCATCTGTTGTGGCATCGTTTCGATAAGCTTCTGCAATGTCACATTTATTTCCATCCAGAGCTGCATTAATTTTTCACCAAGATCTTGTATTGATGATGGGAGAGTCAGACCACTTTGCAAAGTCTTCTCTAGCACATCCCAAAGAGACTGTGGTGGCTAATCCATGTGTGAAAATGATGTCTCATGCTCCCTGAACCACTCCATAATTCGAATCCTGGCATTGTCATCTTGGAATATGCCTGTGCCATCAGGAAAGAAAAAAATCAATTGATGGAATAACCTGGTCATTCAGTATATTCGGGTAGTCAGCTGACCTCATTCTTTCGGCACATAGCGCTTCTGAACCTAGACCTAGACCAGTGATTATCCAGTGGGAGGCTCTTACCTGTTTGCTTAGTTAAATCCAGGTGGTGACTTTATTTTGGCAAGGCAGTGTAGAAATTGCTCACTTTGTCTTTATCTGCCACATATGTTTGGCTAACGTCACACTTCTCTGCATGAGTAGGACCACTTACCATATTTTTGAGACTATAAGGCGCACCGGATTATAAGGCGCAATATCAATGAACGGTCTATTTGATGGTCTATTTTCATACATAAGGCGCACCGGATTATAAGGCGCATTAAGTCGTTTGAATGGAATAAATCATTTTGACATGCACACGTCAACATTTCGACATTTCAAAAATAATAGAAGAAGAAGCAACTTCCGGTGTTAGCAAGCCCCACTTCGTGTCGAAATTGACCTGTATTGTGTTATTCAGACTGTACTTTTGCTTCTGCTGGTCTCCGTAATGAAGCTACAAGTACATACTTCTGCATATGACGAACAGAGGGAGACAGCAGGACGATACGACCAGTTTTGTTTTACTCCCGCTATGTTTTCTGCTAGCTGCTGCTAAGGCGGAAATACGTCACATCGATGTGCGGCTGGTGTACAGACACGCGCAGTAAACATATTTTCTGCACTATGTTCGGAATAAGTGTTTTCATGCGCACCATTCGGATTAACAATCGGCATAACCCACCCCTCTCAATCGGAATGAAATTTTGATCTGAATGAGCGTGATCGAGTTAGAATATTCAGATTGCCATGTTTACATGAAACATTTTTATTCCGATCAGGCTTTTAATCCGGTTACTTGTGTCCATGTAAACATAGTTGAATTTAACAGTTGGGCGATTTCGGCATCAAGCATGCCCGGATACCTCTCGTCATTATCCGAGTCAGTCTCGTTGCTGTTATTTAGCTGTTCAGTGATGATTCCGGCCTTCGTGAAAGCCCGGACGACACTTGAGACTGATACCTTAGCCCAGGCATCCACGATCCATTGGCAGATAGTGGCGTAACTCGCTCGCAATTTAACTTTGAACGACCAGTTGACACCAATATCTAGCGGTTGGAGTTTTTTGGTTAATCCACCTGGAATGATGGCAAGCTCCGAATTAGTTTGCTTCACTTGGGTTTTGACAGTATCGGTGAGATGGGCGTGCATGGAGTCGCAGATCAATAGGGACGGAGATTTGTGGAAAAAGCCATCCGGCCATTATGTTGAAGCACATATTACTCCGCGAGGCTCCTGACTACGGTAGCCGTAATGCTCCGACAATCCATCAAGCGGTGTGGCTTCGTAGCTTACCAAAGTTGTACTAAAACATTTTGACAGATTTTTGAGCGCCGTGTACCACATAAAATCGGTTTGAGGTCAGTAAGCACAACCAGAATTGATACATAAGGCGCACCGGATTATAAGGCGCACTGTCGATTTTTGAGAAAATTAAAGGATTTTAAGTGCGCCTTATAGTCCGAAAAATACAGTATTTTATTTATTTATTTAACCTTTATTTATACAGGGGAGGCCAACTGACAGGGAACATCTCTTTTTCAAGGACACCGTGCTCAAACTTACACAGTTAAGGGCTGTTTAGTGTCCCTCTGAGGGGAAAATGTATGCATTCTGTAGACTGTGTTAGCATACACGGCAATATTCAGAGATATTTTTGAGCCACCGCACCTACCGTTCAGTAGTTGCGTTTTGCGCATGTGCAGTGAAAATAATCTGCAGTTCACATGCCCATACTGTTGGTGGCAGCCAAGAGCCACCAAACCTTTTAACAGCTGCAATCAAAACACAAAAGAAGAGATTGATGGCGGAGACTTTTTTTTAACTTTTAGTAATTTGTGGATTAAATGCCTTAGATATATATTTATCATAAAGTGACTGAAACAATTTTCCCCCAGCCACAAACCACACCTGTAGCAGTTGCTGTCACAAGTTAATCTAAAAGCAGCTATGGACAAACACAAAGCAATGAAACAGATAGGAATATAATTTACTGTTTTGATGTTCTGGGAGAAAAATTGACAGACGAGCCAATTCACAGTGGAAGAATGCACAACATTTATTTTGAGGTTACGTGAAAAATATGTTTTAATAGGGAATCACATGCACATCTGTTTACCCTCACCAGTTAATACACCAGCATCACCGCTGCGCCCCTTTGTTTTACATTAGGCCAGAACGAATCTGTCCCACACATACTTTCATTTCTGTTTATAGACAGATTCGTCCTGGCCAATGGTAGACGCCATTTCACGCCATTAATTTGCCGCCTTGGCTGTGTCTTTGTAATCATGTAGAGATGAGTTGCAGAGACGGGGATAGCTGCAAACTTCTTCAATTAAACACTCCTCAAAACTAGCATCCATGTTGCTTGGTCTATCAAAGTTCTTCTTCGTCTTCTTCCTGTTTCTGTTGGGTTGCTTAATACTCCCCCTCCAGGATGGCAGGAGTTTCCTGGCGCATGTGCAGTTCACTGCGACCAATGCATGCTTGTACGCACGGTCACTTTTTTGGGCCTGCACGCGTTCAGTCAGCGCTCACCATCTGTGCAGGGTTTGTGCAAGAATGCGTCTACGGTGCTCGCTCGCGTACCAGCGTGTTTTTGCCACTTTGAATTGGGCTTTATACATTCACACATGGAAGCTCCCCAGTACAACCACAGACTGACCTATGGCCACTGAGCACCTCCACTGGAACAGTTGGGGTGAAGGGCCTTGCTCACAGGCGCCACAGTGGGGTTAAGGAGGGTGGTGCAAGCACTGCTATGTTATCTGTCCCACCCAGGTCTGATCCTGCCCGTCCGGGGACTGAACCGGCAACCCTCTGATCACCAGGCCACAGCCCTATCCATTAAGCCACCATTGCCCTAACCCCCGAACCTCATAACTGCAAATACTGTATCATAAGCCCGATGGGTAATTTTACCAGTCCACGAGCAGAGTAGAACTAATCTTTACTCAGTACTGTAAATATCCTCTTGGTAAATGTGTACAAATATGTAATCCACACAGATGCACTACTTGTAGCTCAAGTGTTATTGAATTATGATCATAAAACTAATTAATTCAGAAAACACTTCTTTAGCATTCATCACACAGCAGTCCCCTTCAACAATTCTTAATGTTCCTGTCCAAAACTGTGATGAGCAATTCACAGGAAAAGGCCACGTGTGTCTGGGTGATGCAAATGCTTTTCTATTATTTTACTAGTCAGCCTTTTCAAACCATAAAAGACACATGTCTCAGTCCAACATGCAGACATACTCATGTCAGTATTGCCTCTTGAAGGACAACAGAGCTGTGGGAGACGAAGCAAGTGGAGTAAAAGCCAAAGTTAAATGTGTGCTAAATTGTTAAGGAGAAGCAACATGGCAGCACAAATTTAATCACCCTAAACCCATATCCCATTTGGTGTCTGTCAGGGCTAAAGGGTTTAAGCCGAGCACAGTGTCAGGATATTGGACAGAGAGAGGCGGTGACTACACTGTTGTGGCCCTGATGCAGTGGAATTTGTTTGCCATTTCTAAGAACTGATAGAACAGAGGTTGCTGAGTGCTCTTGGACAGCATGAAAGATTAAAACCTGGTGTGCAAGGGGTCTTTGATGAAGGACACGTCACCACAGAGGATAGGCACAACATGCACAAACATTATTCTTGTAATGGTGTAAAGTTAGTGTGCACCAAAAAGGCATGAAAGACACCTCTTGGAAGCTCTCTTGTGACCTTACGGACTTCACTTTCAAACATTTTTCATGCCACCATCTTACTCCACTTGTACCTCTTCACACACTAAACTCTTACAAAATGACTTAATTTAAAGCAATTATCTCTTCTGTCTCTTGTCTTACTTTAGTTCCACTTGTGCGAAAAGCAAAATGAGGTCCACGAGGATAAGATGCTAATCCCTCTTCATTTTTTTTTCCTTGATACCGCTCCACTTCAGCAATCCTTTATCCCCATAGGTTACTGCAAGCTAACCCACTAAACACTGGAACATTAGCAATATGCTAATGCATTTTCAAAGGCCGCCGCATGCAATATATGACAACAAATACACGTCCTAACCACAGACATACCTAAGCCAGCCGTAACATACTCCATCAAACTCCTGCTACTCAGGAACACAGTGACAGCAGTAGCACTTTGACTCCTTTAATGAGACTGTTGCTGTCTCAGTCAACTTCATTTTAGCTGAGCCACAGTCCGGCACGTTGCGTAACCCGACACAGACACAAGCACATAGCTGTGGGTCTGGAAGTGTGGTGTCATTAAGAACGATTAGCCAAGAATCTGAATGAGATGGGAACAAAAGCATGAAAACAAGAAATAAAGTTGCAGCAACAGAGAAAGATGAATAAATGAATAAACAAATGATCTGTGACCTAAACCGTTCCTGTGTCTCTAAAGATACACTAGATATGCAAAGAACAGAAGCCAGTCACTGTTAGAGAGTTTTGCTGCAGAGAAAAAAATAGCCAACAAAAAATATTCAGACTATCTGCTTTGTAACATGTTCTTCTTTGACTTGTGCATTGCCTCAAATAACAGGAACATGCTGATATTTCTGACAAAAAAAAAGATGACATGTAAGCAGCCTTTTAGCTGTCTTCACAATGGTACAATCTTAAGTAGAGAGTAATAGGTTGTTACAAATCACATAAAAAGGGAAGGCAAAGACAAAGAATAACAAGAGGAGGAAGAAGATAGATCTCTGCAGCACCATTGTATACACAGATAATGGAACACAAAGTATTTTACATAAAAGAACAAATGAAATATAAAGCATTATCACTGGCAGTACACCCTCAAAGGTATCTTCATTCAAACAGAAACTTGGATATTAGAATTCTTTAGTATATTCTCTTATGTGATGGAAATACATTGAAACTGGATCAACTGTTTGCAACAAAAGACACATCCCTGTGTCTAAATTACCGGACCCTCTACAGACTGCAAGGTACATCTTCTTGCTTCCTTCTGCTGATATTATACCAATTAATTTCAAACATCTTTCTGTTCCAACCATGGGGAGCCCAACAGTATCAAGTCAAAGTCAACTTTATTGTCAATTCTGTCATATGTACAGCACATACAGAGAACTGAAATTACATTACTCTGAGTATATCCTCACATTAGTGATTAGGATGCTATTTACAGACATGAGTAGCTGATTTTTATCTGTGTCATGTTAATCCTAATGCTTGCTGTTCACAGAGTCATAAAGGCCTAATTTTGCAATTTAAAAGGTGAAATCCTCAGCAATTTTGTCAGCCAAAAATATCAGTGTCATGAATGCCCCTTGCAGGGCATTAATGAGGCGCCAGAAGCCAGAAGTAAGTTTGGTTGTTTATTTAACAAAAAGGACAAAAGGATAAAGTAAATAGCCATGTGGGGCAAAACACGTATATAAACTAGAACACGAGATAATAAACACTGACAACAAACGAGAAGGTGCAGCGAGGACAGAACCTACGCTGTAACACAAACACTCACAAGAGACGAGCAATGATGAATCCAAAACACAGAAGGAAGACTGGAGTTGGGGGTAGGAACTCCAGTTCATGAACACAAAGGTGTATATGTGTGTAGGTCGCAGCAAGGAGTGAGACTCAGCTGCTTCCTTAAATACAGGGCATAAACCAAACAGGAAAGGGAATGTAATTAACGAAATGACAAACAGTTGTCACAGCGCCGGCTCGGCTTTGACAGCCAGAAGTCCGGCCGTGACGCTGTCACAATAAAAGGCCTGGAAAAGGCCCTAATAACAAAACCCAAAATAATATAGAGGAAACGGGAAAATACTGAGTAACCCGAGCGCGGATGGAGTCAGCGCTCAGACCACCACAGTACCCTGCGTTCAAAGGGCGCATTCCAGGCGTCAAACGTAACATCCAAGGACACCCCCCTCCCCCAACCAGAAGGCTACCAGGACCGACCCAGGGAGGGCGGAGGGGGAAACAGGCCAGGAGGGAGAGAACCAAAAACAAGGCTACAGCAACACCAAACACAAGAGACGGATAACATGGAAAAGCATAATGGCGTGACTTTAACACAGAAATGACCAAAACTAGATAAACACTCAACCAGAGAAAAAAAAATCAAGTGCCACAGAATGAACTAGAAAAGCACTCGGAGACCGCAGACCTCCGCCAAGAGCAACAGTCCCCCCCAGTATTGTGATTTATACCATCAAATATTCTACACTAATTTTGTTATTGTTCTTTCTCTGTATCATGTGTTTCTGTATGTCATATGATTGGTCTAGAAAACAAAAAAAATGTTATTTGAACTACACAAATACAATTTATTTAATTGAACAAGAGATACAACATGGCTGCACTGTGTTGCCTTCTCTGTTTCACACTTTTACACTTTGAATGAGGCATGACTGGCAATATCGAGCAGATCTTCTTTTAAAAAAAAAAACATAACCTCCTGGTAGAGGTAATAAGAAAAAAAATCAATAAAAAAAATAAAAAATAAAACTAAGGTCGACGAGCTTCAATAGTATGTGGGGATAGGACTTGCCTGAGTCACTGTATTTCTTCTGTCGCTGCCGCACGGTGATTGTTAGCATCCTCTCTGTTAGCTCCCTGCCTTTTCTTTCTCATGCACTCTGCACTGTGTTGCCTTGTCTGTTTCACACTTTTACACTTTGAACGAGGTATGACTGGCAATATCGAGGAGACCTTCTTTTTTTTAAAAAAAAAACCTAACCTCCTGGAGGAGGTAATAAGAAAAAAATCAATAAAAAAAATAATTCACGAAAATGGCATTTTCCGTAATGGTGGCAACAGTTCCCCCCATACAGTGTTTGTGTGTACGTTTTGAGATTCCTTGAGCATGAAAACATATGACTAGCAATAGCACGGTCATTGTCCGCATCGTCTGTGTATCTCCCTGCCTTTTTATTTTCTTTCTCAGGCACTCTGCACTCTGTTGCCTTCTGTGTTTCACACTTTTAGACTTTGAACGAGGCATGACTGGCAACATCGAGGAGACCTTCTTTTTTAAAAAAAAAAAAAAAAAAAACTAATCTGGCAGAGGTAATAAGAAAAAAAAATCAATAAAAAAAATCACGAAAATGGCATTTTCCGTAATGGCGGCGACAGTTCCCCCCATACAGTGTTTGTGTGTACGTTTTGAGATTCCTTGACCATGAAAACATATGACTAGCAATAGCACGGTGATTGTCCGCATCGTCTGTGTTATCTCCCTGGCTTTTTATTGTGTTTGTCATGCACTCTGCACTCTGTTGCCTTCTGTGTTTCACACTTTTAGACTTTGAACGAGGCATGACTGGCAATATCGAGCAGATCTTCTTTTTTTAAAAAAAAAAAAACTAACCTCCTGGCGGAGGTAATAAGAAAAAAAATCAATCAATATAAAAATAGCACCTGAGTCGCTGCATTTCTTGTGTCGCTGCACTTTGAATGAGGTATGACTGGCAATATCGAGCAGATCTTATTTGAAAAAAAAAACAAAACACCTAACCTCTACCCTATGTCACAATGTTAAAGAATCCTTTAAAAAATTCCTGTATCCAGACGGTGATCCATATCATCCCCAAAATTTAATCAGTTCTTCTTTGTACCATTTGCAACAACGCCTGAAAGCTTCATCAAAATCCATCAAAACTTTCTGAGTTATCTTGCTAACCAACAGACAGACAAACAGACAAACCCCGGCAAAAACATAACCTCCTGGCCTGCGGCATGGCAGAGGTAATAAACAAAATACAGGTACCCTCCAAAACACATCAGCCCCATGTAATCACTAGAGCAAATACTCAAGAGCTACAGAATATACCAACAGAAAATATAGGCACTATAACCCAGGCAGAGAAAACAGCATCCTTACCACACACATGGAAAAAAAAAAAAAACACAACTTCAGGGACGCCAGCAGGTAGAGAGCAGAGAGGGGAAAAAAAAGGCAGTTCAGGCGGTCTACCCACATCTAGATTCCACATAACCAAAAGAAAAAACAGTTTGGGCAGTCTACCCGCATCCAGGTTCCACATAACAGAGAGAAAAGAAGAAAAAAAACCAGTTCGGGTGGCCTACCCAAGTTCCAGACCCAGGGAACCAGTACCTCAGGCAGCCAGACCAGGTCGGCGAACCAACATGGCAGTCCTTCGGGCGGCCGACCCAGGACGCAGAACCAGCGAAACAGTCTCTCGGGTGGCCGACACAGGACGCAGAACCAGCGAAACAGTCTCTCAGGCAGCCGACCCGCATCCTTAGACCACCAGGACCGGAGGGGGAAGCTCGGAGGCGGTCTCCCTACCGAGAGAGACAGCGAGGGGAAGCCGATCCGAATAAGGGAGACCCCAGCGGCATCCGGTGGAGAAGAATGGGGGGAAGACGAGGAACCAGTCCGGTGTCAGGCGGAAGGGGATCTGCAGCTCCCTCACCGACCTTGAACCGAACCAGCGCTGCACCCTCGGTGGACCTGAACCGGGCCAGCGCAGCACCCACGATGGACCCCGACTGCGCCAGCGCAGCACCCACGATGGACCCCGACTGGGCCGGCGCAGCACGAACCTGGAGCCACGAACCTGGAGCCTCGATGGCAACGACTGGAGCTGACTTGTCTCCAGTGACCCTGGGAGGAGGCTCAGAAAGACAGAGAGAACCGGAGTCAGGATCACCGGCAGCGGCAGAGCCCGGCGAGACGAGCTCGGATGAAGCGGTCGGCTGCACCCGGCTCTTCTCCCCAAGAGACAGGCAAGAATGCTCCAGAACAGAAAGGAAGAAGACAAAATAGAGCACTTGCCTGATCTCGGGCTCCACAGCCGTCCAGGACTCCGACGATCCATGCTCAATGATCTGGAGGTCCATTCCTGGTTCCGACTTGACTGCAGTGGGCTCCGCAGCCAGCATGATGGTCATCACAGTCTGGGAACTCCCAGGCACTGAAGCCCATGCCGAAGGCCCGCACGGCGTGGTGGCAGGGGATTTGTGACCTGCTGGTCCCGACTGTTCCTCCACAGAGACCCGGGGACGCTTAATTGTTGGCTCAGGCTCCAAACGGCAGTAAGGCCTCCTCCTCCGCCCGTGACGCGGCTGCGGGACTGGAACCAGGCTCACCAGGGCCGCAGGCTCCTCCTTCGTCCGACGGTCTACTCCTGGCACCGGGGGATGCTCAGAGAGAAGGGAAGGAGACACAGAGGTTGCAGGTTCAATGTTTATGGCTGCAGCAGGTGATGGGAGCTCAGAGGACTGTGAGCCCCGAGCTCCACCCCCAGGAGTAAGACAAGGCAATTCCTTACACAGAGATTTAGAATGAAATAACACTTGCCTGTTCTCCCAGGGAGTGATGGTGGCTGCTGCAGCGGGCTTGGTTCTCCCCTTTCCCCTAAGGAAGGTGACGGAGGGCCCCCTGGGAAGACGAGGAGGAGCCGCTCTCACGGGATCGGTGATGGCCGCAGCCGGGGCGGGACTCGGTGAACTCACAGCAGCTGAAGAGATCACTGAGGAGGAGGGAGGAGCAGCTGAGGCAGTCCGGGGACGAGGAGCTGACAGAACAGCAGGAATGGATGACCCGGAGACTGAGGCTGCTGTCTTTCCCTTCCGTCATGACGCAGGGAAAACAGCTGACTGGGAGGCAGAGTTCCAAGGGTGGCCCGGAGCAGGATCCGGATGGGGACCTCGCAGAGGAACGGCGATGGGTGGGGCCAGATGAGGACTCACAGGGCTCACAGTAGCTGACAGGAGCACCGAGGAGGAGGAAGGAGCAGCCGAGGCAGTTCGGGGACGTGGAGCTGACGGAACAGCGGGGAAGGATGACCAGGAGACTGGGGCTGCTGTCTTTCCCTTCCGTCGAGATGCGGGGAAAACAGCCGGCTAGGAGACGGAGTTCTTCTGACGAACTAGGACAGGGTCCAGACGGGAACCTCGCAGAAGACCGGCCCACTCAGGAGACTTCCCCCTCATCGGGACAACTGTGTTCCGGGGAGGAAGTGGAGGCTTCTTGGCCGCATTCTCTATTTGTGCCCGCAGCGCCACTATCATCGACACTCTCTCCTTACCCTCCGGAAATGAGGTCAGGTGATAGCGCTTTAGCGTCCTTTGTGCGAGGTCCACGTACCAGTATGCGGAGTTGGGGGGAATGAGCAGACGGGTGTTGGACAGGAGATCGTCAACCTCCCACAACCACTTGGGGCAAAACCCACGCTCAAATGCCGACATTTTCCCCAAAATACTGGCACCCAGAGAAGGGAAAAACTCAAGTCTAAAATAAACTTACTGAGGCTGGAACCTCTCTTGGCTGCAACCTACTGTCATGAATGCCCCTTGCAGGGCATTAATGATGGGCCAGGAGCCAGAAGTAAGTTTTCTTGTTTATTTAACAAAAGGACAAAAGGATAAAGTAAATAGCCATGTGGGGCAAAACACGTATATAAACTAGAACACGAGATAATAAACACCGACAACAAACGAGAAGGTGCAGCGAGGACGGAACCTACGCTGTAACACAAACACTTACAAGAGACGAGCAATGATGAATCCAAAACACAGAAGGAAGACTGGAGTCGGGGGTAGGAACTCCAGTCCATGAACACGAAGGTGTATATGTGTGTAGGTGGCAGCGAGGAGTGAGCCTCAGCTGCTTCCTTAAATACAGGGCATAAACCAAACAGGAAAGGGGAATGTAATTAACGAAATGATAAACATCTGTCACAGCACCGGCTCGGCTTTGACAGCCAGAAGCTCGGCTGTGACGCTGTCACAGTAAAAGGCCTGGAAAAGGCCCTAATAACAAAACCCGAAATAATATGGAGGAAACGGGAAAATACTGAGTAACCCGAGCGTAGATGGAGTCAGCGCCCAGATCACCACAATCAGAATCTGTGCGAATTTCACACTTGAAACAGTTGAGTGGTCCAGTCAGGGAACTCGTAGCTCAGGAAGGCTTTCCCGTGACTGCAGAGAATGCTCGGAGGGCAGCGCAGTTACCGAGTGAATCAGAAGCAAGATTAACGATGAAGATATGTCACAGTCAATCTGGACAGCTACCAAAAGCTGTGCAGGGCCACCGCCTGTGCAGCAGTGTCTGCCCACATGTGCAAAAACACAGAGCACACATACAATATCTGTATGGAACTTCTTCGCCACCTGCAAAACTCACCCACTGTGCACCCATTTGTATGTGTGAGTCTTATGGTGTCCGGCATCTGTCAATGAGATAATCTAGCAGAGCATGGACTGACACGTTGATCTATTGATCTACAGCTTACTGGCTTGTGGGGAGTCTCTGACTTATAGTGCTGCCATTTCCCCTGGCCACACCAGTAAAAAGTGATGACTAACTAACTAACTAACTAACCTGCACTTATATAGCGCTTTTCTAGTCACAAAGACCACTCAAAGTGCTTTCACTAATACTAACCCTCTATTCTAAGGGCCTATAGGAAACAGATATCTAGGGACAATTTAGAACAGCCAATTAACCTAACATGCATGTCTTTGGATTGTGGGAGGAAACCGGAGCCCCTGGAGTAAACCCACGCAGCACAGGGAGAACATGCAAACTCCACACAGAAAGGTTCCAACCCCTGCCAACCTGGGGATTCGAACCAGGAACCTTCTAGCTGTAAGGCAACAGTGCTAACCAGGGAGGTACTGACTGAGGTACTCCCTGACTCCAGGGAGGTAAGCTGCCACAGCGTTACACACAGCTCCACACCACCCATGAAGACAAAAGTATACATGCATGCAAATGAACAGACATATGAAAGAATATGTGCCTAAACTGGCCCATCTATCATTAACTATTCTCTGCATGGTACATAAAGACGTTTTTCAGGAAAAATGAAAACAGTGGTAAAAGAGTTGCAAATAGATAGATAGATAGATAGATAGATGTACTTTATTGATCCCAAACTGGGAAATTAAACTTTGTTTGTTTATTAAATATGTTTAAATAGCTGCTATTCGTTGCAAACACTGTTGCAAACATTTGCCAACAGTCACTAATGTTCGCCAACTCAGATAAGTAGATGGGGCTGAATAAACAGCAAAATAAGAGGGGAGGAGAACCAGCACCAAACAATAGATAGATGACTCTCAATTCACTGTCCACTGACTCCGATAAGACTATCTGATCCACATCGCTCAAACACAATAGTGACTCCTCTGCTCATTCAATTTCAAAGTGACCAGTTTTGACTAGACAGACACATCTGACAAGATCCTTTCAGCCAAACTCAGGATAGTCAGAGGAAGAATGCATATTTTTATCTCGAAGCTGATTGGCTCCAGCCTTTTTCGTTACACCTTTTCCTTATTCTGAATTTAGTAGGGCTGGGAATTGATTAAAATGTAACTAATTAACTGCACATTTTCTATAATTAATTGTGAATACAATGAAGAAACAATGAAAAAGAAGAATTTTTAAGTAACTTTTAATTACATTTTTCTCAACAAAAACACTCTTAGAGCAACATATTTGATAATCCTGAATGTATATTCAATTAATTTTTTTATGATCGCAGTTTGTGATATTCTTCTTTTCAGTTCATTACAAAGAGGGACTTGATTCATCTGCAAAACTACTGCTTTAAATATTGTTGTCACATTTTCTGTTTAATTGTGAAATGGTCAAAGAAGTAAAGTAAGTGCTGCTACTTAAGGTAACCTTCCCAATTACTCAACCCTTCAAAGTACAAACAAACATGGCAATTCTCAACCCCCCGTATCTAACGGAGCTGTGAATGTTGGGAAACGTGGCGATGTTGGGGTTTTGTCAGGGTTCGTCAGGGTTTGTAAAAGGGTGCCAAACAGGTTGCAAACAGTTTTTAATGTCCCAGTTTTTTTGGGGGTTTTTTGTCAGACAAAAAACTTGAACATGTTTGAATTTTTCTGGCAAATGCATTTTTATGCAAACAGTTGCAAACATTTGCATAATAGCTGCAAAAGTTTTCAAAATAGTTGTAAGCATTTGCAAATGGTTGTAACATACAGTATGTTGCAACAGTTCTTTTTGGTTCACCAAGTAATGAACATGAATCGCTAGATGGTTTGTCTGATAGTTTGGGGTTTTATTATGTGAGTAACTTTGAACAAAATCTACATGCCTCCCAGTCCATGACTTTTCCTAAATATGGTAGTGGGAAAAAGTGTTTGCCCCCTTCCTGATTTCTCATTTTTTTGTATGTTTGTCGCACTTAAATGTTTCAGATCATCAAACAAATTTAAATATTAGGCAAAGATAACACAAGTAAACACAAAATACAGTTTTTAAATGGAGGTATTTATTATTAAGGGAAAAAAATCCAAACTTACATGGCCCTGTGTGAAAAAGTGATTGCCCCCTCAACCTAATAACTGGTTGGGTCACCCTTAGCAGCAACAGCTGCGGATGAGTGTTTGCGAAAACTGGCAATGAGCCTTTTACAGTGCTGTGGAGGAATTCTGGCCCACTCATCTTTGCAGAATTGTTGTAATTCAGCCACATTGGAGAGTTTTCGAGCATGAACCGCCTTTTTAAGGTCATGCCACAGTATCTCAATCGGATTCAGGTCAGGACTTTGACTAGGCCACTCCAAAGTCTTCATTTTGTTTTTCTTAAGCCATTCAGAGGTGGACTTGCTGGTGTGTTCTGGATCATTGTACTGCTGCAGAACCCAAGTGCACATCAGCTTGAGGTCACGAACAGATGGTCGGACATTCTCCTTCAGGATTTTTTGGTAAACAGCAGAATTCATGGTTCCATTTACCACAGCAAGTCTTCCAGGTCCTGAAGCAGCAAAACAGCCCCAGACCATCACACTACCACCACCATATTTTACTGTTGGTATGATGTTCATTTTCTGAAATGCTGTGTTACTTTTACACCAGATATAATGGGACACACACCTTCCAAAGAGTTCAACTTTTGTCTGGACAGTCCACAGAGTATTTTCCCAAAAGTCTTGGGGATCATCAAGATGTTTTCTGGCAAAACTGAGATGAGCCTTTATGTGCTTTTTGCTCAGCAGTGGTTTTCATCTTGGAACTCTGCCATGCAGGCCATTTTTGCCCAGTTTCTTTCTTATGGTGGAGTCATGAACACTGACCTTAACTGAAGAAAGTGAGGTCTGCAGTTCTTTGGATGTTGTTGTGAGGTCTTTTGTGACCTCCTGGATGAGTCATTACTGCACTCTTGGGATAATTTTGGTCAGTCGGCCACTCCTGGGAAGGTTCCCCACTGTTCCATATTTTTGCCGTTTGTGGATAATGGCTCTCACTGTGGTTCGCTGGAGTCCCAAAGCTTTAGAAATGGCTAGAAAATTGAATTCAGCTTTCAAAAATATGTGATATACCACAGTTCATTTATGTTTTAATGGGGGGGCAATCACTTTTTGACACAGGGCCATGTAGGTTTGGATTTTTTTAGGTTTGGATTCACACCTGAGCTCAGGTGTGAATACTGGCTGTGAATATTGTGTGTGAATACTTATGTACATATGATTTCTTGTTTTTAAATTTTTAATAAGGTTGCAAAAATCTAAAAAAAAAAACTTTTTTCATGTTGTCATTATGGGGTATTGTGTGTAGAATTTTGAGGGAAAAATGAATTTGATTCCTTTTGGAATAAGGCTGTAGCATAACAAAATGTGGAAAAAGCGCTGTGAATACTTTCAGGATGCACTGTATATCCTGATCTGGGAGAAACAAGAGAGAAGAGGGAGAGGAATCACCGTGGTTTTTACCAGATAGCAACAAACAAATATGGATCGAGAAAAAACTCCAAACAGACTTCGAGCCTGAAACCTCTGGGAAAAAAAATCTCACTGTCCATTGACACATCTCTTATTAGGCCTATGTTCACTCCAGGTAGGAAGAGCTACTACACAGACATTATTCTGTGAATACAAATTGTTTTAGCATATATGTAAGCAAATGAAATTACCCTTGTGAAAAAACAATTATAGTTTGAACAGCACAACCACCCAACGCCAGCTGCTGTCTTTCGGCACCACACCTCTGGCCTGCATCATCTATAGCATGGGTGCCCAACCTGGGGCTCCTGAAACGTTCAGGTTTCTGTGGGAAATTTTCTCATTTCACTTCTTAATTGGTCGAAAGATTTGCAAATAATTTGTCATTGTTGTGCATGTGTTCTGTAGGCACCCTTGCATCCATGCACAACAACAGCAAATTACTTGCAAATCTTTGGATCATTTAAGAAGTGAAATGAGAAAATTTCCCACAGAAACCTGAACATTCCAGGAGCCCCAGGTTGGGCACCCCTGATCTATAGGTAGAATAACTGTAAAGGATCTAGACTTTTATTATAATTCCAAACATGAACATAACATTAACAAAGCCAAAAATAATAGTCATATCAATCCAATAAATCGCAACAGAATCGAAAGAAACAGTAGCTCTCCCGGTGAGCGCTCGCATACCGTTTCCAGATGAAGGTATGGCTCCCTATATTTACATGGCGAGTTATAAAAAACATAGTGTAGCCTATATTTAGCTTAAGTGTGTGAGGTATATCTTTGTGTTTTGCAGTGTGGCGCTCATGTGAGCAGAGATGAGATGGAAAGCTTCTGCCCCAGCTGGGTGCGCCATAGGTTTTGGCTTGTGTTGCCACAGTAAATACCCAGTCAGACCATGTGGAGTTATATCGTGTTTGTTCATATATTTTGTTATTCATTAAACGCTCTGTATAGCTTCTACAGGCGTCTGTTTTCCACAGTGGTCCGGAGGAAATAAATGCTGGGGGGGGGGGGGGGGGTGCACACCCTGTTTTATCAGGATAGATCCAAGATTCACCTGACATTCACTTGGTATTTTACCAGGAAAAGGTCTCAAACTTTCTCAAAGAGTGGCAAAAGAGTTGTAAATAGTTGCTAATCATTGCAAATGCTGTTGCTAACAATAGTTAATAGTTGTTAATGTTTGCCAGCTGCTTTTACAAACACTCTTACAAACACTTGCATGAATGTTGCGAATGGTTGTTAAAGATTGCTAAAAGTTGTTAATTAATTGTTGCTAATGTCAGAGGTGAACCCATATGTTCGTGAAGATTCCCCAGAAAAGTTGCCAAATTCAAAAATCATCCCGTTCGTCTACATTCGCTGCTCTGTGAGATACTACCCTAATTGATTTCAGGTGCTCCTGACCTTAATGGTGAGTTGGAAGGTTTTCTTTCCACTTTATATTGGAGTGAGTGTTTTTCTCCATTCACTCTAACAGAAACTCCATCTTTTCATGCTTTTGAGCGAGCAGCCCCAATCAGTAACACTGCTTCAAGAGAGTGTGTGTGTGTGTGTGTGTGTGTGTGTGTGTGTGTGTGTGTGTGTGTGTGTATGTGTGCGTGCTTCAAGTGGGATTTGTGCACACACAATGAGGTCACCCTGAGTACCGGAGGATCAGTTTAGTGTGGTGTAAATTTAAATGCTGGAATAAGAAGACCTACTCTTGTTTTAAGCTGAGGCAAACCAGTCATCACTGTCGACACCACCTCAGGAAGTGACCTGACAGTGTCAGTTTTTTTTAATGCATTAATTGGGCTGCATTAATCAAAAAATTAATGTATTAATACCCCCAGCCCTACAATTTGCCCGGTTTGGAGCTCATAAGAGTAATGTACCAGGAAGCCCTATTCAGCTTATTCCCAGTTCCTGTAAAAGCCATAATATACAGTTCTACTTTCAACTAATACAGTGTACCACAGACAGAATCTGATATAGATAAATTCTGAAAATCTGTAGAAACATTTGATCAACTCTTTCAATACGTGCTACACCCACCATCATTCAATTTCACTTTGAGAGAAACTGCAAAAGTGGTGAAGGTGCACAGCTTGCCATCTGCCTGTGAGAGTCTTCTGTTTTTGTCCTCCCTTTAAGAGAACAGGTAAACAAGACTGAGTCACCACCATAGCTGCCAGCAGGTGGGAATGAGGGACAGTGAGGCGGGCAGCACTTCATCACATCATAATGAGCTGGCAAAGGTTGTCGGACAGGCAGGAGAACACACGGAGGACCTGTAAAAGCAGTCCCACACAGACAACTTTGTGAGCATTCTCTGAAGCTATACGACTCCCTGCTGTGCCCTTTCATCGCAAGCTGTTGTCCCTCGCTTGTGTAAATGTCCTCATAATGAAAGAAAGTCACAACTTGTATTAAATAGCAGCACATGTGGCTTAATGTGACATGTCTTTGATTTAGAATATGCAATAATGTGGCAGTGTTTTAAAAAAGGTGACAGTGGTTTATGATTACACCACCATGATTACATGCTGCTAAACCTACTTAGCCCATACTCAGAGCTCAGTGGAGGTGTTACAGCATGCTATCGCAGGAGTCTTCACCACACCGAATGCCAGCCAACGCATCTCAGCGTCTGACATGTTCACTTACCAGGGTCGCAGGTCAAAGCAACCTTTAACAGCTCAGCGAGATCTCAAAGGATACATCTGAGAGCTCCACCCTCGGTGCCGACGGCCAATATCTTTTGCACAGGGTCAAAAGCCATGGACGACAGCTGATAGGGGAAGCCATGACGGACAGTCTGCAGAGAGATGGAGAAAGGAGAAAATGTCAAAGAAAATCAACCTGCATTTTGCAGCAGGGGTGTTGCTTTGTCAGAGGATGTCAAACACCTGATTTTGATAAACAAATGGCCCAGGTGGACGTGAAAAAGTGCTTTGCAACAGAACTATGAAACCTACAAGTTGTGCAGACAAGAAAGGAATAAACACTTTCTATGGATGGGAACCCTGTTTTTCATGGCTGCTATTTGGCCTTGCTTTTCAGGATTCTTTTATAATTGTAAGCCTATTTTCAGATTCCTTCTCCCTCATTCCCTCTTTTTTTCAATGTTGTTTTTGACATGGTTTTAGTGACCCACAGAGCGGACACAACTCAAGACTGAAACAATTAACCTTTTATTGAATATAATGGACGTGAGTGGGTGTGTGTACGTGTGATTGAGTGTGTGTAGTGTGAGCAGGCGAGTCAGCTGGGGCGAGCAGAGCACCATACGACCTGGCAACCCTGGGAAGAGACAGAAGTAGTGTTAGATGCAGTACAAGCCAGATGAGCACCAGATAGTTGAGCGCTTACTGTCAGAGGTGGTAGAGGGACGCCCAGGTTAGCACAGAAGCTACTGCCAGGAAGATAGTGTCTGCAGAGCAGCCGGGGAGCTGAACGCCGGTGTGGGAAGCAGGTGAGTCCGCCGCCAGGGAGAAGGGGTCTGCCGCCACAGATCTCCGCCTACGCACAGGGGCAACGGACAAGGTGAGAAGGTATGATGGGAGCTTACTTGATTGCTGAGAAGTCCAGGAGGCACAGACCCGGACAGGTATGGAGGAGGCTAGGAAGCCGACGTGGAGAGGCACAGCGAGGCTACGAAGCTCAGCGATTTGGCATAGCAGGTTTCTGGAGAAGGAAACATACAACTCCACACAGAGCACTGACTGTATAAATAGCAAGAGGATGATGACAGGCAGGTGCGCGAACAGGTGTGACAAATTGGCAGCCATGACAATACTCCCCACACCCACGACATGCCTCTCGGCGGTCATTCCAAGCTTCCTGGGTGCATCCGGTGGAAGTCCCTGATGAGCTGCTTGTCCAGCACGAAGGAGGGACGTACCCATGATCTCCACTCCGGCCCATAACCCTCCTAGTCCATCAGGTACTGCAGGCCATGACCCCAGCGACGAACGCCCAAGATGGCAGTGACTGGCCATGCCGGGTCGCCGTCGATCACCATCGGTGGAGATGGAGACCTGGGAGGAGGACACAAAAGGCTGGAGCAGATGGGCTTGACCTGAGAAACATGAAAGGTCGGGCAGATGCGGGGGGGGGAGTTAGGTGCATAGAGACAGGGTTGATAATCCGGCTAATGGGAAATGGTCCAATGAACAGTTGCAATGTCTTTTTTCTTTCAGCCTTCAGATTAATGTGTTTAGTGGACAACCACACCTGTTGGCCCACCCGGTAGGCGGGAGCCGGGAGCCAGGACCCTGCGATGGTTGACCACCAAAGTGTTGCGCTCAGCCGTCCGCTGTAGTGCTGCCCTGGTTGCTCTCCAGATCAACTGGCAACACTTCAAGTGTGTGCAAACAGAGGAAACAGCGATGTCCCCCTCTTCCTCAGGGGACAGTGGAGGATTGTAACCCAGTGAGGCTTCAAAGGGGGATATGCCGATAGGAGCGGACACCAAAGTATTATAAGCATATTCAATCCAGGGGAGGTGAGTGCTCCACAATGATGGATTCGTGGCCGTGACGCACCGCAGCACTGCCTCCAACTCCTGATTAGCTCGCTCATACTGCCCGTTGGATTGTGGATGGTAGCCCAATGACAGACTTGCCATAGCCCCCAGCACAGCGCAGAAAGACCTCCAAACCCTGGAGACAAACTGGGGCCCTCGATTGGAGACAATGTCCCGGGGGATAAAATGCAGCCTAACCACATGCTGGACAAGAAGGTCCGCCGTCTCCTTAGCCGTGGGTAACCCCCGCAGGGGAATGAAATGGGCAGCCTTCGAGAATCTGTCAACCAGTGTGAGGATAGCTGTGAACTGATTGGATGTAGGGAGTCCGGTGACAAAGTCCAAAGCCATGTGGGACCATGGTCTTCTAGGGATGGGAAGGGGGTGGAGCAGCCCGGCAGGTGGAGAAGAGGATGTCTTGCCAGCAGCACACTGGGGACAGGCCCGGATGTAGTCTCCCACGTCCTTCTGGAGGGAAGGCCACCAAAACGTCCTCTGCAGGAGAGCCACCGTGCGCACCCTTCCTGGGTGGCACACGAACTTGGACGCATGACCCCACTGAATGACCTCCCCTCGAACGGCCAATGGGACAAACAACCTCCCCATTGGCCCCCCGCCCGGGTCGGCCTCGTCAGCCTGTGCACTCAGGACCCTGTCCTTAATACCCTCTGCGCCCACGACACACAATGAGGGGAGAATAGGATGTTCGGTCATCTCCGCCGTCTCAGGGGCAAACTGACGGGACAGGGCATCCGGTTTCATATTCTTCGACCCGGGGCGGTAGGTAATGGTGAAATTAAAGCATCCAAAGAAGAGGGACCAGCGGGCCTGTCGAGCGTTCAGATGCTTGGCCGTCCGGAGGTACTCCAGATTTTTGTGGTCGGTCCAAATGACGAATGGCTGACAAGCGCCCTCCAGCCAGTGACGCCACTCCTCTAACGCAAACTTGACCGCCAGCAGCTCCCTGTCGCCGATGTCATAGTTGCGTTCAGTCGGGGATAAGCGACGGGAGAAAAACGCGTAGGGGTGTATCTTGTCGTCTGCCGGGAAGCGCTGGGACAAGACGGCCCCGACCCCCAAATCCAATGCATCCACTTCCACCAGACGTTGGAGAGCGGGGTCCACCTGCATTAATATAGGAGAGGAGGAAAACTTGTTCTTCAGGAAGGAAAAGGTCACAGCCGCCTCCTCCGTCCACCGAAAAGGCACCTTGGAAGAGGTTAGATTGGTTAGTGGCAGAGCAATGCGACTGTAGTTCTGAATAAAACGGCAGTAAAAGTTAGTGACCCCCAGGAATTGTAAAAGCTGCTTCCTGGACGACGGAGTTGGCCACTCCACCACTGCCTTTACCTTTGCTGGGTCGGGGATGATCTCATTGTGGGCGATGATAAAGCCAAGGAAGGGTGTACGGGAGACATGGAACTCACACTTTTCTGCCTTCACAAAGAGTTTGTTTTCCAGCAGCTGCTGCAGTACCCACCTCACATGCACGCAATGATCATCCATGGACTGGGAAACGATGAGAATATCATCCAAATAAACAAATACAAATGTGCCCAAAAAGTCTCTCAGAACATCATTAATCAATCGCTGGAAGACGGTCGGGGCATTGGTCAGCCCGAACGGCATGACCAGGTATTCAAAATGCCCACTAGGGGTCTGGAAGGCCGTTTTCCGCTCATCACCCTCCTGTATCCGCACCAGATGGCAGGCCTTGTGCAGGTCCAACTTCGTGAAGCAACAGGCCCCCTGGAGGGAATCAAAGGCAGAATTGATGAGAGGGAGAGTGTACTTGTCTTTGATGGTTATATTGTTAAGTTCACGAAAGTCAATACATGGCCTAAGAGAACCATCCTTTTTCACGACAAAAAAAACCCCTGCCCCCACCGCCGATGAAGATGGTCGTATTATGCCCGAACTCAAGGACTCCTTGATGTAAGTGTCCATAGCCACGCGCTCCAGGGCAGACAGGTTGTAAAGTCTACCAGATGGCAGTGGAGCACCGGCCCGGAGGTTAATCGCACAATCATACGGGCGGTGAGGGGGAAGTGAAAGGGCCTGAGATTTGCTGAAGACAGCCCCTAAGTTGTGATATTCAGATGGTACCTTGGACAAATCGGGAGGAGGAGAGGCAGGTGCACCCAGAGGCACGGCAGGCAAGTACGCCGCGGACTGCAAACAGGCACTCAAACAGAATGAGCTCCAGGACACAACACACCCAGAACGCCAGTCGATAGAGGGGTTGTGCAGGCAAAGCCAGGGATAGCCGAGGATAACCGGGGTGGAGGACACTGGTAGAACATACAGCCTTAATTCTTCCCAATGGTTGCCTGATACAATAGCTGATACTTGGGCGGTCCGATGAGTAACTGTGGCCAAAAGAGCTTTAGACAGGGCAATAAGTCTCAATGGGGTTTCTAATAGCTGAATGGGAAGCCCCAACTGGGTTGCCAGTTCCCCCGAAATAAAGCTCTGCTCGGCCCCTGAATCAATGAGTGCATGTGTGTTCATCTCTCTATGACCATAATTGAAAGGAATAGGAATCATGAAACGGGAGAGGGGATTATTGCGAGGTGAGTCCGTGAGTCCCCCTACTGCGACGCATGGACTCCCCCTTTTGGCCGCTTGGGACATGACTCGGACCTCATGCTCCTCGCTCCCGCAGTAAATGCACAACCCCAACTCCCGGCGGTGCTGTCTCTCCGCCGACGATAGTTTGAAACCACCCACTACCATAGGTTCCTGGTCTTCCGGGGAATCAGCAGATGGGAGAGCCAACGGGGGGGCTGTAGGGAGCGGCAAGCCTGTCTGCCCGAGTGACCGGAGGTTCTCCGTTCGGCTGCCCACTCCCTTAGTCTGTTATCGATACTAATAGCCAAGGATATTAGCTCATGCATAATAGAGGGCTTATCCAAACGGGCTAGCTCATCCCGTAGGCTAGGACTCAGGCTTCTGACAAAAATACTACACAGTGAGGCATCCTCCCACCCAACCTCCGTGGCCATGACCCGGAAGTCCACGGCATAATCAGCGACGGCTCTAGCCCCCTGCCGAAGATTCAACAACCAGGAGGTAAGCATGTCCTCGCGGTCAGAGTGACCGAACATCTCCTGAAATTCACTGACAAACTAAGCGTACATTAGCGAAGCATAATTAGCCCTAGCCATTACAGCATATGCCCATGCCAAAGCCTGTCCGTCTAACAAATTAATCACATAACCTATACAGCTATGGTCAGTGGGAAAGTAACCCGGCACCCGTTGGAACACAGTGTCACATTGCATGAGGAACCCCCTGGCTTCCCCCAATTTGCCACCAAAACAGGTGGAAGTTGGGACGGGAGTGAGCTGAAATGCGGGGCCCGGAGTAGGCTGACTAGCGGTGGAACTAGCAGTAGAACTAGTGGGAGCAGAGGAGCTAACGGAGACTGAAGGGGAACCCTGTGGGCTAACCAGACGATCTAGCCTGTCAGTTAAAGCATGCTGAGCCGTCCCGTGTCGCGCTAAAGCGTGCTAGTGGAAAAGGCCCTTTACTTGGGCTGTGTCAGCATAACCTGCTGTTGTTAGGCTAACTGATCAACTCGAGCCTCCAAGCTGTTCATCCTGCGCGCTAGTACGTTGTCTGCTGGGTCACTTTGGCGGAGTAGTACTGACATGGTTTTAGTGACCCACAGAGCAGACACGGCTCAAGACTGATAGAATTAACCTTTTATTGAATATAGTGGACGTGAGTGGGTGCGTGTATGTGTGACTGAGTGTGTGTAGTGTGAGCAGGCGAGTCAGCTGGGGCGAGCAGAGCACCATACGTCCTGGCAACCCTAGGAAGAGACAGAGGTAGTGTTAGATGCAGTACAAGCCAGATGAGCACCAGATAGTTGAGCGCTTACTGTCAGAGGCGGTAGAGGGACGCCCAGGTTAGCACAGAAGCTACTGCCAGGAAGATAGTGTCTGCAGGGCAGCCGGGGAGCTGAATGCCAGTGTGGGAAGCAGGTGAGTCCGCCACCAGGGAGAAGGGTCCGCCGCCACAGATCTCTGCCTGTGCACAGGGGCAACGGACAAGGTGAGAAGGTATGATGGGAGCTTACTTGATTACTGAGAAGTCCAGGAGGTGCAGGCCCGGACAGGTATGGAGGAGGCTAGGAAGCCGACGTGGAGAGGCACAGCGAGGCTAGGAAGCTCGGCGATTTGGCGTAGCAGGTTTCTGGAGAAGGAAACAGACAACTTCACACAGAGCACTGACCCTGACGGTATAAATAGCCAGAGGATGATGACAGGCAGGTGTGCGCACAGGTGTGACAAATTGGCAGCCATGACAGTTTTTCTTCTCTCGCTATCTCCCACATGAAGTCGTGATAATACTAAAGTCTGGAAATAAAATAAATGGAAAAGACATCAATAATAGGCATTAAGTTATGATTAGTTTCTGGGTTTTCTGTGGAGCTGCATCACACTGAATGAGATGTTCCTGTTCTCTACATCTGTGTAGAGACTCTGGTTTTAGGGCATCAGTCAGCTGGTGGTGGGCTGTTGGATTTGTTTGCTTAGAGACAAAAGGCTAAAGCACATTACATTAAGAAGCACTCAGAGCAGTACAGACGCCTGCCTTCCTCCCAGAGACATATTACAGCGAGTTTCTGTCCAGGCAAACGGTGCAGAAGGGAGACAGGCGTTTTACTCAGATACTTCAATCAGATGTCTGGGTAGTGATGGTGTGGCGTCCATAATTGTAAATGTATGTGACTCACATGCTTGAATTCAGCCTAGAGAGACCTTAGGCTGGCAATGTGTATTGACATCACACCTCAAGAGGACAATACGTCTGGACCACCTACGGCTCGAGAGAAAGGAGAGGATTCCTCGCGTCTGACCATCTGGGGGTCAGACAGGAGAACAGAAGGACTCTAGAGTTTTATAATGCAAGTGGGAGAATGTAACTGAAGTGTGTGACTTAAGTATGTGATGTATTATTGGAGGTGTGTATAAATGGATGTGAGTGACTGCGTTCTGTCTCTTTTTACTCTGACTGAGAGAGAGGAACGTAGGATGTGAGAGAATTAAAGAAAATACTGGAAAGACACCCACTCCTACACTGGTGACCTATTCATGAATCTGAGCACGCCAAGGCTGGAAGACAGCTTCGTGATCAACATGGAAGAACCGGGAGACAACCGCTCAGACCCGGATTCACCGGGAATTGCCCGCAGAGGCACAAGCCTGGTTAAGCTCCCCGAGTTTTGGCACGATGACCCGCACTCATGGTTCCAGCACGTGGAGTCACGGTTCAGCAGACGACATTAAGTTTCATAATGTCATCGCGAGACTCGACAGCCGCACAGCTCGGTGTGTGCGCAGCCTGGTGCAGCAGCCGCCCGCTGCTGGCAAATACGACGCGCTGAAAGCCACTCTCATCAAGAGCTTCGTGCCATCGCCCGAGGCAAGGGCCAGGCAGCTGCTGGACCTGCGCGACAGAGGTGGACGCAAGCCGACTGTCCTCATGGAGGACATGCTACAGATGATCGGGACGGACAACGACACGTTCCTTTTCAAGCATATTTTCCTGAGGACCCTCCCAGCGCACACGAGAGGTCCCCTGTCCAGCAGACAATGTGTGAACCAGCAGGACTTCCGCGAGCTGGCCCAGGAGGCGGAGCGGGTCCTCAACGCCTGCGACAAGCAAGAGACCTCCGTGGCAGCGGCAGACCTCGGCACGGCGGCCGGGGGCAGTGTGGAGCCAGGCGCAGCAGAACCCACCGCAGTGACGACGGCGGCGGCGGCGGCGGCGAGATCCCGAGCCAGGGGAGATGACAGCCTCTGCTATTACCACCGACGCTTCGCCGAGAAGGCGCACAGATGCATCCCGCCGTGCAGTTTCAAAAAGCGGGGAAACGACCGAGCCAGGAGTCGTTAGCAGCTTCCACTCTCGGCGAATGGAACAAGCTGCTTTATCTGACAGACGCGGGCTCCGGGCGGCAATTCCTCGTGGACTCCGGAGCCCAGAGGAGCTTCATCACTGCAACTTATGCAGATCGGGTGGCTGGACCCCGCGGAGACGGAGCAACAGCGGCCAACGGCTCCAGCATTAAGACTTACAGAGAGAGAACCTTGTCTCTGTCCTTCCACGGCCGCGCTTACAAGTGGAACTTCATCGTAGCGGCAGTGAGCTTCAATATGTTAGGTGCTGATTTTCTGTGTTCACATGGTTTGTTAGTTGATCTGGCCAACAAACGCCTAGTAAATGCACTCTCTTTCGGTTCTATCCCTTGTGCAGCTTGGGTGTGCCCGCCGCCAGTACAGACCAACATCGCCGCAGCAGGTGGTAAGTTCCACACTCTCCTACACCAGTTTCCAGCACTCACAGTTCCCACTTTTTCAGCTAAGGTGGCGAAACATGGGGTGGAGCACTTCATAACCACGAGTGGCCCACCAGTTTTTGCTAAAGCTCGGCGCTTGGATGCAGCTAAGCTCTCCGTGGCACAGGAGGAGCTCGCCAACCTGGAAAGGTTGGGCATAATTCGCCGCTCGAAGTCCGCTTGGGCTTCCCCCCTGCATATGGTGCCTAAAGCTGACGGCTTGTGGAGACCTTGCGGTGATTATCGCAGGTTAAACAATGCCACAGCTCAGGATCGCTACCCGATTCCGCATATCCAGGATTTTTCAGTGCACCTGGCAAAAGCGCGCATTTTTTCTAAAATAGACCTGGTCCGCGGTTATCATCAGGTCCCGGTTCGACCAGAGGATATTCCCAAAACAGCGGTAATAACCCCGTTCTGACTTTTTGAGTTTTTATGCATGCCTTTTGGCCTTAAAGGCACCGCGCAAACCTTTCAACGGATGATGGACGCAGTGCCGCGCGACCTTCCGTTTGTTTTTGTCTACTTGGACGATATTTTAATAGCCAGCGCCTCAGAGGAGGAACACGAAAAACACCTCACTACAGTTTTTCAAAAGTTGGAAGCACACGGGTTGATAATCAACCCGGCCAAGTGCCAGTTTGGCGCAGCGCAAATTGATTTTCTGGGGCACCATGTCTCACCAGAGGGAGCAGTTCCTCTGCTGGCAAAAGTGCGCGCGGTAGCTGAGTTTCCCCAGCCACAGACAGTGAAAGCGTTGCAGGAATTTTTGGGGATGGTGAATTTTTATAACCGTTTCATACCCCGCGCAGCGCAACTCATGCAGCCGTTATACACCGCGCTTAAAAAACAGAAGCCTGCCAGTGTGATCGAGTGGTCCCCGGAGCGGGAGCGCACGTTCACAGCGGTAAAAAAAGCACTCGCTGACGCAGCACTGCTGGCGCACCCCGACCCGGCAGCTCGCATAGCGCTAACCACAGATGCGTCAGAGGTAGCGATAGGGGCCGTGGTAGAGCAGCAGGTCGCCGGAGTTTGGCAACCTCCCGCCTTTTTCAGCAGGTCCTTGCGCGAGCCCAAGCGGAAATACAGCGCATTTGACAAGGAACTCCTGGCGCTCCACTTAGCCATTCGCCATTTCCAGTTCTGGCTGGAAGGGCGGCGTTTCACCGCGTTTGTCGACCACAAACCACTCACTTTTGCGATGTCCAAAACTTCAGAACCGTGGTCAGGATGGCAGCAGAGACAGCTGGCCGCAATTTCGGAATTTACCACCGATATTCAGCATGTGACCGGTAAACTCAATGTACTGGCAGACTGTCTGTCATGCGCGGTAACAGCACCCGTCCGCGCGGAGCAGGGGTGCGCGGCCGCTTACCCAGAGCGCGGTAACAGCGCGGACGCGCACGTGGCTCCGGTCCACGTGGGAATAGATTATGCAGCCATGGCAGCGGAGCAGAGCGAAGATGCGGACGTGCGCGCGCTCCTGTCTGGACCAACAGGGTTAAGGCGGGAGCGAAAAACTTTACAAGCGGGTTCACCCCCTCTAATCTGCGATGTCTCCACCGGGCGACCGCGTCTGGTGGTACCGGCCAAGTGCCGCCGTCGCGTTTTTGACGTCGTGCACTCCCTAGCGCACCCGGGAGTACACGCTTCGGTGAAAATGGTAGCGGAGTTTGTTTGTTTGGCCGAGCCTGCGCAAGCACATGAAGGAGTGGGCTAAAGCCTGCATGGCTTGCCAGCGGGCCAAAATCCACAGACACACCAAAGCACCCTTAGAACTGTTTCACATTCCGGCTAGGAGGTTCGATCATGTGCACGTAGACCTCGTGGGCCCCCTACCGCCATCTCAAGGGTTCACACATCTCTAGACGATGGTGGACCGGACCACACGTTGGCCAGAAGTGATCTCTTTAACATCGACCACAGCGGCAGAGGTGGCTCGCGCCTTTTTAACAGCCTGGGTAGCGCGTTTTGGGGTTCCGTCAGATATTACGTCCGATAGGGGACCTCAATTTGCGTCGGAACTGTGGTCAGCAGTGGCCAGTGGCTTAGGAGCGGCAGTACACCGCACTACCGCTTATCATCCACAGGCCAACGGTTTATGCGAGCGTTTTCACAGGTCTTTGAAGGCAGCCCTCAGAGCGTCGCTAATGGACACAGATTGGGTAAACAAACTACCATGGGTTTTTTTAGGGTTGCGTTCGGCACCCAAAGAGGACCTAGATGCCTCACCAGCAGAGTTGGTTTTAGCGCAACCTCTCAGGCTGCCCGGCAAGTTCTTGCCAGACCATATGGCACCAGCCCCGCCCCCCCCCCCCCCCCGGTCCGGGGACCTCTGAGTAACACGGGAGCGGAAATGCTCCCGGGCCCCGCTCATCACACTTTTCCGCGTGTGTTCGTGCCCAAAACTTTACAAAAAGCAGAGTTTGTTTTTGTCAGACATGACGCTCAGCGTCACAGCCTCCGCCCACCTTACGACGGTCCATTTCGAGTGCTGGAGACCGGGGAGAAATAATTTGTGCTAGATTTGGGGGGCAGGAGGGAGACGATCAGTATTGATAGACTAAAACCTGCTTTTGTGTTGCATAACGAGTCTGTACGGCCGGCGGGCACCCCTCGACGCGGCAGGCCTCCCAGGGGACGGCCCCAGACCCCCCGCAAGGGGCAAATAACCCTTCTCCCCCTCATTCCACAGATTCACGGCAGGACGGCCCGGCACAGGCTGTGAGACCTGCGTACAGCAGATCCGGGAGAAGATTGAAACCTAGACGACAGGCAGAGTGATGTGGGTTTTGATCAGACTGTTGGATTGTGCTGTAAGATTCTGCGGGGGGGGATGACGCTGTAGGTGTATGTCCAGTCTTTCGCGTGGGAGGGGGAGTGATGTGGCGTCCATAATTGTAAATGTATGTGACTCACATGCTTGAATTCAGCCTAGAGAGACCTTAGGCTGGCAATGTGTATTGACATCACACCTCAAGAGGACAATACGTCTGGACCACCTACAGCTCGAGAGAAAGGAGAGGATTCCTCGCGTCTGACCATCTGGGGGTCAGACAGGAGAACAGAAGGACTCTAGAGTTTTATAATGCAAGTGGGAGAATGTAACTGAAGTGTGTGACTTCGTATGTGATGCATTATTGGAGGTGTGTATAAATGGATGTGAGTGACTGCGTTCTGTTTCTTTTTACTCTGACTGAGAGAGAGGAACGTAGGATGTGAGAGAATTAAAGAAAATACTGGAAAGACACCCAGTCTTGTCAATTCTTGACTCCTACAATGGACACATTTAGGCTGCTGTGGATTGAAAGGCTACAGTCTTTTAGTTGTCACTGAAGCACAACATCAAAAACCTTTGACTGAACACTGTAGGATTACAGTATTTTCTCATTGCTACTTCATGTGCTCTTTATTTATTACATTAGATCAATGTTTCTCAAAGTGCGGCCCCCGTGCCAATGGCGGCCCGCGAAAACATTTCTGGCGGCCCGCGGCCAGGCCTCGGCCGGACGAAATTACAATATCGCTAAATCATATCTTAAATTTGTGTGTGAGACGAGCTAATTTGAACCGCACATGTTTTGGTGTCAACAAATGTCGCATAAGGTGACAATGCGCTATTGAAGTATGATTTCCTTGAGAGCTGTCTGTCTGCCAAGCGATCAGCGGCTAAAATGGCCACTGACTGTGTGACATCAGGTCAGGAGCGACCTGAGTAGGAGGAGGAGCACGCTGAGGAGCACGCGGTGAGTGTTTAGGAACTTCCCCTGCCTGGGAAAATCAGAACCCCATGGGTGAATTTCGTTCAGAAAACGCTAAAAAATTGGAATTATGTCGCAAAATCACCCAACATGTGCATTAGACATTTTGTTGACAGCGATTTTGAGAATAAGATGCAATTTGAAATGAAATTAGCAAAAAGATTGCTGATAAAAAAAATCGGCTGTTCCAACTATATATCCGTTCACTTCAAAGTCCCACTCTCAGACAGTGTCAGTGAAGTGGCGTGAAAAGCAAGGGTGATCTACCGATGCGATCTTTCTGACACTTTGAAAATGAATGAATGAATTTATTTCGGATAGTACATTACAGGTTAAAAGAAACTGTATAATATAACAACAAGGTCAAATTAGACAAAGACTCCTTCTACTATACAATTCCACGTGAGTTATCCGAAATGGGTGATGGCTGAAGCCGCAGCTTATATTGCCCACCCATATTCCATCCAAGAATTCAAAGGAGAAAAAAGAGAAAACAAGACAAGAGCGATTACAATTTAAAACAAGGCTAAGACAAAATATGACTGAGAGAAAAAGAAAACTGAGCTAGTCTAAGTTAAGCGGTTACTATTCAAAAACAAATCTAAGACATAGTGTCACAGAGAAAAAAGAAAAACTAAGCTATAACACAACACAGGCTGGAAATGTCAATCCTTATGTGAGTTTACATGTCGTCTTGTAAATATGTTTGGAGTATTTCTTCCTTTAGTTTTTGTTTAAATTGTCCAAGCTTTGTACATGATTTTAATTCAGGTCCAAAATCGTTCCATAATCTGACACCTTGCACTGAAATACAGTGTTGCTTGGTAGTTGTTCTCACTGTAGGCTTTTGAAATATACATGTTCCTCTGAAGTGATATCGTTTCTCTCTTGTTTGGAACAACTTTTGGATATTTGCGGGCAGTGATAGATTCTTCACTTTGAACATTATTATTGCGGTTTTAAAGTCGATCAGATCTTTCAACTTGAGAGTTTTTTGTTTAAGAAAAAGTGGGTTTGTTGGTTCCCTGTAAGCTGCTTTGTTGATTATTCTAATAGCTCTCTTTTGAAGCATAAAGAGTGGATATATGTTTGTTTTATATGTATGTCCCCATACTTCATTACAATATGTCATGTATGGGAGTATTAATGAATGATACAAGGTGTATAGTGTGGGTTGATTCAGCAAATTTTTCACTCTGTGTAATATTGCAATTGATTTGGATACTTTACCTTTTATATAATTAATATGTGGCTTCCAACACAGTTTGTTATCAATTATTACTCCAAGGAATTTAGTTTCGGATACCCTTTCAATCTCTACACCATTTACACTGAGTTTGGGTACTGGGTAGTTGTGATGGTTGTTAAAGACTATAAATTTTGTCTTGCTTAAATTGAGCGTTAATTTGTTTGAATCAAACCACAGTTTCAGCTTTCCTAATTCCTTTCCGAGTGTATCCAGAAGTTGTTCCAAGTTGTTTCCACTGCATAGCAGGTTAGTGTCATCAGCAAACAATATTAAGTCCATTTTTTCTGAAACTTTACATATATCATTTATATACATATTGAATAATAATGGTCCCAAAACTGAACCCTGTGGGACTCCACAGGTGACCTTCAGTAGCTCTGAGTTTTTGTTAACACATACAAACTGATATCTATTCTTTAAGTAACTTCTTAACCAGGACAGTGCTACCCCTCTGATACCACAATTTTGTAGTTTCTTTAATAATAGATTGTGATCTACTGTATCAAATGCTTTTTTAAGATCCAGGAATACTCCAACTGAATACTCTTTATTTTCAATGGCTGTTGATATTTTTTCTGTAAATTCCATTAAGGCATATGCTGTTGTCCTTTTGTGTCTGAACCCATATTGCTGCTCACACAATAAATCATTCTTCAGTATGAAGTTGTCAATTCTCTCATAGAATATTTTTTCAAGTATCTTGGAAAATTGCGGTAATAGTGAAATTGGTCTGTAGTTGGAGAGTTCCCCTCTGTCGCCTGTCTTGTAAATCGGAATTACTTTAGCTATTTTCATTGCATTGGGAAATATACCTGATTGGAGAGACAGGTTACAGATATACGTCAGTGGTTTCACTATGCATTCGATAACAGTTTTGACTAGTAGCATATCAATACCATCGCAGTCAGTAGATGTTTTACTTTTGAACGATTTAACAATTTCAATGACCTCTCTTTCGTCTGTGTTCTTTATGAAGATGGTGTCTTTTACAGCAGTGTTATTGCATATTGAATCACCTGTTGGCACCGTAGTGGGTATTTCTCGGGCCAGTTTAGGTCCAATGTTAACAAAAAAATTATTAAATTCATCTGCAGGTGAAGCTATATTCACATTCGGAGTCGATTTATTATTTTTTGGAGTGTTAGTTGGGTAGCTGGTATTTCTGCTTTTATTTCCAAGGATACTGTTGATTATTGTCCATGTATTTTTAATATTGTCTTTGTTTTTTTCCAGTTCTTTACTGTAATAGTCTCTTTTACTACATCTTATTATATATGTTAACTTATTTTTGTATGTTTTATACCGCTGCTCTGCTTCTTTTGTCCTTTTCTTTATGAAAGCTTTATATAATAAATTTTTCTTTTTACACGCCTTTTGTAGTCCTTTGGTTAGCCATGGTTTGTCAGTAAATTTGTGTTTAAGCTTTTTTTTAACTAATGGGCAGTTTTTTTCATAAAGAGTGGTTACAATGTTTGTAAATGTGTCATAGGCTTCATTTACATCTGATACATAGACTTCTGTCCAGTCTTGCTTCAGCAAGTCCTCTTTAAAAGAACTGATTGCGTTTGGTGATTTGTGTCTGAACGATTTTGAGATTTTTTCTGGGTTGGGCCCCGTGTGGCCATGGATAAGTGCAAAGATTGGCAAGTGGTCGCTTATATCATTTATCAATAATCCACTTTCTATTTTCTTGTCGAGAACATTGACAAACAGGTTGTCAATAAGTGTAGCAGAGTGAGCTGTGATTCTACTGGGATGTGTTATTGTGGGATATAGACTCATGCTGTACATAGAGTTCATGAACTCTGTAACTACATTTTGTTGATGTGGATTAAGTAGGTCAATATTGAAATCTCCACAAATTGCTACCATTTTCTTACTAGTAATATTATTGTACAGCTCGACTAATTTATCTCTGAATGTCTCAATGCAAGTTCCCGGCGTTCTGTATATGCAGCTTATGATTAGATTTTTTGTTTTGTCTAGGTCAATCTCAACAGTAACACATTCCAGAATCCCTGGTAGTGCTAAGGACATTTCATTTACAAGCTTACATCTATATAGGTCATCAATATACAGTGCAACACCACCACCCTTTTTTTGAGATCTGTTAATGTTAAACATCTGATATCCCTCTATTGCCATCAGGGGAGCCTGGTCTGCATTAAGCCAGGTTTCAGAGACTGCTATAGCTGTGAATTTTCTGTTTAGCTGTTTTAAATAGTCCTGAATCTGTGAGAAGTTTTTGTTAAGACTTCTGCTATTGAAGTGTATTATTGACAGTTTACCATCTAATTGCACTTGACTTTTGAATTGCTTTTCAGTGTAATATTCACAGTGGTTATGAATATTATTGAAAAAGTGGTTATCAGGATCAATATCATTCTCCATCTCTTGTGGTTTATGTTCAGCATAGTGGCATATTTTTAGAGTTTGAGTTTCCTCACTCTGTGTTTCATAGTCAGTGTTCATTTGTATTTATCTAAGTCAGTAGCATCTCTGATCATTATACTTTCTGACACCTCCTGCTTAAAACCCAAAAAATCAGAAGGATCGTGAGGCCCCGCTTTCACGGTCTGTATTCATACTGAAAATCAAGATCAAGCGAGCTTTTGCCCTTCTGCTCCACGGGAGGTTTCTGTCCTCCCTGAGCTCGCCTTAGGACACCTGCGTTACAGTTTGACAGGTGTACCGCCCCAGTCAAACTCCCCACCTGCCACTGTCCCCGGAGCGGGTCACGCCCGGCATCAGGTCGTTTACGAGTTATTTAGCACCGGGTTCTCCACGAACACGCGTCCATGAGCGGGGAGGGGCGGCCGCCTTCCGGCCGTCCCCCGGACCGGTCGCGAGAGCCCTTCCAGCAGCGGCCGGGGCCGGCTATCCTAGGCCAACCTGGGATATCCTTATCTTTCTGATCAACCTTATCTTTCTGACAGCAATCTGCTGTCAGAAAGATAAGTAAACAGGGTAATTTCTCTTTTTTAAATATTCACTGCCAATATTTACTAAAATTATTTACAAGCAATGAATTTCATTGCCTTAACAACTTATCAAATATTAGAATTTTAGGGTATTCATACTAATCAAATATGAAATATTCAGTGCTGTATAGGGAGGTGGTTGTGCCTGTTTGCTCAAGTTATATTTCTATATATGTAATCCAATTTGACACCTCTGGAATGAAATTATGTTGATCTACTGTTTTTGCAGATGTTATCCACTGTCACTCAACCTTCAAATACTGTGGATTTTTTTTTTGAATTTGATTATTCAGCAATTGTCCTCATTGCAGTCATCCATGTGAGGTAACAAGTCACACTAAAGGCTCTCTGTTGGTGATCAAACAACATTGTCCACATTGTGTTGAGGATCTATCCTGGCACAGCCAGCCGATGATCAGGGACATCCCAGCTGGTAACATACAGCTTTCATCCGCCATTCTCTTCACTGGTGCGTCATATGTCAAGGTCCTCAGAGTTCTAAATGCAGCCGGTATCGTTGGAATTTCCATGACCACTTACAAGGAGCTTTCGATTTCTAATTTTTATTAAATTAATTTTATTTCAGAATATGTGGATGATCTGATGAATACTCTTTTCGACAAAACCTTGGTTGATCCAACCCACTTATTGGAGCAGTGGCACTCTGTACAAGCCAGAGTTCCCGCAACATTGAGTGCCAAATTTCAGCGTCCCATCAAAGCTGATGCTGTTGAGCAACATGTATCTAGATTTTCAAAATCAAACATGTAAAAGTAGAATAAATTTCCAATTAGCAATGAAAGTTCAGCTTTCAATTGTTAGGGAAGCAACATATTTTGCTAAGACAAAAAAATATAAGCCTAAGATTTTTAGAGAAATGTGCTTTTAAAAATTGCACACAAATTTTACACCATAAAATAGTAGAAAAAATACTCTAATGTATATGAGATCCGACTTTGATGAATGCTGAAATATTAGAATTATAAAATTGATATGCACATTAATAAACTCAATATATGATTTTAAAAAACTTTATTTAAATAACATTGATCACAAATCTAATCTTGGTAGGCAAAATCCCTTGTTGTGATCAGATGGGAATGTTTCTCTGATGAGGCTCACAGCACAGGCAGGTATCACCCTCACTTCTTCACCTTCAATACCTCCTGGCAGCACCGAGATTCAGTTGATGTTGGCATAATGTTGCATTTCTCACAAGTGCACCTGTTAAAAAAAATGGTATAATCAGATGCTTATAATAAACTAATGGCTCGTGGGAGTGCTATATAAATTGGTCTATGAAGTTTGATTAGAAAATATTTAAAACATGTAAAAAATTTTGAGCAGAAAGAGAATGTTTATAAGTCGCCAAGTAAGGCAGCGAGGGAAAAATTGGCAGTTTTATTTTGATAATTAAGTGTGTGACCATGCATATTGCCTAAAAAAAAAAATTTCAAAGCATATTTTACCAATATAAATCGGCGAGCCTCTCGTTCTTGCCTCTCGTTCTGCTCCGGTCGCTGTTTCGTCCGCGTCTTCCTCCGCACCCTCGGGCTCGAACAAATACGGCTGAATAACCCCATCAGCACCACCCAAAACTACTTCATCATCAGATTCGTCAGTTTCAATATCATCACTTATATTGCGGTCGTCATACTCGATAAAATAATCGCTGTCCGAATCACTCTGCTGTCGTTCAGCCATTTCTGCAGGCCAGTGATCATCCATTTCCTGCAGCCATTTCCTGTTTCTCCCTGACCTGACGTCACTGCTGCACGCCCCTATCGAGAGATGGCGGTACTGCAGCATCACTAAGTGAAATATGGGCTATTAACAAATAAAGTCATTTATGGAGGCTGGTGACACATTTTAAATCACGGGAATGGCCAGAATGGAATATTTTCATACAATCAGTTTATTGGTTCAATAAAAAAATGTCACCGTCCGAGGCCTTTAACCAATATATGATCTGAACTAATTGCTTTGGAAAAATTCCGATACACATCTACGTTTAGTGGTCTTTGGCGCCATCTGTAGGCACAAGCCGTAATTACATGTGTTGTCGACCTTGCGATCACTTCATTGCAGCAGCTAGTCCAATTGTATTATGGGAGATGGAACGTTCAGCGCACAGTGCAGAAGTGTTGGTTGGCAACGGTTTCGGAGCACCATTTTGAGTCAGAAGAAGAATAAGAAATAAATATTAGTGCTTGTGGAAGTCGAAGTGTGGAAATAAAGATGGATCAGCGAGAGAAAGAGGCAGAGATGGAGACCGCTCACTCGAGGAAACCGAGAACTGTCAGCGAGGAAAAAAGGCAGTTTCAGGGAAAATGGACTTTGGACTACTTCGTTGAACCTCACGGGTCAGATAAAGTTGTATGCCTCATCTGCAGACAGGTAATCGCAGTGCGAAAAGACTTTAACATCAGGCGCCATTACGAAACAAAACACAAAAATTATGAAAAATTCAGTGGCAAGGATTGCACCACAAAGATGGAACAACTTAAAAGGGGCTACACAGCACAACAGTCAGTCTTCACGCAATTTTCAAAAACCAGCGAAGCAGTAACAGAGGCTAGCTATGTGGTAGCTCATGAAATAGCTAAACGGGGCAAGCCGTTTAGTGACGGAGAATTTGTTCGAGACTGTATGCTAAAAGTGGCAGAGCGTGTATGCCCAGACCAAAAAACAAAGTTCCGTGACGTAAGTTTGTCGAATGACACAGTCACAAGACGAATCGAAGATCTGGCAAATGATTTGAAGGACCAACTGGCGATACGTGTGGAGGGGCTAGAAAAGGGAGCGTTTTCCATCGCACTGGATGAAAGCACGGATATTTCCGACACTGCCCAACTGTTGATTTTCATCCGAACTGTCACTGAGAATTTTGACGTCGGCGAGGAGCTACTGAGTATGGAGAGTATGAAAGACACAACGAAGGGAGTGGATATTTGCGAAGCAGTGTATCGCAGTCTGGACACACACAATGTTAACCTGGCATCCTTGGTCGATGTCACGACAGACGGAGCACCAGCAATGATTGGGAGTAGGACAGGTGCAGTGTCGCTGCTGGCTGAGAAAGTGGTGAACAGTGGTGGTAAGAAACCAGTCAGCTACCACTGCATAATTCACCAAGAAGCCCTCGCTGCTCAGACGCTAGAAATGAAACACGTCATGGCCGTAGTTGTGAAGACAGTTAATTACCTGAAGTCCAGAGGTCTGAACCATCGCCAATTTAAAACCTTTTTGGCGCAGTCAGAGGCAGATTTTGGAGACGTCATTTACTTCACTGCCGTCCGGTGGCTGAGCAGAGGTGCCACACTGAAACATTTTTTTAACCTGAGAAAAGAAATTTGCGAGTTCATGCAGGCAAAAGGACAAGACGTGACTGAGTTAACGGACAGCAAATGGCTCTGTGACCTAGCCTTCCTCGCCGACCTGAATAATTGTCTGAGCGATCTCAATCTGAAGCTGCAAGGCCATGGAAAACTCATTTCCACACTTTTTGACAACGTGAAAGCTTTCCAGCGAAAACTCCAACTGCTCCAGGGACAGCTCAAAGAAGGAGATCTCGCTCATTTCCCTGCCTGCAGGGCGCTGGTAGATGACCCAGACATGGACGGGAGTGAAGTTTTGCGTCACCTGCGTTCAGAGAAGAACCATGGCCTCATCGAAAAGCTTCGAGATGAGTTCGACCACCGATTCTCTGACTTCAGGGACCACGAGGGTGATTTCAACCTTTTCCAAAATCCCTTCTCATGTGTGCCCGAGGCAGTGCCTGCAGACATGCAGTTTGAGCTCATCGACCTACAGGAAAGCTCCGAGGCCAGAGCTGCATATCGTGACAAGAGTCTGATCGAGTTCTACAAAGGACTTTCCCCATCCACATTCCCTGCTCTTCGTCAACATGCTGTCAGAATGGCGTCTTTATTCGGAAGCACCTACATCTGTGAAAAGACCTTCTCCACCATGGCCATCAACAAATCTAAGCTGAGATCCAGGATGACAGATGCCCACCTACATGCAGTCCTTCGTATCGCGACGACGGAGATGGAGCCAGACTTCAGAGGACTCGTGGCCAACCGAAAACAGCACCACAAATCACACTGCAGTTAAAAGGTATGTTGACACTAAAATTGTATTTTCATCAGTCCCAATTTCTTACTGTTAATATGACTTTACCCAAACTAATTAAATCTGATAATTAAAAGGATTACAAATGGAATTGAATTTTCAGTCTTTTTTTTTTTTTTTGCCTCCGTCCCTTTGGTGGCCCTCGGTTCAACTTTGGATTCCCAAATTGGCCCTCACCCATCAAAACTTTGAGAACCCCTGCTTTATGTGTTGGTCTAAAACAACAAAATCAACAGTTATAGGATTTAGAGCAGCATCAGGAATTATAAACTGTATCAATGGCAGCAGCCTGGGAAAGCTAGCAGGATGAAAAATCTCCAATATTGTGATTTAAACACTATGTTGAATAGGAATACGGTATACATATAACAATGTAGTGGCCTCTGTCTGTCTCAGAGGTTATTGTTTTGAGAGACTTCATGGCTATCATGATTATACAGATTCAAATTTTAGTCAGGCTTAAAACCTAATTCAACCTATTGCTGAAAAAAGAAGTTTCAGTTGCTTTCACACCAAATTTGCAAATGGATCTGGAGTTATCAAACACCAGCAAACCCATAAGCATCTCCTCACTGACTCCTTCTCAATGTGAGCAGACTTGGGCTAGATCCGCAGCTTGTGTTTGTTTTTTTCTTCTTGTAGTTTATATTTTTCATCATCATATTGGTGACAGCTGAACTCCAAAGCAAAGCTCCTGATTTACCGGTCAGTATGCGTACCGACCTTCACCTATGGCCATGAACTTTGGGTAATGATGCCTCCTGGACACCTCGCACGTGAGGTGCTTTGGGCACATCCCACTAGGAGGAGACCCCGGAGCAGCTGGCACAGGAACGCCTTGGTATCCTCCCTGAAGATCTGGAGGAGGTGGCTGGGGAGAGGGAAGTGACTGCTGCCTCCACGAACCAAACCCCCACCCAAATAAGAGATAGAGGATGGATGGATGGATGGATGTTGGTGTTGCCACTAATGTGCCAATCCAGGATGCCAGCGATCAATGGCATTTTTTACCATCACATTTGTCCTTCTGTCAAACATTTAAATTCAGCACAGACTGAACCCTTAAACAATAATGTTTGTGTCTGAGTCCTTACCTGCAAAATGCCTCCATTTCCATGCATTCACACAAGTGTGCTGCTCACACCGTTGACGATTGGAGGTGAAATCTATAATAACTAGGGGTGCCTCAATAATCCATTATGATTCAGAAGGCTGTGATGAATCTTGATACACTTTTTTCCTATTCCACATTTCTACTTTCTCACTGAGTGACTACTTGGTACTTTCAAAGCAAAGTATTTATAATGACCCATGATGAATTTACTGTCTCCCCTTAAAATAAACAGGTGTCATTTGACCCAGAACTGAAAATGCTTCCCACCAGTCAAAAGTTGCAGGGCTTTCCTAGGTTTTCTGGACAGTAGGAAAGGGGCTTTTGTGTCATAGAAAGCCATTCCATGCAGCCTCAACCCTACAAGGTCAGTCCAAGGTACCGTATACCTGCACAACACAATCATGCTGTTTAATCAGCATCTCCCCGGACAAAGGCGAAGAACATTTTCTGTTTGTGGGCGACTTATGATGATCTTTCAGTGGAACCCAGCATGAACGCACATATGTGCAACTGCTAGCACACCTTTATTGAAGAGAGACATTAACTAAACCCAGTTTGAATGATTAAACTATGAATCAGACGTATTAAGCTTAAAAGGAATCCACAAATACACCTATTAAGAAGTGTGGGTCAGATATGTGGGAAAATCAATAGTGAGCTCACTGTGGGGTCGAGTAAGAAAGCCACACCAAACAATTAGAAAACAACTGGGGAATACTGGATTAACCGTACAGATTTTAAGATGCAGCGGCACAGCATTCTAATTGCATCAGTGTTTAATTATCTCATCCGTTGTTGTAAGCAGTTGTACAGCAGTTGTACAGCAGTTGTACAGTTGTACTGTAAATTGAATAGTAGACATTGATAAAGGTAAGTACATGTAAATTGAATGTTACATCATCATTGTTCAAAATTCTGAGAATTTCAAGAAATAAAAAAAGAATTTTGCATCATATAAATCGAAAATACCCATACATGTAAACAAAAACATAAAAACATGTGGCCATAGTTCAAAAAGTTGACCTGATTGAGCAAAACCAATGTGATTTTTGGATTCAGCACATCAAAATTGTCCTAAATCAGCTAAAAAAAAAAACCTCAGACAATAAATTTGGTGTTGACCAGTGTTATTTTCTGGAGCTCACGGGAACCTTTCCCATCTTGACATGGGACAAGTGCAACCTAAGATCTGTGCCATAAATCATCATCATCATAGCAGTCTGTCGGGGGCGACAATGATTGTTTCATTTAGGTCTGATCAGATTCCTCCACGCAGCTCTGTCCTTCACCCTCCACTGCCATAAATTACAATAAAAGGTAACAATAATCGGTCTCGCCCACCTTGCAGAGCTGGAAATGCTCAGACTAGAGGGTCTCATGGATCAGATGGTTCTCCTGTGGCCCCACTTGGACAGCCGGCGTGGGGGAGGACACCTCCTTCAACCCATCCAACACCTTTCTGATGTTGAACTTCTTCATCTTATTTTTTTCAGTCTGCAGAGCACAGAGATTGAAATCAACTGCAAAAGATAAAAGGAGGGTGACCACTTTCTTTCTCTCACGCACACGCCCTCTTACTCTCTCTTTCTTCTGATCTCCCCTGTTAATCTCACATTTTAGTCCTTATTTTCTCATCGCATTCTCCATGCTGAAAGGCTGCGGCGCGCACCGCACAGGTGGCTTTCCCAAGGTGCACTGGGAGACGGGGTGGGTATGCGGCTTGCTTGGACTCTTGTGCCCTGCTGCGTCGGGCTCCAGCTCCTTCTCTCGGCGTCCCCTCCCCTCTCCTCACGGCTCTGCGTGCGCTGCTCAGCCAAGGTGGAAACGCAAAGCAGCGGCGGCGACGCTGCTGCTGCTGCTGGGGATGGTGACACTCTTGCGCATGTCTGGCACAACAGAGGCTTCAACACAAATCCCGCCACCTCTCCATCTCTCACTCTCTCTCTCCCTCCTTGTTTCAGCTACCCCCCCCCCCCCACACACACACACACGCACATGCACACATAGTAGGTTTTGCTCCACTGCACCTGGTGATGCTGGGATGCAGCAGCGCTCTGCGTGGAGAAAGACAACCAAAGAAAACAGGGCTCTGAGCCATTATTTCCAACACACTCTCGCTCTAAACACTCCGCCTTTTTTCTTTCCTTTATTCTGTGGAGATAAGATAAGATAAACTTTATTGTCCCTCAAGGGGAAATTTGTCTTGAGCTTGTCACCCGTGCTGCAACCACACAATCCACACATACACAATGGATGTAATACATAATAAATGAAATAAAACCCAATAAATAATACAAGTACATACATACATAAATATATAACAGCAGTCATTAAGAACAGGAGTTATAAGTGTCCCTGACCTATTTATCTGAGTTTAAAAGTTTTACTGACGTTGGGATAAATGAGTTCTTGTATCTATTGAACCTGCACTTGGGAACTCTGCATCTCCTCCCTGAGGGCAGCCGCACATATTCATTGTTTAGTACATGGCTCATATCACTGATTATTTTTTGAACTTGTCTACAGGCTGCCTGGTCATGTAAGATCTGCATGGGTAAATACTCTTAAACTCCAATAATTTTCCATGCTGTATGAATTAAACGCAACACTCTGAAAATTCACCATATTAAGGGACATCTACAGACAGCCACCTATTAAAAGAGAAACTAGATGTCATGAACTGGGCTTGATGTTCAGGCCCAGTTCTGTGATGTGGTGGCTGTTCACTCGTTTGTGTATTCTTATGTCTTATTTTCCATCAGGTGCTCTCAGGGAGCCCCTGGGGTCTGCTCAGCTCCCTGACAGCTTGGCCACGCCACCCTCTCCTGCCGGTTCACCAGCTGTCTGTCATTATTGCTGTCACTCCCCTGTTCATGCACTCACACACACATACATTTTCTTTCACACACCTGTGCCCACTTAGCTCTGCCCACTCATTTCCACTCTCACTCTCATTACTAGTGATGGGCAAATGAGGCTTTCTGGAGGACTTGAGGCCTTTCCTCAAAATGGTTCACATAGACAAGGCCTCATGTGGGACTTCATTTTCTCTACCATCCATCTAGTGGACAAAACGTATACAATGTGCTGATTTTTACAAGGGTATTCTGGGTTTAATGTGTATTTTTTTCCCATTTCAATAAATGCACTTTATTTTTTTAAGAAATATCAACGATCATAAGGAAAAAATAAAACGGAGGTGAATACAATGAATGTGCTTGTGCTAATTATCCTTTTTTTAAGAAATAACTTTTCAACAGTCTTATACTGTCTTTCTCAGTACATTCATCTCTGTCCGTATTGTCATGCAGGGCACAGTAGTGCCTCAGCATAATGATGTGTTATTGTTGTATCCAAGCTCTTTAAAATACAACAAACACTTCACTGTGCAAATAAAATGAAATTATTAGACTAACTCTGGTGGGGCTTGAACCCCAGCTTCCTATTTGCAAGACAGATATTTTACCTCTAAGCTATTACTCAGTCATGACTAGTTGAGGCTTTCTTGAATACTTGAGAATTTCATCAAAATGGTTAACAAGCAATGCCTCATGTGGAACTTCATTTGCTCTACTAGGCCATGTAGTCATTCAAAGTATACAGCATGCAGATTTTTACAATGTGTATTTTTCAGTTTCAATAAATGTGCTGTGGAGGAATAAGATCAGGTGAGATGAGACGAGCTGGAAGGTTGCAGAGTTTTATTTCCTCTAACATCATGTGACGCACATTGTAGCTCTGTGCACTACTGTGCTGCTGTCCCCTTGAGACATGTCACACAAGCTCTTTTATACAGTGATACAGGAAGAGAGAATGTATGGCACATTAGCATAACAGTCAATACACATGATTAGCATGACATTGTTCGGCTCGAGGACACATGCATACAGTCCCGTCTGACTGCCTCCTGTGGCTCTTTGTCCATCTGTGCATTGTCCTCTGTATGCAAATTGTCTTCCGTTTCCTCCAGCCCTGCTGAGTGTCAATTAGTATCAGTCTGCATTGTGCTGGGTCACCAAACGGCTCCTCCCAGAATGCTCAGAAGAGGCTGTGACCCCCCCCCCCCCCATTGTTTGGGCTCCAGCTCTGGTAGAACTGCCCTACTGTAGAGGAGTGTCGGAGGGCATGTCAGTTCGTTGGGGGGGGGGGGCGGCTGGAAAAGACAGTGTGCTCCGCTCCGAGTTCCAGCACGTTGAATGGCCGTGGATTGTGGGCACATGGGCCGGTGCGCATCGTGCATAATGGAACAAGATGGTGTTCGGCTGGCTTTAGGGAGTGAGGTGTGGGAAGAGCGCTGTGGAGGAGGAGGGGGAGGGGGGTGGGATAAGTGAGTGCCGGCCCGGGACGTCAAAGGTGTCTGGGCCATGCAAAAATTGCGTGTGGATCCGTGATGGTGAGGGACTGTCCCGGTAAACCAGGGGAAGTGATCCACAGTGGCTGTTAAAAAAAAAAAAAAAAAAAAAGTCTCTGACTCCTCTCGTGGCTCGGTCCAGCGAGGATGTGGGGAAGGCGACGGCCAAATTCCCCGAGGATGCGCAGTGGCTGTGAAACAACTGCAGCTGTGTGAGGGACTTGGCGGTGTGGCATTAGGGGAGGACGCAGCCCTAAAGCCCTCGAGGACAGCAATCGGCTAGGCTCCCGTTGTGCGCCGTGGCTGAGAAACCCAAACAAAGTCCTGTGTGCGGGCTGCACATTTGCTTCAGGTGCGTGAGCAGCCCTGAAGGTTCAGAGGATGGTGATCAGCTGTGTTTCTCGGGCATGTGCAGCGGTGGAGGACGATGTATTAGTCTGTGGAGCCGGTTTGTTCCTGTGCGTGGCGCGCGCTTGGCGCAGTGACCACATAGCTGGCAGTTGCGCTGTCCTCATAATCCTGCGGTGTGCGTGCGGGGCTTCTGTGGGCAGGAGGTCTGCTGTCGCGAGGTGCGTCAGGGTCGGGGAGCTTGGTAGAAATCAACGCAGACGGCGTTGATGATTTCCCCATTCAGGCTGCTTCCTTCAGTTCGCTCGTGTTCATGGTGCGTGTCGGTCCCAGCGCTGCCGCTGATCCTCGTGGGTGTGGATGAAGAGGTTGCAGGCGTTCGCTGGTCCTCTGGAGTCCACAGCGCGGTGAGAAGGAGCAGACGGTCATTATCTCTCGTCAGGTCACCAGTGTGGAGGGGAAAGATCAGGCGAGGGGCGCACCATGACACGTCGGGTCACCAGCGTGGAGGAATAAGATCAGGCGAGATGAGACGAGCTGGAAGGTTGCAGAGTTTTATTTCCTCCAACATCATGAGACACACATTGTAGCTCTGTGCGCTACTGTGCTGCTGTCCCCTTGAGACATGTCACACAAGCTCTTTTATACAGTGATACAGGAAGAGAGAATGCATGGCACATTAGCATAACAGTCAATACACATGATTAGCATGACATTGGTTGGCTCGAGGACACATGCATACAGTTCCGTCTGCCTCCCGTGGCTCTTTGTCCATCTGTGCATTGTCCTCTGTATGCAAATTGTCTTCCGTTTCCTCCAGCCCTGCTGAGTGTGAATTAGTATCAGTCTGCATTGTGCTGGGTCACCACAGTGCCGTCTTTTAAGAAATAACGATGATCATAAGGGAAAAAACAAATAATAAAACTGGGGTGATTCCAGTGAATGTGTCTGTGTTACTTGGTGTGCTTGTACTATTTATCCATTTTTATTAAGAAATGAGTATATTCAACTCTGGCCTTATTCTCATGCAGGGCACAATGGCAATAGTGCCTCAGCATAATGATGTGTAATAATGATCCAAGCTCTTTGAAACACAACAGAAACTTCACCTTGTGCAAATAAAAATGAAATTAAAAGAATGACATAGCTGGGATTAGAACCCATGTCTCCCACTTGCAAAACAGATATACTACCGCCAAGCCATCACCTCAGTGACAATAGCTGGCCACTATTTGTCAAAAATATATCAATCATAGAAAAGAGCTCAAACTGTTCCCAACACGAGAAGTCCGTATTTTTGGTGCTGGCCCCATCTCAAAGTTGGCTGTGACAAATCCCTTACACGGTCAAACATGACTACACAAAACATGAGGGATGGGGATTTCCACCAGGTAGCACTACTCAGTTTATTTCCCTGACCCAGTTATGTGGATCCAACGTCAACACATATGTCACGAGTCATGCCTCGAAACACGCCTCACCAAATATTTCCCGGATAAGATCGGATCACCGTTCGGAGCACTGGTGCCTGTCTGCCCATCACTACTCATTACTCACATCGGCAATCTCTTTCCTCATTAGGGTTGGCATTATTTAGCCCTGCCTCTGCTGGAAGAGATTTCCGGATCATTGTTGTCTAACACTAGTCCATCTCTGTGTTAGTTTTCACTCAGTATTTGAACTCCGTCACTCATGTCTAGATGCCCTGCCTGATGTTGCTGTACCGCATCACACTGGGTGACGTGATCATTTGTAACTGGTTGGGTTTGTCTCATCGAGATAATCACTTGGACCTACTCGGACTGTTCCAGCCTGTGTGAGTACTGAGTGTTTCGCCCCTGCTGTCCAGGTCTGCCTGGCGGTTCCTTTCCTGGGCACTTTCTACTAACTAACTAACTAACCTGCACTTATATAGCGCTTTTCTAGTCACAAAGACCACTCAAAGCGCTTTCATTAATACTAACCCTCTATTCTAAGGGCCTATAGGAAACAAATATCTAGGGACAATTTAGAACAGCCAATTAACCTAACATGCATGTTTTTGGCATGTGGGAGGAAACCGGAGAAATCCCGGAGTAAACCCACGCAACACGGGGAGAACATGCAAACTCCGCACAGATCACTGTTGGTCGGGGGCTGGGATCGAACCCACGATCCCACGATCCCCACAATCCTCCGGCCAAGGGTAAACTGTGCTGCCGCAGTGCTAACCACTGCGCCACCGTGCAGCCACTTTCCCGTTCCTCCTCAGTAGTCCCGTCTGCCATGGAACATTTTTCCTTATGTCTTACTCACCTGTTCTGTAGAGCATCCTGAAGGACACCCTTGTGTACCCCGTACTACTCACCAGTTATGTTGAACTGTTGAATTTCATCCTGTACTCTCATCTGTTACTTGGAACTGTATTTGCACTCCCTGTAATAAATGTGCACAACATACTCCTGCGAGTGGGTTTTAATTCTTTCCTCCGTGCGCTGCGTAAAAGCGCACAGGGAAATCATAATACTAGAAAGCAGCATAATAGAAATGTTTTATAACAAACATGTATTATCATCTTCTTTTTCTGATTGGCTCAATTAAAAAAAAATGCCACAAGAAGTGGTTGCAGGGAAGCGTGGTGCTATTGCAGCAAATAAGCCAGCAGCTGAGCAAGCAATGCCTCAATCAGTATCCATGGCAATAGTTGTTTCTGGCGTGGTCCTGGCTTGAGTCCAGTAGTTCACCATTATCTCTACAGTCGGTCTCAAACACAGAAATCTTCATTAACACAATGCACTACAACATGTGCAAAATAAAATGGCTAGTCACGTAAAATATTCTGTAGAAAAGCACCTTCTCCTTTAGCCATATAACTACATTTTGAAAATCTTAAAATTAAGTGATTGTGGAACATCAAGAACAACACTAACAGATGCGACCATGTGTCTTATAGCTCTATGAAGACCCTATCGCTTCAAGATGTATATTACAAGCAAATCACATTTACCTTCTTGACTGTAGTTTTTTTTGCAGAAATGTACATTTGTTCAAACATCTGTAGTGTGATTCATTTTATTTATTCTGACAGGATGCGCTTGATGATGGCCTAATTTATCATTTGAATTAAAAAGTACTCTAAAAAAACAACAACAACAATGAATTGGCATTTTATTTCTATTCATTTTTAATTTTCTCCATCAAGTGAAAAAAAAAATCTATAAAGGACCACCTAAAAGTTTGTGGAGTGAACGCATTTGCATTTCTTTTGAGGTTATTAATGTGTATTGAGGTTTTGCAGTTGTCCTCGCCTTATACTGTACATCATGAGCAGGATGTGGCTTCACTGGAGTGAATATAACAGAAAAGACACAGAGCTATGCTGTAGAAAACATATATTTCAATAATATTTCTTTGAAAATTAGGCTTAATTGGAAGCCATCACTGAATTGTTTACGACTACAGACCAACCGTGTAGCTGTAGGCTGCCAAAATTACAGGAGAAAGAATGACGGCCCTTATTTACAGGCTTCCTGCTTATACCGATCATATGGAGAAATGGATCTCAGAACTGAAAAGAGCTGCCCCTTCAACAAACTGAAACCAGCAAAAACAGCTGAATACACAATGGACATTTTGTGGAAGGTAAGGATGTTTCTATTATATAATATGTCCTAGTACAGTGATCCCTCACTTATCGCGGTTAATGGGTTCCAGAACCGACCGCGAAAAGTGAAAAACCGCGAAGTAGCGTCACCCCAATGACGTCATCCATAAACAATACGTACGTTCATTCTCTCACTCTCTCTCTCTCATATGATACGTGTGTGTGTGTACGTGTACATACATACGTAGATGTAAACAAAGTGTACATAAATATGTTTTTAGAACTCTTTTATTCTTATAACAAGATACATAACTCAAGATGAAAATGATTTACTGCACAGGTTAATGAGAGCTTTACTGCTCCTCAGGTGACGCCTCATCGTGAGGTGCTGGAGGCGCAGGATCAGCGAGGGCAGCTTCCGATAGAGCTGAAGCTGCAGGAGGCGGCGTAGTGCCTCGACGGGAAGACTATTTCGCACAAAATGGCACAAGAGAACAGCAAAAAGTTCCACGCGGCGAGACTAAGTAACACGAGCGATAAAAAGCAATGAATGCGGTCTTTCTTCCCTTCATGGGTGCTTGGCAGGGAGAGGAGGTGGGTGAGACGTCTCGGCCAATCAGCTTGCGGGGTGAAACGTCTCGGCCAATCAGCTTGCGAGATTTCCGAGCCCAGCCAACACAACAACAGCGAACAGAGAGTTGTGCTGCTCTCCGTGTTGACACGTGATGGTCTAATGTAGTCTCCCTGCCTTCTGCTAGCGCCCGCCCATTATTTCTCAATTTTGAATTTTTGATGAATATTTTTGAAAAATCCGCGATGCACTGAGGGCGCGAAAGGTGAAGTGCGAAGTAGCGAGGGATCACTGTACTCCAGTCCTAGCTTGATATTTAACATGCACTTGGGTATTTACTACACACTTTTGCAGACATCACGAAGATTTTTAATTAAAGTTAACATATTTCTGCTATACTGAGAATTTTTTTACAATGTTATATGGTCTATAAAATACCTGTATTTGCAGACAAAGCTTACTTTGGCTGTAATGAACACCAGAGACTTGTCACAATATTGCCTTAAATCTACAACAAAGCCAGCAAAGTACTAGTAGGCATTTAGACTTTTGCATACTTCCAGAATTTCTGAAGGAATTTTGAGTTAATTAGGTAGTTGTCAATATCACAATACAGCAGTTCTGGGATGCCACTAGCATCTTGACACAATGCAAACAGATGATTTACCATGAGATAAGAATTACATTTCAGATCATTAACAAAGAATTTATCAGCATACTGACGCTTGTGCAGTTGTCATATGCTCTAAAAGTCACACAAACCAATTTTAAGAAGCTCTGAAGATGGAATCATGCTAAAATCTCATTTTACTAATGCATTAGTGTGTATGGTGTAGCCATAGCAACATGGAAGTTTTCACTCCTGAGGACCCAGATCACTGCCGGAGGTCATATGACTGCAAAACCTGAATATCCATTTTATTCAGGTGCATCTCAATAAATTAGAATGTCATCGAAATGTTGATTTATTTCAATAATTCAATTCAAAAAGTGAAACTCATATATTATATACATTCATTACACACAGAGTGATATATTTCAAGTCTTTATTTCTTTTAATTTTGATAGTTATGGCTTGAAGCAAATGAGAACTCCAAATTCAGTTTCCCCAAAAATTAGAATATTATATAAAATTAATGGGAAAAAATTTTTTTTTAATAGAAATGTTGGCCGACGGAAAAGTATGTCCATGTACACACTCAATACTTGGTCGGGGCTTCTTTTGCATGATTATTGTATCAATACAGCATGGCATGGAGGCGATCAGCCTGTGTTACTGCTGAGGTGTTATGGAAGCCCAGGTTGCTTTGATAGCGGCCTTCAGCTCGTCTGCATTATTGGGTCTGGTGTATTTCATCTTCCTCTTGACAACACACCATAGATTCTCTATGAGATTTAGGTCAGGAGAGTTTGCTGACTAATCAAGCACAGTGATACCATGGTCATTAAACCAGATGTTTGTATTTTTGGCAGTGTGAGCAGGTGCTGAGTCCTGCTGGAAAGTGAAATCAGCATCTCCATAAAGCTTGTTAGCAGAGGGAAGCATGAAGTGCTCTAAAATGTCCTGTTAGATGGCTGCACTGACATTGGACTCGATTAAACACAGTGGAAAACCACCAGCAGATGGCATGGCTCCACATATCATCATTGACTGTGGAAACTTCACACTGGTGTAAAGGGATTGTATAATAAAATATTTGTCATAAGGTACAGGAATTATTTATTTTATTTAATAGTGGGTGTGAAAGGGGGCGGAGTTAAACCATCACTTCTACACCCGCTAAATTAAATAAAAGCAATCATAAAAGGGGGCACCAGTCACAATGGACAATAATATTAACTTTAATTTTATTTAATTTTGTACCTTCAATTACTTAATGGATCAGTCTCAAAGTTTAAGTGAGTTCTTCTCCTGCCGTGATTAGGAAACATACAGTATATATGCGAAAGGAAAACTCTTCAACTTCTCTCATTCACCCTTTTATTAAACTCATTCAGGTTACATGGCATGACATTCAAATGATGGATAAACAGATTCAAATGATAACAGCATACGATATCACATCCACTGTTATTGGATTCCTGAACATAAACTCCAGTGTTACACCTCTGTAAAACCAAGGAGGAACCAGACTTATGTTTCAACGGTAAATGAAGGCTGAAATGTCTAACAAAACAATGCAATTTTATGGGGAAAATTCATAAGCTAATCATCTAAAAATGAATTCTAAATTAATCTACAAAAATTAAGGGCAGTTACTTAAAAATGACTAAGAGTCTTCCTTCAGTTTACAGCTTTATCCTGTGGCTAAGAGACTAACTGAGCCCTGAAATACGGGCTATATTCAATTGTAATTTAATTGTTCGGACATCACGTTTTAACCCAGCAGATAGTAAAATGAGCCTCACTCACAAGACAGCTGAAGGTCCACGTGTTCAGCGGGTCGGTACCGGCCAAGTTTAGGGTCAGGACATCGGGAGGAAGCGGCTGCTGCAATGCTTCCTCACAGCCGTCAGAAGTGTTGACCCAGCCGGGGGCTCGTTCAGGACGAGGGCAGCAAGAGTAATCGTCCCCGAGCGGCGTGAAAAAGTCCTTGGAAATGAGTCCAGTCGAATAGGTGAAGTCTCTTGTAGCGGGATAGACCCAAAACTGAAGGAACCACTTCTCAGTCAGGCAGGTATGAGGCCAGAAAGAGAGTCCAAAAAACACAGTCTCTGTTCACTTTAAATTAGGAAAATTAAAGGTCCACTTTAATGCCGTGAAAAGTCATAAAAAAAAATGAGAAAAACATTTACTAGGATAAGAATGGCTTCTGAGGTGAAGGAAAAAGTTTGAGAATTTGATTCTCTGAGAAAGCAAGCTCTAAAGAAAAGGTGATTTCTCCTCAGTAACCAGACAAACTAATGCTGGATTTGACAAACTTCACACAGAACAATTTAGATAAAATAAAACTACACGGAACCTTGAAACGGTGGAATAAAATCTTCCTCTGAGATCTAGATTACTATTCTGCTTCTTTAATCTTAACTTAGTTCCTAATCTTTCTCAAAATCTCTTTCTTTCTTCTTTTCTGTGTTTCTAATTCTAACTTAACCTTTTAACTGCATAGCTTGTCTCTGTGTAGGTGTTTCTCTTGCTCTCCTGACTTAACTTAACTTTTCTTTCATCTTTGATCTTCTCGTTCTCTCTTACATAACTGTCCACAGGGCAGCTTCCACTACTTTAAAAATGACCCCACCTGGTCATAAACTGGTGATGTCGATCGCAAGACTGATCAATCGACTTTATCAAAAGCAGTTTGAAATGGCTGCCATCCAATGTGAGAACATTTTTGTTTGAGAGCAGCCAATCAAATGAAGACACCATCCCATGAAATTGCAGAGAAAAATCAACACTCAGTCAGTTCTTATGAAATTAGGTGCTCAATATAAAATCCAACTAAATTAAATGACTTGGCTAATATTTGGTGATCATGCATTTATACCATTACTCTAATATTACATTTGTTTGAATAACACTCATGAACATAACATTTCTTATACATAATTATAATACATGCATAGCATATTTAGATCAAAGCTTAAGGTAGTACAGCAAACTATGGTTAGTGATAAAAAGGATGATTCTCAGTGTCCTTAGGATCCAGGGGAGAAGAGGATAAGCTGAAAGAAACTTAATGTTTAGAACAAATTAAAAGGTCATCCTATATACTGAAACACATTTCGTAGGTATCCGCTAGGAGGTGCTGTTGAGCTGTAGATGATTTCTTTTAGGTCCATGGTATCTGGAAGGAAATCTGGAAAATATCGGAGGTTATAAACCTGTCTGATTAAGCCGTTTATGACCCTTTTAAGAGCATTGGTTTCCTGTAAAGGAGGATGTTATCCAAATGCAGTGTTCACGTTGGAGGTCTGGTCTCCCGAGTTTTATGTTCCTTTGAGCCTTTAAAAGCAAATTCTGATCCTTACAATCTCTGCAAGAGGCAACTGTTTACATTGGGGTCCCGGGACAACATCTTTGGGTCTGGCCGGGATGAGTGTAGTCACTATGAAAGCCAGTGATATTCCTGTAGAATGCAGAAAAGTGGTTTTCCTGTAGAAGGAATAAAGTGAAATTCCTGTAAAATGGAGAGAAGTGATCTTCTGTCTTGGTTTGAGGAGACGATGATGCTACACTGGACCTCAAGTAACTTGGATTCTGTGCCTGGTCACTCTTCCTCCTCTTGAGTCTGGAATACCTTAAACCCCAGTTCTTTGATATGACGGCCAAATAATCAGACAGAGATGAAGCATACTTTTCTTTTTTTACTGAAAGTGAGATATGGATACAAGCAGCGCTGGGACACAGCTCTTTAGACAATTCCCCAAGAGTGTGCCACCCCAAAATTGAGCCCTATAGTTTTTTATAAGCTTAACCACTCCCTCATGCAAGAGGGAGGGGTTTTACCTCATTGGATCAATACACTTCCGCTTATGTGGCAGCTCTGCTGTGTGCAGAGCTGATTCTAAATGATTTCAGCAAATGAATTATAGGGTGTAAACTAAACTCTGCAGTGTAGCGTGTGAAGCCAGCAGATAAAGAAGTGTGAGAAAGACAGAGCAATCATGTCATTTTACCGACAATACCCCGTTGAGGTGTCCTAATGGGGCACCTCACTATCTATCTATCTATCTATCTATCTATCTATCTATCTATCTATCTATCTATCTATCTATCTATCTATCTATAACCTAGTAACCTAAACCTACGTTTTTGCATCTCCCCCTGTTGAGATGGGTCTTAACCCATCTCATAACCCTATTCTATCCCCTGTGTGTAGTGTTTATAAAGTTCTATATGTGCGTGATGTCCTTCCGGCATTCGCATAGACCTGCCCCTCTCAGGTCGCCATTTCTCCAGAGGACATTGGGTGTGGTGCAGACATCATGAGTTAATATAGCTAACAATCCTATATGTGTAAAATATATTCAAAACTAAACTATCCTCATCTATGCATACATACGAATATACTGTATGTGAAGATGCATATATGCATATATACTGTATGTGTGTGTGTATATATATATATATATATATATATATATATATATATATATATGCATATACGAATACATTCATATACATGCATCTATTCTTTCATTAATCATTTATCACAAAGGAAACCTGTAGGGCAGAAGCACAGCAAAGCAAAATCTAACACCATGTGAATGTGCATTGTAGACCCTATTGCAGACCCTAAACTATCTCATCGGCGTCTTCTAGGTTCCCAGCCAAGTTCAGTCATGGCACAACCTCATCATCGTCCTGGCAGTAGGTGGGCAGGTGGGTCCCCTTGATATGGAGGCCTGTCCTTGGAAGAGAAGGCCACTAAAATAGATCTTTCTTTAATTTTTAATTTTTATTCTTTTAATTTTTATTCTTTAATCATGGGAATACAACAGCATCCGCAAAAACAAAGATCAATAAACTAATAATTATACTTATAAGGGCTCCTTGAATTATTTTTCCCCATTTGCCAAATATATTATCAAACCAACTACCTACATGATTATCAATGCCAGATTAAGCTTTATTGAGCCTTTAGCTCTTATATTTTCATTTTTCTAAAATTTAAGCTATACTTTATAATAATTTTATTCAAAATATGCAACTTATGGATTTTATAACTATTTTAGTAAGTTGATTGATTAATTATGCAAAAGGTTTTTCTTTTTCTTTTTTCTAAACATTAATTGTGCTATAGAATAATCAACCAGATCCCGCAATTTCAATAACTTTAAATGTGTAAACAATACATTAGTATGTTCAAGATACCTGACTTTGTGTATAACATGGACAGCCCCATTTGTAATGTTAGCAATGAATTAAGTATACTTTTATAATTGTTACCCCAGGCCTCTATACAATAGGTCAAGTATGGAAGTATCAATGAGCAATACAAGATATAAAGTGATTTGTCTTAATTTTATTTATAATTGCAATATTTTTGCAACTTTGTTTTGTTTTTATCCAACATGTGATTTCCAGCTACTTTTATCATCTAATATTACCTTGTAATAGAAATTCACTAATTATGCGTTTATCTATTGAAATCACATATTTTATAAATATGTGTGTGGTGTGTTACAACATATGACTGTAACTTTTATCCATATATGAACTGTTTTAATATGCTATATTAACAAGCTGTTTGATATGTCTATTGTAGTTTGTGTTCCAAGATAAAGTTTTATGTCACAGTGACCAGCTAAAGGGTTTCATGCTCTCACTGCCTCCCTCCTGTACAGTTATGCAGCTGTTGCCTTAACATATATACCTTTTTTATTTTTTTATACTTCATGTTTCACTTATTGCAATAATCCTAAATGGGGTGTTAAATTGATTTAAAACTCCTTAATACTATCAAAGTTTGCATAGAGACTCCTTCTATTAATATGTATTATTGTCAATGTCTGATCCAAATTCATAATCCTATTTAATTGTTGATCATAATAAGCACACTTATTATATGATTAAAATAGTTACTGTCTGGGTCAATATCTCCTAAAATGTCTTGTGGTTGCTGTTCAGTATTAACAAAGGTTTCAGCTTTAATTTACCCTAATATACTTCCATTATTAAATGAGGAAAAGGAAAAAAAGACAGAAGAAACACTAAGGAAAAAGAACACAAAAATCTCCACTCATAATCTTACTGCACTATTATTCGTACATCAGAACTAAGGTTTAAATTTATTTAATTCCTCCATTTCTCTAATCATTACCTTACATTTCTTTGTCCATGTTGACTGTATTTTCTCCAGTTTTCTGAGAACCCTTTTAAATTTCAAAAAAAATTATGAAGTGTATATTTATGTTATCATGTGTCTTTTTGCATCTTTTTGCATCTGATTAGAATTTTAGCGTTACAAAGGTAATGAATCACAGACTTCTGCCAATGTCCGAGTTCCTGGAGGCACTGTGCATTTGATACAGTGGGACTTGTGCCAGTACCCACTTAATTTTTTGTAAAGCAATTTTAATAAATGTAAAAATCTGTATTGTCTTTGTAATAGATTCTAAATCAAGTCCCACAGTAAACATAAATTCAGCACAAGTTGAACTTTCCTAAGACATTTGGAACTTTTCTCATAAATTTGCATGGTTTTCTTCCTTATCAGTTTACCTTGTTCCTTATAGACATAATATTTCCTTTACAATAATCTACAGATATTTCCTTAAATATCTGGAAATTTATTGATGTAACTTTTAACTTCTCCTATTGAATGTTGTGATTTCATTACCAAGCAGTTTCATTTGTATTTTTCTCTTCATTATTGATCATCTATTGATAATTTTTATATATTATCTATTTTTCTGAGGATTGCTAATTAGTTTTGCTAATTAATTTCTTTGATACCCCCTTTTTTGATGCATAGAGATGCACATGCAGCAAAGTTACAGGGTATTTGCTTGATTCTTTTACTGAAAGGAAGTGTGTTACCACTTTTAATTTAGATGAAAATTTGTGGGTAGTACAGCTCCTTCATGAGATTTCAATAATCATGGCTTCTTTTGTAACATCTCTTGAACTAATTTACAAATTCCATTTAAGAAAAACAAAACAGCTGTCTGTGCAGATTTGATATAATTTAGCATTGATAAGTAAGGTCAGTTTGTCCAGTTGAACACAGATATGTTGAATTTGTATAAATGAATAAAGATTGTGTCACACTCTTTCAGTCAACGAAAGGCGGACATTTTGCCTAATTAGAATTTGGCTTAATTTTATACAAAGAATGCCTCATTTTATACATTCCTTGGTAAATTATGGGGTGGAATGTAGTCCAGAGGCCCAGCTTGGCCACAGCTGATCATCATGAAAACATTCCTTATTACTGTCACATTTCTGAAATATAATGTTAAAATGTATCCTGCAGTGCAAAATCATATAAACATTACATTTGTAAAGTCAGAGTCATTTAAATCATTATGCTTTATGTCATTTACAATGTCATGCAAAGTCATACTTAGCTTCAAAAAATGCTTATCAATATAGGGGTCCTTTTTCCTGGGTCAATCAATGTCAGTGTCAATGTCGTCCTTTCCAGTCAATGAATGTCAATTATTGTTTTTATTATTTTATTACATATTGCATATGACACCAAAGATCTATTAAATTAAAAGGTAATGATGTTATGATTCCTTGTTAATTTGCCAAATCTAATTCCTGGTGAAAGCTAAAAAAAAAAAAATGTTTTTTTAATGCTTTTCCCTTTCCTTTTGAAAAACAAAGAATAAGGAATAGCAGAAAAACCTTTAAATCACACCTAAAGCTGGGGCCTGTGTTTTTTCTTTGAAGGCTGAGTCTGTCTATTCTTATCTAGGTCAGACTGACACAACTCACTAATCAATATGTTAATGATTAAAATTAAATTCCCTTTCTCCATTTTATCAGAATTCTTGTGATATTTCTGTCTTTTGGCAAATCATATGCACAAACACATAAATTATCAATCTCTTTTGAACGTCTATGCTTTAAATCATGTAATATAGGGTATGCATAAAGCCTTCAGTGATTAGGCATTATTAAGTGACATCATGATATTGTAATATTCAATTAATTTCATGTCATGCTGGTAACATTGATTAAGATGTAAACATTTATACTTAACTTGGTGTTCTTATGTGCCTGTGGTCATGTCATCACATCCTGTGTCCGTTTTTTCCTGTAAAATGCACTGTTATGCTTCAGTCAAAGAAAAAAGGTCAGTAATACGTCAAAAATTGCTTTAAAAAATATGTAAATGATTTATCACGTACGCAACATTAGTTAAAAACCTGCAAAAGTTAGATTGAAAAAATAAAACCCCAAAACTTTGCAAAAATACCCATATCTAGATTACTTCTCTTTTCATTCCCCTGTCACAGATCAGCACCCACACAGAGTGTTTTTTTTTAATTCTCCCTTTTTTTCTAAACAACCACACACATACACAAACACAGAATTGCTCTTCTCTCCTATCTCCACAAGGTTGAAGCAGCAACCTTCCAGAAAGACAAAACAACCCAAACTGCAATAATCCACATAAACGCCTTTGTCTAATCTATCTGTTAGGGGGCCCCCACATTGCCAAACAAGCCATCTACTTGTAACCTTTTTACCCATGTTTTAAGCTGTTTTCACTATTCATTGTCAAAGTGGTTTTCAGCACTTCCTCCATTTTATTTATAGCATAACCCAGACTACCCAATGGATATTCAGAGCTGCGTTTATCATTATCCATTTTACCATTGTCTTTTATCGTTATCCAGTTTTGTTGCCCTTTTAATCCAACCGTCTTTAAATGTTATAGTCTAATATCAATATCTTATAGCATAGAATGAAATTATTATTATGATTTTATTTATTTCCACTTCCTCACGACAATATTGCCTCACACATCACCGTGTTTTTTACTATAATTAGTTTAGTTATATTATTATATATCACCTATGAACCGATCATCCCGATCAGGTAACTTAAAACTTATGTGTTTATTTCACACACAGTAGATCCCTATCTAATGCGGTAAGACCAACTTTATTTTAGAAACGTGCTCATTGCAATTTCTCTGGGAGTTTCAACCTTTTTTGGTCTGAGCTAAATACGCTAGGGGTGCCAACCTTCTCCTTTTTGAAATCAAGCAATGATTTCAAGGGGTTATAACCTTTTGGCCAAGCTATGCATCAGCTGGGTATCACTTCTTTTGTCAGCGGCCCTATAGGATTTCTTTGTCTTTTTCTTATGTCCGCTCGACCTTTTTAGGTGGCCCTATAGGATTTTTTTTTGTCTTTTTCTTATGTCCACCTTGGGATTTAAACCTTTTACCCAGACTATGCAATGCTCAACAGGGCAACACTTCTTTTTCAGTGACCCTACAGGATTTTTTTGTCTTTTTTATATGTCCACCTCGGGGTTTAAACCTCTTGCCCAGCTCTCTCCAACCTTTCCGATGGCCCTATAGGATTTTTTTTGTCTTTATTTATATGTCCACCGGACTTTCAGGGACAGATTTAATGCGACTGACTTATCCCTCGGGGTCAAAACCGTTTGGAGATTTCCTCATCAAACTCAGTAAATATATTTCTTAAAACAACATATCATAAATTCAAGACCATATCTCAGTTTCATTCCACAAATAATATCACACGTACATGAATATTTAATCTCTACAGAAAGGGCTGTCCCCAAAGGGACAGGCAGAAATTTATTGAAAAAGGTTTTCTGCTCCCGTCTTATCATGTTGCGGCAGCCAGTCTGTAGAGAAAAAAAATCCTCACACCGTTTACAAAACAAAACTAAAATTTAGCCTCGTAACCGGGTGGAAACACCAAATTGTTGAGTCTAGAATACCTTAAACCTCAGTTCTTTGATACAACGGCCAAATAATCAGACTGAGAGATGAAGTATACTTTTCTTTTTTTACTGAAAGTGAGATATGGATACAAGCAGCGCTGGGACACAGCCCTTTAGACAATTCCCCAAGAGTGTGCCACCCCAAAATTGAGCCCTATAGTTTTTATAAGCTTAACCACTCCCTCATGCAAGCGGGAGGGGTTTTACCTCATTGGATCAATACACTTCCGCTTATGTGGCAGCTCTGCTGTATGCAGAGCTGATTCTAACTGATTTCAGCAAATGAATTATAGGGTGTAAACTAAACTCTGCAGTGTAGCGTGTGAAGCAAGCAGATAAAGAAGTGTGAGAAAGACAGAGCAATCATGCCATTTTACCAACACTCCAGACTCTGGGGCCTTAATTTCCAAGTGACAGGACTTGGCACCTGATTTGGGGAGCCATGTCATCCACTGTGTTTTATCAAGTCCAAAGTCAATGCAGCTGTCTACCAGGACATTTTAGAGCACTTCATGCTTTCCTCTGCTGACAAGGTTTATGGAGATGCTGACTCCATTTTCCAGCAGGACTTGAAACCTGCCCACACTGCTGCCAAAAGTACCAAAGAGCCTGGTTTAATGACCATGGTATCACCATATTTTACTGGCCAGCAAACTCTCCTGACCTAAACCCCATACAGAATCTATGAAGTATCATCAACAGGGAGATGAGAGACACCAGGCCCAACAATGCAGATGAGCTGAAGGCTGCTATCAAAGCAACCTGGGCCTTCATAACACCTCAGCAGTAACACAGGCTGATCACCTTCATGCCATGCCACAGTGACGCAGTATTAATTCATGCAAAAGGAGCCCTGACCAAGTATTGAGTGTGTGCATGGAAATACTTTTCGGCCAACTTGTCGGTCAACATTTCTATTGAAAAAAAAAATCAATTTTTTAAATTGATCTTATGTAATATTCTAATTTTTTGAGAAACTGATTTTTGGGTTTTCATGAGCTGTAAGCCACAACCATCAAAATTAAAAGAAATAAACACTTGAAATATATCACTCTGTCTGTAATGAATCTATATAAAATATGAGTTTCATTTTATGAACTGAATTACTGATATAAATCAACTTTTTGATGATATTCTAATTTCGTGAGATGCACCTGTAATAACTGCTCTGTTACCAAGTTCTGAAGGTGGCTCAGGATCTAGACACCTTCAAACAAGAGAGCTATTAATACAGAACAGAATAATAAAGTAGCTGATTAATGAATGAAAGCATCTATATCCATCATCAATTTCAGCGTCACAGAAGACCAGAACTGTTTCTTGTTTTTTGGGCCATATAAAAGATTTTGTGACTTCACGTATGGAATGGAGTCGGGGGGCCTGTGGAAGCTCATACTCTGCTCTGGTTCATGATCCATTCTCATCTGGTTTCTTCATGTGATGGAAATGTATGAAACCTACTGACTCGAGGCTTGACTCAAAGGCACACACCAGTGTTTTGCTGTAGTGCTCTAAGGAGCTTAGCTGATACAAATGAAGACAGCTACTTTTAATTCTCAAAAATACTGTAGGCTTCCGAGTGATTGCAGCCGCAAAGGCTGATGGGAAATATTAAATGTTAGAAAATAAGCATGTTCTCCTGTAGTTAGACTGTTAGTTCACTGTGTGTTACTGCTATACATACTGTATGTCAAAGCTGTTTCTGTTGAGATCTTTGTAACTTATCTTTTAACCCACCCTCCCGCTGTGCCACTTTCTGAGACAGAAATTTCCCCTAGTGAGAGATGAGTAATAGTCCATCCATCCATCCATCCATCCATCCATCTTCTACCACGTATCCAGGGATCCAGGTCATGGGGGCAGCAGTTCAAACACAGTAGCTCAGACTGCAAAATCCAGATCACATAGCACCATGATCCCTCCTGCAGGTGGTGAGCCCACTGGAGGGTGGACCCATGTGGTTCCTTTGGGTATACTGGATTCTTGTAACTACTTTCATGGGGATCTACTGGACAGCTCTTGGTCTGGCTTTTTACCCAGGACCAATTTGTCTTGAGAGACCCTACCAGGGGCAAATTTCCCCCGACAACATAGCTCCTGGGATCATTAGGGCACGTAAACACCTCCATCGTGGTAAGGTAGTGATCCACAGAGGATATGAATAATAGTCTAATTTTAGAAATGCAAGTCAATGACTACTAGAGCACTGAAGGCTCTAGTAGTCACTAGTCTACTAGAGAACACTGAAGGCCAATAGCATTTGTGTACATTGCCCTGTGGAGGAAACAGCCATGCTGAAGACTTCTAAATTCCAAAATACCTTACACTCATACTTGAAGGTCACTGAGCTCATATCAAAAGTAAATGGAATTTACTTTTGGAATTCCTGGAATTTCCCCGTTGTGGGACTAATAAAGGCTTATCTTGTCTTATTTTATCTTATCTTAAACACAGCCACACTGCACTTCCAAATACAATCAGCTCTGTTGTTCCCATCATTGCATTTATTTGTACCTTGCACAGGTGGCCGTTCCCTATGAGCAGCAGCTACAAAAAAAATCTACCATGCCGACATCCTTAGAAGCAGTTATGTTTCCCTGAGCAGCTAAAGTGGGATGACTTCAGAACCTTGGTGCAGCTGTGTGTGGGTAAGGTCACAGATGAGGCACCAGCCTTGACACGCTCATGTTTGACTGACGCTGACGTTGCTACCTGTTTGAGTTGTTTGCTCACATGTTTGTCTTCAACAGGCACCCTCCAACAACAAGGGGCCACAGTGCAGCAATGGAAGTAATTGCCTTTGAGAGCCAGCTAACACCTGATACCAATTCCATTTCAAACTGGGAAAAAGGGGGTGGGGGATCAGGCTTTTCAATTTTCCTCTATAAAAGCATATTACAGCCAGTTCTGATGCTCTCATTGCATTTCTATAAAAGTTTGGTGAATCTTAGATTGTGGAAGAAGGAAGCAGATAAGGCAACGAGCTAGACGACACATGAACTTTATTCCTCTTCCAAAATCAAATACAGAAAATCTCTAACTGGGTCTCTGGGCGCGTTATTTTTATAACCTTTATTTCTGTCCTATGAGACCCAGGAAGCCAAAAACAATACATTCAGTGGACAAAGACAGGCACATTAACATCATATAACGCCAGTCCCACTTCTTACACCCTCTTTTCATCCAGCAGGTCTGGCATCTCCTGAACTCCCCAGGGGGTGACTAGTCTTTTCTGTTACATCTGAGACCCCCCGATACCACTTCCTCCTTCAGTCCTTTGTGCCATCTGCCCCCCCGCCTCCTGACTCTGGGTGGAAAGCACCCCACACAGTGCCACCACACAGCCCCCCCCCACCTCCCAAACACCCAGATAGGGCACTAACCCCCCCCATCCTTTGTGCTTGAGCCGGCACCCATAGCAGCTGTAACGGGGGGTCACCAATCTGGTCAAAACACCCTGCCAGTCGAACCGCCCTGCTGGCGAGGTGTGCAGGAGGGCACGTTAGTCTGTGGAGGGAAAAAGGATGGGGGGGGGGACATGTTAGCTTTGCGAGCGCAGGTCTCTATCGAGGGAACACCAACTTGCGGAGCCACTGAAGGTGAAGGTCCCCGCTGGGGAGCTTGGGCCAACACCACCTGCTCGTCTGCCAACACAAAAGTGGGCTTCAGCCTGTCGATGCAGACAGTCTCCCTATGCCCCCCCCCCAAGTCTAACACAAAATGCTTTGCCCCAGTTTCCAGCACCCTGAACGGTCTGTCATACGGTGGGTGCTGCGGGGTCCGGTGTGCATCATGCCTGAGAAAAACAAAACTGGTGTTCTGTAAGCTTTTCGGGACGAAGGTGCGGAGAAAACAATGTTGGGCCGGGCCCGGTACATTAACAGCCTTCGTATTGTGCAAAAATTGCGTGGGCGGATCGGCCACGGGCGCAGGGTTTTCCGGTAAAAACTCCTTAGAGATCCACAGCGGCTGAGAAAAAATGAGTTCTGCTGGGGAGGCTGCCAGATCCTCCTTAGGTGCGGAGCGCAACCCTAAAAGAACACAAGGCAGGTGGTCGACCCAATTTGCCTGAGTGAGCGAAGCTTTGAGCGCTGCCTTAAGCAACCTATGAAAACGCTCGCATAACCTGTTAGCCTGGGGGTTGTACACGGTAGTGCGGTGAATTTTGACCCCCAGACTCTGAGCCATCGCGGACCAGAGTTCCGAAATGAATTGCGGACCCCTGTCGGAAGTGATGTCCGACGGGGATCCGAACCGTGCAACCCAAGCCGACAAAAATGTGCGAGCCACTTCCGCAGACGTGATGGAAGCCAGTGGGACCACTTCAGGCCAGCGGGTGGTGCGGTCCACGATTGTCAACAGGTGTGTAAAACCTTGCGACGGCGGGAGGGGTCCCACCAAATCCACGTGTTCGAACCTCCTGGCCAGGATTTGGAACGACTCGAGGGGGGCTCTGGTGTGCTTGTGCTCTTTGGTCCTCTGGCACGCGACGCATGCTACAGCCCACTCTTTCATGTCCTTGCGCAAGCGCAGCCAGCCAAATTTCGCCCCCACCAGTTTAATCAAAGCGCACACGCCAGGATGCGAAAGAGAGTGGACTGACTCAAAAATGCGGTGGTGCCATGAGCTCAGTAGAGCAAGGGAGGGCCCTCTTCTTGCACCACCCTGCTCTCCAGCTTTAACCGAGTAGGTGTAGACAAGACCGAGCAAATGTCCGCATCCCCAGCTTGCTCGGCGGCCAAAACAGGGAAATCTATTCCCATGTAAACCGGGGAGATTAACGCGCGCAACAGGCAATCGGCCACGATGTTGAGCTTACCGGCAACATGTTGAACGTCGGTCATGAACTCCGAGATCGTGGCCAAATGCTGTTGCTGCCGGGCCAACCACAGTTCTGAGACCTTGGATATCACGTACGTTAGCGGATTATGATCCACGAATGCGGTGAACTCGTGTCCCTCTTGCCAAAACTGGAAATGGCGCAGTGTCAGGTGGAGAGCCAACAAATTCTCTGTCAAACGTGCTGTATTTGCATTCGTTGTCACGCAAAGTATGACTGAAAAATGCGAGTGGCTGCCATGAACCAGAGACGTACTGCTCTACCACTGTCCCATGGCAAAGTCAGAGGTATCCATGGTGAGCACTAACCGCACCGACAGGTCCGGGTTGACTAGCAAAGTGGCATCAGCAAGCAATGTTTTGGCATCTGCGAAAGCCTGAACTCGCTCAGGGGTCCAGTTGATGTTTTCCATGGGCTTTTTTTCTTAAGCGCGGCGTAAAATGGCTGCATCAGCGGGGCTGCCCGGTGGCGGAAACTGTTATAAAAGTTGACCATTCCCAAAAATTCCTGTCGGACCCTCACAGTCTGCAGACATGGAAAGTCCGACACGGTGCTCACCTTATCCGGTAGCGGAATCGCACCCTCCAGTGAAATGTGGTGGCCCAAAAAATCAATCACTGGCACACCGAACTGGCACTTCGCCAGGTTAACTATAAGCCCATGCGCTTCCAACTTCTGGAAAACCATCTTGAGATGGGTGAGGTGCTCCTCCTCGGATGCACTAGCTACCAGAATGTCATCTAAGTAGAAAAAAATGAAGGACAAGTCACAGACCACTGTGTCCATCATCCTCTGAAAGTTTTGTGCAGTGCCCTTTAATCCGAACGGCATGTGTAAAAACTCGAAAAGGCCGAAAGGAGTTATTACCGCTGTTTTACGAACGTCTTCCGTGCACACCGGGCCCTGGTGGTATCTGCGGACCAGATCCACTTTTGTAAAAACACATATCCTGGCCAGGTGCACAGAAAAATCCTGGATGTGCGGGATGGGATACCAATCGTGTTCTGTGGCATTGTTCAAGCGCCGGAAATCGCCACACGGTCGCCACGACCTGTTGGCCTTAAGCACCATGTGTAGCAGGGATGCCCACGAGCTGTTGGAGCGCCTGACGATGTCCAGCTGCTCTAAGTTGGCAAACTCCTTGTGCGCGCTGGCCAGTTTAGCCGCGTCCAGGCGCCGAGGTCGTGCAAACACCAGCGGGCCTTTTGTGGTTATGAAAAGTTTGACCCCGTGTTTAGTTACCGTAGCCAAAAAAGTCGGGACTGTGAGTGCTGGGAACTGTGCAAGTAAATGCTGGTACTTACCCCCTGGAGCTATAACGTTAGCTAGTGTTGTTGACCCAGCTCCCCGAGCTGTGCAGGGCAGGGAGGTGAAAGAGACAGTGTCCACTAACTGTCTGCTGGCCACATCGACTAACAACCCATAAGCACATAAAAAAAAATCTGTGCCTAAAATGGGGGCAGAACATACAGCTACCACAATGTCCCACTGAAAATTGCGTCCGTGTAAGCATATCGTCAGTGTCCGTTCACCAAATGTCCTGATGGTAAACCCGTTGGTGGATGTAAGCTCGGGACCGCTGCCTCCTGCCCACCTGTCTGCGCTGACCGGCAGGATAAGGCTCTTCTGGAAGCCAGAGTCCACCAAGAAACGTCTCCCCGAATGTGTGTCCGTGATAAAAAGAAGTTTGTTCCTGTTGCCAGCGGTTGCAGCTGCTACTTGACTGCTGGCCGTGCCGTTTCCCAGCTTCTTGAATTGGCGTGACAGCAGGTAGCATTGGGCATTCGAGCCAAAACGGCGATAATAAAAACAGATCGTCCAGTTCCTGTGTCTCCTGACGTCTGTTCCGGCTACCACCAATGGCTCCTTGACCTCTCTGGAGACCCTCATAGATGCTGGTGCCGCTGCATTCATGCTGAGAGCTCTGGTTGCTAAAATGATGCAGTCCACTTCCTGCACCAGGGCACGGTAGTCCTTGGTAACCAGCAGTGGCGAGTTGGCCAGGATCGCCCCAGCTGTAGCAGGTAGGTTCCTGAGGAACAGGTGGGCGAAAAGGAAAGAGCTGTCGTTCTTCCCCCTCAGCGCCAACATGCTCTCCATAAGCTCCATGGCTGATCTGCCGCCTAACTCTGAACTTGTAAGGAGTCTCTCTGCCTTCTCACTGTTAGACAGGGTATAACGCTGGAGTAGCATCCTCTTGAGCGCTTCATATTTCCTTTGGGCCGGCGGCTCCTGGAGCAGGCTCGTTACTTGTTGCGTAGCGTGCACATCCAGCGCAGTGACCACACAGTAATATTTCGTTTCGTCCTTTGTGATCCCGCGGACGACACAAGCACTTTATAACAACAAAAGGCCCGCCAGTGTTCGTGCGTCCTCGGCGTTTGGACACAGCTAAATTGGCCAGCATGCGAGAGGAGTTTGCAAACTTGAAGCAGTTGGGCATCGTCAGGTGCTCCAACAACCTGTGGGCATCCCTGCTACACATGGTGCCTAAAGCCAATGGGTCGTGGTGACCATGCGGCGATTTCTGGCGCTTGAACAACACTATGGAACACAATCGCTATCCTATTCCACACATCCAGGATTTTTCCATGCACCTGGCTGGGCGCGGGTTTTTTCCAAAGTGGATCTGGTCCGCGGGTACCACCAGGTCCCGGTGTGCGTGGAAGATGTTCCAGAAACAGCGGTAATAACTCCTTTTGGCCTTTTCAAGTTTTTACGTATGCCGTTAAGATTAAAAGGCATGGTACAGACCTTCCAGAGGATGATGGACGCAATGCTTTGCGACTTGTCCTTCATTTTTGTTTACTTAGACAACATTCTGGTAGCCAGCCCGTCTGAGGAGGAGCACATCGCACATCTCAGGACAGTTTTCCAGAGGTTGGAAGCGCACGGGCTGATAGTTAACCCGGCGATCTGTCAGTTTGGTGTGCCAGTGACTGACCTTTTGGGCCACCGCATTTTGCCAGGGTGCGCGCTGTGTCGGACTTTCCATGTCCGCAGACCGTGAGAGCAATACAGGAGTTTTTGGGAATGGTTAATTTTTGTAGCCGTTTCCTTCCCTGGGCAGCCCAGCTGATGCAGCCGTTGTATGCCGCGTTGAGGAAAAAGAAGCCCGTGGAAGCCGTCGACTGGACTCCCGAGCAAGTCCAGTCTTTTACTAACGCCAAAACAGCACTTGCGGATGACGTGTTGTTAGCCCACTTGGACCCGTCTGCACGGATAACGCTCACCATGGACGCGTTTGACACTGCCATAGGGGCAGTAGTGGAGCAGTGCATCTCAGGTTCGTGGCAGCCGCTTGCATTTTTCAGCCGCACTTTGCACGACAATGAACGCAAGTACAGCGCGTTCGATAGAGAAATGCTGGCTCTCCACCTGGCGACACGCCATTTCCAGTTTTGGCTAGAGGGGCGTGTTCGTGGACCATAAGCTGTTGACGTATGCAATGGCCAAGGTCTCGGAACCATGGTCGGGCCGGCAGCAACGTCAGTTGGCCACAATTTTGGAGTTTACCACTGACATTCAACACGTCGCTGGTAAGCTCAACATTGTGGCTGATTGCCTGTCACGCGTGTTAATCACCTCGGTCTATATGGGAATAGATTTCACCGACATGGCCACAGAGCAAGCTGGGGACACGGACATTTGTGCGCTCCAGTCTGTGTCAATGGTGTTAAGGCTTGAGAGCAGGGCGGTGCAAGAAGGGTGCCCTCCCTTGCTCTGCGATGTCTCCACTGGCCGCCCGCACCCAGTGGTTCCAAGCTCTTGGCACTGTTGCGTTTTTGAGTCAGTCCACTCCCTTTCGAATCCGGGAGTGCGCGCTTCAGTGAAGCTAGTGGGGGTGAAATTTGTCTGGCCGCGCTTGCGCAAGGACGGGAAAGAGTGGGCTGCATCTTGCGTTGCGTGCCAGCAGGTTCACAAGTTCACAAGCACACCCAGAGCCCCTCTCAAGCCGTTCCAAATCCTGGCCAGGAGGTTCGACTACGTCCACGTGGATTTGGTGGGACCCCTCCTGCCGTCGCAAGGTTTAACGCACCTCTTAATCGTGGACGACACCACATGCTGACCTGAAGTGGTCCCGCTGGCTTCCACCATGTCTGCGGAAGTGGCTCGTGCTTTTTTGTCGGCTTGGGTTGCACATTTCGGCTCTCCATCGGACATCACGTCCAACAGGGGTCCACAATTCGTTTCAGAACTCTGGTCCGCAATGGCCCAGAGCCTGGGGGTCAAAATTCACCGCACTACTGCGTACAACCACCAGGCTAACAGGTTATGTGAGCGTTTTCATAGGCCACTTAAAGCAGCGCTCAGAACTTCACTCACGGACACAAATTGGGTCGACCGCCTGCCCTGGGTTCCTTCAGGGTTACGCTCCACACCTAAGGAGGATTTGGCAGCATCTCCGGCAGAACTCGCTTTTTCTCAGTTGCTGTGGATCCCCGGAGAGTTTTTACCGGAAAATCCCACGCCCGAGGCTGATCCACCCACGCAATTTTTACACAGTACGAAGGCTGTGAGCATACCGGACCCAGCCCACCACTGTTTTCCCTGCACATTTGTCCTAAAAAGCTTGCAGAACACCAGTTTTGTTTTTGTCAGGCACGATGCACATCGGACCCCGCAGCGCCCACCATACGATGAACCGTTCAGGGTGTTGGAACCTGGGGCGAAGCATTCTGTATTAGACTTGGGGGGACATAGAGAGACCGTCTGCATCAACAGGCTGAAGCCCGCTTTTGTGTTGGCAGATAAGCAGGTGGTGTTGGCCCAAGCTCCCCGGCACGGACGCCCACCGTTGGTGGCTCCGCAAGTTGGCAATTCCTCAGCAGGGACCTGCGCGTGTGAAGATGTTGTGCTTTCCTGTTCACCCCACCAGCAGGGTGGTTCGACTGGATCGGCGACCCCCCGCTACAGCCACTATGGGGGCCAGCTCAAGCCCAAAGGACGCAGGGGTTAGTGCCCTTTCTGGGTGTTCGGGGGGGGGGGCTGTGTGGATGCATGGTGTTGGACTTCTCCACCCAGGGAACAATGGACCGAAAGAAGAGGTGTCACAGGGGGGTACCAGATGGGACAGTAATGACTATGCGCCCCCCGAGCAGAGGAGTAAAATGCCAGTGCCGCTGGGAGAAGAAGAGTGTTGAAGAGGTGCCGGCGTTATGTTATGTTATGTTAATGTGCCACACAGTTCTTTGTTCAACCAACAATGTGTTATGGTCAGAAGTCCGGGTCTTGATGCATGGAAATAAAGTTATAAAAGAGGAATGCACAGAGACCCGGGTAGGTCTTTTGCTGTAAAATATGTTGCAGAAAGAATAAAGTAACTGCGTCATCAAGCTTGTTGTCTTGCCTGCCTCCTTTCTCCGCACTACATTGTTTTTCCCAGAGCAAAGAGCTCCTGTTTTGTTTTCTCCAGAGCAATGAATTCCTATATTATTTTCTCCAGAGCATGGAGTTTCCATGTTGTTTTCTCCTGAACTTAAAACACCTGTGTTGTTTTTTCCTGAAGTAAAAGTACCTGTATTATCATTATCTCCTGAGTTTAAAGTCTATGTGTTATCCCTAGAACAAAAAGCTCCTGTGCTATCTCCTGAGGTTGGGGCTCTTATGTTGCCTCCTGTGCAAAAGGTTTCTATGTCATTATCTCCCAAGTTTAATGTTTCTTTGATGTCATCTCCTGAACAAAGAGCTTCCATGTTAGCTCCCGTGTTAAAGGCTCCTGAGCACAGCATCACCCGTCTGGTGGCCCTTGGACTTTGGTAGGCCACCTGACCTATCCTGCATTCCGGTCTGGTGGTCTAGGGACTTTGGAAGGCCACCGAACACATCATGTTCTCTGGTCTGGGGGTCCCTGAACGCTGGTCGGCCCCCCCAACTCATTGTGTTCCCCAGGTCCATGGTCTAGGGACTTTGGTAGGCCACCCAATGGACATTTTGTTTTCTTTTTTTTTTTTTTTGTTATTGTAAGATTCCTGTGTTTTTGTTTTTCCCACTGAGCTTTGGCCCCTCCTCCCACCCTTCTTGGTGTTTCTTTGGGGTTTTTTAGGGGTGTCTTGAATCGACCCCTTAAAGGGTTGGATTATGTCATATCTGGGCAGGATCTTAGGATCATGCCCACGCCTTGTGTCCATTCTTTGTTCTCTGTGTAATTATTTGATTATGTTCAGTCATGTTTTTTTCCCTCTGCCCCCTCTGTATGGTGTCCTGCATGTTCATTGTCATGTCTCCTGTGCATCCCCTGTCTATGGGCGTCTGTGTAGCCCCACCCATCCTGTTTTCCTCACTTGCTGCCCTTGATTGTTCGCCCAGCTGTCTCATGTTTGCAATTATCTGTTCCCCTATTTCTGTCAGTTTGTACTTGTGCTCTGTCTGGTCTCGTTGTCTGTATTCCCTGATGGCACCCCTGTGTCTCTGGTGAAGTGCATCCAGTTTTTGTGCCTCCCATTTTGGTGGCAGCCCCCGTGCAGCATATTGAGTTTTCAGTGCTTTTGTTAATAAATTATTGTTTGCATCATACTCCTGCCTGTGCTCATGGGTCCTACTTTAAAATTCTCATCTGCCCAGAGGGCAGATTCTGACAAGAGTTTGTTAATATTAATGAGTAGGCAGAAAACAACACAGCAATGATTTTTGGCCTTGTACACTACATGTGTCTTTGAAGATGTTAAAACATAAAGACTGCCATATCCTCTCACTTATGGATCTTCGGCTTTTGTATTGGTGAAAGCAGTGAAATGTAGTGAAACCTTCTGAAAAGCAGGGATATCACTATATTAAAAAACGCCACTGGGTTGTAGTAGGACGGTTGTTGTACGAGAACTTGCTGCAGGAAGCAGGCATCAAATTTCAAGATCCTGATTAAGCAAGATGACTTTTGTCTCACAGCTGTGCTGGGCTGACCTTGTCGCAAAGAATCTGTATGAAATACCTCTTTAAAAGACAAAATGTTTGATTTTGAAGCTGTGGTAGAAGACAGACTTCCCTTTACAAACAGTTGAAGCTCTAAGTATGTAAACTATACAGCGGGGAAAATAATTATTGAGCACATCAACATTTTTCTCATTAAACATATTTCTGATGGAGCCATTGACCTGAGATTTTCATCAGATATCAGTAACAACCCAAGTAATCCATACATACTGCCATGATCCTGGGGGCTGTGCCCAGTCTCCTGTTTAGAGGTCAGTCTGTTTCTGTTTGTTTATTTCCTTATTTACTGTTATCTGTTGTATTCGTAGTTGCATCCTAATTGTCCTGTTTGTTTATTGTGTCATTTTGTGACATAATGCATGGCTCAGGAGACACACACGCAGGCTCAGGATAGATTTAACAGCTTTATTAGCAACATGGCTGCGTGTCTGTGGAATAAGAATGTATTGGTGGTGGCGTCTGCGTCAGGCACGGGGGCAGGAGGCCGTACAGCCGGACAACCCTGTGGGAGAGAGCAGAGGGAGAAGGGTAACGGGCACCACACCAATACAGGGAATGATGATGATAGCTGGCTTACTTGGTTATGACAGGTGGCTGGCATCGACAAGGGCGAGGCCCGGGAGACAGCGACCTGCAGTACCTGTGGCAGCAGCGTAGAGCCAATGGCGAGATGAGGAAGTCCGCCGCCGGGAATGTCCACCTGTGCACAGGGGAAGGCTAGAAGAGAGAGGTAAGGGGAGCTTACCCAAGTTATCTTCACTAGTCGGTTTGAGATCCGTAGTAGCAAAGGGGCTGAAGTTGAGAGACGGCTTCAGGCCGAAGCCCAGGGCAGAGTGGATTAAATACCTCGCCGCTGACGAGGAGCAGGTGTGCGCGCGGCTGGCGCCGCTGATGAGCGGCGAGTCATGACAGTACTCCCCCCTCTAGCAGCGCCTCCTGGCGATGGTTTTTCCGGGTGCGCTCGATGAAACTCAGAAATGAGTGACCGGTCCAACACCAGCGAGGAAGGCACCCACTGTCTCCACTCGGGTCCATAGCCCTCCCAATCCACCAGGTACTGCAATCCGCGACCCCGGCGTCGGGCGTCCAAGATCTCAGCAACGATCCAGGCCGGATGGCCACCAATCATCCGGGGAGTGGGGTGCGCCGCAGGTGGAGGGCAGAGGGGGTCAAAGACCACCGGTTTAATTTTGGAGACGTGGAAGGTGGGATGGATGCGGAGGGAGGAGGGAATAGCCACACGCACAGCCACCGGGTTGATGATCCTGGTTATGGGATAAGGGCCGATGAACTGTTGGGCCAGCTTTCTCCTCTCACCCTTTAGGTTAATGTCCTGTGTGGATACCCAAACTTGCGGTCCCACCTGGTAGGCAGGTGCAGGTCTCCGATGTCGGTCCGCCGTAGACTTATTGCGCTCCGCCGTGCGTAAAAGCGCATTACGCGCTGTGGACCAAAGGGAGCGACACCGCCTCAGATGTGCCTGGACAGAGGGGACAGCCAACTCGCCCTCCTGCGCGGGGAATAGAGGTGGATCATAGCCCAAGGATGCTTTAAAGGGTGACATCCCGATGGCAGTGGAGCAAGAGGTGTTGTGGGCGTACTCCACCCAGGCGAGGTGAGAACTCCAGGACGTGGGTTTGGATGAAGTGATGCAGCGGAGCGTAGCCTCCAGCTCCTGGTTAGTCCGCTCACACTGCCCGTTAGACTGGGGGTGATGGCCGGAGGAGAGGCTTACCTTGGCTCCCAGGGCATTGCAAAATGACCTCCAGATGTCCGAAGAGAACTGGGGGCCGCGGTCGGAGACCACGTCAACCGGAATTCCATGCAGTCTGACCACGTGCTGGATGAGGAGGTCCGCCGTCTCCAAGGCTGAGGGAAGTCCACGTAGGGGCACAAAGTGGGTGGCCTTGGAAAAACGGTCAACAATGGTCAGAACTGTGTCAAAGTTGTTGGAGACAGGGAGCCCGGTGACGAAGTCTAGGGCGATGTGCGACCAGGGCCTGCCAGGGACGGGCAGGGGCTGGAGCAGACCTGCAGGGGGAGCGTTACCTGACTTATTGGTAGCACAGATGGGGCAGGCCCGGGCGTAACGGGCGGCATCCTTCCGCAGGCCTGGCCACCAAAAGGATCGCTGGAGGAGGTCAATCATCCGTGAAGCTCCAGGATGGCAGGTGAGCTTAGAGGTATGGAGCCAGTGTATAACGTCCCCCCGGACGGCAGATGGCACGAAGAGCCTCCCCTCCGGTCCGTCGCCAGGGTCCGGTTCCGACTCCTGCGCCCTCCGGATCTTGTCTTCTATGTCCCATGAAACAGCCCCCATGACGCACGACCTGGGCAAGATGGTGTGAGCAACGTCTTCTGCGGCCTCCAGGGCAAATTGCCTGGAGAGGGCGTCGGGCAGGCCGTTCTTGGAGCCAGGCCTATATGTGATGCTGAATTTAAACCTTGCAAAGAACAGGGACCAACGCGCCTGGCGGGCGTTCAGACGCTTGGCAGATCTCAGGTACTCCAGGTTCTTGTGGTCAGTGAGGACCACAAAAGGCAAGGCTGCCCCCTCCAGCCAGTGACGTCATTCTTGAAGGGCAAGCTTGATGGCAAGAAGCTCTCTGTCCCCCACGTCATAGTTTCGCTCCGCCGGGGACAGGCGCCGAGAGAAGAAGGCGCAGGGTCGCTTGACTCCGTTGGCTGGGGACCGCTGGGACAACACCGCCCCCACCCCTGTGTCCGAAGCATCCACCTCCACAATGCACTGCAGCGCGGGGTCGACCTGGCTGAGGACCCGGAAGGAGGAGAACTCCGTCTTCAGCGCCTGGAAGGCCGTGGCGGCCTCTTCAGTCCACCGGAATGGGGTCTTAGGAGAGGTGAGGCGGGTCAGGGGCCCGACGATGGCTCCAAAGTTCGGGACAAAGCGGCGGTAGAAATTGGCGAACCCGATGAATTGCTGAACCTGTTTCCGAGAGGTAGGTGTGGGCCAATCCACCACCGCTTTGATCTTCGCTGGGTCCGGAAGCACCTGGTCATGGGAGATGACGAACCCCAGGAAGGAAGTCGTTTTGGCATAGAATTCACATTTTTTCGCCTTGACGTACAGACGGTTCTCCAGCAGTCTCTGCAGGACCCGCCTCACATGGACCCGGTGTTCATCCCTGGACCTGGAGAAGATGAGAATATCGTCAAGGTAGACGAATACAAACAGGCCGATGAAGTCCCGGAGGACGTCATTGATGAGGTGCTGAAAGACGGCTAGAGCGTTGGTCAACCCAAACGGCATCACGAGGTATTCAAAATGACCGTTTGGGGTACGGAAGGCGGTTTTCCACTCATCTCCCTCCCGGATCCGGACGAGGTGGTAAGCGCTGCGGAGATCCAGCTTAGTAAACCAGGTCGCCCCCTGGAGGGAGTGGAAGGCAGTATCCATAAGGGGCAGGGTATACCGGTCCTTCTCCGTGATATCGTTGAGTGCTCGATAATTGATACAAGGACGATGAGATCCGTCCTTCTTTCCCACGAAGAAGAACCCTGCACCTACTGGAGAGGAGGATGGTCGGATGATCCCAGCACTGAGCGACTCCTTCAAATAGCTGTTCATTGCCTCCTTCTCCGGCGCTGACAGGCTATAGAGGCGTCCTGAAGGTAAGGGCGCCCCCTGGCGGATGTTAATGGCGCAGTCGTAGGGCCAGTGAGGAGGCAAAGACATCGCCTTGGACTTACTGAAAACAGCACCCAGGTCGTGGAACTCTGAGGGCACAAGGGTGAGATCCGGGGGTGCGGTGTCCTGAGCTGTGGGAGGCGAGGACGGGGCGCAGGCAGCGGATTGGATGCAGGTGCCCATGCAGAAAGTGCTCCACGCTGACACCTTCCCAGTCTTCCAGTCCAAGGCGGGGTTGTGGAGGCGGAGCCAGGGATATCCGAGGATGACAGGAGTTACTGAGGTGGGCAGGACGTAGAAGGAGATATCCTCCCGATGGTTTCCAGAGATGATCACCGGGACGGGGGATGTTCGGTGAGTTACTTTTCCCAGGGAAACTCGGGAGAAATTAACCAGGGCGAGAGGAGTGTCGAGGGGGGTGACAATGGATTCCCAGTCGGGTTGCCAGGCTTTGTGAAATAAAGCTACCCTCCGCGCCTGAATCCACCAGTGCATGTGTGAGGTGCCCAGTGAGGTTGTGACAGAAGCGGATGGGCAGCGTCAAATGTGTGAGGGGATTTAACCGATTAGCGTCCGCGAGGCCCCCTACAGTGACTCGCGGACCACCTCGTTTGGCTTCTCTGGACAATGCTCCACCATGTGCTGGCTACCTCCGCAATACATGCAGAGGCCCAGGTCACGACGGCGCTGTTTCTCCGCTAGGGGGAGCTTTGTCCGGCCCGTCACCATTGGTTCCGACTCCTCGGAGACCTCCGGCGGCGGCAACGCCAGGTGGCGAGCTTGGGGCAGGCGTGCAGAGGCGCCCCGCGAGCAAGAAGACTGCTTCCGCTCGGAGGCGCGCTCGCGCAGCCTGTTATCCAAACTGATGGTGAGAGAAATCAGCTCCGCCAGCGTCTCCGGGGTATCCCGGCCGGCCAGCTCATCCCTCAGACCAGAATTTAGGCTGCAGAGGAAGATGCCGCAGAGCGCACGCTCTTCCCAGCCAACTTCCTCGGCGGTAACCCGGAAGTCGATCGGGTAGTCGGCCGCCGATCGGCTCCCCTGTTGGAGTCCGAGAAGGCGGTCGACCTGGACACTGTCCAAACGCGAATGATCGAACACTTCCAGAAACTGTCGCACGAACTGGCCATAGGTGAGGGTAGCGTAGCTGGGCTTCACCATAATGGCGTAAGCCCAGGTAAGCGCACGACCCTCAAGGAGATTACCTATATAGCCAATTCTGCTATGGTCTGAGGGAAAATCTCCGGGAACGCGAAGAAACACGGACTCACACTGCATAATAAAACCCCGAGCTCCACCCAGCTTACCGCTAAAGTGAGCAGGAGTGGGGATTGGTGTGAGCCGTGTTGGCGCACCCGGAGCGGGCTGGACGGCCACCGGAGCCGCAGGAGCCGCGCCACCCGGACGAGCCGAGGGGAACGGCTGCTGGGGGTCCAAGCGGTCTAATCGGTTAGTAATGACAATTAATTGATTTAATATCACCTATTGCTGATGGGCTATTAAATCCACCCGAGCCTCGAGGGTGGAAAGACGGCGTGCGAGCCCGCTGTCTGCCGAGCCGCTCTGCTGAAGCCGTACTGACATAATGCACGGCTCAGGAGACACACACGCAGGCTCAGGATAGATTTAACAGCTTTATTAGCAACAAGGAAGTGTATGGCTGCGTGTCTGTGGAATAAGAATGTATTGGTGGTGGCGTCTGCGTCAGGCACGGGGGCAGGAGGCCGTACAGCCGGACAACCCTGTGGGAGAGAGCAGAGGGAGAAGGGTAACGGGCACCACACCAATACAGGGAATGATGATGATAGCTGGCTTACTTGGTTATGACAGGTGGCTGGCGTCGACAAGGGCGAGGCCCGGGAGACAGCGACCTGCAGTACCTGTGGCAGCAGCGTAGAGCCAATGGCAAGATGGGGAAGTCCGCCGCCGGGAATGTCCACCTGTGCACAGGGGAAGGCTAGAGGAGAGAGGTAAGGAGAGCTTACCCAAGTTATCTTCACTAGTCGGTTTGAGATCCGTAGTAGCAAAGGGGCCAAAGTTGAGAGACGGCTTCAGGCCGAAGCCCAGGGCAGAGTGGATTAAATACCTCGCCGCTGACGAGGAGCAGGTGTGCGCACGGCTGGTGCCGCTGATGAGCGGCGAGTCATGACATTTTGTATCTTATTCTTATTTTATTTAGTTTTCCAGTCTGTACTGCTGTGCAGCTTCCGGGTGTCAAACTTTGCTTCAGGGGCTGCACAGCTGTTACTTGTAATTTTGATTACTTTCTCCACTCACGTACCCACACCTGGGTTACATCTAGCACAGTATTTAAAGGGCACGACAATCATGTCCCATTGGCGTGTCCTACTTAATGGCTCACTGCTGTGCTTCACTATCGAGGAGAGAGGAGAGCTCCGTCCAGGTTAGTTTTTCCCTTTTCATTTCCAGCCATGAGCCCTGGTGTCTTTGGGAGTGCTCCGGCTGAATTCTGCCCTTTGCCCAGCATCCCCTGGCTTCCATTTCCCCTGTGACATCAAGCCCCACTCTCCTCCAGTGCTTTATTATTTTGTATTTGTATGTTTAGTGTTCCCGGTCTGTTTGTCTTTTGTTAATAAATGTGCCAAACCACAGTGTGTGCTTGGTGTCCTTCTTCAGCCCTTTAAAGGGCACACTCATGACACATACAAAGAAATCAAGGCAACTGTGTTCACAAAACAATACATTTGATAAAGTGGAATGACACAAGGAATAAGTATTGAACACACTTGGTGAAAATCATTTAATATTTAGTAGAAAAGCCTTTGTTGGTAATAACAGCTTCCAGCCACCTCCTGTATGGAGAAACTAGGTGCAGGCATTGCTCAGAAGTGATTTTAGCCCATTCTTCCACACAAACTGTCAAATCTTGACATTTCCATAGGGGTCTTCTATGAACTCTGATCTTCAGTTTGTTCTATAGATTTTCAATTGGATTCAGGTCAGGTGACTGACTGGGCCATTCTAGCAGCTTTATTTTCCTTCTCTGGAGCCAGTTGAGAGTTTCCTTGGCTGTGTGTTTGGGATCATTGTCTTGCTGAAATGTCCACCCTCTTTTCATCTTCAGCATCTTGGCAGATCACAACAGGTTCTTATCAAGGATGTCTCTGTACATGTGTCCATTCATCTTTCCTTCAGTCATATGAAGTCTGCTTGTACCGTGTGTTGAAAAACACCTCCACACCATGATGGGATGTGCAGTGCCATTTCTCCTCCAAACATGCTGTGTGTTGTGGCATCCAAAAAGTTCAATGTTGGTCTCATGTGACCAGACTATATTCTCCCAGCCCAGTATTTTACTGGTTTGCCCAAATGTTGTGCAGCAAACTTTAATCAAGCTTCAACATGTTTTTTCTTCAACAATGGAGTCTTGCAAGGTAAGCGGGCATAGAGCCCATGTCGGTTGAGTGCATTTGGGGCTCCCCCCTGCGCCACACCCCAGCCGCTTCCTGCACCACAGGAGATGGCTGTGGCACAGGTGTAGTGTGGCCAAATACTGATGGGAGGGTCAGGGGTTCGATTCCCGCTCTGTCTGCAGTCTGCATGTCGAAGTGTCCTTGAGCAAGACACTGAACCCCCAGTTGCCCCTGGTGGGTCAGGCCAGTGCCTGTGCATGGAAGCTCTGCTGCCATCAGTGCGTGAATGGGTGGACAGCAGGATCTGTAAAGCGCATTGGTCATCTAGAGGTGAGAAAAAGCACTATATAAATGAATGCCTTTTACCATTACTTGTTTTCTTTGAAACAGCAGTACCTGCTAACTCCAGGACTTTCTGGAGCTCTCTATGAGTGGTCTTTGGCTCTTGGATAACTCTTCTGATAATTCTTTTAACTCCTCTGTCAGAAATCTTGCGAGGAGCTGCTAGTCATGGCTGGTTTATGGTAAAATGACATTTTTTCCACTTCCGAATGATGTCTCCAACAGTGTTCACTGGAACACACTGTGGAACACTTTCACAGAAATGCACCTGTAACCAATGACATCATTATGTTTTGGAACAATAAGGTTGCGAAGGTCTAGACAGAGCTCTTTGCTTTTACATGACATAATGCTGGACCCAGGGAACACACACACACAGGCTCGAGTGAAATTCAATAATCTTTATTGTAACCAACAGAGGGTGTGTGAGTGCGTGTATGCATTGTGTGAATGTGATGATGATGACCGTGCTGCAGCTGGGGGCGAGACAGAGCGCCGTACAGCCTGGCAACCCTAGAACAGAGCCAAAGCACAGACGGTAGTTTCTTCCACGTCACAGTGAGCTGAATAATGACTGGGGCTTACTTGCAGGTGGAATGATGCGAGCGCAGGTTCGGCCTGAGGGCTCCAGCCAGGAAGAAAGCGTCTGCGGGGCACTCCCAGTGATGAGCAGTGAGGATTAGGAGAGGCGAGAGGAAACATTCCGCCGCCAGAGGAATCCACCTGTGCACAGGGGAGAGTCAGAGAACAGGTGAGTAGCATGATGCTTACTTGTTGAAGAGAGGTCTTCCAAGACGAAGTGGTGACCTGTGCGGAGACAGACGTGAGGGAGACGAAGGTCAGGGAGAAATGACAGACGGCTCCGTGCCGAGGCTCCAGGCAGAGCAGGCTATAAAGCCCGTAAGTGATTGGCCGCAGGTGTGCGTGCAGCTGAGGCAGGTGACGGCCCAGAGTGAGTCATGACAGTACTCCCCCCCCGAGCAGCGCCTCCCGACGCTGGCCTACCTGGGTGCATCTGATGAAGTCCTTGATGAGGCGCTTGTCCAGCACGAATGATGGACGCACCCAGGACCTCCACTCGGGGCCACACCCCTCCCAGTCCACCAGGTACTGCAGGCCGTGACCCCGGCGGCGGACGTCCAAGATGGAGTTGACCCTCCATGCCGAGTTGCCGTCGATCAACACTGGCGGGGGTGGTGCCTTGGGAGGGGGGCAGAGAGGGCTGGAGACGACGGGCTTGACCTGTGAGATGTGGAACGTAGGACAAACATGGAGGGGGGGGGAGAGCCAGGCGCACAGCCACAGGGTTAACCACACGAACAATAGGGAAGGGCCCAATAAAACGCTGAGCCAGCTTCCTCTTCTCAGCCTTCAAAGCAATGTGTTGGGTTGACAACCATACCTGCTGACCCACCTGATACTGAGGAGCAGGTCTTCTGCGCTGGTTCGCTGTCCTCGAGTTGCGTTCTGCCGTGCGTAAAAGGGCCTGGTGCGTAGCAGTCCAGAGCCGATGACAGTGCCTCAGGTGGGCATGGACAGAAGGCACGGCCATCTCTCCCTCCTCCTCGGGAAACAGCGGAGGGTCGTAGCCCAGCAAAGCCTTGAAGGGTGACATGCTGATTGTTGAGGATAAGGTCGAATTATGGGCGTATTCGATCCATGGCAGATGGCTGCTCCAAGACGAGGGACTGGAGGCGATGAAGCAGCGCAGAGCGGCCTCCAGCTCCTGATTGGCCCGCTCGCACTGCCCGTTGCTCTGCGGGTGATGACCAGAGGACAGGCTCACCGTTGCCCCCAGCACTTTGCAGAAACTCCTCCATACGCGGGACACAAAACTGAGGACCCCGATGGGAGACATTTTCCCTGGGAATCCTGTGCAGACGCACAACGTGCTGCACCAACAGATCCGCCGTCTCCCGTGCCATGGGGAGCCCATGTAAAGGGACGAAATGGGCGGCTTTAGAAAAGCGGTCCACGATGGGGAGGATGGTGTCAAAATGGCTGGATGCCGGGAGACCGGTTACAAAATCCAGGGCGATGTGGGACCATGGTCTTCCAGGGACCGGCAACGGATGGAGGAGACCTGCCGGTGGTGATGACGATGTTTTCCCGGTGGCGCACTGGGGACAGGCGCGGACATAATTGATGACGTCATTCCGGAGACCCGGCCACCAGAACGATCTCTGGAGCAGCTCCACCAAGCGGGTAATCCCAGGATGGCAGGCGAGCTTGGACGAGTGGGCCCAGTGGATCACGTCACCCTGGACCGATGATGGGATGAATAGTCTCCCCGCAGGCCCTCCGCCTGGACCCGGCTCAGCCTCCTGCACCCTCAGGACCTTGTCCCTGATGCCCCACGAGAGGGCGCCCATGACGCAAGAAGCAGGGAGGATGGTGTGCTCATGCCCCTCAGAGGCCTCCAAGGCAAACTGCCTGGACAGGGCATCAGGTTTGGCGTTCTTCGTCCAGGGGCAATAGGTGAAAGTGAATCTGAAGTGCCCGAAGAACAAGGACCAACGAGCCTGGCAGGCATTCAGGCGTTTAGCCGTTCTCAGATACTCCAAGTTCTTGTGGTCGGTCCACACCACAAAGGGTTGCACAGCCCCCTCCAGCCAGTGACGCCATTCCTCCAGCGTGAGCTTCACCGCCAGGAGTTCCCTGTCGCCAACGTCATAATTCCTCTCCACGGGGGACAGCCGCCGAGAGAAGAAGATGCAGGGGCGGATCGCCCCATCCACTGGATAGCGCTGTGACAGGACCGCCCCCACCCCCGAGTCAGAGGCATCCACCTCGACCAGACACTGGAGAGCGGGGTCCACTTGTGTAGGAATATGTGATTTAATAATTATGATCAGGTATAAAAATTATTTAATTTATACTGATGTATTGGAATCTGAGATCAAGTCTCATTTCATATACACCAGAAAAGTTAATAACACTCGTGGGGCACCAGCTTCTATCTCTAAGAAGCAATTTAATCTTTAATTTCACTTTATACCTGTTTAATCACTCAATAAATCAATTATTAATCAGTCTCAAAAATTTCCGTGAATTCGATACTGGGGCTTGAACCAGACTCAGAATGAAATAAATTCTCAACAGCTTCTCTCATTTTCACGTATTTATTAACCTCTTGCACTCCGGTGTACCGCGGGCCGACACGTCTCTGCATCCTAGAGCGCACGAGGGCGCCCTCACTGTGCGTCCTAGTGCGCACTGGAAAAAAAAGCTGCATTTCCGTTCTTCCACTACAGACACAGCCGCGAACAGAAAGCCAAAGGAGTGCTTTGATTGGTTTAGATGTGATTGATCTCTCATTCGACTAATAAGAGCCTTGAATTGGGTTTCTGAAACCTTGAAGAACTAATGACTGAAAACCTAGCAAGAAGGATCCGCCTACCAACGGCTGTGAATGCAGCGAGCCAATTGAAGCACAGAAGTTCGAAAGCGTGCGTCCCTTGCAAAATCTGTTTTGTGTAAGGCTGGGTGAAGAGAGACTGACTGCTGCAGCAGATGAAAAAAGGACCCGAAGGAGAACCGCCACAGACCCAGCAGCACGGAGACCACCCACAAGTGCGACCTGTGTGACAGGGACTGCCATTTGCGCATCGGCCTGTTCAGCCACAGGCGGTGCTGTACCAGCAGAGTAGACGTTTAGGATTCTCTTCCATGGTCATCATAGACCGACGGAGGCCGACGACGAAGGCTGGGTGACACACACGCGTTCGCCAGTCTTTTTTTCTTACTACTGTTCTTATTTGTTTTGAAAAATCATTCGCCAAAACCGCAATCATGGAAGCGCAAAACTGCAATAATGGAATTATGTTTTGACCAGGTCACGTGACCAGAACCACGAGTCCGTAACAAGCGGACCAGCGTCATGTTCGTCTGACAATGAGGAAGAGAAGTTCGCCAGCGACACTGCTGTTGTGGACAGGTAAGTGTTATAAGCTAAATTATTCTTTATCCCTGAAAATTGTAATCAAAAATGACTTTTGACCGATCGGTAAATTACAACTGTGCGTAGTAGACCACGGCGCACGAAGTCCGAAGTCCGTGCGCCGCAGTACACGGTTCATGCTCCGCGTCCGGACCGTAAACACCCCACCCCCCGCTACTGTTCTGTAGCGGATTGCGGATATATTGCAGATATATAGTGCTATGAGATGACTGTTGTTGTGAAATGGCGCTATATAAATAAAGTTGAATTGAATTTCAGTACAACTGTGCGTAGCAGACCGCGGGGACTGTGCACCGTGGTTGCCACATCGCCACATAACTGTTCCGTCATGTGGCGATGGGCGATGTCCGTCCTCTGTAGCGGGGGGGGGGGGGGAGTTGTTATCTTCTACATTACAGATATTTTAGAATATTTTTTAGTGCACTGTTGGTTATTTTTTCTTGTAAAAAAAAAAAGCCACACATTTTTTACGTGGCATGTTTCTTTGTGTGTGGGGGGTTGTTTATTCATTCATTGATTCATGAATGAATGAATGAATTCATGAATGACACACACAGCCCTGAGTGTCACCTTTCATTAGAGCCCAAGATCAAGCTTCTATATTGAATCATTCAAAAGATACAGACGTTTTTCCAAACTGTGCCATTTGGCACAATTTGGCACAGTTCAAAAATGCCTGGGAACAACCTAAGAAAAAAGCTGTGTAATATATTCATTTTTTTGTGGTATTGTTACAAAATTTTGACCTCAGCTGGATAACACTTGGTTCTACATTTCTGTTGCATTTTCCAGCCCGGATCTGACAGCTCTGTGTTATTTGCAAGCATTTGTATCAAAAAAAAACACCCAGGCGAAATTTATTTTCTTCAAGTTCAGTATGTTTAGATGACTGTTACTCAGTGGCCGGAGCAATTAGAGAGATTATGACTGTTTTGCCAAAAAATTCAAAGTGTTTTCTTTTAAATGAGACCAACCCCATGAAGATGCTGCAAAGGGTTGAAGAACAGCTTTTGATTTACTTTGGGTACGTTATTTTTTGGCGTTTTTAGGGAAATTGACCAGAGTGCAACGGGTTAAACGAAATGGTTAACAGATATTGCAGTAATTTCATTAATCATAAAATCAATCTTGTAAATGATAGATTAACAATGTCAATATTTTCGGAACCAGGGTTGAACTGAGAAATGAATTTTGATCAGTCTGAGTTAACAGATTATGGAAACAATGTAAATTTATGGAGAAAGTTTACTAATTATATGAAAAGCTCTGGATTAATCTTAAGAAAATAAAAATGGAATTTTAATGAAAAGAGGGGTTATGTTAATGGCTTCTTAATTTGTATCCGATTAGATATCAAACTATTATCGAACCTCAGACGTTTAATTCAGCAGATGGAGAAGAGAGGTACAGCTCACGTGTTTTTTTCTTCGGTGATTCCTCGGTGATTCTTAGTCGGCGTCGTCCTCATGAAGCTTTCGATGTGTTGATCAGGGCCAAAACCCAGAATATTTGTCCAGCAAATATTCTTTGATGATGGATGAGATCGGTATGTTTGATCCCAATGGGTTAAATTCTGCAGAAGCATGCTGATTCCTTCAGTTGCACGTGATGTGGGAAGCTGCATCTTCTCTGAGGCCTTCGATAATAATTAAATATATCTAATCCGATCTCAAATTAAGAGTTTCGGACTTTAGATAAAATAGCAGCTTCTGGTTTGGGATTGGTGAAATAAAAAGATTATAAAATAAAGTCAAGATTAAAGCTGGAGTTTAACTCCAGATTAAGAATTCTGAGCTCAGAGAAAGGAATTCCTAGGCATTTAAGAGAAAAGGAAAAAAAAAACATTAAAATACAAAGTTATAGAACACTAAAATTACGAGTTATCTGCTCTACATCGTCGAAGAGAAACACGTGGGAGAAGGCTCCTTTGTTCGAAAAGTCCTTTGTTCTTCCCAAAGTTCTCTCGGCTGTGTGGACAAAGACGAAGTGAAAAGAATAAAGAGGAGAGCGAAGAGATCTGGCATCTGAAAGGCAGCAAAATTGAAGGAAGCGAGTGCGTTGCTTCCTTTTATAACTTCAGACGAGCTTTTGCAGGTTTCCGGGTTGACAGGAACTCCAGCCAATAAGCTTCCTTCGTGGGCGGGCTCGATGAATTTTAGTCCAATGACAGGCTTTGTCTGCAAGGAACCAATGGAATGGAGGAGCTGGAGCCCAGTGAATGCTGGGTGACATTTGATACCGGTCCCCCTGGATACACACAATTTTAATACACTGGAATATGCTTTTATACCCTTATGTATAAACTAAGCTAACCTTAGTGATTAATGTAACTTATAAGCAATGCTTCTAAATTAACATGCAGGAGTAAACATTCATTTAAACATTTTTAACATGCTTGTATATATAAAATCACGGACTAATACATTTCAAACATATTATTGATTTTCCACATTAAAACATCAGAGTCCATTTGCTTTTCATGGTCCTGGAAAAGAAGAGAAGGTTTAGAATTGAGTTTGTAATAATGTACTTTAAAGTTCACTGGTTAAATCCAGCATGTCCCAGAGTGTAAGGAAATTAATTGAGCTGTGAATCTGTGTGGCCCATGAGGGGCTTTCCATGTCTGTCTCTTGTCCACCATTTATGGGGGCTATAAAGTCAAAACAGGAAATGCATTAGTTGAATTCCTTAGACTGGTTTTAACAAAGGAATGGCAAGTTCAGTTGTGGCCTGGGATAAAAGCAGTTTTTGACTGTTCTTCTCATGGGTGAAACAAAATGTCTTTAAGCAAAAGAATAATTATTGCTGAGCCAAAGTGAGATGATGCTACAGTGGATCACCCTGTCCACGGGATAGCGCTGTGACAGGACAGCCCCCACCCCCGAGTCAGAGGTATCCACCTCGACCAGACACTGGAGAGCGGGGTCCACTTGTGTCAGGACCCGGGAGGATGAGAATTCGGTCTTCAGGGCCGCAAAGGCCGCCGCAGCCTCCTCTGTCCACCGGAATGTCACTTTGGGGGAGGTGAGACGGGTCAGGGGGAGCGCGATCGTGCTGTACTTGGGGACAAACTGACGGTAAAAATTGGCAAACCCCAGGAATTGTTGCAGCTGCTTCCTCGACGAGGATGGGGGGGCAATCCACTACCGCCTTAACCTTCCCAGGGTCCGGGATGACCTGGTTGTGTGAGATAATGAATCCCAGGAAGGAGGTCTTCTCGGTATAGAACTCGCTCTTCTCCGCTTTAACGAATAATTTGTTCTCTAGGAGCCGTTGGAGGACCCGTCTCACGTGGACCTGATGCTCCTCCCGTGACTGGGACAAGATCAAAATGTCGTCCAGATAGATGAAGCCGAAGGACCCAAGGAAATCCCGGAGAACATCGTTAATCAAGCGCTGGAAGACGGCCGGAGCGTTGGTCAGTCCAAACAGCATGACGAGATATTCAAAGTGGCCGCTTGGGGTCGGTGGGGGCGGTGGTGGGGCAGCGACAGCGCCTGGGACTTGCTGAACACTGCTCCAAGATCATGAAACTCCGGTGGCACTCTAGACAGATCGGGGGGGGGGAGAGGGGGACCGAGGGAGAACATGCTGCAGACTGGATTCAAGCACTCAGGCAGAAAGGACTCCAAGCGAGGATGCTCCCTGTACGCCAGTCAAAGGTCGGGTTGTGGAGGCGGAAGGTGTAGCCCAGGATGACGGGGGCAGCCGAGGTGGACAACACAAACAGCCAAAGGTCCTCTCGATGGTTACCTGAGATGGTAGAGACTGGGGCTGTCTGATGTGTCACTGTCTCCAGGGGAGCCTTTGACAGTGCAACGAGGTTCAGAGGGGCCGGAAGGGCATGGCAGGGGAGCCCCAGTCGGGTTGCCAGTTTCCCCAAAATGAAGCTCTTCTCAGCCCCCTAGTCCACCAGTGCATGTGTGAGAATTTCTGTGTGTTTGTAACAGAACCTAATTGGGAGGAGACACTTAGATAGGGGATTAGGCCGAGATGATTCCGCGAGTCCCCCAACTGCGATGGGCGGACCCCCTCTTTTGGGCCGAACAGGGCAGATCTCGATCTCATGCTGATCATCCCCCCAATATACAGTATACATAGACCTAACTCCCTGCGGCGCTGTCTCTTGGCCAGCGAGAGTTTAGTCCACCCTACTATCATTGCCTCGGGACCGTCTGTGACCTCACGCGCAGGCAACGCCAAAAGAGAAGACTTAGAGGGGCGCAGAAACTGACAGCCCGAGCGGCCGGAAGACCTCCGCTCGGCAGCCCGCTCCCTCAGCCTGTTGTCAAGACTAATAGAGAAATGAGCTCTGTGAGACGCTCAGGCTTCTCTAGGGGAGCCAGCTCATCCCGCAGACTAGGGCTCAGACTTCTAATGAAAATGCTGCACAACAAGGCATCCTCCCACCCTACTTCAGCCGCCACCACCCGGAAGTCGACAGCGTAGTTGGCGACTGACCGGCTACCCTGACAAAGGTTTAATAACCGAGTGGTGAGCACGCTATCGCGGTCCGAGTGGTCAAAAACCTCGTTTAAATCGTGCATGAATTGGGAGTAGTTCAAATTTGCATAGCTGGGTTTCGCCATTATGGCGTACACCCATGCTAGTGCTTGTCCCTCCAAAAGATTAGCCACGTAACCTATGCGGCTGTGATCGGTGGGGAAATCTCCTGGTACCCGCTTGAAACACCGTCTCACACTGAAAGATGAAGCCCCGTGCCTCCCCGAGCTTTCCACTGAAGCGCGTGGGCATGGGAACCGGAGTGAGATGGGTTAAGGAGCCTGGGCTAGCCTGGCTAGGTGAAGAGCTAACTGGAGCTGGCGTACTACTGGGAACCGGAAGGAATGCCCGCTGTTCTTCCAGGCGATCCAACCGGCTGAGGATCTGGACGAGGTGATTGAAAATAACCTGCAGTTGGTAAGTTAATTGGTCCACTCGAGCCTCTAAGTTGTTAAGCTGGTGTACGAGCCCGCTGTTCGCTGGGTCGCTCTGACGGAGCTGTATTGACATAATGCTGGACCCAGGGAACACACACACAGGCTCGAGTGAAATTCAATAATCTTTATTGTAACCAACAGAGGGTGTGTGAGTGCGCGTATGCATTGTGTGAATGTGATGATGATGAACGTGCTGCAGCCGGGGGCGAGACAGAGCGCCGTACAGCCTGGCAACCCTAGAACAGAGCCAAAGCACAGACGTAGTTTCTTCCACGTCACAGTGAGCTGAATAATGACTGGGGTTTACTTGCAGGTGGAATGATGCGAGCGCAGGCTCGGCCCGAGGGCTCCAGCCAGGAAGACAGCGTCTGCGGGGCACTCCCGGTGATGAGCAGTGAGGATTAGGAGAGGTGAGAGGAAACGTTCCGCCGCCGTGGGGAATTGGATCCGCCACCAGAGGAATCCACCTGTGCACAGGGGAGAGTCTGAGAGAACAGGTGAGTAGTGTGATGCTTACTTGTTGAAGAGAGGTCTTCTAAGACAAAGTGGTGACCTGTGCGGAGACAGACGTGAGGGAGACGAAGGTCAGGGAGAAATGACAGATGGCTCCATGCCGAGGCTCCAGGCAGAGCAGGCTATAAAGCCCGTAAGTGATTGGCCGCAGGTGTGCGCGCAGCTGAGGCAGGTGATGGCCCAGAGTGAGTCATAACATTACTCATCATGAGTTCTTTGTGGTGTGACAATCTAATATTCACAGACCTTTTTAAATGCTATCAGTCAGGACTTAACCAGCTGAAATTAATTTGCACTGATGGGGGATGGGATGGCTTCCTAAATTCTGATGGATTTCAGCTGGTTTCTTGGCTTTCTATGCCTTTTTGCACCTCTTTTTCTTTGTGTGTTCAACACTTATTCCCCATGTCATTCCACTTTATTAAATATAAGTTGTTTTGTGAGCATAGTTGCCTTGATTTCTTTGTATGTATGGATTATTTGGGTTGTTACTGATATCTTGTGAAAACAGGTCAATGGCTCTATCAGAAATATGTTTAATGAGAAAAATGATGATGTGTTCAATATTTATTTTCCCTGCTGCATGTGTAATATCTCTTCATGTAATAGCCCTCGGCTGATGCTCCAGACAGCCAGAAGCTCTAGTATTATAGGATTTCCTCTCTAGCTGTAGAAGTTATTTGCAGAGCAGAGAAAGAAAACTATTGTTCGACAACAGATATCAGAGAAAAGTGAAAGCACCTTCCTACGCTTGCAAATTTGCATAATATTACACAGATTGAATGGCAATTATGAATATGAATCTACATATCCATACATCCACATGCACCTCATTACTCTGATACAGAGAAAGTTTGAATGTGCACTGATTATACAACATTCTAGCGCAACTGTCATGATCACATTTTGATTCAATTTTCAAAAATGTATTGAAATTACAAGTGCACATTCTATATTTAGAAAAAAGAGCAATACTCAAAATGTGCATATGCACTCATAAGAGTAAGTGTCTTTCCAGTTTCCACTCAAAATACATCTAGTGGATTTTGGCTGCTTAAAATTTTACAGCTGACCTAACCAGGACAGACCTTGTCACACACATTCAAGACTGATCCATCCAGAGTGCTACACTGTGCAGCCCGGGAGCTCAGCATCACAGTAAGCCCCGTGTGACCCTGCAGCAGCAAAGTCCCTATGCTGTCTGGAGAAAGTGACAAAAAGTGGCTCTGGGGGAGCCTCCGGTGCCTTGGCCGAGATGGTTTGCTGCACTTAAAAACTACATGGTGGCACTAAACCTGGGTGAACTGAAGAAGGTACGAGCAAGGGTGATTTTGGTCCACAATTTGGGCATGGAAGAACAACGTATCCTTTCTACCTTGGGAGCTAGCGATAGCTTCGATGACGTGGTTGAGCGAACGGCGAGCGACATTTTCGCTATGAACGTCATCGTCAGGAAAGTCCAGTTTTGGCAGCGCCTCCAGCGGGCTGGCAAGTCAGTGCAGCAATATGTTGCAGACCTACAGCAGCTGGCTGGGGACTGCCAGTTTGGTGACTTAGAGGAAGAAATGGTCCGCGACCAGCTGGCAGAGCACACTTTGTGTTCATCAGCTCGGTCGAGACTGCTTACACACTCCAGCAACTTAACTCTAGCCAAGGCTGCAGAGATAGCCCAACAGTGTGAAGCGATGAACAAGTCATCACATGACCTTGGTGAGAGAGCTACGCTACGCTGCCATGACTCACAATCAACGACGCAGGCTGTGGATCCGGACAGCGAAGATAGCGAAGAAGAGGAATGCGCTGCAGCTGTAAAGATGAGGTCTGCCCCAGGATCACCCAAATGTTCGGGTTGTGGGTCCACTAAGCACCGATACAAAGCTAGAGCGTGTCCGGCAAGAGGTAAACGTTGTGGCAAGTGCGGACACCTGCATCATTTTGCCAGGGCCTGTAATAGGTTCGAGCGAGGGGAACAGCAACACAAAGCGGATACCCCTGCTCCAACTTCTACAGTGATTCACACCGTCTCCCCGAGCACAGATGGCCGTACATACTGTATAGTGAAGTTGGACGGTGAGGAGGTACCGTTACTGGTGGACACGGCTGCAGTGAGGTCTGTGCTAAACTGGCCTACTGTGAGGAGTTTTTTCACATACCACTGAGTGAGAGGGCTTTCAACGCCATATTATGGATATGGTGGAAATAGATTGCCCATTGTGGGTTCGTTGGAGCTGACGGCTAGATACAAGGCACCGGAGGTAGCCAATCTGAACTTTGTGGTGACCGCCAGTGGAGCAAATGTGATGGGCTGCAACCTTTTCTACGGACTTGGCTTCACGCTCACCAGCGGTAGGAGAGAAGTGGTTGGGCTGTAGCTTGTTGGACCAGCCAGTTCCACGAGTGTTGGACAATGTAAAATGGGATGAACCTTGGCCTAGTATTCTGGGAGATGAGCAGCACCACCCTCATCCAGGGCCATCGCGGGAGGGTGCCTGCACCAGGGTCCAAGTTTCCCTAGCTGAGGGAACTGGGCGGCACCATGGGACGCCCTTGACGGTGGGTGGAGCCAAGTAGATGACTTATCCTGTTTCCAGAGTTCGGCTGGGAGGTACCGAGAAGCAGGGTGTCACAAAGGCTTCGCCAGCATCTGAAATGAAAGCGAGTGGGGCAAGACCGGCTGGCACGGTGAAACGATGTGCCACACAGGAACACTGAAAGCCGAGCCGGGCTCCTCTGGGCGTCGCTGATGTGGTCCGGCCCAGGGAGAGGGCCAGGTTGAGAGGGGTTTGCAGGAAGAGAAAATGACAGAAGGATCAGGGGCAGCTGTAGGTGGTGGCTGTTCAGGAGGACGGCTACCTTCAGCTGTCTGATGGTACACGGAGACATCCCAACGGGCTGCAGCGTGCCAATGAGGAAGGTGAGGTGCTTCGGTACCGGCGTGGGTCACCCCCGGGCGCCAAAAAGAGATGAGACTCTGGTCGGGACACGCCTGACGGGTCTCCAGCGGAGTGGGCTCTCCATGGTGTGGGACTGATGAGTTAAAGGGGGCAATGTGTTAACGGTGTGTTGTTATTATTAATTGCCCATGTGAAAAGGGAAAACCCAAGTAATGTTTGTGTTAGCATGGTTGGTGGTTTGTTTAACTGTGTGAATTGCTAAATATTAATGTGTGCATTGTTCTGGTTACGCAGGCAGTATGTCAAAATGGTTAATACACAAAATTGCTATGTGAGCTGTCCATGGTGCTGAGTGATTATCTGACGTGTTTAACACATGGAGCTGTGGTGTGGGCTGCTCAGATTATGGGGTTGATGTGTATGTTGACATATATGGCGATTGAGCGGTTTATTGAATTCATGTTTGAGGGTACAACCTGTATGTATGTATATATGTTTATGGGATAATTTTATTTATTACATTAGGAACACGGTGGGTTTTTATTTTCATGGACTATATATTGATAAAGACGGTAGAATAATCCGTCTAGCCGTGTGGAGGTGGGAAAGTAGTCCACCTGTCCCTCTCTAGTTTTAGTTGTTTGTGCGCATGGATAGACCTAATTATCTTGTTTATGGTTAGTGTGTGATTTAGGCTATAAATTTGGGTGGGTCTGAATGGTGTGTGTGCGTTTTGGACTTTTCTATGGGGGGGGTGTAGTGTTATTAGGACTCTTTATGGTGTGACATGGGTAGTGACGTTACCCAGAGTATACGAGAGCTGTGTGGCAGAGGGGCGGTCTGTTGACCACCTCTCTGCCTAACAGGAGAGTCTCTGTATCATTTTGAGTCCTATAATAAAGTACTGTGTAGTTCACCCTTTGCCTCATTATTGTGCCACGTTTTACGGACATTAACAGGCTTGAGAAGAGAAGAGAAGAGAAGAGAAGAGAAGAGAAGAGAGGTTGAGGTTTAAAAAGTCCCTTTATTGTACAATTCAAAAATATCAAATCACCATGATACCATCATTCCACAAAGTGTCTCACATTTCAAAAGTTCAACAATAACTCATCCCCCTCCCACACAGAATATTGCCTACAGTTCATCTATTAGTGAATACCTCCAAATTGTCCACCATTTTATAGTAGGAATGCTCCACCCGGAGTCTGACTTTTAACAAGGCCTTAAAAACAAACACAGGATCCACATTGCCAGTGCTAATAGTCCAATTTTTCCTTGTCAGCCAGAAGGCAAGTTTAGCAGTACCAGACAGGAAGTTTATCAATGTATGCACAGACTTCTTTGCCACTTTATACTTTGGACCATAAATAAACAAACCAAAAGAAAAACATTCACCAAAATTATGAAACCACACTTTCAAAAGATCAAAAAGTCCAGATAAACGAAAACATTTAACCTCTTGCACTCCGGGATACTGCGGGCTGTCACGTCTCTGCGTCCTAGTGCGCACTAGGACGCACAGTGCGCACTGAAAAAAAAAAGCTGCATTTCCGTTCTTCCACTACAGACACAGCCGGGGACTTCCGGAAGATGGCGATCCGGACCAGTTCGCTCTTCTAAACCCGCATTCTCCAGCCCCGAAACTTGGACAATAACTCATATTCAGACTGAAAACATTTTCAGAGCTGACAGCTTCAAAGCAAGTAAGTTCAATTGGTGATTTTGAACGCAAGTTTCTGTCACAGGAAACTAATCAAATCCGACTAATATGTCCGGCGGGAAAACGAACGCTAAGCTAACAACAGCTACTACTGACCATGACTACACCCCGATGGAAACCTCTGTTAGTAGCGGTCCTGGTAAGAGAAAAAGTTCTCCCGTCACTCCAACTAAGTCCTCTGCTCCGCCACTTTCCAAGATGAAAACCGCCCAAGAGCAGTCTTACGACAACTTGGTAGATGCTATCACAAAACTAACCACCAAAGTTGATGATTTTGGAGCGCAGTTAAGGGAGACCACCACAATGGTAGCCAGCATCACCCGTCTTGTTGAAATTAATACTGCTGACATCAAAAATTGCCAGACCAAACTACAGAGCTTTGAGAGAGACATCCCCAAGCTTATACAAGAAAACGAAGAGCTAAAGGAAAGGATTACTGAGCTGGAGAGGTACAAGAGGCGCTGGAACCTTAAAATACACGGGATCAAAGAAAAGGATAACGAAATGATCCGTGAGGAGGTAATCCACATTCTGTCAGAAATTGCACCGCAGTGGGCAACGACCATGGGCACTATTGTTGATAATGTCCACCGCCTGGGAAAACGTGAAAATGGGAGAAACCGCCAGGTTATTCTTCAGTTTGTCATGAGATACCACTGTGAAGAAATTTGGAGGCTGACCAAAAACTCCAAATTCTGCAGAGTAGCCGGGATCCGATTCAAGCAAGATTTCTGTAAAGCCGACAGGGATGCCCGCGCAGCAGCATGGCCACAGATGGAGCAAGCCCGTGCAGCTGGGAAAAACGTCTGGTACAAAGGCCATGTGGGATACATCGATGGTAGAAGAGTCAGCATCTAAGGGTCTGGTTCACAACTATGGCTGAACAAGCATTTTGACTCTTTAATGTTCTGTACATGTTGCTAAGCTACTTCAATGTTTACTTTATAGGGAGTCATTTCATAGTCCCCTTTTGAAGTACGCTGTGTTCCTGGCAGCTGTCATTTGGATATGTTTACATGCTACTTTTACTCAGGTTCCTGAATCCTTTTTTTTTTGAAGGGTAGATTTATAAGGCAGCTCCTTTTCAATGCCATTTTGATAATTTGCATTACATATTTTCGATAATTTTATAGATTTGGTTTTTGGATTCTGTCATAACAAGCGTGCAGCTTGGGGGAAAAGGAGGAAGGGAAAGGGGAAAGAAAAGGGAAAAAAGGAAAAGAAGGAGAAGGAAAAAAGAGGAAGAAAAAGGAAAAAAGGGAAGGAAAAAAAAAGGGGGAAAAAAGTTATGAGTTAAAACATATATTTAGCAATTTAATCAGGGGCTTTCTTCAAGTGTACTTGGTCCAAAGTAACAACCTAAACCGTTTATCTACTTGTTATTTTTATTTTATTATTATTTTAATTTTTTCCTTATTCTTTTTTATCCTTTATGTCTTTTATTACAACCTTTTCTTTTGCATCACTTAATGCTAGGGGTTTACGAGACTCTATAAAAAGAAAGGCTACATTTCTATTCCTTAAAAATGAAAAAGCACATTGTTATCTTATTCAGGAGACTCACAGCAACAATACAGATGAAAAAATGTGGACAAATCAATGGGGAGAAAAAATATACTATAGTCATGGCACAAATAGATCAGCAGGGGTCGCCATACTCCTAAATAACTTTTCTGGGAAAGTAGTTGCAACCAAAAGAGATGACACAGGACACTGGATTATTTGCGTTTTTGAAATACACAAACAATTCTTGATTCTTGTTAACATTTATGGATTTATTAACCACAGTCAGAACAAACAATTAATTACAGACGTGACTAACATATTGAAGGAATTATCCCAAATATATATCAATCCTGTTTTTGTGTTGGGTGGCGACTACAATATGGTTATGGATGAATGGCTTGATAGGCAACCTTCAAGATTTCCTAATCATCAGTATAATACCACTTTACTAGACTTCTGTAACACATTTCAGCTTAGTGACATATGGCGTGCGTTAAATCCAGATACTCAAACCTTTACTTGGTTTAAACCTGATGGCACCATTAAATCGCGATTAGACTACTGGCTTATTTCTGAATTCCAACCTAATATAGACATAAATACCTCAATTTCTGCAGCTCCGCTTACAGATCATTGTATGATCAAGTTAACCATAACTCCCACTAGTGCAGTCAGAAGAAATAAAGGCTACTGGAAATTTAATTCAAATCTTCTAAAACATGACCCTTTCTGTCAGGATGTTAAAAGGACAATCGACAGTATAACTAAAGATACATTATTGTCAACTTACAGGGAGAAATGGGAATTTCTTAAATTTAAAATCCGTCAGATTTCCATTTCATACAGCAAAGTCATAAGCCGAGCCAATAAACAAAAAGAAATGGATATTGTAAAAGAGATCCATTTAATATGCAACAAACATTCCTTATGTGAAGAGGACAAACAAAAACTGATTTTATTGCACTCTTCCCTAGATAACATCTATATTAATAAAGCCAAAGGAGCATATATTAGGTCAAGAGCGAAATGGATAGAGGAGGGAGAGAGAAGCTCAGCATACTTCTGTAGGCTTGAGAAAAGAAGACAAGAACGAAATGCCATTAAGTCTCTTATAATTGATGGTAAAGAATGTACTGATTCTGTGAGGATCTCTAAAGAAATATTTAAATTTTACAGTGAATTATACTCCTCCTCTTACTCACATACTAATGCAGAGGGTTTCTTTGAATCCATTTCAGGACGGATACCGAAAATTGATGAATATTTTAGAAAATCATGTGACGCAGAGATCCAAATGGAGGAAGTTGAGAAAGCTTTAAAATCCTTAGCTCTAGACAAATCACCTGGCTCAGACGGCTTGACAGCCAATTTTTACAGGCACTTCTGGATTAACCTAAAAGACTTATTTTTTAATATGTTAAAGGAAATCCGTGCTACATCAGTTTTACCAAATACTATGAAACAAGGAGTCATCACATTAATTCCCAAACCTGGCAAGGACCCAAAATTGATTGATAATCTCAGACCAATTACTTTACTTAATAATGATTACAAAATTTTAACACATATTTATGCCAACAGACTCAAAACTGGCATCACTGATCTTATCTCAGAGACACAATCAGGTTTTATTAAAGGGCGCTCAATACACAACAATATACGCCTGGTATTGGACTTACTTGACTATAGGGACCTAATTGACGAGGGGTTTATTTTATTTTTGGATTTTTTTAAAGCTTTTGATATGATTGAACACAAATTTATGTTTAGGACCTTAGAGCTTTTTGGTTTTGGGGAGCACTTTTTAGACTTTATAAAACTAATTTACACGGATACCAACAGCTCAGTTCTATTACCACATGGTACCTCCCCTAGATTTTCAATAGGCAAAGGAATAAAACAAGGCTGCCCGATTTCGCCTCTGTTGTTCATTGCAGCAGCTGAAATGCTCTCAATTTTTATAAAAAACTCTGACTTTGATAAATTAACAGTATTTGGAAAACAACTAACAATCAGCCAACTGGCTGACGACACAGCCATATTCATGCACAACTCTGATCAAGTCCCTAAAATTCTTAATTATATAGATGTTTTCTCTAAAGCCTCTGGGCTTAAACTGAATCTAGGTAAATGTGAATTATTACCTATTCATGATTGCAGTCTATCAGCCATTCATACCATTCCCGTCAAACAAACAGTGAAATATTTGGGCATGCATATCACTAAAGATGTTGATCAATTAGTCAAGCTCAATATATGGAATTGCTTGGAGAAATCAAAAACTTATCTCAACTCCTGGTCTCAAAGAGATATTTCCATCATAGGAAGAACATTTCTGACAAAAATGGAATGCATCTCCCGATTTATTTATCCAGCCCATTCATTACCAATGCCCAAAGATGCCGTTAAAGCCATCAACCAAACCATTTTCAATTATATCTGGAAAGGGAAAACACATTATATTAAAAAAGGTACCATGATTCAAGAATATGAGGAAGGTGGTGTTAAAGCAATAGACTTTGAATGCATTAATGGCACCATCAAAATTAACTGGCTGAGACAATTTATTAAACAACCCAAACATTTCTGGTTTCATATTCCCAATGAAATTTTTGCTAAATTTGGGGGCATTGAATTCCTGCTCAGATGTGACTATGACCTAAAAAAGCTCCCCTATAAACTCTCCTCATTTCATCAACAGGTCTTACTATATTGGAGATTGATTTATAAACATAATTTTAGCCCTCATATGACCCCTCTGTGGAATTGTAGATATGTACTATATAAATACAAATCAATATTCCTACAAAACTGGCAAAATAAGGGCATTTGGTCTGTACTACACTTATTAGACGGCACAGGGAATATTTTAACTTTTGAGAACTTCTGTGCTAAATATAACATAAATGATAAACGAGAATATAACCAAGTAATGGAGGCAATACCTCAGACAGTTATACTAATGGCCTCAACTTTAAATAGATTTGGCTCTTGCCCAAACCTCCCTTTGCTTTTGGTGAATGGTTTCCGCCTAGATGACTCAAAATTAAACAATTTAACGATTAGGAAAATATTTAATAAAGAAATCTTCCCAGCAACAGTTTCTAGAGCTGCTATTCTTAATTTTTTCTCCAAAAAAGAAGCTCAAATTCTAAGATCTAAATTCTTTAAATTTCCTATTTCACCGAAAGCAAAAGAGATCCACTATAAAGTTTTAAATGGAATTTATCCTTCTGCTGAGTTTCTAAGTAAACGCTTTGGCTTTGAGAACAATAACTGTTCCTTTTGTAATGAACATATAGAAAGTACAGATCACATTTTCTTTTACTGTATGTACACCATTGCGTTTTGGGATGATTTTCATCACTGGTTATCTAAACATGTACCAACCCCTGTTTTTAACTGTCAGAATATTTTGTATGGCTTTATTATTAAGAACTCATTGCATGATATGTCTATTAACACCCTCGTAATCTTGGGAAAATTTTATGTACACAAAAATAGATTTTTAAAATGCAAGCCAAATTTTAATGTATTTCATAAAGAACTCTGCCTTTTTTTCTCATCACTGAAACACATGAAGAAGCGGAATGCTGTGAAACTCCACTGTTTGGTCGATGATCGGAAACTCATGGAAAACCCCTAGAACTCTGGACACTCTGGACTGAAAAGAACCCCCCGTTTCTCTTTTTGTCTACTTTTATTATGCTTTTAGTTACTTTATCTTATTATTATTTACTATTCTTATTACTTTATCTTATCCTTCTTACCTCTTGTAAGACTGTTAAAAAAAGTTAAAATTAAAAAAAAAAAAAAAAAAAAAAAAAAAACTACAGACACAGCCGCGAACAGAAAGCCAAAGGAGTGCTTTGATTGGTTTAGATTTGATTGACCTCTCATTCAACTAATAAGAGCCTTGAATTGGGTTTCTGAAACCTTGAAGAACCAATGACTGAAAACCTAGCAAGAAGGACCCACCTACCAACGGCTGCAAATACAGCGAGCCAATTGAAGCAGAGAAGTTCAACGATTGAAAGCGTGCATCCCGTGAGTTAAATCTGTTTTGTGTAAGCCGCTGTGTGTAATGGTAGCATTCGGCAGTCTTTTTATTACTACTGTTCTTATTTGTTTTGAAAAATCATTTGCCAAAACCGCAATCATGGAAGTGCAAACCTGCAATAATGGAATCATGGTTTGACCGGGTCGCGTGACCAGAACCACGAGTCGTAACAAGCGGACCAGCGTCATGTTCGTCTGACAATGAGGAAGAGATGTTCGCTAGCGACACTGCTGTTGTGGACAGGTAAGTGTTATAAGCTAAATTATTCTTTATCACTGAAAATAGGAATAAAAATGACTTTTGACCGATCGGTAAATTACAACTGTGCGTCATCGCCACATGACGGACCGCGGCGCACAGACCGGATCGTGCACCGCGGTCCTCTGTAGCGGGGGGGGGGGGGGGGGGGGGTTGTTATCCTCTATATTGCAGATATTTTAGTATAATTTTTATTGCACTGTAGGTTATTTTTTCTTGTAAAAAAAAGCCACACATTTTTTACATGGCATGCTTCTTTGTGTGTGGGGGGTTTGTTCATTCATTCATTTATTCATGAATGAATAAACAACCCCCTCCCACACACACACACACAGCCCTGAGTGTCACCTTTCATTAGAGCCCAAGATCAAGCTTCTATATTGAATCATTCAAAAGTTACAGACGTTTTTCCAAACTGTGCCATTTGGCACAATTTGGCACAGTTCAAAAATGCCTGGGAACAACCTGAGAAGAAAGCTGTGTAATATATTCATTTTTTGTGGTATTGTTACAAAATTTTGACCTCAGCTGGATAACACTTGGTTCTACATTTCTGTTGCATTTTCCAGCCCGTATATGACAGCTGTGTGTTATTTGCAAGCATTTGTATCTAAAAAAACACCTAGGCGAACTTTATTTTCTTCAAGTTCAGTATGTTTAGATGACTGTTACTCAGTGGCAGAAGCACTTAGAGAGATTATGACTGTTTTGCCAAAAAATTCAAAGTGTTTTCTTTTAAATGAGACCAACCCCATGAAGATGCTGCAAAGGGTTGAAGAACAGCTTTTGATTTACTTTGGGTACGTTATTTTTAGGCGTTTTTAGGGAAATTGACCAGTGTGCAAGGGGTTAACAAACAAATGCTCCAGGGTCTCAACCTGGGAACAAAACAAACATTCCTCCCCCAGATTAGGATCCAGGTGTGCTCTGTATTTATTTGTAGCTATTGCCCCATGTACAATCCTCCACTGGAGACCTGCTGTCCGCTTCTCAATAGGGAGCTTGTACATGGACCACCAGCTGCCTTTCGGGGAGAATACTGGCCCCAAAAACCCAACCCACTTTGACTCTTTCACCTCCGTCAGGGAGCGCAGATTTAGAACCTTCACACAGATGTGGTACACCGTCTTCTTCCCTGCAAACTGGAACTTGCCCAGACGAGGAGTTCTGAAAGACAGCAGGTGGCCCTCTCCCTCCTGCCACTCTCCCACTGCTGGACTTATGGAAAGGGCAGGAAAGTTGGACACAGTGTCCTCATCCCATTGATCAGAAAGAGTACGGTTTTCTGCAAAGGCTCTCAGTGGTCGTGACAGGGCAGCACACACTTCCTTCACCACCCTATGCACCAGTCTGACAGATGTAATGTTGGCACTCTGCCTCAGTGTTTCTATGGACGTGATTGACATATTCATCAGATGACCAAGCTTAGTACAGCCTGCCTCTCTTAGACAAGTTCGCAGACTAACAGACTGCAGCATTTGAGTGTTTATGAATTGATTGAAAAATAATGGTTCCTCGAACAGCCACATGCCTGATGTCTCCTCAGGAATACAGGCTACAGTGAAGACTTGCCATGCATGCAATACAGATGTATAGAAAGCAGAAAGTCCAGTAAAGTCCACCTCCCCGGATTTCAAGAGGAAAAGCTGCTTATCATAGCCCAAGCAGCCAACTCTCCTCAGGAGCAGTTTTGCAGTGTCCATTCAGCAGGGGCCACATCCATAAAGGAACCATTGCGCAGTCTGAAGCCTAAAACAGGTGATCTATGTCAACCAGGCCCTGTCCTCCCTCGGCAACAGGCAGGTAGAGAACAGCCGCACGCACCCAATGTCGACCAGACCAAAAGAAATCCACGATGGCCTTCTGAACCTCCTCCACCAGGCTTCTGGGCGGTGTCAAAGCAATAAGTCTATGCCAAAGAGCTGAAGCAACCAGATTATTGGCGACCAGAACTCTTCCCCTATATGACAGCTGTGGTAGCAACCAGTTCCACTTAGAAAAACGAGCACACACCTTCTCCTTAATTCCCTCCCAGTTCTTGCTTTCAATGCCCTCAGAACCCCAAAACACCCCCAACACTTTAAGACCAGCTTTCCCCCACAGAAGACCTCCAGGTAGATGAGGAATGTCTTGATGTGTCCACTGCCCCACCAATAAACCCTCACTTTTGCCCCAGTTTACCCATGCAGAAGAAGCTTTTTCGTAAATAGATAAAGTGTCCACCAAATGCTGTACATCCCTACGGGATGTGATGAAAATGTCGATGTCATCTGCATAAGCAGACAAGACGAGTGGATGACAGCTACTGGAGGGACCTGGCAGGGTCAAACCACCTAGCTGAGTGTGCAACCTGCGCAGCAAAGGCTCAATAGCCAAGCTATACAGCTGACCCGAGATCGGACAACCCTGCCTTATTCCCTGATGTACAGGGATTGGCCGACTCAGCCCTGCCCCCATCTTTACCAAACACTCAGCTCCAGTATATAACAGATTAAACCATGCCAAAAACACATTACCAAAACCTTTCAGTGTGGAAAACAAATAAGAATGGTTAACCCTATCAAAAGCTTTTTCTTGGTCTAAACACAATACCAAATCTTTAAATCATAACATTTACTAAAATGGGGGCGGCAGTGGCTCAGGAGGTAGAGCAGGTTGTCCAATAACCACATGGTTGGCGGTTTGAATCCCGCTCTCCCCGGGTATCCTGCCGTTGTGTCCCTGGGCAAGACACTTCACCCCAATTGCTCCTGGTGGGTCTGGAAGCGCCATGTTAGGTAGCATGCCGCCATCAGTGTGTGAATGGGTGGATAGCAGGATCTGTAAAGCGCTTTGGTCATCAAGAGATGAGAATAAAAGCGCTATATGAGTGAATGCCATTTACCATTTACTAAGATGAAGAACATCACGTATGAGAAAAATATTGTCCATAATGGTTCAGTCAGGAATACAATATGTTTGATCTGTATCTATAAGTACATCCAAGATGTTTTTTAGTCTATTTGATAGGGCTTTTGAAAGCACCTTGTAGTTTGTGCAAAGAAGAGCAACGGGCCTCCAGTTTTTAAGCAAGGCCAAGTCCCCTTTCTTAGGCAGCAGAGATAGTACTGCATGACGACAGGAGACAGGTAAAGATCCAGTTCTGTAACAGTCAATTAGAACGTCGTAAAAGTCTGATCCAATAATATCCCAAAAATGCTTAAAAAAGTCAGAAGAAAGACCGTCAATTCCAGGTGCACGTCCCAGAGTCATTTGATTAACTGCTACAGTTAACTCATCCAAAGTCAGCTCACAGTCCAGAGCAGCCCTTTCCTCTGGGCTGAGCTTGGGAAGACCTTCAAAGAGTTGATTTTGAGATTCCATGCAACATGGTTCTGCACCACACACGGCACCATAGAAATCCACTGCATGGCTTCTCATCTCAGATGGATTTGTAGTTATTTGACCATGTGGGAGTTTTAAACAAGTCATCAATTTCTTTTTTGCAGCAGACTTCTCCAGATTGAAAAAAAAAAAAAAGATGCTGGGGCATCCATATCTTTCAGCTGAGTAAACCGGGATCTAACAAGTGCCCCCTTCACTCTTTCCTGCAGGAAAATGCTCAGGACTGATCTCTTCTCCTGCAACAAAGGACCTGAGGTAGAATCCTGATCCCTAATCAAACTCTCCTCCACCCTCTTGACAGTGTCTTCAAGTTCACAAACTTTGGTTTTAATGATAGCAGTCGAGTTTGCACTATACTGTTGACAAAAAATGTGAATTTGCACCTTGCCAACCTCCCACCACTGTTCTAAAGAACTAAAACGAGGCTTTGTAGTCCTCCAATGTTCCCAGAACCACACAAAATATTGACAAAAAGTGTTGTCTTGAAGGAGCTTATTGTTGAAATGCCAATAAGATTTAGTTCTTTCCCCTGGTGAAATAGTTAAAATCACAGAGACTAGATGGTGATCTGTAAAACCAACTGGACTTATGTTACTGTGAAGAATTCCTGGGCCAAAACTTTGAGAAACATATATTCTATCTAACCTAGTGCACTGACTGTGTTATCTGTGACCCTGACCCAGGTATACTGTCTAGTGTTTGCATGTTTAACTCTCCATGTATTTAATAGGTCAAACTGTACAGTGATATTTTTTACAACTTGTTAAGACTGAAGATGGGGTTCTGCATTAGTTCGATCCACAGTAAAATCCAAGGTACAGTTGAAATCACCAGCAACAATAAGTTGGTCTTGGTGATAGCTCTGCAAATTCATTTTCAAGTTTATTGAAAAAGGCAATTCTTTCAGAACTCTGATTTGGAGCATAAACGTTGATCAAACAAAACACGGAATTCTCTATTTCTGCCCTAACAAAGAGCAGTCTGCCCTTCACTACAGACAAAACTGTTGCATTCACAGATTACCCTATCAAAATGGCTACTCCCGCACTAAAATTTGTACCATGACTGAGTGAAAAAGCAATTCAAAGCAATTCAAAAGTCAAGTGCAACTAGATGGTAAACTATCAATAATACACTTCAACAGCAGAAGTCTTAACAAAAACTTTCCACAGATTCAGGACTATTTAAAACAGCTAGACAAAAAATTTACAGCTATCGCAGTCTCTGAAACTTGGCTTAATGAGGAGCAGGCTCCCCTAATGGCAATAGAGGGATATCAGATGTGTCATATTAACAGATCTCAAAAAAAGGGTGGTGGTGTTGCACTGTATATTGATGACCTGTATAGGTGTAAGCTTGTAAATGGAATGTCCTTTGCACTTCCAGGGATTTTGGAATCTGTTACTGTTGAGATTGACCAAGATAAAACAAAAAATCTAATTATAAGTTGTATATATAGAACGCCGGGAACTTGCATTGAGACATTCAGAGATAAATTAGTCGAGCTGTACAATAATATTACTAGTAAGAAAATGGTTATAATTTGTGGAGATTTCAATATTGATTTACTAAATCTATATCAACAAAATGTAATTACAGAGTTCATGAATTCTATGTACAGTATGAGTCTATATCCCACAATAACACATCCCAGTAGAATCACAGTTCACACTGCTACACTTATTGACAACCTGTTTGTTAATATTATTGATAAGAAAATAGAAAGTGGATTATTGATAAATGATATAAGTGACCATTTGCCAACCTTTGCACTTATCCATGGCCACATGGGGGCCAATACAGAAAAATTTTTAAAATCGTTCAGATACAAATCACAAAATGCAATCAGTTCTTTTAAAGAGGACTTGCTGAAGCAAGACTGGACAAAAGTCTATGTATCAGATGTAAATGAAGCCTATGACACATTTATAAACACTGTAACCACTCTTTATGAAAAAAATTGTCCATTAGTAAAGAAAAAGCTTAAACAGAAATTTGCTGATAAGCCATGGTTAACCAAAGGATTACTAAAGGCGTGTAAAAAGAAAAATTTATTATATAAAGCTTTTCCAAAAGAAAAGGACAAAAGAAACAGAGCAGCGGTATAAAACATACAAAAATAAGTTAACATATATAAGAAGATGTAGTAAAAGAGACTATTACAGTAAAGAACTGGAGAAAAACAGAGACAATATTAAAAATACATGGACAATACTTAAAGGCGACGGACGGACGAAAATTCAAAATCGCTAAATCATATCTCAAATTGTTGTCTGAGACGAGTTAATTTGAACCCCACATGTTTTGGTGTCAACGTATGTTGCATAAGGTGACAATGCGCTCTTGAAGTACGCTGTTGTGGAGAGCTGTCTGACCCAGCCAAGCGATCAGTGGCTAAGATGGCCACTGACTGTGTGACGTCATTTCGGTAAGGCACACGGTCGGCGGACATTGCTGTGTTTTACTTGATGTTTACGTTTTAAAATCGGCGATTACGGATATTTCTCGGAATACTTGTGGATTACAAATTATTTATTGACATTAGGATTTCAGGAATCGAATTAATTATGGTTTGTTGTTGTGTTGTCTACGGGTGTGACATTATACCAGCGGAGCATGCTGTGAGTGTTTAAGAATTTCCCGTCCCTGGGAAAATCAGAACGGCATGGGTGAAATTCGTTCAGAAAACGCGAAAAAATTGGACTGATGTCGGTAAAACACCCAACATGTGCAGTAGACATTTCGTTGACAGCGATTTCGAGAATAAGATGCAATTTGTGTCATGACTCGCCGCTCATCAGCGGCTTCAGCTGCGCGCACACCTGCGCCTCGTCAGCAGCGGGCTATTTAGCCCACCTGCAGGACGCTGTCTCCCGGGCTCATCACCTGCCGACGCCAGCCACCTGTCCCTGCAAGTAAGCAACATTATCACTGATTATCCCTGTCTCAGTGTGGTGCCCGTTACCCTTGTCCTCTGCTCTTTTCCGGCTGAATGGCGTGCTGCTCTGCTGCCTGCGCATCGGTGTTCACCCCAACACATCCCCATACCACATACATCCATTCACACACACCTGCTTGTTGAATAAAGCTGTTAAATCTATCCTGAGCCTGCGTGCGTGTTTCCTGGGCCAGACATTATGTCAATTTGAAATGAAATTTGCAAAAAGATTGCTGATAAAGAAAACGACTGTTCCAACTATATATCCCTCGATTCCCAAGTGTGACTCTGAGAAAGGGGTCAGTGACAGTGGCGTGAAAAGCACGGGTGATCTACCGATGCGATCAGCTGTCAGAAAACGAGAAGTAAACAGGGTAAGTTTTTTTATTTTTAATATTCACTGCAAATGTTTACTAAACATCTTAAATGAATTCCAAGCAATGGTTTGCATTGCCTTACCAACTTATCAAATATTAGCATATTAGGGTGTTCATACTAATCAAATATGAAATATTCAGTGCTGTATAGGGAGGTGGTTGTGCCTGTTTGATCAATTTATATTTCTATGTATGTAATCCAATTTGAGACCTCTGGGATAAAATTATGATCTACTTTTTTTGCAGATTTTATCAACTGTCACTCAACCTTCAAATAGTGTTGATGTTTCTGACCAAGCAGAGGAAGCTGATGAACAGGACTTTGATGTAAATCCAAATTTATACCATAAAATGGTAGAAAAATTATTGAAATATATATGACATGCGACTTTGATGAATGCTGAACGATGAGAATTATAACATTGACATGAACATTAAGAAACTCAATATATGATTTTACAAAACTTTATTTAAATAACATTGTTCACAAATCTAATCTTGGTAGGCAAAATCCCTTGTAGTGATGAGATGGGAATGTTTCTCTGATGAGGCTCACAGCACAGGCAGGCAACATAACCCTCACTTCTTTCCCAAGAAATCCCCAACACCACCGGACCAGTTGCCTGTAGGCTATGAATCTGTATCGCTTGAAAAATATGGGGTTGGCATTGATTACTCCGTTTGCATTGATTATTGAATGATTTCTTCATAATTCATCTGGAAAATTAAATCAAATGAATAAATATTGTTTATAAAATCACTCGTGTGGACGATGACGGCCGTCATCTGTCTCATCAGCTCCAGCTGCGCACAGACCAGCAGGTGCTAATCAGCGGCTGTTAAAAGTATTGAGAAGATGATGATTAACAACATGTCATCAGGCAGCGAGTGACCAATGGGTAGATTTAGTTTGAAAATTAAGTGTGTGACCATGCATGTCGCCAAAGAAAAATATTTCTAAGCATCTTTTACCAAGATAAATCTTCCAGCCGATCGTCGTCAACGTGGTCTGTTCCCGTCTGTGTTGCGTCTTCCTCCTCTCCCTCTGGCTCGAACAAATAAGGCTGACAGGCCACACACCACCCAAAACTACTTCATCATCAGATTCTTCATTGTCAATGTCATCATTTATACTGTGGTCGTCAAACTCGAGAAAATAATCGCTGTCCGAATCACTTTGCTCTCGTTCTGCAATTTTCTTTTTCTTACCGAAATGACGTCAAGGCTGCACGCACCTATCGGGAGATGGCAGTACTGCAGCATCAGTGAGTGAAAGATGGGCTATGACCAAATAATGTCATTTATGGAGGCTGGTGACACATATTAAATCAGGGGAATGGGAAGAATGGAATATTTTCATACAATCAGTTGATTGGTTCAATAAAAAAATGTCACTGTCCGTCGCCTTTAACAATATTCTTGGAAATAAAAACAGAAATACAATCTACCCAACCAATTTTTCAAAAAATAATAAAACGACTCAGAGCGGACTTCCGGTTATGGCTGCCACGTAGGATGGACGTGTCTCACTCTGCTCTGCTCCTGGAAAAAAAAAATCGGCAAATAACTCTCTCATTTGGGACAGAACGTATCCCAGCATTTGGGCGAAGATATGTCGGCGAAGCCTAAGGCTGGAAAACCAGGAAAAGGAAAAAGCAAGCCGCCGAAACAGTCCAAATTAACGGACTTTCAGGTCTGTGACGCAGTAAACAAAACTCCATATATGGCGGAGGAGGCTGGCAACGCTGCGATATCTGCGGGGAATGGCGCAGATGCGCTGATGGCTGCCATGAGTTCAATGAGAGCGGACTTTTCCTCTAGATTTGATGGGATTATGACAGCGTTGGAAGGAATAAGAAAGGAATTGGGTGACTGTGTAGAACGAACGGCGCAGATGGAGCTCCGTCTCGCTAGTGCTGAAGATGACGTCACCCGTCTTCAATTAAAGGTGCGCACTTTGGAAAAAAAAAATAAATCTCTGGAAGATAATATTTTGGATTTGGAATCTCGGTCGAGACAGAATAATTTGAGGCTGGTGGGTCTTCCAGAGGAATCAGAAGGTCGGGACGTATGTTCCTTTCTGGAAAAGTGGATTCCGGAGGTGCTGGGCAGCGAGGAGTTGCAATCAGCAGTGGTTCTGGAAAATGCACATCGTATTGGCCCACGGAGAGATAAGGGACCGCCGAGGACCTTAATTATGAAGTTTCTTAGCAACAGAGACAGGATGAAGATCTTCAACGCTGCACGAGCTAAAAAAGGAGAGATTAAACACCAGGACCAGCAGGTGCGGTTCTACCCAGATTTGGCCACAGGAATCCAGCAATTGAGGAAGCAGTTTGATCCCATACGTAAGGAGCTGCGCAACCTTGGGATTCGTCATGGTGTAATCTATCCTGCGAGACTGCTGACCACGTATGAGGGCAGAACCCACATCTTCAAGACCCCAGAGGAGGCGCAGGAGTTCATCAAGAAGATCAAAGAAGAAGAAGAGACTGGTGGGAGCTAAGCATGAACAAAATATAAGGTAGAATAATTAAGCATTTGCACAGGCATCTGACTGACTTGAAGTAAATAGTAAGTTTACAAAATATAGATTGTATTATATATTAAAAAAACAAAACAAAAACAAAACAAACAAACAAAAAAAAACTATGATGTACAAAGTTGTTAAAAATTTTGGAGTTAAGTTGGAAAACTACAGAGGAGAGTTAATGTTATGTCATTAAAAGCAGTAGAGTTAGGGTGATTGGGAGGATGAAGAAGGAGTGGCTTAGGCTGTTCCCCGTGGGTGTGGAACGGTCGATGGCTATATCGGGAGACAGAATTTTTCTTTTGATTTTGGGGGGTTTGCCACAAGTGTGGGAAGGGGAAATTTGTTTGTGTGTAGTTTGTAGGATGAATGTTCAACCACTCATGTTTTTGCTTCTCTGTATGAGCATGTTTACACTGCAAGGTAATCCCAAACTCTCTATTGATCATGGACCAAAGTGTTAATCTTAATTTAACTTCATGGAATTGCAGAGGTCTACAAAATTTAAAAAAACTTAAACAAGTTATGAATAAAATAAAGGACATGGGTTCAAGAATTGTGTTTTTACAAGAAACTCATCTGATAGAGGAGGATGTTAAAAGAATTAGGAGTAGATGGCAGGGAAGTGTATTCACCTCTTCATTTTTATCCCGAGCCAGGGGAGTTATGACTCTCATACATAAATCAGTTCCTTTTCAAGTGAAAAATGTAATTGGAGACAAATTTGGAAGATATGTAATCATTCAAGGTTCTTTGCTATTAGAAAATATAAATCTTGTGAACTTATATGGTCCCAATATAGATGATCAGAAGTTCTTTGCTAATTTATTTCTCATCTTATCATCACTTACAGGGCAACATATAATAGCAGGGGATTTTAATTGTACATTGAATCCAGGTGTGGATAGATCAACAGGACTGGATTGTACGCACATTGGATGTAGGATGACTATTAATCATTTTATGAAAGAATTGAGATTGTTAGATATATGGAGAGAAATGAAACCACAAGTTAAAGCCTATTCTTGTTATTCCAGTACCTACAAGACATTCTCACGTATTGATTATTTTTTGATTTCCACAGAATTAAGGTCCAAGATTCAAAACTGCTTTTATGATAACATCGTGATCTCTGATCATGCACCCTGTTGTCTAATATATGTAGATAAAAAATTGACAAAGGAATCAGGTAGATGGCAATTTCAGCATAAATGGCTTCAGGATGAGGAATTTGTCAAGTATATAGAAAAACAGATAGACAAGTTCTTTGACATCAATACTACACAAACATCAGCATGTGTAAAGTGGGAGGCTTTCAAAGCTTTTATTAGGGGACATATTATTAGTTATACAGGATCAAAATCTAAGAAGACTCGAGAGGAGAGAGCTAAATTGGAACATAAAATAAAAAGTCTTCAGGAAAAAGTGTATGCAGGAAGTGACCCAAGGTTGGAGAATGAATTACTGATTTTGAGAGCTGAATACGACAAAAAATCAGTGAATAGAGCTGCCTCGAGTCTTCTAAGATTGAAACAATCTTTTTATGAACAAGGTGAAAAATCAGGAAAATTATTAGCATGGCAGATTAAACAATTGGAAATTAAAACACCAATTACCAGTATTATAAGTAAGGGACAGGTAGTTATAGATCCTTTAGAAATTAATAGAGCCTTTAGAGATTACTATGAAAAATTATATGATACCAAAAATGAACCTGATTTAACAAAACTAAATGGGTTTTTGAACGAACTATCTATACCGTGTATACCAAATGAAAACAGGGAGATATTGGAGTCTAAAATTAGTCAAGAAGAAGTTGGGCTAGCCATTGATAATATGAAATCAGGAAAAAGTGCAGGACCAGATGGTCTTCCAGTTGACCTTTATAAAAAATTTAAGAATAAATTAATAAAACCTTTTTTGGAAATGGTTTTAGAAGCATTTCAAAATAATAATTTACCATCATACATAAATAATGCCTTAATTATACTGCTGCCAAAATCAGGTAAGCCCTCTAATAAATGTGAAAATATGAGACCAATAAGCCTATTAAACGCCGACCTTAAGATAATCTGTAAAATTTTAGCAAGACGAATACAAGAAATTTTACCAAATATTATTAATCGAGATCAGAATGGCTTTATAAAGGGTAGACAAGGCTTCCATAATGTAAGAAGACTATTTAATATTATTTATTTTAATAAAGAAGCACCGGATACAGCTCTCCTATCATTGGATGCCGAAAAGGCCTTTGATAGAGTTGAATGGCCCTTTCTTTTTGAAGTCCTACAAAGGTTTGGACTTGGAAATAATTTCATAAAATGGGTTCAAATAATATACAATAATGCTACAGCAGAAATCCTAACAAATAACAATATTTCAAAACCAATAAAAATCAATAGAGGATGTCGACAAGGCTGTCCACTTTCACCTTTACTGTTTACTATGGCAATTGAACCTTTAGCGATAGCGATACGTTTACATTCACAAATATATGGAATTAAAGTTGGACCAACAGAACATAAAATCTCCCTGTACGCCGATGATATAATTTTGTTTATGTCGAATCTAAAAAAATCAATTCCAACCTTGTTGAATTTAATAAAGAATTTTGGGGAAATATCAGGATATAAAATAAATAAAACTAAATCTTCAATATTAATGCTAAATGAGACCCAGAGAAATTACCCAGCCCCTGAGGCAAATCAATTCAATGTTGTAAATCAGTTTAAATATTTAGGAATCCAAATTATGCCTAAGCTAGAATCAGTCGCCAGCGTCAACTATGAAGCCTTAATGTCAGATATCAATGAGTTAACTCAGAGATGGATGTCACTACCAATGTCGATGATCGGGAGAATCAATATACTTAAAAGTAATATTTTACCTAAAATACTTTATTTATTTCAATACATTCCCTTATCACCACCTTTAGATCTATTCTCAAGAATAAAAAAAAAGTTAGTGGAATTTATATGGAACAACAGGAGGGCTAGATTACGTCTGTCTTTATTATATTTACCATTTGATCGTGGAGGTCTGAAATGTCCAAATTTTATGTTGTATTATTGGTCGGCACAACTGAGGTCTATGACATATTATTTTTCATCAAATGATCTCCCTCACTGGACTGAAATGGAATCATACAATTTACCTTTACCTCTTCCCATATTCATATACTCAGATTCGGCAAAAAAATTACAAAAACAAGTTAAAAATCCATTTGTAAAGCATATGATCAAAATATGGTGTGAAGCTAAAAACTATTTAAAAGAACCACAGTTATTGTCACAATTTAGTCCAATATGGGGTAATCAATATTTTAAACCAGGGAGAGCGGACGCTGTATTTAAAGTATGGAATTTAAAAGGGATACAAAAGATTCAGGATTTATATTTGCCATGTGCAGACAACATAATGTCTTTTGAAGAGCTGAGGATCAAATTTAATCTCAATAGAACACATTTTTTTAAATATCTTCAACTTAGAAACTTTATTCGATCAAATCAAAATAAAGTTCTCACTCGACCTATTTATTCATCCTTGGAAAAAATGATGATGAAAGATAGTAAAAGAAAGGGTATTATTTCAGAGTTTTATAACTCAGTGACACTATCTTCAAGTGAAAATTCACTGAAAAGATTAAACTACTGGAAAGAAGATCTGCAAATTGAAATTTCAGAGGAACAATGGGAATTGGCTTGTACAGAAGCTCAAACCAAATCAATAAATGCACGCCTTAAATTGATACATTTCAAATGGTTAATGCGGATGTATGTTACACCGGAGGAGTTAAATAGATATAACAAAAATATACCAGATACATGCACAAAATGTATGGAAAGTAAAGGAACCCTATTTCATTGTTTATGGGAATGTAGATTAATAAGAATGTTTTGGGAAGAGGTGAGGGTAACGATTGAAAAAATAATCTCAAAACAAATCATACTGAATCCTAAACTGTTTTTGTTGGGTCTGTACCCAGAAAAGCATAATTTTAATAAAAGTGAAAGAACATTCATAGACCTCAGTTTGCTTAATGCCAAAAAATGTATTGCACTATTATGGAAAAAGACTCATAGACCAGATGTGACTCAGTGGTTAAGACAGATGTTAACAAACCTTCCATTAGAAAGAATAACATATATACTGAAATCAAAGGAAATTGTGTTTGAGAATATATGGAGACCTTTTATTGATTATGTAAAAAATTTAAACATAACTCTTGAAGAAGAAGGTGAATGATGTGTGTGGACCTTGTAAATTCCAAACTGGTGAACATAATATGTATACTTATGTATTGGATTGTCTAGACTAAACAGAGGAGCATTGTTGAAGACTTGATTTTGTTGGTGGTTGTTGGTGTTTTTAGTGCATTTTTTTTTTTTTGTAGTACTTTAGCGTTAGTGTTTGATTGTTTGTATCATGTTTGTTAAAAAAAAAAAAAGGTTCAATAAAGATATTGTGGAAAAAAAAAAAAAACGACTCAGAGCGTGAATGCAGCTTCACCTGCAGATGAATTTAATAACTTTTTTAACATTGGTCCTAATTTGGCTCGAGAAATACCCATTATGGCACCCACAGGTGATACAATAAGCAAAAACACTGCTATAAAAGACTCCATTTTCATAAAGAACACAGACGAGAGAGAGGTCATTGAAATTGTTAAATCGTTTAAAAGTAAAACATCTACGGACTGTGATGGTATTGACATGCTCTTAGTCAAAACTGTTATTGAATGCTTAGTGAAACCACTGACGTATATCTGTAACCTGTCTCTCCAAACAGGTATATTTCCCAATGCAATGAAAATAGCTAAAGTAATTCCGATATACAAGACGGGTGACAGAGGGGAACTTTCAAACTATAGACCAATTTCAATATCGCCGCAATTTTCCAAGATACTTGAAAAAAATATTCTATGAGAGAACTGACAACTTCATACTGAAGAATAATTTATTGTGTGAGCAGCAATATGGGTTCAAACACAAGAGGACAACTGCATTTGCTCTAATGGAATTTATAGAAAAAATATCAACTGCCGTTGAAAATAAAGAGTATTCAGTTGGGGTATTCCTGGATCTTAAAAAAGAATTTGATACAGTGGATCATAATTTATTATTAAAGAAACTACAAAATTGTGGTATTAGGGGAGTAGCACTGTCCTGGTTATGTAGTTACTTAAAGAATAGATATCAGTATGTGTGTGTTGGTAACAAAAACTCACAGTTACTGAAGGTTACTTGTGGAGTCCCACAGGGTTCAGTTTTGGGGCCATTGTTATTCAATATGTATATACAGTAAATGATATATGTAAAGTTTCAGAAAAAAATGCATTTAATATTGTTTGCCGATGACACTAATTTATTATGCAGTGGAAGCAATTTGGAACAACTTTTGGATACACTCGGAAAGGAATTAGGAAAGCTTAAACTGTGGTTTGATTCAAACAAATTAACGCTCAATTTAAGTAAGACAAAATTTATAGTTTTTAACAACCATCACAACAACTTAGTATCTAAACTCAGTGTAAATAGTGTAGAGATTGAAAGGGTATCCTAAACTAAATTTCTTGCTGTAATAATTGATAATAAACTGTGTTGGAAGTCACATATTAATTATATTAAAGGTAAAATATCCAAATCAATTGCAATACTACACAGAGTGAAATATTTGCTGAATCAACCCACACTATATACCTTGTATCATTCATTAATACTCCCATACATGACATATTGTACTGAAGTATGGGGAAATACATATAAAACAAACATATATCCAGTCTTTATGCTTCAGAAGAGCACTATTAGAATAATAAACAAAGGTGCTTACAGGGAACCAACAAACCCACTTTTTCTTAAATTAAAAGCTCTCAAGTTGAAAGATCTGGTTGACTTTAAAACTGCAGTAATAATGTTTAAAGTGAAGAACCTATCACTGCCTGCAAATATCCAAAAGCTGTTCCAAATAAGGGAGAAACAATATCATTTCAAAGGAACATGTATATTTCAAAAACCTTCAGTGAGAACTACCACCAAGCAACACTGTGTTTCAGTGCAAGGAGTCAGATTATGGAACGATTTTGGACCTGAATTAAAATCATGTACAGCGCTTGGACAATTTAAACAAAAACTAAAGGAAGAAATACTCCAAACATATATACAAGATGACATATAAAATCACATAAGGATTGTCATATCCAGTCTGCATTGTGTTGTTGCTTAGTTGGGGTTTTTTTTGGTCACATTTTGTCTTAGCTTTGTTCTGAATTGTAATCGCTCTTGTTTGTTTTTCTTTTGAATTCTTGGATGGAATATGGGTGGGCAATATAAGCTGCGGCTTCAGCCATCACCCATTTCGGATAACTTATGTTGAACTGTATAATCAGAGGAGTTATTGTCTAATTTGACCTTGTTGGATTTTCTTTCTCCCTTTGTTATATTATTCTGTTTCTTTTAATCTGTACTTTTAATCTATCCGAAATAAAGATTGATTGATTGATTGATTGAAAAAAAGGACCCTTCCACCAAAAGCCCCAGTCCACTTCATCTGCTGAAGTGGTATGAGTTTCTTGCAAAAATAAGATGTTAAAATTTTTTTGTCTAAACAATTCACTAATTAGTCCCGTTATGATTGTCCCACCATTGATGTTTAAGGATTCTAATTTTATGTTTTGCATAGGGAGATAGAAGAGAAGACAGAGGGCAGAGAGAGACAGCAAAGAGCAGTAAATATATAGGAACACCATGCTGTGCATACCCATGTAAGCTATTTCATCTGTTGGGTGCGCATGACCTTTTTACTTCCTGCTGATTTATGCAGGGCTGTTAGGTGCTTTTTAAGGCGAAAACGTTTTCTTTCATCCAGGAGGTCAAGACCAGCTTGTTTTTTTAGCACTTTAACAGATCTGATAAATTTATCAGCATCACTGAAATAATCAGTGACTTTAACGGCCCTTTTGTAGGTTTCATCCAGAAAAACATTTATTTCTTCCAGTGAATACAAACTTGTGCTTTTACTGCAAGTTTCTCCAAAGGACAGTGTCAGAATCTGAATCCATTCCCTCATCCTCGCAACTTAACTGACTGTTTGATACAGCTGTCCCAGCTGATTGATCGTGATCTGCAATTTCCTGAACGCCACTTACCGCAGCTGACTGGTGTTGTTCCGTTAGCCGTTCAGAAACATTAGCAGCTACCGGAACCACAGCTGCTGATTTCACACGCTCTTTCTCACGGCTAGATTCTGATGCACCATCAGTAACTGTTTGGGCCTCATTACCAGCCACGCTCCCAACGTAAGCTGGGCTGCGGGCGCCACAGCTGGGCTGTCCACAGACACAGCGGCAGGTTCCGGAGCAGGACCGGTGGAAGGCCCCGCAACATCGTCTGTAGTAGCGGCATGAGCGGAGGCCGCACAGCTGGTTTCAGCTGCGGCTTCATCAGAGCCTCCCGCCCGTTGCTTGTGCGGCCAAGCGAACTGTTTATGGCCCACGTCACCACATTCAAAACACCTCATCTGTGCTGAGCTCGCATACACCACGTAGGAGCTGTCCCCATGTTTGACCCAAAAGGACACTTCTAGTGTTTGAGTGGGCGAGTCCAAAAACATGAACACCTGTCGGCTGAGTGATTTTACATGTTTTAACTTGGTATCCTTACATCCCAAACTCACAGTTCTAAATGGGCCCATAAATTTCCCAAATCTGCGAAGCTCCGTCTCCAACTGCTCGTTAGTAATTAAAGGAGGAACACATGAAACGGTGATGTGCGTTGATGGAACAGATAAGGGGGTCACCTGTACATATGTATCCCCGATAACAACACCGCTCCCAATTAGACTGTGAACATACTCCTCACCAGTCAAAAACATGATGGCAGCTTTATTCATTCGGGACGCAAAGCAGATCACATCATGTCCCACCTTCTCACCTACAGCAAGAAGGACCTCCTCCACAGTAACACTGCTATCCAGCGGGACTATCCTCACTCCCTGCCGGATAGACGGAGGTGGCGACGTGGAGGTCGCCATCCTCCAGCAAAATGCCAAAAACAAAAAACCACAAACGCACTCAAAAGATTGAAATAAACTTACCTGAATATGCAGCCAATAATAAAAGATAGAGGAAAAGTCCAAACGTTGTGAAAAAGTATAATCCAAAACTCGCGCCACTCACACACCCAACACCTCCTCACTCACGCTCTCACTCGCACCCACCGGAAGCGGAAACAAGAGAAGAGAAAAGAGAAGTTGCTTGCAAACAGATGTGCTCTTTAATTATGTCTTAAAGGTCATAAGGTAAAACCTTAATATATAAATACCATTAAAGTGCCAGAAATGTGTGAAGTTGCAGTTTATGGACTGTGTCAGTGCTCAGGCATTTGTGCAAACGGCTCAGGGAACAGGTGTGACACATCAGCCTGTCTGCACTCAGGGCTGCACAGCTGGTATCAACTCTAATAATCAAGGCATTAAGCTGACCAACACACACACACACACACACACACACACACACACACACACACACACACACAGAGCAAGCGAGAGTGAGAAGTCTGAGCTCAGCTGAGGCTAGTAAATTGAGATTGTCAATACTGCTGGTAAATGTCATGTAAATTCCATGGACATCATACCATATTTTAAACATCACAGTAGGCTATACTGTTCTTTTCAGTTTAAAAAGTTACACAGAAAAATATACATTTGCTGCAAATGAAAGTAAAATCACAGGAAAAGAAAGTGGGAGGTGTGTTTATTCAAGTATATGTACTCAAGCAACTTTTTTATGAAACTTTACTTGAGTACATCTTTAAAGAAAAACCTTTACTTTTACTCAAGTATATTTGATTATACTACTGAGTTACTTATGATTTCACTGATTTTAAATCAAGTCAAGGTTTCTACTCATCAGTGTTCTAGGAAAAAAAAAATCAGGAAATGTCCGATTTGTTGTTTTTTATATATATATATAATTTGGATTATATTGGCTTCATTACAATTTAATTTTGTCAGGTTACCACAGCTAAGTGGAAAACTTCAAAAACTGGAAAGAATGAAGTGTTAAATTTTCAAGAAATTTGTTATAAATTTACAACATAAAAGGTGCAAATGTATAAGAAAAAGTTGCAAATTTATATAATAGAATAGAACAGAATAGAATAGAATAGGCTTTATTGCCATTGTACAGTACAATGAAATTGTGGATGCTCCACCAGGCTACTGCGCAATAAAGTAAGAGAGAAGGATTAGATAAAACAGTTACAGAACACACAATTAAACACGACTGAAATAAAAATGGCCTAGCATTATGGAAACATGCACAGGTTTATACACAGGTTTATGACTAAGAAGTGGCAAATCTGTATGGAAAAAAGTCACAGATTTATTACCAAAAAACTGCAATTTTGAAAAATTTACAAGACTAAAGTCACTATTACTTATATTTTTAAGTACTACTTACTTACTCTTTAGGGCCTCTTTACAGACGGAGACCGTTGAGTAACCATTGAGAAATTAAAAATTTGAGCAATCTCCTAAACCAGTTCGGCAACCCGCTGCCCCAGGGCCGAATGCAGCCCTTCAGCCCCCATGCTGCGGCTCCCTGCAGTTACAGTATATCTCAAAACACATGGAAATTAATGAAGTTCATTTGAATTATTTTATTTTTTAAATTATTGTTTATTGCAATTGGATACATTTCTCAATGGAAATGCATACTTTTATGAACATAAAATATATATTTTTTTAAATTATTTATTATGTTGTCAACCATGCGTGACTGTGTCACATCTGATGGCAGCTACACAGAGAGCCACTCAGTGTATGTGGGGAGAGAGTATGGACAGCAGCAGCTTCCTGCCACCCTCGGTAAGGCTGAACAAATCCAGGAAAAGTAAAATCACAGAGGAAAATAGCAAGTTTAATTCTGTGTGGACAGATTAATTTGCGTTCTTTTATGACTGTTATGTGGAGAGAATTCCTCCACGAGAACATAAACAATGACAAACAGCCGCCTCATTAGTGTCTACAGGTCCATAAAAATTCTTAATGTGATTTTCTAAAATCAACACCTTAATTATCCTTAAAAATGACAATCATTGAATTCCTGTTCAATAATCTTAAAGTTAGTCACCTGGGCTATCAAGGGCATAACTTTGTTTCAAACATGGGGCCGGGGGGTGAAATCTCTGACCGTATAAGGACTTTTTTTTAAAGATCTTTTTATTATAGGACTGTCAGCACATCAGTACAGGTATTTGTCTCCAATATACTCTTTTTCATTTTTAAAGGAAATAATTTTTTAAGCAAAAAATGACAGTATACAGGATGTATCCTAATGTGGAGGAAGAGCACAAAATCGTTAACTTTGATAAAAGGACAAGACTAATTTACCTCTTTATTTTGGCATTCTCATATCAGTAAAAGTTGTAAAAAAAAAAAATATTTCCCCGATTTACGAAATATATATTCAGCCTTGTAATAGTCTGTGCTATTATGAAACAGCAGGCCTACTTAATACCTATTATGTGTTAAGTTTTTCAGCACTGGCAGAAATCAAGTTTTGACTATTGTTACCTTGTCATGTGTGCCTCCTGTGCCTCCTCTCTCTCCCTCTGGACACCTGTGCTGATTCTCTGGTTTCCTTTACCTCCTCTCCTTCGTGGTTCACCCTGCTGCTGCCACAGTCTTGCTCCTGATATAAAAAAGCTCAGTTAATGTTCAAATGGTTTAAAAGAGGTACTTCATGGACAATTTTGGAGGATGTAATTCATGCTAGATTTTTCAATGCCAAAAACTTGGAAAGATGTGAAATATCATTTACCCCTTCTTCCCTCTTAATAGCATCTTAACAGTGCAATCAGTATTAACTGAGGTTAATCTAGCTACTGAATGAGGCTTAATCACCATTATTCTTAACTCATTTTATTTTGTTATTAATCAGTTGTGGTGATTAACACATTTATTCTGACAAGAATAATGTTTTTTCATTAATTTATGATGTCACCACTTGCCACCATGTGGCTATTTTTTACCAAGCAGATGAACTAAAGGCCCTTTTCCACTAGCACGCTTTAGCGCGACACGAGACGGCTCAGCACGCTTTGTACGCTTTTCCACAAGCCCCAACACGGTTTAACAGCCGCGATTCTCAGCCCCGCTCAAGGGCAGGATACAGCAGTGCTGAGCTGGGCCATGTTGTGACGTTAACAGACTGGTCGCCGCTGATTGGTCAGGTCGTAACCGGTGCTGATTGGTCAGGTTGTAACCGCCCCTCTCCTCCTCCTCTTTTGCCGAATCTTCACGACCTACTCCATAAAGTTTTTGAAAAAAAAAAAAAAAAGAATCTTCACGACCGCCATTACTCAGTGCGCAACCACTGTTGGCGGTTTATTTTCAGTGTATTGCTGTGCTATTTTCATTTATTCTCTATCAAAAATGGCTTCGCGTAATAAGGGTGTTCCATGGACCAATGAGGAGGTGCAGTGTCTGCTCACTGCATTGTCAGACGAACGTATCCAGCGCGAGTTAGACGGAGCCACCCAGAATGAAAAAATATACGGGGAGGTCTCGACATCGGAGTCCTTTAACGGGGAGTTTTAATTTTTTTTTTATTGTGCGTTTTTTCGCAAATATATTCGGTAAGACGCTCAGTTTATTTTTGCAATAAAAAAGCTGTTCATTTGTGGATGATGATATCTGCTTTATTGCAGCACACTGCGGACTAAAGCTTTTATTTTAATTATTCATGTGAACAATACGCTGAAATAAGCTTATGTAATCTTGTTAAAAACTATTGTCTTTTCTGTATATCTTGCACTTTCGTGCTGTATTTTATTGTGTGCATTTTCCTTGTAGAATCATCTCACGCGTCCGCCGCGCCAGCACGCCCGGATTCTCCAATGTGAATCTGTCCCGCCACCAGGCGCAAAATGTATTCAATGATAAATATTTGCAACATTTAAATGAGGTTGCAGAAAACGCGAGGGTATCCCTGGAGCAGGATGAAGGCAGGAGCTGGCAGAGACGGCTTCTTTCAACCGAGCCTTCCTGACCCAGTTTGGGAAGCTGGTGTAGAGGCACTCAGTGGTCGGCGTGTACAAAATGTCGATTAACCTTCATGTTGTGTTGCAAAGTTTTTTTTTTTATTTTAATATTTTGTATATAATAAAATGGAATTGTTTTGGAAAGTGTGGTTTGTCTGTTATAACACTGAATTATAAAACAGTATAATTACATAGAAATTCCATTGCCTAGTCTGTTGAAAATGATGCTGATCATCCTGTCAGGGGTCAACCATTGTAAAGGTAATGTAATTTTTAACTAGACCAAAAAACAAATGTTTTTGTAAGCTTTCGGTTCTTTTTATTGAAATATCATAAAAAATTAGCAACACATGATCCAGTTCAAAACTTTGGGTAAATTTTTTATGTTAACTTATAAGAAGTTGCACAGTTGGACTTTAAAATGCAGCAGGAGAGACTGATCAAGCTTACAAGTCAAAGTAGGCAAAAAAAGTAAGTATATGTAAATTGAATGTTCTATCGGCATTCCAAATTCAGAGAATTACAATACTTTAGAAGGAGTGTAGCATCATCTAAACGGAAAATAATAATACTGTTGTTCCAAACGTTGACCTGAAGGTGAAAAACATGAATTTTTTTTATTCAGTACATCCAAAATGCCCTAGGACGTAAAAAAATAATACAATTTGGTGTTGGCCAGTGTGTCACTGTCTCATTATTTAATACGAATAAAAACAAGTTTCAGCTCATTATTTCTAGGTCATTTGGCAGTTAATTCAAACCAAAAGTGACTTGTGTTGTTGCAGCTTTTTTATCAGAGAGTTTCTCCAGTTTTGGAGCATATAATCATCCGTCCCTTAACTGTTAAACATTAAATAACAGCAGACAGATTGGCAAAGGATACACAATTGTGTTGCTGTTGCCCAAAACCGCTGTGACCCACTGCTTGTGGTGCTACCTTTCATGTGTGTGCTTTTTATGAATATTCACACGTTTTTGTAAGTACAAGTGGGATAGTATTAAATTGAAATATAACATATTTCTAATAATGTTTGATTTTTGCAAATATTTACACTTATTTTGAAAGTAAAAGTTGGATACTGCGGGGGGGGGGGGTGTCTAATCATGTGCCATGGAGGGCCAAGACCCTGCAGGCTTTACCTCCAACCAGTGTCTTCAACAGCAGATTCCACTGAACTTCTTCCACTGACTGATCAGTGACAACACCTGCTGAAGAGACTGGGTAGAAGAGAGAACCTGCAGGGTCTTGGCCCCCCATGACACATGATTGGAAGCCCCCAGATTAGGTTTAATTGGATTTAACATTTTAACACAAACTGCTTTATGGTTCATAATTCTGTTGACAGACTTACACCAAACCAAAAGTGATTTCTCAAACTGCTGGATTATTCTTAGCTTTTCCAATCTTTCAGTATTTAATTTATGCCACATGGTGGTAACCTTCACATGTAAAAAAAGAGACATCTGCAAAAACTTCATAGGTTTATTGTCAGTGCAAATCCCAGTGCAATACAACATGAATGCATATCTAGTACATTGTTGATGCAGAGAATATATATTTCTACAGTACATGTTTCCATGTAAACTTGTGACTGCATTATTTTAATTGCTTTTAATCCTAGATCAAGTTTGTTTTGGCCTAAAATGCATGATAACTGTCAAATATATCTTATTATACCTAACTCAGTAAAGTTTACTTTTTAAATATATATTTTGTGGCTAATATTAACCTGGCGATCAAGTTGTGTCAGCTGATCGTTTTTTTCTATGATACCATCTCAGAATCTGCTGCAGAAGCAGGTAAGTCCATGATGTCTCAACAGTCTCTCCATGATTTTCAAGCAGATCGGAGCAATTTGTTGTACAGGAAATAAAACGTTTCTACAGACATTCTTAAGCTCAATACTGCTCGTTTGTGAAGCTGTGTTGACATCAGTGACAGGCTGATCACATCTGTGACAGGCACGCCCAGAGCGAATGAAGCAGTAATTTCCCCACAACAGAGCCATCTGAAACACACACAGCGTACATATTTTAGTACCTAACAGCGATAACTTGCAGACATTAAAGTGTAGCACGACGTACTTATAGCAAACTAGCATTAGCAACCATTAGCTTACCGTCATATACGACCTAGTTTGTATCCTCACGCCTTTGGCTCTCCCAGAAGCTGCAGAACTATTCCAGAGTGTTTTCATCTCGCTGCCTGTACCCTTGTCTAGCGGTCCTTTTTGGCATTTACGGTGAAAAAAGCCACAGACCGAGGAGTGGCCTTGTACAGCTATGTGTTATGTTTTGCTTGGGTCTTCTCAATAAAGTTTTGGGAAAAAAAATGTTTTGCTTGGGTCGCGTGCGTTACGTCACGGGAGTGTGGCACCGCCTCGCTGTTATAAACCCACCCACCCCAGCACAACACCCATGCCAAACACTGTGCTAATGGAGACAGAAGCATTCCGAGCCATACTGAAGTGAATCGAGCCGTACCGAGGTGTGCTGAGCTAGTGGAAAAGAGGCTTAAGGACACTACTATGATTTAGCCAGCTAGTCTATAACGAGAGTAACAGTTATCCTATCTGCAGAGGCATTATGAACACACCTTAGGTGTGATGTTTTATTCATGAAATAACAGTAAATCCGTGAGTAGATTTGTGACTAAATCATTCTGGTATTAAAAACTTACTGTGGATTCATTATGTAGACATTTAATTTTTTACAATGATATTCCATTTTCAAATTTAGGATTCAGGTATTTGCCCCTCCCCCCAAAAAAAAGGTAAATAACAAATTTACCAAATTTACCAGAAAAAGCATGCAAATTTAGGAGAAAATAGTATAAATTCACCAGAAAAATGCAGCAACTTAATGATAGTAAAAAAAAAAAAAATAAATAAATAAAATCTGAAATTTAAATGATTCTGCAAATATGTAAGGAAAAAGGCTTATTTTCCATGACAACTTTGAGAAAAATGCTACATGTTTGTAAGAAACTGAATTTAGAGGAAAACAACATGGGGGAAATACTGCATATTTATACAAAAAGTAGGCAAGTTTACAAGAAAAAAAGTCTCTGATTTACAAGAAAAGCTGTTAAACTATGACAAAAAGTTGCACACATGAAAAAGTGACATTAGAAATGTCACAGTGCTACATAAAACATTGATGAAGTTTACTAAGGGAGAAAAAAAAGATTGGGCAAAATATTTGGAGCCCCAAAAGTTGGTAGTGAAGACAGTTCTAATTTTAAATGGGTTTCTAATATGCTTTTAGCTGATATATAATATATACTTAGGGCTGCATGGTGGTGCAGTGGTTTAGCACTGTGGCAGCACAGTTTTACTCTCGGCCGGGGGATCGCGGGGATCATGAGATCGTGGGTTCGATCCCAGCCCCCGACCAACAGTGAGCTGTGTGGAGTTTGCATGTTCTCCCCGTGTTGTGTGGGTTTACTCCGGGATTTCTCCGGTTTCCTCCCACATTCCAAAAACATGTAGGTTTAGGGCACTCGCGCACGCAGCGACCGGCAGCCGGTGGCTTGTCACCAGACTGCAAACCAAATCTGCCTATGGGTACAAATAAGTAACAAAAAAAAAAAAATACTTTACATACACACGCAAATATTCAGTACTGAAGTGACCATACAGGAAAAGCAACAGGCTGGAGGAGGTGACAAGTGCTGCAAGGAGAAAAAAAATGTTGGAAGAAGCATTGCAACTTTTTATTTATCAAAAAAAAAAAAATTAGCGCTCCCTTTATTGCAAATGGACCCTTAAACACCAACAAACTCAAAAGGTACGGTTGTTAAGGTGATGAATCTTGTTACTAGGAACTAAATCACTATACAGTGATAATAAGCCATCAATATCTCAGTGTTTGGTCACTGCCTAATCTGTGTAATGCTGTCTCATGATTAAACAAAATGGGAATGGAAAACTAGAAATGTGATTATAAGCTCAATAATTAAATAAATAAATCAGTGATGCTGTATTGTAGTGCTTTTGAACTCATTTTAACACATGTAAAAAAAGTTAATGAATATGAAATGCATCTATTCTTTCATTCCCCTATTCGGTGTTCATTTCTTATATATTTGTTTAGATACTCTGTTGTGCAGTTGTGGTATTTTCACAGTCGATACAAGATCTGAAAATGATCTGCAGGGAAAATAATTAATTTCTTTTAAAGTGGATATTTCAGAATAGCCTTTGGAGTGACTTAGTAATCAAAAGTGGTAAAACTTGCTTTTTAATTGAATTTTATAATTATCAAAATCATGACATTTTAAAAATACAGAACAGTTTAAGGTTAACTTGAATTTTGTGGAGATGACAAGCAATATTTAAAGGCTTTTATACTGAGGACCGGTGGTATAGAGATTTTGTTTGTACTTGATAAATGTTCGGAGCTGCTAACATTTTGATGAATATTGAAACATAAATTTCACTCTAACAGCTGATGAACAAGTCCATTCTGATCACATTTCATCAACAATTAATACAATATAAAGACCAAATTTGCATGAGAAGAGTTAATTAGCTACATCCTACCAAGCAGCACATTTATTCTGTGGTGTATTCCCATAGCTTTAACTCTTATTAGCAAACTAACAACCAGCTAACTTCAGGCAACAATTCACAAGCTAAATCAATAATATGATATTTGCGTTGTTTTGGACAGAGGGGTTTGTCCTTTTATTTCACAACCAATTTAAACTGGTTTGTTGCCCTTGTGGAGCTCTTTTCATTTTCACTCACTTGTGAGCTGAATGCATTCTAGACGAAGATTCCCACCTGCTGCGGCCACCAGCCGGCAGCCACCCTGAGGCCCAAAGACCGGTTGGACACCAAGTCTGCAGTGGCGGGTGGGGGTGGGGGGATACATTGTGTGATTGTTAGAAATGTTACTTTTTGTTGCTTGCAAATGAAAAAAACGACAACATCTTCATACTCACTTGTAGATAATTTTTTTTAATTAATTATAATTATATGATTATTGAGGGGGTATATTGGCTGGATTTGATTTTTGGGGGGTTACAACCCCTCCAACCCCCCATGAATTACACCTGTGTGCGCTATAAATGCTGGATTCACAGACATGACCGAAGTCTGAATTAGTGTAAATTTTATTTTCACCGTCACAACTCAATACAGCCTGAGTTATGGAAAAATAAAAGCCCTTTACAGCGATTCAGTTTTCAGAATGGTTGTTTCTGTTATGTGCTTTTATTATGAAATGCCGTCAACTGGATATACTTGTCAGAAATCAGCAACATACAGCAAACAGTTTTTCCTCACAATCTGCAAATAAAAAGAAGAAAAAAAATTGTAAAAGGAGTTCAAATGAGCGAAACGAGAGGAGAGAAGATTCTCCGACAGTGATGTAGAGTTGAGCCTTTTATTTTAAGGATATTTTCAGCTTTTTGTCTGCGGGATAACTACTAGTGTGTTACCTGATGTTTTTAATGGGGTTTTGGACAGTGAAGTGCAGACAGTCTATCAATACCGCACATCTTTTTTAATTATAACCAACATTTAGCTCAGTGGAAGAAGGTATTTTTTAAACATTTTCTCCACTGCTGTAATTATTTCCAATTGGCTTAATTTGCACCAAATGACTTTTAAAGTTTTATTATTTAGAAATAACTTGGTGATCACAGGATCTCATCTCTGTTGTTTGCAGATGATGTTGTCCTGTTGGCCTCATCCAGCAATGACCTACAGCTCTTGCTGGGACGGTTTGCCGCTGAGTGTGAAGCGGCTGGGATGAGAATCAGCACCTCCAAGTCCGAGTCCATGGTCCTCAGCCGGAAAAAGGTGGATTGTCCTCTCTGGGTTGGGGACAGGCTCCTGCCCCAAGTGGAGGAGTTTAAGTATCTTGGGGTCTTATTCACGAATGAGGGGAAAATGGAGCGAGAGATTGACAGACGGATCGGAGCAGCATCTGCAGTGATGCAGACGTTGTACCGGTCTGTTATGGTGAAGAGGGAACTGAGTTCTAAGGCAAAGCTGTCGATTTACCAGTCAATCTACGTTCCTACTCTCACCTATGGTCACGAGCTTTGGGTAATGACCGAAAGAATGAGATCGCAGATACAAGCGGTTGAAATGAGCTTTCTCCGTAGGATTGCTGGACTCACCCTCAGAGATAGGGTGAAGAGTTCAGTTATCCGGGAGAGGCTCAGAGTAGAACCGCTGCTCCTCCATATTGAAAGGAGTCAGTTGAGGTGGTGGACGCCACCCACTTGAGGTGTTTCGGGCACGTCCCACTGGGAGGAGACTCCGGGGCAGACCCAGGACTCGGATAGACTATGTCTCCCAGCTGGTCTGGGAACACCTTGGTATCCTCTCTGAAGAGCTGGAGCAGGTGGCTGGGGAGAGGGAAGTCTGGGCTTCTCTGCTTGAACTGCTGCCTCCGCGACCCGGACCTCCGGAAAAGCGATAGAAGATGGATGGATGGATGGATGGATGGATTATTTAGAAAGCTGCTCGAGCAGGTTCATTTTGTCTTATTTTTAATTATTTGCCTTTTGTTCTTATTAAAGACAAGGATAGAAAGGAGATGTTTTTACCTTCTTTTCTTTACATGTTTTGACTGTTCACTGCAGTCTTCATCAGAAGTGTCAGCTGATTGCTGCGAGGTGTCATTTATCAGCTGACTTTCATAGGCAGGGCCAGCCCAGCAAAACTGTCAGATCCACCAAGCCGGCCCCGCTTTCCGCCATCTGATGGTCTCTGGAGAATGTAGTCCCAGGTGTGGGAAAGCATACATGCCCCCTCATCCCGATTCATGCTGTCTTTTCCCCGCTTCCTGATTTCTATGGCCTCCTTGATCCTTGTGTCTGTTACTCTCCGATCCAATAATTTTTGTGTTGTCCCAGTCCATGATGTGATTATTTCTTTTGCAGTGATCTGAAATAGCTGATTTTAATGTTGCTTGTTCTGCCTTTTCTTTAGTGATCTTGTGAGTTGTCCTTGTGTTTCCTTCTCACATTCCTTGTGGTGTTCTTTTTTCCTCGTGGTGAATGATCTTCCGGTTTCTCCATTGTAGGTTTGTTGCATGATCTGCATGATATTTCATATATTACGTTGCATTTTTTGCCTTGTTCTATTTTGTCCTTGGGGTGTACTAATAACTGTCTTAATTTTTTTGTGTGGTTTTACTGCTGTTTATTTTGTGTTTTTTCATGATCCTTTGAATTGGTTCTGTTATCCCTTGGATGTATGGTACGGTTATGATGTCTTTGTTTTTGATTTTGGCTTTTGTTCTGTGCCTTGTTTCCTGCTTGTTTTCTTTGTTTTTGACTTGCTGTTACCCTTTGTTTATGGCCCATACTGGATACTGGCAGTGTGTGAGTGCATGTTTTATGTGGTTTTCCTCCTCCTGTCTGTCTTCTTGGTCTGTGATGATTGTGACCCGTTCGTATAACGTCCTGACAACTGATAGTTTGTGTGTTGTGGGGTGTTCTGATCTCCATAGTAGGTATTAATCCATGTGGGTTGGTTTCCTTTAGACTGTGATTTTTATACTGCCGTTATCGTTGTGGTGGATTTTCATATCCAGAAAGGCTATGGTGCCATTTTCTTCCTCTTCGTGTGTGAATTTTATGTTCCCAGGCTGTCTGTGCTGTTCAGATGGTCAGTGAGTTCTTGTGTGTGTCCTTTCTTTATTTTCTCCAATATGTCGCCCATGAATCTCTTCCAGAGGGTGGTTTTACATTGTATGGGTGCTGTGTTGATGGCCTTATTTTCCAGATCCTCCATGAAAAAGCTGCTCATGATGGCTGATAGTGGGTTTCCCATTGCAAATCCTTCTTTTTGTCTGTAGATTTTTTCTCTGTATTGAAAATAGGTGGATTTTGCAACAAATTGTAATAGTCCAGATGTTGTCAACTGTGAGATTTGTGCGTCTTTTAAGGGTTCTGTCATTCCTGAGGCGTTCTTGCACTATGTGTAGTGTGACATCAACAGGGGTCTTTGTGAATAATGGAAGGACATCATGTGAAATGAGGATCTCGTCTGATTCTATTTTCATATTTTTGAGTTCTTGTGCCAGTTCTTTGCAGTGGTATTCTGATAGTCCAATATTTAGAAAGTTGTTTAGAATTCTTTTTGTTTTATTCCAAAATTTTAAAAAAAGAATATCAGGCAACCAATCCACTAGTTGTCAAATTGACAGTCTGGAGAACAGGTGAAGGATACAGATTTATATTATATTAATACATTTGGATAAGGAGCATTATGAGGAAACATAAAAAGGATGAAAAGTAGCTTCTTCTAAATCAAACTTTTGTCTCCAATTTATTAAAATATCAGGAACAAAAGCTGTGGGACCACTGTTGAAAGTAGGAGATGGATGATATTTTTTAGATTTAAACAATTTATGAATGTGCTTATAATTTAAAAAACTATACAAAAATTATGGTCAGATATTCAGAAATTTATTTTTCAGCACAAAACAATTTGTAATATATTTCTAATACTTTTATATCATGACTGAAACTATATATAAAGCTTGACAGTTTTTTTCCACTGTTGTAGTACGAATTCATTAATGCCATATAATATTCAGAGTTATGTATATTAAAAAACCCTTTAAGATAAAGATTATGCTGCTTATTCATAGTTTTCACCTGAAAACTGCCTGACGTAATGCCCACCTGGCGGGCAAAACTTTGCTACTTCCCTCTGCCCGTCAGCCACCTTGCTAATTTTTACCATTTGGTTGAACTAAAATGCCTGATAGTTGTTGTGCTGTCGGATGCACTAATCAACGTCGGGACAAGCCCGGATTGTGCTTCTACAGAATACCATCTGAAAATGAAAATCTAGAGAGAAGAAGATTGTGGATTTGTGCCATTAAACGTGCCTTCATCCCTGGGGAGGGCAAAAAATGGCAACCATCAAAATATACACGTCTTTGTAGTGATCATTTCATCAGTGGTAAGCCAATGTTTATGCTGTATTTTTTGATATATATGATTCGTTTGTAAACGTAGTTCTGGGAAGGCTATACAGTTAGGCCCAGAAATATTTTGACAGTGACACAAGTTTTGTTATTTTCACTGTTTACGAAAACATATTCAGGATGCAATTATATAATCAATGTGGGCTTAAAGTGCAGACTCTCAGCTGTAATTTGAAAGTATTCACATCCAAATTGGAGCAAGGGTATAGGAATTACAGCTCTTTAATATGTAGCCGCCTCTTTTTCAAGGGACCAAAAGTCATTGGACAATTGACTCAGAAGGCTGCAAAAAAATAACAAGGCTGCATGGGCTCTTCCCTCGTTAACCTGTCATCAGTTAAGCAGTTAAAAGGTCTGGAGTTCATTCCAGGTGTGGCGTTTGCATTTGGAAGCTGTTGCTGTGAACACACAACATGGGGTCAAAGGAGCTCTCAATGGAGGTGAAACAGACCATCCTGAGGCTGGAAAAAAAAAAGAAGAAATCCATCAGAGAGATAGCAGAAATGTTAGGAGTGGCCAAATCAACAGTTTGGTACATTCTGAGAAAAAAAAGAGTGCACTGGTGAGCTTGGGAACTCAAAAAGGCCTGGACGTCGACGGAAGACAACAGTGGTGGATGATCGCAGAATCCTTTCCATGGTGAAGAACAACCCCTTCACAACATCCAGTCAAGTGAAGAACACTCTCCAGGAAGTAGGTGTATCAGTATCTAAGTCTACCATAAAGAGAAGACTTCATGAGAGTAAATACAAAGGATTCACCACAAGGTGCAAACCATTAATCAGCCTCAAAAATAGAAAGGCCAGAATTGACTTTGCCAAAAACACCTGAAGAAGCCAGCCCAGTTCTGGAACAGCATTCTTTGGACAGATGAGACTAAGATCAACCTGTACCAGAATGATGGGAAGAAGAAAGTTTGGATAAGAATTGGAACAGCTCATGATCCAAAGCACTACATCTTCTGTAAAACATGGTGGAGGCAGTGTGATGGCATGGGCATGCATGGCTTCCAATGGCACTGGGTCACTTGTGTTTATTGATGATGTGACAAAAGACAGAAGCAGCCGGATGAATTCTGAAGTGTATAGGGATATACTTTCTGCTCAGATTAAGCCAAATGCAGCAAAGTTGATTGGACAACGCTTCACAGTACAGATGGACAGTGATCCAAAACATACTGCAAAAGCAACCCAGGAGTTTTTTAAAGCAAAGAAGTGGAATATTCTGCAATGGCCGAGTCAATCACCAGATCTCAACCCAATCGAGCATGCATTTCACTTGCTCAAGACAAAACTTAAGGCAGAAAGACCCACAAACAAGCAACAACTGAAGACAGCTGCAGTAAAGGCCTGGCAAAGCATCACAAAGGAGGAAACCCAGCGTTTGGTGATGTCCACGGGTTCCAGACTTCAGGCAGTCATTGCCTGCAAAGGATTCTCAACAAAATATTGAAAAGTAACATTTTACTTAGGGTTATGTTTATTTGTCCAATTACTTTTGAGCCCCTGAAATGAGGAGCGTTTGTATAAAAATAGCTACAATTCCTACATGTTTAATCATATATTTTTGTTCAACCCCTTGAATTAAACCTTAAAGTCTGCACTTCAATTCCGTTGTAGTTGTTTCATTTCAAATCCAATGTGGTGGCATGCAGAGCCCAAATCATGAAGATTGTGTCACTGTCCAAATATTTCTGGGCTTGTACCTCATGGAGGCTGACAGGTGACTACTGTGAACTTAGCATATTGCTAACGCTAACTGAAAAATACATTATGACCCTGTGCCAAAAGTTTATAAAATGCAATTAACAGCAGCTGTTTGAAGTAGAATGAGTGTTGTGGCTTAGGGCCGTGTCAGCATCTATGGCTATTTCATGGCAAAAATGGAATAGAACCAATAAGAAAATTGAGTTAAAATTTATATACATACAAATAAATAAATAACTAAAGCAACAGATAGATCGATGCAATAAAACAGAAAAGTTAAACAAGATGCTTCAGACACACATGTGCTAAAAACCCTAAAACTTTGGTGGTGCCTTATTAAGCTGTTTGAATTAAGGAGGCTTATATCAGTCCCTGTGAAAGATTATCACCGATGTTACTAACACTGTCTGACTGGGGATAATGGTGCAATAAACTAACTATGAGCCTAAATGGAAGGGGCTATCTTAAATCTTGATTGTTAATTTTTAGACAAAAAAATTGCATGGGATGCCACAAAACACGTTTGTACTTCAAAATGAAGGTAAAATAGCCTAGACGTAACGTCAAATGAAAGGACAATAACGTAACAATGATAAACTTTTTTTTAAATAAACAGCTATTTGTAACTTTTTCAAAATATATACACTGAAAGTCTGTGAATGTAAGGTTATGTGGCATTGTTGAATAAAGACCTTGAACAAATACCTTGTTCAGAGTTTCTTGTTATGCTGCTTTTGTTTTGCTATTTCCCGTAAACATTCACTGCATTTCAACTTTGACATTTTTATGTGAATGGTGTCAATTTTTATACAGCTTCTATGAATGTATTGTCTTTTACAAATTCCTGATTTACACTCAAGTCTGTCTTCAATTTGCAGGACAGGCACCCCACAGTAACAGCCGCTACCATCAGGTGGATTAGTGAGCTCACGTGAAGTTGCTAATACTGGAGCTGTAAACACTTTTGTAAGGAGCTTAGGAACTATACATTTCTTGACAAATATGTGCACCGTGTCACACATTGTTTCAAAAAAGTCAGTATCTGGTACAATCCTTTCAATATGGATTTCTGGTTTGCCTCCTCTCCCTGGTCCCCAGATTGCAAAGTCACAGTAGCTTGCTTGTGCCAGGTGGATTTGTGTCTGCACTTGATAAAAGTACTGATGGTTTCTCTTCAAAGAAAGTTTACCTTCTACCTCTTGTAGAAAAAATGTGCTGTCTTGTCTGCTTTTTTCATAGAGAGTGCTATTCTGAAGACTGCTGGGTGCCTTGACCTCCAACACACCCAGTTCATGACAGTCACATGTTAACATGCCATCTGGGGATACTCCTAACCATGGGTACTCGGAGTTGATGATGAGCCCTCCCTTCCTGACAGTGAGGTTGGTGTGGCTGCTTTTCATGTTGTTATGGAAGTTGTGTAGTGTATGAGCTTAGAACACAATGAGAGGTTCATTTGTGTGGTACCTGGAACACTCGCTGAATGTGAAACTCGCTGAATCAGCGAGAGTTCCCTCTGGCGAGTGTTCCATGAACCATTTGTGTGTCTTCCATACCATCACTGTTATGGTGAGGTTGACCCACTAAAGAAATATTATACTTATGTATTTAATAATTAAATAATTTATTATTTGGCGGAGGTTATGTGATCACCAGTGTTTGTTTGCTTGTTTGTCTGTAAGGAACACGATTCAAAAGGTTATGAACAGATTTTGATTAAATTTTCATGAAAGGTGTGGAATGGGACAAGGAACAAATGATTAGATTTTGGTGGTAATCCGTGACTGCAAACCTCCACCAAGGCCCGATCTTCTTCTTGCAATGTGTTAGGAGGACTAGGGCTCTCATCAGAAGATCAAAGGCAGACAGAGGAGGATCGTAGGCAGATATGGTCACCATGGTAACAGTGCTTTCCACTGGCATATTGATATCATCATGACTTTGGGGTGTATTTGCCATGAGGTGGAATTGAGCTGCTTGTCAGAGGTATGTGCTCTCTGAGTGCTTTTCTAGTTATCATTATTTGTATACCCCCCACCCCCCAAAATAGTGTATGTGCATACCTTAGAGAGTGTGGAGCATTTTTTGGATCTTTGTAGGCTACAGGGTAACATAGTTGCTTCAGCAGGCTGGTGGCTGGGTTGTCTGGGTCAGTGTGGCAGGCTGCTCGCATGTTTGATGCAGTCACTTGTCCGGCCTTCTGGTCAAACCACATGGAACACTTTGATTGCTGTTTGGTCTCTCTTTCTATCACATGACACTAAAGTTAGAAAAGAATAAATAAAAAGTTAATCAGTTTTTTAACCATAATATGAAAGCATGTTTAAAATGAATTCTGTGGAGATATTTCTGAACCTCTCCTCTTTATCTGTGACTGGGACAAAGACACACATCTTTAAACACATTTACTAACAGATGTCAAAATGTACCTGCTCTTCAGTTATGCTTAACTTTGAAAAGACCTCTTCACTCTTTGCCTGCAGTTCTTGGGGTGACAGTGACCTGTACTGGGGCTTGTACATCTTGTTTAGGGGTGCAGGGATGTTAAGTTGTACTGCTCTGGGAATGTACCTCTTTGCATGGCTAGGGACAACAGATAATATGGAGCATTTTACAGGTTTCTTTTCAATGGTCTCTGATAAATGCAGCATATTGTAGAATACTATACATTCATCTGGAGTTGGAGGTAGAATCTTGGCAGGGGATGGGTCACCACATCCATTATTAGCTCTCTTTCACTTGGCTTTTGTGAAAGCTATCTGGCTCCCTTCTGCAAACCCTACTGTTCTTATGGCTGCCTTACTGGGTTCGTTCCAAACACAGGCCTCCTCAGTACATGCAGTGCCACTCAGTTTGTTTAAAGCTGCTAGAAGAGCGTAGCGTATGGCACCTGCATGGCAACACACTTCTCCTAACCCTGCCATACAGGTGCAGTGGCCAAATTGCACCAATCCCTGCTTCTCCACAGCAATCCAAGCTGTCAGCGGTGGGTCATTTAAACTGGAGGAATGGTTTGCCTAACATTGAAAAAAAAAATCTTGGTCAACTTTTTTGTAATATGACAGTGTTAAGCTAACAAATTAATGCTGCCTTTACACTAATGCCACTACTCTGTAAACACTGACGCTGACACTATAACGCAAGATTTACGTTGTTGGCAAAGTCTACGCACGAGTTGTTCTTGTTCGTCTACAGAAGCTTGCCGAACGCGTCTACCCCGAGTCTCAGTGTGGCTTCCGCACTGAGCGATCGACGGTAGACATGATATTCTCCATCCGCCAACTCCAGGAGAAATGCAGAGAACAGAACATGCCCCTGTACGTCGCCTTCATCGATCTCACCAAAGCGTTCGATCTGGTCAGCAGAGAGGGCCTTTTCAAGATCCTGCCAAAGATAGGATGCCCACCAAAGTTGCAAAGCCTCATCGAATCATTTCACACCAACATGCAGGGGATAGTGCAGCACAATGGCAACGTCTCAGAGCCATTCACCATACGCAGTGGAGTGAAACAGGGCTGTGTACTTGCGCCAACCCTCTTTGAGATTTTCTTTGCTATGCTCCTGAGGCATGCCTTCAGCACAGCAACAGAGGGAATCTACCTGCACACAAGATCTGACGGCAGGTTTTTCAACCTCGCCCGCCTGAAAGCCAGAACCAAAGTACGCGAGGCTCTAATCAGAGACATGCTGTTCACAGACGACGCTGCAGTCGCAACCCACACACAGCAGGAGCTTCAGACCCTGATGGACCGCTTCTCCCAAGCATGCAAGGACTTCGGGCTTACCATCAGCCTGAAGAAGGCTAACGTCTTGGCGCAAGGCACGGAAGCACCACCAACCATCACCATCGACGACTACGAGCTGGAGGTCGTGAATCAGTTCATGTACCTGGGGTCCACGATCAGCAACAACCTCTCCCTTGATACAGAGATCAACAAGAGGATTGGAAAATCAGCCTTCACACTCGCTCGCCTCACCACACGAGTGTGGGAGAATCCCAAACTCGTCATCAGCACACTGCTCTATGGGAGTGAGACGTGGACAACATATGCCCGGCAGGAAAAGAGACTGAACTCCTTCCACTTGCGCTGCATTCGCCACATCCTGGACATATCCTGGCAGGACAAAGTGCCCAACACAGAAGTTCTGTCCCGCGCCGGCCTTCCCTCCATGTTCACTCTACTCAGGCAGCGCAGGCTCCGCTGGCTAGGCCACGTTCACCGTATGGAGGATGGCAGAATCCCCAAAGACGTCCTCTATGGAGAACTGGCAACTGGCAGGAGAGACGTTGGCCGCCCACAGCTGCGCTTTAGAGACGTCTGCAAGAGAGACATGAAGGCCCTGGAGATCAACACCGAGCGCTGGGAGGACCTTGCAACGGACCGCTCCAAATGGAGAGGCATCCTGACCAGACAGCTCAAGGCGGGTGAAGAGAGACTGACTGCTGCAGCAGATGAAAAAAGGACCCGCAGGAAGAACCGCCACAGACCCAGCAGCACAGAGACCACCCACAGGTGCGACCTGTGTGACAGGAACTGCCATTCGCGCATCGGCCTGTTCAGCCACAGGCGGTGCTGTTCCAGCAAAGTAGACGTTTAGGATTCTCTTCCATGGTCATCATAGACCGACGGAGGCCGACGACGATGACGTTTGGTATCATAGCTTGCTAAAGTTAGCAAAGTAGCGCTTTCCTTTGCTTTGACGATGAACAATTTCTTTCTCTTCAACTCCCACACAGCAGCATTATTTATCCGTCCAGATCGAAAGTACATATAACTATCTGTACTTTTAAAAGCTTTCATCCTGGCAGCAGTATAAGGTGAGGGATTTCCCACAAGATACAGTGGGGCAAAAAAGTATTTAGTCAGCCACAAATTGTGCAAGTTCTCCCACTTAAAAGATGAGAGAGGTCTCCAATTTTCATCATAGGTATACCTCAACTATGAGAGACAAAACTTCCGGTTATGGCTGCCACGTAGGACGGACGTGTCTCGCTCTGCTCTGCTCCTGGAGAAAAAAATCTGCAAATAACTCTCTCATTTGGGACAGAACGTATCCCAGCATTTGGGCGAGGATATGTCGGCGAAGCCTAAGGCTGGAAAACCAGGAAAAGGAAAAAGCGAGCCGCCGAAACAGTCCAAATTAACGGACTTTCAGGTCTGTGACGCAGCAAACAAAACTCCATATATGGCGGAGGAGGCTGGCAACGGTGCGATTTCTGCGGGGAATGGCGCAGATGCGCTGATGGCTGCCATGAGTTCAATGAGAGCGGACTTTTCCTCTAGATTTGATGGGATTATGACAGCGTTGGAAGGAATAAGAAAGGAATTGGGTGACTGTGTAGAACGAACGGCGCAGATGGAGCTCCGTCTCGCTAGTGCTGAAGATGACGTCACCCGTCTTCAATTAAAGGTGCGCACTTTGGAAAAAAAAAATAAATCTCTGGAAGATAATATTTTGGATTTGGAATCTCGGTCGAGACAGAATAATTTGAGGCTGGTGGGTCTTCCAGAGGAATCAGAAGGTCGGGACGTATGTTCCTTTCTGGAAAAGTGGATTCCGGAGGTGCTGGGCAGCGAGGAGTTGCAATCAGCAGTGATTCTGGAAAAAGCACATCGTATTGGCCCACGGAGAGATAAGGGACCGCCGAGGACCTTAATTATGAAGTTTCTTAGCAACAGAGACAGGATGAAGATCTTCAACGCTGCACGTGCTAAAGGAGAGATTAAACACCAGGACCAGCAGGTGCGGTTCTACCCAGATTTGGCCACAGGAATCCAGCAATTGAGGAAGCAGTTTGATCCCGTACGTAAGGAGCTGCGCAACCTTGGGATTCGTCATGGTGTAATCTATCCTGCGAGACTGCTGACCACGTATGAGGGCAGAACCCACATCTTCAAGACCCCAGAGGAGGCGCAGGAGTTCATCAAGAAGATCAAAGAAGAAGAAGAAACTGGTGGGAGCTAAGCATGAACAAAATATAAGGTAGAATAATTAAGCATTTGCACAGGCATCTGACTGACTTGAAGTAAATAGTAAGTTTACAAAATATAGATTGTATTATATATTAAAAAAACAAAACAAAAACAAAACAAACCAAAAAAACAAACAAACTATGATGTACAAAGTTGTTAAAAATTTTGGAGTTAAGTTGGAAAACTACAGAGGAGAGTTAATGTTACGTCATTAAAAGCAGTAGAGTTAGGGTGATTGGGAGGATGAAGAAGGAGTGGCTTAGGCTGTTCCCCGTGGGTGTGGAACGGTCGATGGCTATATCGGGAGACAGAATTTTTCTTTTGATTTTGGGGGGTTTGCCACAAGTGTGGGAAGGGGAAATTTGTTTGTGTGTAGTTTGTAGGATGAATGTTCAACCACTCATGTTTTTGCTTCTCTGTATGAGCATGTTTACACTGCAAGGTAATCCCAAACTCTCTATTGATCATGGACCAAAGTGTTAATCTTAATTTAACTTCATGGAATTGCAGAGGTCTACAAAATTTAAAAAAACTTAAACAAGTTATGAATAAAATAAAGGACATGGGTTCAAGAATTGTGTTTTTACAAGAAACTCATCTGATAGAGGAGGATGTTAAAAGAATTAGGAGTAGATGGCAGGGAAGTGTATTCACCTCTTCATTTTCATCCCGAGCCAGGGGAGTTATGACTCTCATACATAAATCAGTTCCTTTTCAAGTGAAAAATGTAATTGGAGACAAATTTGGAAGATATGTAATCATTCAAGGTTCTTTGCTATTAGAAAATATAAATCTTGTGAACTTATATGGTCCCAATATAGATGATCAGAAGTTCTTTGCTAATTTATTTCTCATCTTATCATCACTTACAGGGCAACATATAATAGCAGGGGATTTTAATTGTACATTGAATCCAGGTGTGGATAGATCAACAGGACTGGATTGTACGCACATTGGATGTAGGATGACTATTAATCATTTTATGAAAGAATTGAGATTGTTAGATATATGGAGAGAAATGAAACCACAAGTTAAAGCCTATTCTTGTTATTCCAGTACCTACAAGACATTCTCACGTATTGATTATTTTTTGATTTCCACAGAATTAAGGTCCAAGATTCAAAACTGCTTTTATGATAACATCGTGATCTCTGATCATGCACCCTGTTGTCTAATATATGTAGATAAAAAATTGACAAAGGAATCAGGTAGATGGCAATTTCAGCATAAATGGCTTCAGGATGAGGAATTTGTCAAGTATATAGAAAAACAGATAGACGAGTTCTTTGACATCAATACTACACAAACATCAGCATGTGTAAAGTGGGAGGCTTTCAAAGCTTTTATTAGGGGACATATTATTAGTTATACAGGATCAAAATCTAAGAAGACTCGAGAGGAGAGAGCTAAATTGGAACATAAAATAAAAAGTCTTCAGGAAAAAGTGTATGCAGGAAGTGACCCAAGGTTGGAGAATGAATTACTGATTTTGAGAGCTGAATACGACAAAAAATCAGCGAATAGAGCTGCCTCGAGTCTTCTAAGATTGAAACAATCTTTTTATGAACAAGGTGAAAAATCAGGAAAATTATTAGCATGGCAGATTAAACAATTGGAAATTAAAACACCAATTACCAGTATTATAAGTAATGGACAGGTAGTTATAGATCCTTTAGAAATTAATAGAGCCTTTAGAGATTACTATGAAAAATTATATGATACCAAAAATGAACCTGATTTAACAAAACTAAATGGGTTTTTGAACGAACTATCTATACCGTGTATTCCAAATGAAAACAGGGAGATATTGGAGTCTAAAATTAGTCAAGAAGAAGTTGGGCTAGCCATTGATAATATGAAATCAGGAAAAAGTGCAGGACCAGATGGTCTTCCAGTTGACCTTTATAAAAAATTTAAGAATAAATTAATAAAACCTTTTTTGGAAATGGTTTTAGAAGCATTTCAAAATAATAATTTACCATCATACATAAATAATGCCTTAATTATACTGCTGCCAAAACCAGGTAAGCCCTCTAATAAATGTGAAAATATGAGACCAATAAGCCTATTAAACGCCGACCTTAAGATAATCTGTAAAATTTTAGCAAGACGAATACAAGAAATTTTACCAAATATTATTAATCGAGATCAGAATGGCTTTATAAAGGGTAGACAAGGCTTCCATAATGTAAGAAGACTATTTAATATTATTTATTTTAATAAAGAAGCACCGGATACAGCTCTCCTATCATTGGACGCCGAAAAGGCCTTTGATAGAGTTGAATGGCCCTTTCTTTTTGAAGTCCTACAAAGGTTTGGACTTGGAAATAATTTCATAAAATGGGTTCAAATAATATACAATAATGCTACAGCAGAAATCCTAACAAATAACAATATTTCAAAACCAATAAAAATCAATAGAGGATGTCGACAAGGCTGTCCACTTTCACCTTTACTGTTCACTATGGCAATTGAACCTTTAGCGATAGCGATACGTTTACATTCACAAATATATGGAATTAAAGTTGGACCAACAGAACATAAAATCTCCCTGTACGCCGATGATATAATTTTGTTTATGTCGAATCTAAAAAAATCAATTCCAACCTTGTTGAATTTAATAAAGAATTTTGGGGAAATATCAGGATATAAAATAAATAAAACTAAATCTTCAATATTAATGCTAAATGAGACCCAGAGAAATTACCCAGCCCCTGAGGTAAATCAATTCAATGTTGTAAATCAGTTTAAATATTTAGGAATCCAAATTATGCCTAAGCTAGAATCAGTCGCCAGTGTCAACTATGAAGCCTTAATGTCAGATATCAGTGAGTTAACTCAGAGATGGATGTCACTACCAATGTCGATGATCGGGAGAATCAATATACTTAAAAGTAATATTTTACCTAAAATACTTTATTTATTTCAATACATTCCCTTATCACCACCTTTAGATCTATTCTCAAGAATAAAAAAAAAGTTAGTGGAATTTATATGGAACAACAGGAGGGCTAGATTACGTTTGTCTTTATTATATTTACCATTTGATCGTGGAGGTCTGAAATGTCCAAATTTTATGTTGTATTATTGGTCGGCACAACTGAGGTCTATGACATATTATTTTTCATCAAATGATCTCCCTCACTGGACTGAAATGGAATCATACAATTTACCTTTACCTCTTCCCATATTCATATACTCAGATTCGGCAAAAAAATTACAAAAACAAGTTAAAAATCCATTTGTAAAGCATATGATCAAAATATGGTGTGAAGCTAAAAACTATTTAAAAGAACCACAGTTATTGTCACAATTTAGTCCAATATGGGGTAATCAATATTTTAAACCAGGGAGAGCGGACGCTGTATTTAAAGTATGGAATTTAAAAGGGATACAAAAGATTCAGGATTTATATTTGCCATGTGCAGACAACATAATGTCTTTTGAAGAGCTGAGGATCAAATTTAATCTCAATAGAACACATTTTTTTAAATATCTTCAACTTAGAAACTTTATTCGATCAAATCAAAATAAAGCTCTCACTCGACCTATTTATTCATCCTTGGAAAAAATGTTGATGAAAGATAGTAAAAGAAAGGGTATTATTTCAGAGTTTTATAACTCATTGACACTATCTTCAAGTGAAAATTCACTGAAAAGATTAAACTACTGGAAAGAAGATCTGCAAATTGAAATTTCAGAGGAACAATGGGAATTGGCTTGTACAGAAGCTCAAACCAAATCAATAAATGCACGCCTTAAATTGATACATTTCAAATGGTTAATGCGGATGTATGTTACACCGGAGGAGTTAAATAGATATAACAAAAATATACCAGATACATGCACAAAATGCATGGAAAGTAAAGGAACCCTATTTCATTGTTTATGGGAATGTAGATTAATAAGAATGTTTTGGGAAGAGGTGAGGGTAACAATTGAAAAAATAATCTCAAAACAAATCATATTGAATCCTAAACTGTTTTTGTTGGGTCTGTACCCAGAAAAGCATAATTTTAATAAAAGTGAAAGAACATTCATAGACCTCAGTTTGCTTAATGCCAAAAAATGTATTGCACTATTATGGAAAAAGACTCATAGACCAGATGTGACTCAGAGGTTAAGACAGATGTTAACAAACCTTCCATTAGAAAGAATAACATATATACTAAAATCAAAGGAAATTGTGTTTGAGAATATATGGAGACCTTTTATTGATTATGTAAAAAATTTAAACATAACTCTTGAAGAAGAAGGTGAATGATGTGTGTGGACCTTGTAAATTCCAAACTGGTGAACATAATATGTATACTTATGTATTGGATTGTCTAGACTAAACAGAGGAGCATTGTTGAAGACTTGATTTTGTTGGTGGTTGTTGGTGTTTTTAGTGCATTTTTTTTTTTTGTAGTACTTTAGTGTTAGTGTTTGATTGTTTGTATCATGTTTGTTAAAAAAAAAAAAAAAGGTTCAATAAAGATATTGTGGAAAAAAAAAAACTATGAGAGACAAAATGAGAAAAAAAAATCCAGAAAATCACATTGAAGGATTTTTAATGAATTAATTGGTAAATTCCTCAGTAAAATAAGTATTTGGTCACCTACAAACAAGCAAGATTTCTGGCTCTTACAGACCTGTAACTTCTTCTTTAAGAGGCTCCTCTGTCCTCCACTCGTTACCTGTATTAATGGCACCTGTTTGAACTCATCAGTATAAAAGACACCTGTCCACAACCTCAAACATTCAGACTCCAAACTCCACTATGGCCAAGACCAAAGAGCTGTCAAAGGACACCAGAAACAAAATTGTAGACCTGTACCAGGCTGGAAAGACTGAATCTGCAATAGGTAAGCAGCTTGGTGTGAAGAAATCAACTGTGGGAGCAATTATTAGAAAATGGAAGACATACAAGACCACTGATAATCTCCCTCGATCTGGGGCTCCACGCAAGATCTCACCCCATGGGGTCAAAATTATCACGAGAATGGTGAGCAAAAATCCCAGAACCACACAGGGGGACCTAGTGAATGACCTGCAGAGAGCTGGGACCAAAGTAACAAAGGCTACATCAGAAACACACTACGCCGCCAGGGACTCAAGTCCTGCAGTGCCAGACGTGTCCCCCTGCTTAAGCCAGTACATGTCCAGGCCCGTTTGAAGTTTGCTAGAGAGCATTTGGATGATCCAGAAGAGGATTGGGAGAATGTCATATGGTCAGATGAAACCAAAATAGAACTTTTTGGTCAAAACTCAACTTGTCGTGTTTGGAGGAGAAAGAACACCATACCTACTGTGAAGCATGGGGGTGGAAACATCATACTTTGGGGCTCTTTTTCTGCAAAGGGACCAGGACGACTGATCCGTGTAAAGGAAAGAATGAATGGGGCCATGTATCGTGAGATTTTGAGTGAAAACCTCCTTCCACCAGCAAGGGCATTGAAGATGAAACGTGGCTGGGTCTTTCAACATGACAATGATCCCAAACACACTGCCCGGGCAACGAAGGAGTGGCTTTGTAAGAAGCATTTCAAGTTGCTGGAGTGGCCTAGCCAGTCTCCAGATCTCAACCCCATAGAAAATCTTTGGAGGGAGTTGAAAGTCTGTGTTGCCCAGCGACAGCCCCAAAACATCACTGCTCTAGAGGAGATCTAAATGGAGGAATGGGCCAAAATACCAGCAACAGTGTGTGAAAACCTTGTGAAGACTTACAGAAAACGTTTGACCTCTGTCATTGCCAACAAAGGGTATACAACAAAGTATTGAGATGAACTTTTGTTATTAACCAAATACTTATTTTACCGAGGAATTTACCAATTCATTAAAAATCCTTCAATGTGATTTTCTGGATTTTTTTTTCTTATTTTGTTTCTCGTAGTTGAGGTATACCTATGATGAAAATTGGAGACCTCTCTCATCTTTTAAGTGGGAGAACCCACACAATTGGTGGCTGACTAAATACTTTTTTACCCCACCGTATATATACACATCACCAAAGTTGAGCTCCGGGACAGATGTTGCTGATTTCAGAGATTTAAATAATTCCGTGGGAGCTGTATAGGGATCACAAGTCCTCAAAACTTGTAGTTTGTCCAGATATCTTTGTTTTGGTTCTTTAGAAAGGTGATCTAAGTATTCTCGGCTTGGGACAGGAGGGAAAATGATCGGCTTTTGCTGCAGTCCCGCCGACTGTCCACTATTGTCTGCCATGCTGGAGTAATGTTCTGCCCTCCAGGGCTTTGCAAGGGTCATGTGACTGAAAACTATGAATAAAGGTCAAATTGTTGTTGCGGCCTTCAGCTACTTCTATTTTGTCGGAGACAGGCAGAATGGCTCTTCAGTTGGCAAAGGTTGCAGACCCCTGTCCTAAAGCCTCTAAAAAGCCTTTTGCATGTAAATGTTTGGGAAATCATTGTGCGATCAAAATTTCAATTTCATGACAATCTAAAGAGATCTCTGAAAGATCCTTGAGAGATCATTGAGAAATCAGGAGAGATCATTGAGAGACTAGTAGAAATCAATGAGAAACCAGGAGAGATCATTGAGCGACCAAGAGAAATTTCTGGGAGACCAGGAGAGTTTGCTGAGAGTTTCTTGGGCGACCAAGGAGGTTGCTGAGCATTTAAGAAGTTTCTAGTGCTCTTCTACCCCCTTTACAGAATGGTGGAGGTCACTGAGTGATGAAAAAATGGATAGATCTCTCAATGATCTCTCAGCGATCGCCAAGATCTCTCAATGACTTCTCAATGATCTTCAAGTGATTTCCATGGTCACCATGGTCTGTGCATTCTTTGACCGCTCAGTGATCTCATCGATCTCCCAATGATCTTTCAATGCTCTCCACCCCTGTGTAAAGCCTGATTAATGATTAATCTCACTTCTACTTGAATAACACTACCCTTAACTTGGGTACAATTTCTGGCTACTCTATCCACCTCTGCCTGTTATCTAAAGCCCCTTTTCCACTAGTACCCACTCAGCCCTACTCACTTCGACTCTACTCGCTTTGTAGGCTTTTCCGTTAGTACCTAGTACCTGGTACCAGGGATTTTTTTCGTACCTATTCCACTGCGGTACTAACCGGGCTGAGTCGGGCTGAAAATGTGACGTCAACAGACTGCAGACCACTGATTGGTCAGGGCATAACTTCATGAGAGTGCCGTCTTCTGCAGAATCTCGGATCGCCATTTGCAAAAGTTCACTGAGTTAACACGGTCAGTAAGTAAACACAATATTAATAGAGATGGCTTTGCAGGTTTCACGGAAATCTACACCATGGTCCAATGCACTTGCAGTCAACGTACTTCACTGAAATGATTTAAGTCAGCTGACGATATTAACTCATTCAGATTTCTGAGGCCACAATAAAAACAAATTATTTTAAACATAACCTGGTGCCTGCAAAATCTGCTCTACTGAGGCGCAGCAACATGACAATCGTGCTTAAATACAACAACGAAGCATTTTGTCACATCCCACCACTGGCTTTCACAAGTGTATTTCCCTAATACAGTGGTACCTCTACTTACGAACGTCTCTACATACGAAATTTTCAGGTTACGAGACGCCTCAACGGGAAAATATTGCCTCTAGTTACGAACAAAATTTCAGGATACGAAAGGCAAAAAAAGTACGCGCTCCTCGCAGCTCCCGTATTTTACCGAACGTAAACATACCTGTAGCTGCTCTGCCATTGGCTATCGCCTAGCATCTTCCTGGTATCCCATTGGCCACGAATGGATGCGTTTGGTTGATCTCGCTTTATCTTATTATTATTTACTATTCTTACTACTTTATTTTATCCTTCTTACCTCTTGTAAGACTGTTGACTGAACTACACAATTTAGAGAAAAAAAATTGTTAACTGCCATGTTTATCACCATCTACGTTATAACTCTGTACTTTCACCTTGTTCTTAATAAAGTTTTGGGAAAAAAAAAACAACATCAACGATCAGCACGGTATTAAAACAAAAGGAAGCCCTTACAAGCCAATAAAAGCAAACGTCTTTGGATCGTTTCATCACAAAACGTCAGGCAAAAACCACTGATGAGACAGAACATGAACCAAAGAAGGCAAAAGGTGACGCCGACGCCGACGATCGCAGTTAAAAGGTAAATGAACATAATTTTTATTATTCTTTCTCTTTTATTATTCTTTCTCTCATTTTAAACTCTCAACTCTCTTTATGTTTATTGTGCAGTAATCTAATTGTAACATGTATTTGTTACATGTTTTGATGCGTTTTTACGATTTATAAAAAATTTATGCCCGAATTTTGGGGGCTTGGAACGGATTACGGCATTTACATGTAAAACGCGCCTCTACTTACGAATTTTTCACGTTACGAGAATTCTTCCGGAACGAATTAAATTCGTAAGTAGAGGTACCACTGTATATGTTTTGAACTTGCTTTAACTAACCACCATCCATTTCTGTCATTCGTCTTGGCAAGAGGAAAAGGAGTCACCCCACAATAGACCTTGCCACTGTGGAAAGTACTGAAAACCTTTACTTTTTCAGTTAAAGTATAGATAAAGTGAAAAACTAAAGTAGCACAATTTCCACTTAATATCAAAGGGACTGAACTGAGATTTATTTGATTGTGTGAATATTAATTACAGAATAACTGAAAATGAATGGCACATCCACTGTAAAATAAACCGCTTGTTTATTTATTTATTTATTTTTTGTCAGATCACCTGTGTGATCCTTTGTGAGTTATATTCATAATAGTGTATCTTGCACTTTGGGGAATGGGAGTTGTTCAGTCACCATTATAATTTAACCTGTTGAACTCCGGGATTCCGCGAGCGGTCACGTCTCTGCGTCATAGTGCATCTCAGTGCGCACTGAAAAAAAAAAGCTGCATTTCCGTTCTTCCAGTACAGACGCAGCCGCGAACAGAAAGCCAAAGGAGTGTTTGATTGGTTTAGATTTGATTGACCTCTCATTCGACTAATAAGAGCCTTGAATTGGGTTTCTGAAACCTTGAAGAACCAATGACTGAAAACCTAGCAAGAAGGACCTGCCTACCAACGACCGCGAATACAACGAGCCAATTGAAGCAGAGAAGTTCGACGATTGCAATGCGTCCGTCCCCGTGTGTAAAATCTTTTTTGCCTAAGCCGCTGGGTGACACACATTGAGACCTGTGTGTAACGGCAGCGTTAGCCACTCTCAGCCGTTAGCCAGTCTTTTTTTATTACTACTGTTCTTATTTGTTTTGAAAAATGGTTTGCAAAAGCCGCAATCATGGAAGCGGAGATGGTTTGACCGGGTCGGGTGACCAGAACCACGAGTCCGTAACAACCGGACCAGCTTCATGTTCGTCTGACAATGAGGAACAGATGTTCGCCAACAACACTGCTGTTGTGGACAGGTAAGTGTTATAAGCTAAATTATTCTTTATCAATGAAAATAGTAATAAAAATGACTTCTGACCGATCGGTAATTACAACGGTCCGTCATGGCCACAAGTTTTTTTGAGCGCCGAGCTCCTTTTTTCTTCAAATTCAGTATGTTTAGATGACTGTTACTCAGTGGCAGAAGCACTTAGAGGGATTATGACTGTTTTGCCAAAAAATTCAAAGTGTTTTCTTTTAAATGAGACCAACCCCATGAAGATGCTGCAAAGGGTTGAAGAACAGCTTTTGATTTACTTTGGGTCATGTTATTTTTAGGCGTTTTTTAGGGAACCGGAAAACCGGAAGTTTTCCGGTTCCGGTTCCACCGGACTGGCGGCGCCACACGAGTTGGCTGCCTTTTGCAACTGCCTTTTTTTTATCTTCCTTCTTCTTTCTACACCTTTCACTCTATATATGTATCACAGATACACAGATCACCCCAAAGGTCTCCCGAGTCGGCGGACGGAGCCTCTGTTTACAGCAGGAGACGATACAGCAGGGAAGAGCTAGCTAGCACTCAACTCGACATACCGAGGAACTGTAGCGGAAACGATGCGGGTGCCAGGCTGGAGTTTAGGCGGTGTGCAAGAAATATAAGACAGAATAATAAAGAGCGATGGCAAGAACCAAGCAGACCGCCCGTAAAATCTACTGGAGGAAAAAGCCCCCCAGGAAGCAGCTAGCCACCAAGGCTGCTCGGAAAAAGCGCTCCGGCCACCGGCGGAGTGAAGAAGCCTCACCGTTACAGGCTCGGTACCGTGGCTCTGAGAGAGTGATCCGTCGCTACCAGAAATCCACGGAGCTGCTCATCCGTAAGCTGCCCTTCCAGCGCCTGGTGAGGGAGATCGCTCAGGACTTCAAGACCGACCTGCGCTTCCAGAGCTCCGCCGTCATGGCTCCGCAGGAGGCCAGCGAGGCCTACCCGGTGGGTCTCGTGGACACCAACCTGTGCACCATCCACGCCAAGAGGGTCACCATCATGCCCAAAGACATCCAGCTGGACCGCTGCATCCGCGGAGAGAGAGCTTAGACTTTCTGCTGCACATCCACCAAACACAATGCTCCGCACTGTGTGTCTATATATATATATATATATATATATATATATATATATATATATATATATATATATATATATATATATATATATATAGTAATATGTACATATGTATACTAGCTGTTCTTGTTTTTTCTTGCCTTCTGATTGTTGCTCTGAGTGTTGCTATCCCTGTGCTGTTGCAATCCTGGAATTTCCTCATTGTGGGACTAATAAAGGCTTATCTTATCTTATCTTATCTTAAATTGACCAGAGTTCAACAGGTTAATTTATATGTGTAGTTTGTAGTCTATCATCAATAAACTCATGCAGTATTATAATAACAGGGTGTGGGACAACCCCCACAGACTAAGGACAGACAGCTCGCTACTCCTGGTTATTTTCCGCAGCACTAGTGTGATGTTAATGTGCCATTCATGCTTTGTGTTCACACGTCCTGTCCTCACTGTGACCTAGAGACAGATCAATATGTAGATGTGACTTGTCACCTCTTTGTCCTGCAAGCTGGAGCAGGGGCTGGCAATCTGCCTATTTGATATGTATGTCTCTCTCATATGCAAATGCCCATGCTCTTTCATGCATTGTCTGTAACCGGTATAAATACCGCACATATCATGTAACTCACTCTCTCTCTGCTACTGCTCAACTGACTGCATTTGTCTCCACGCTACTGAGAGCCCTCAGGGCTCGCTCTGGGCCGCTCTGCACAGCACCAGAGTGAGCTCTTGTTGGCGATGTGATTTAATAAAGGCACTTTAAACTCCTCAGTTCGCCGCTTATTATCCCATGTCGCCACACTGGTGACCCCGAACATGCACACGTTTTGTGCAAAGCAACTTTCTGGTCTGGACCGCGACACTGGTGACCGCTTCACGCTTCACAGTGAGATCTGCATGCCTGAGATCTGCACATCCACACTGGACCGGCCGCTCTCACAGCTCCTCCACACGAGAGCGCACGCACCTCGTCCTCTCTCCACGACGGCAACCTCCAGGGCCGACGGAGAGCGCAGCGCGTGGACCTGAACGCACCAAGGCCGCACGAGCGACAACAATCGTCTCCTCCCTCTCACCACTCCAACGCAGCTGCACGAGCCCGGGGCACAAAGATCGTCTACTGCCTCGCACCGCTCCAACGCATCTCCACGAGCCTGAGGCACAAAGATCGTCTATTGCTTCACACCGCTCCAATGCAACTCCACGAGCCCGAGGCACAAAGATCGTCTACTGCCTCGCACCGCTCCAACGCATCTCCACGAGCCCGAGGGACAGAGATCGTCTACTTCCTCGCACCGCTCCAACGTGCCACGACCGAACGACGCAACAGACAACAGGGATGATCTCCAGCAAGCTCCCTGACCCTGGTTTTCCTCTCCAGCGGCCCACCCATGCACGGGACCCCGGCACACGCACCGGGGAGTCACGGGGACGGCGCACCACGCACGGGACACATACGGCTCCACAGACTGCCTTCCTCCTTCGCCGCTGCCCTTCAGGGTTGCTCGCTTACCTGAGGCACGCATGCAGCATGCTCGAAGGATTTGTTAATGGTCTCAGCCACGGCACACATAGGGAATTCAGCTGTTTTGCGATTCCCGAGGACTTTAGGGCTGCGCCCGCACCTAAAGTACCACGCAACGTCCCTCTGCTTTTGTTTTTTCCCTCACAGCCAACCCTGCTTTTCTTCATGGCCACGAGAGGAGCCAGAGACTAATTTTTCTTCTTGTTATCTCCGCACGCTCAACGGGACAGCCCCTCGACATCGCGGATCAACAAGTAATTTTTGCGCGGCCTGGACGATTTCACCGTCCCCGGCAACCCCCACCCCCCTCCACCTTCACCGGCACAGAGCCTTCCCTGCTCGCTGCTATGCTGCACTATCGAGGTCTCGGCCCCCAGCCGAGCCCTCTGGGGGGGAGCAGTGTGGGACAACCCCCACAGACTAAGGACAGACAGCTCGCTACTCCTGGTTATTTTCCGCAGCACTAGTGTGATGTTAATGTGCCATTCATGCTTTGTGTTCACACGTCCTGTCCTCACTGTTGACCTAGAGACAGATCAATATGTAGATGTGACTTGTCACCTCTTTGTCCTGCAAGCTGGAGCAGGGGCTGGCAATCTGCCTATTTGATATGTATGTCTCTCTCATATGCAAATGCCCATGCTCTTTCATGCATTGTCTGTAACCGGTATAAATACTGCACATATCATGTAACTCACTCTCTCTCTGCTACTGCTCAACTGACTGCATTTGTCTCCACGCTACTGAGAGCCCTCAGGGCTCGCTCTGGGCCGCTCTGCACAGCACCAGAGTGAGCTCGTGTTGGCGATGTGATTTAATAAAGGCACTTTAAACTCCTCAGTTCGCCGCTTATTATTTGCATCCGCCGCACAGGGCACATTACAAATATGAGACCCATTGTAGTGCTTCCTTTTATATTTTAGCAATACAAGTAAAAAAACACCGCCCACACTTGAAGCCAGGGCGACACAGCGGTGACAGAGCAATGGCTAAACTTTAATTGATAAAAATTATATATTTTGACTGAGCGACTCCATACTTGGGGACGCACACCCTCAGTTAAAGTACTAGATTCCATTCAAGTGAAGGTATCAACTCATTCTGATTGCTGAGGCCACAGTGAAAACAAATGATTTTAAACGTAACCCAGACCTTGTAAAATCTACTTTACTGAAGCGCAGCTACATGAAAATTGTGGTTAAATACAACAACAAAGTACTTTTTTGTCACATTCCACCACTGGCTTTTAGCAACAAGTGTATTTCCCAAATATGTTTTAAACTTGCATTAATTAACCACTACCCTTTTCTCTCTTTTCATCAAGGCAAGAGGAAAACGATACACCCCAAACCGGACCTTGCGTTACTATTTACAGAGATGCGGGCTGAAGATCTGCTGAACTGGGACCAGCTTGAGCGGCACATCCAGTTGCTTCTCAGTGAGGCAGCGTGGCTGGCATGTGTGATCCATTCTAAGTTGTTTGTGCAAAATTCAAACTGATAAAAAAAAACATTCTAAATAATCTGGAATTTGCTGCTGATTGTAATAAACAATCAGTCCCTCCAGGATGTTGTGGGATGTTTTTATGATTGTTGTGAGCCAAAAAGCCCGAATTTGCGGGAGCTTTTTTAAAAAGTTGCGGGAAAAGTTGCAATGTTTTTGGAGTGTTTTCTGCACTAAAAGTTGCGGGAAGAATTCCAAATTTTAAAGCAGATGCTTTTTTCCAGTTTACTGCAGTGATATTCTATATAACAGCACAAGAAAAGCACAGGATTGTCAAAAATTTTCTATTATAGTGATCTGTAAATTAAGCAGAAACTTCTGCTATGCAGAAAAACTCATGTATGTTAAAGAGTATAGATTTGGAAATTATTGGCAGCACCTTCATTTGAAAACTCCCTTCGGTTACCAACCACTCAGTACCGAGCGGAGAGGAAAAAATTAAATATTCTGTTGCACTGTATTGGCTATTGGAGTCTGTGTTTTTTTGAAAAAAAAAATACAGAGAATATTCTCTGTTTTTCCATGCCTACCTGTCTGCTGCATGTCAGGCTTCACACACACACACACACACACACACACACACACACACACACACACACACACACACACACACACACACACACACACACACACACACACATCTTTCATTTACAATGGGATGGCGAGGGGGAGGGGGGATGGATGGGTGGGTGCGTTTGTCTGTCCACAATGGAGATTCACTTTTAAAGCTCATTGACCAGATGTAGTAATGATTTTACCTCTAAAGATGTTCAAACACTCGCTGTACTGTAGTGTACTCTCCTCACACGTGCTCCCACGACGGGGTGCTTTTGGAGCAGGCGCATGTTTTTCAACACAAACCCAGTGCTTCGCACACGCGGTCAGGATGGAGATGTGACGAGGCGTCCACCAGCAGGCTGGGGGAGACGGAGGAAGGGATGGTGTTGAAAACCCCACGGGTGAGTTTTTCAAGCATGATGTTTCCACCCCCACGCTTCACAGTAGGTATGGTGTTCTTTCTCCTCCAAACACGACAAGTTGAGTTTTTACCATAAAGTTCTATTTTGATTTCATCTGACCATATGACATTCTCCCAATCCTCTTCTGGATCATGCAAATGCTCTCTAGCAAACTTCAGATGGGCCTGGACATGTACTGGCTTAAGCAGGGGGACACATCTGGCACTGCAGGATTTGAGTCCCTGGCAGCGTAGTGTGTTACTGATGTAGCCTTTGTTACTTTGGTCCCAACTCTCTGTAGGTCATTCACTAGGTCCCCCTGTGTGGTTCTGGGATTTTTGCTCACCATTCTCGTGATCATTTTGACTCCACGGGGTGAGCTCTTGCGTGGAGCCCCAGATCGAGGGAGATTATCAGTGGTCTTGTATGTCTTCCATTTTCTAATAATTGCTCCCACAGTTGATTTCTTCACACCAAGCTGCTTACATATTGCAGATTCAGTCTTCCCAGCCTGGTGCAGGTCTACAATTTTGTTTCTGGTGTCCTTTGACAGCTCTTTGGTCTTGGCCATAGTGGAGTTTGGAGTCTGACTGTCTGAGGTTGTGGACAGGTGTCTTTTATACTGATAATGAGTTCAAACAGGTGCCATTAATACAGGTAACGAGTGGAGGACAGAGGAGCCTCTTAAAGAAGAAATTACACGTCTGTGAGAGCCAGAAATCTTGCTTGTTTGTAGGTGACCAAATACTTATTTTACCAAGGAATTTACCAATTAATTCATTAAAAATCCTTCAATGTGATTTTCTGGATTTTTTTTTTCTCATTTTGTCTCTCATAGGTGATGTATACCTATGTCACCATGGGGTGAGACACCGGCTCGGCGCTCAGCCCATGCTCCTTTTATCCCTGCCTCTCATTGGGCAGTGCCTCAGCTGGCTCCCAGCTGTCAGTGTCACGGGACGGCTGGGGCCAATTAATCCTCATCAGCTGGGGCGCTGCTAATGAGTATAAAGAGGAGCAGTCACGATCATTCGGGGCTGCGACATAAGCACTGCGAGGCTGAAGTCCCTTCGTCCGGTTCCAGCCCTTGTCTCTTCACCCAGCATTACTCGTAAGTGTTTTCCTGTAAGGAGTATTTGTGTCTCTGTACCCCCATGTCCGGTGCTAGCCTTCTACTCGTCTGACCGAATCACTTGGGAGCTTCACCTTGTAAGAGTGCCTGTGCATTGGAGTCCTATGCCCGTGCCAGCTCTCTGGCTACCTAACCCATGAGCATTACCTGCTGTGAGTTTTCATACCGTTACCCCTTCGCCGGTGCAAACTGTTAACTCTGTTGCTGTGCTGCTCATGAGTGTTACCGTGTATGAGCATCTGTGCTTTCCTCATCCCTTACCCCTGTCACTAATAAACATCACAACTGACTGGCTCGCCCTTGGCTCTCTTATTGCGTGGCTCCCTAGAGCCACGTGTGACAGTATGTCGCAGCCCGAACGAGTTGCCGGCGGCCGTAAATGGTTTGGACTTGTACCTTCCTGTCCGGGTGTTAGCGCCGTTAGCATGCCGTTTCCCAGGAGTCACTCCCGACGCCAGGGCGACGAGCTAAGGTCCATCTCGGGGGCTGTCGACAGGACGCTCTTCACCCTGCACGGCGCCTCCAATTCGAGACGCTGGCATACGGGCCGTGCTGAGGATCTCCTGGACTGTCACCCTCGTTCTTTATTCCATCTCGAGGTCAGTGCCAGGATTGACGCCATGGTCACACAGCAAGAGAAGCTCCACGGGTTGGATGGAAACCCCCGGCAGAACGCCGAAGTGGATGACGTTGCCCCTCACTTCGGGACCCCGTTCCTGCTGCCATTCCAGTCCGGGAGTCTGCGGGTTGGATGGAAACCCCGGCAGAACGCCGAAGTGGATGACGTTGCCCCCCGCTTCGGGACCCCGTTCCTGCTGCCATTCCAGCCCGGGAGTTCACGCCACCCAGAGGGCTTCCCCCGTTCTGCGCTACGTCACTCGGGATTCCCCCCCATGGAGCCGCAGCTGACAGCAGTTACGTCTGGGACCGAGCGGCTGACGCGATTCCCGCTGTGTATCCATTCACCATCTGCAGGCACGTGGCGGCGGCAGTGAGATTGGTGGAGAGGACTCCAGAGCAACGAAGCTTTCCCAAGCTCAATGCCTTCCTCGCCTCGGTCTCTGATCAGGAGCGGCGATTCCTGGGTTCCCCCCTCGCTTCGTCCCCTGGGAGAAGTCGTCGTCACATCGCCAAGTCACCTCTGCACGACCCCCTTCCAGAACCAGTTCTGGGCTTCCGCCAGGACCTCTCCTCCCACACAGCTGTCACCTTTTCGCCTCGTCAGTGTGGAGATTTCACAGCCTCGTTCCCTGAGCCTCATTCCCCCGCTGTCACTCCAGGGCATTCGGGCTGGTTCACCCCGGCTGATACCCCCTCCTCCTCAACGTGCTCCCCGACTGCTGTGTGTGCCTGGAATCCCGGCCTGGTGAGCCCTCTCCTGGAGACAACGCGAGCGATCCCCAGACGATTTCCCAGGGGGTCCTCCGTTATCGCCTGGCGGGGAGAGGAGGAAGCAATGTTCACCGCGGCAGGCTCCACCCAACCTCCAGGAGGCAGGCAAGTCTCAGTTTATTTACATCAGTTTAATGATTTGCTCTGTCACACTCCTGGAGGTGGAGTTCAGGGTTCGCAGCTCCCTGAACTCCTACCACCTGCTGTAACCTGTTCCTTTAATCCTGCATCCTCTGTGTCTCTCTCCGCCGAGCGCTCCCCGGCTCCGGGTCAACGTGGTGGGACGAGGAGAGGGCCTGCGGTTCCGCAGCTACATTGTGGGCAGAGGAGGAAGACCGACTGCTGTGTGGAGTCTGCGCCGACGACCAAGCGTCCCCGGGTCTCCACGGAGGTGCGGTTTGGTCCAGCAGGACGAGGTTCTCCTACCATCACGCCGCGTGGACCGTCGGTGTGGTTACCAGCGCTGGAGGAACCTCAAGCTGTGCTGACCATCGTGCCGGCTGCGGGGCCCGACGCAGCTGGGTGGGAGCCTGACAACAACCTCCTGACGACGGATCCTGGATCTTCGCAGTCCTGGATGGCGTCAGAACCCGAGATCAGGCGAGTGCTCCTTTTTTCTCTTTCTCTTCATATCTTCGAGCACTTTAGCCTGTCTCTAGGGGAGATGAGCCGGGTGCAGCCGCCCGCTGCGTCCGAGCTCATCTCGCCGGGTTCTGGCGCTGCCGGTGATCCTGATCCCGGTTCTGTTTTCCCTTCTGAGCCTTCTTCCAGGGTCGCCGGCGAAGAGTTGCCGTTTCTCGTGGTGCTGTGGGGTCCAGGTTCAATATTGGAGGTTGGTTCTGGTGCGGTACTGACCCAGTCGGGGTCCGTCGTGGGTGCTGCTCCAGCGGTGTTCGACGTGGATTCGCCCGAGACCCAATCGGGGTCCGACGTGGGTGCTGCTTCAGCGGCGTTCGACATGGGTTCGCCTAAGACCCATTCGGGGTCCGATGCGGGTGCCACACCAGGGTTGTCCAGGTCCGGTTAGGAGGTGGCTGTTTCCCTGCAGCCTGACGTTCGTCTACCTCGTCATCGGCTCTCCCCTAAGCCTCTTCCTCCGGGGTCCGCTCTGACCCTTCGCCCGTCTCAACGGTCCTGGTGGTTGAGTGATGCGGGTCGACGGCTCGGCCTGCAAGACTTCTGGTTCGGCGATCTGGTCCAACCCCCTGACGAACCTTGTTGCTTTTGGGTAGCCTGGCGCGGCTACTGCTGGACTGGGTTGTTGGGATCCTGGGTTGGCAGTTGGCCATCCGAACTTTTCTCTTCCCCGGCCCAACTGGACATGGGCGGGGCGGCTGCCAGAACTGTTTGACCGTTTTGGACTCTCTGCCGTCTCCTCGGGTGTCTCTTACTTTGTGTTGTTATTTAGGTTACTCGGGCGGAGCCTCTTTGTCCTGTAGGGGAATGTATATTTAGTGCTGTGTATTGTGTTTTTTCCCCTTATAACCGTACTCAGCATCTTATCCTGTGCTCCTGTCACCATTATCCCTCTAGGTGACCCTCCTTGTATTTAGTGCTGTGTATTGTGTTTTTTCCCCTTATAACCGTACTCAGCAATTTACCTTATTGTTATCCTGTTTCCCTGTCACCTTTTTCCCTCTAGGTGATCCGCCTTATATTTTATGCTGTGTATTGTGTTTTTTCCCCTTATAACCGTACTCAGCATCTTATCCCATCATTATCCTGTGCACCTGTCACCATTATCCCTCTAGGTGACCCTCCTTGTATTTAGTGCTGTGTATTGTGTTTTCTCCCTTATTAACCGTACTCAGCATTTTACCTTATTGTTATCCTGTGATCCTGTCACCTTTATTCCTCTAGGTAATCCTCCGTTTATTTGGTGCTGTGTATTGCATTCTCTCCCTTGTAAACTCAGCATTTTTCCCTCATGTTCATCCTGTTCCTACCCTGTCACCGTTATTTCCCTGGGTGTCTCTCTTTGTATATGGCGCTGTGTATTATGTTTTCCCTGCCACCCGTACTCAGCGTCTTTCATCACCCTTATTTTATCTTTAGCTTTGTATGAGTGCGTTATGGAGTAGTGTGTTTCGTTTCCCCTTAACCATACTCTGTAATTGCTTTATTTGTCCTGTTACCTTTTTGGTGTTTTTTTTTTCCTCCCTTTCTTGCCCTGGGCCACACGTTGTTATCTGAGTAGAGCATAACCTGTGTCCTACTCAGTTTTCTCCCCATCTGTGCCCTGGGTTAATTTTTCCCTGTTTTGTAACGTATTGTGTTTGGGTTTTTTCCTGTCTCTGCCCTGCTACCCTACATTGTCCATTGGGGTTTTTTTGTTTTGTCCTTCCCTTTGCATCTTCCCCTCCGGTCCTGCCTCCCTTCCACCCACCCTAGGTGGGGGGGGGGGGGGGGGCTGGGATGTTCCTGGTCGTTCGGGAGCCCAACCGTGAGGGGGAGGCTCTGTCACCATGGGGTGAGACGCCGGCTCGGCGCTCAGCCCATGCTCCTTTTATCCCTGCCTCTCATTGGGCAGCGCCTCAGCTGGCTCCCAGCTGTCAGTGTCACGGGACGGCTGGGGCCAATTAATCCTCATCAGCTGGGGCGCTGCTAATGAGTATAAAGAGGAGCAGTCACGATCATTCGGGGCTGCGACATAAGCACTGCGAGGCTGAAGTCCCTTCGTCCGGTTCCAGCCCTTGTCTCTTCACCCAGCATTACTCGTAAGTGTTTTCCTGTAAGGAGTATTTGTGTCTCTGTACCCCCATGTCCGGTGCTAGCCTTCTACTCGTCTGACCGAATCACTTGGGAGCTTCTCCTTGTAAGAGTGCCTGTGCATTGGAGTCCTATGCCCGTGCCAGCTCTCTGGCTACCTAACCCGTGAGCATTACCTGCTGTGAGTTTTCATACTGTTACCCCTTCGCCGGTGCAAACTGTTAACTCTGTTGCTGTGCTGCTCATGAGTGTTACCGTGTATGAGCATCTGTGCTTTCCTCATCCCTTACCCCTGTCCCTAATAAACATCACAACTGACTGGCTCGCCCTTGGCTCTCTTATTGCGTGGCTCCCTAGAGCCACGCGTGACAACCTATGATGAAAATTGGAGACCTCTCTCATCTTTTAAGTGGGAGAACTTGCACAATTGGTGGCTGACTAAATACTTTTTTGCCCCACTGTATAACCATGTAGAGGCGTGTAGGGCTGACTGGGGACTAGTGGAAAAGGGGCTTAAGACAGATATAAATAGTGCTGAGTACAGGGTAGGTCATCAATAACTCCCTTGTAGAGCTGCCTCCTGCTGATTTTACTGTAATCAATTCACACTTTATCAAATCAGAGCTTCAGCACGATCATGCCTGTGCCACTGAGCTGATTTGAGGCGGCATGCTGGGCCTCTACTTTATCCACACATTATGTGAATATCTGTCAGGACGGGAATCATGACTGAATGTGTCAACATAATCAAGAAACCAGAGGCCAGACACATAAATCCTGCTCAGGAGCACCAAAAGCAGATTTCAAAGAAACTCAGACTTCTTCTCCCTGAGGGGGAAAGTTCTGTGATAGTGAGCCGTCTTACGGAGGACTCTTCTCATCCCATCACCTCTGATGGTAAATTAAGCTGTGCAATTATCTCCTGTGATTGGCAAAGGCTATTGCACAATCCAATAAAGAAGGATGAAATCCAGGCTCCTGTTTTATTGGCAACCTGACACCTCCCAGCTCTGCTGTGTAAACTGAGTCTGCATTGCTGAATTAATGAAATCATCTCCAACATGGGGTAATTAGGTAGCGATTAAAGCAGCCGCCATGATGCAGCTTCAGGAAATTGGGTGTATCCTTCCATCTAGCCATCTATACATTATCCTTCAGTCACAGATAGGCTGAGGCATGGCTTTGAAATTGTGACAAACGATGCTATATCAAAGTTTTGCTCTAAATGAGAATCACATCAGTGGCAAAAAAGTTGTCTCATATAAGCAGTAGTTAGTGTAACTGACAGGCAATATGTTTGGATCTACAGTATTCCAGAAAGGAAATAAAAACAAAAGATGTGTATGTGTAAGCATTTGTCCACACCTGTACCCAGTCCCTTGACCCCATCACTGTAACATGTCATCCTGGGCTGTTGCTGTGAATAGTGATGAGCCTATTTTGCCTGCCACTGTCTAATCTTTAAGTGTACACAGAGACAGACATTTTATCCAGTTTATCCGATCTACCACAACAAGCGGCTTCGCATCCTTGATTAAATATTGACTTGGTATGACCTTCAAATAAGAATAGACTAATCAAAATATTCACTGGAAGTTCATGAAGGATCCTGAAGACTGATAAGTAAGGGCCACGGGGAAACGAGGAGGAGAGAATAAGAACGTCAATCTTTTTTCAGTTAAAATACAACATATTACTTGGAATTTACCTCCTTGGTCACCTAAATAGGATGGCAGTTACTGTTTTTCTCTAGTGATTAGAATATTTTGTTCAGCACTGCATTCACCTTATACTAACAAGACAGTGCAGTTTCTTTTTTTTTTTTTGCATGACCTTTACCAATTCATATGAATTTCAGATCCACTCTGTGTGTACTGAACTGTGCTGCACTGGGACAAGAAAGAAGCATCATTGCTGGAAAGCTAGTAACAGAAGGGTGAGAGGAGAGTGAGGTCAGAACAAGGTGAACGAGACTGCAGCCAGGTCAGCAGTTTTGAGTCATTCTCTAGTATAGCCCAGCATGGGTTATACATACTAAAGTTGTATATATATGTCTGTGTGGCCCGGTATTATGATGCATTTCTTGAAGGGCTGAGTGTCATGGTAGCCCTCGCGGGCTACCAATAAGACGCACACAAGTCCACCAGTGAGTTTTAGTGAGTTTTATTACGGTGATAAGGGTGTTTACACAAGCTGCTGAGCTGATGACAGAGTCCTTGCAGAACAGGAAGCATAGGCTATCCAGCACACTACGGGTCCAGGGCAGGAAACAGTCACACACAGACAAGCTAAGTAATAAATGCACCTGGACTGCTAAAGCAGGGACTTACAGCACCAAATACACCGACGGGAATAAGGCTATACAGCTCACTTACTAAGCCGGTGAAACGACGGTCAAGCCCTTAGGCAGCCGAGGTGAGGTTAGTCCAGGCATCCGTCATGATGGGTGAACAAGATAACGATCAGATAACGATCATAAGCGATCAGATTAACGATCATGCAATCAGTTTAATGATCATGCGATCAGACACTGCTGCGTCGTAATGACGCTAGCACACAGCTTAAATAACCAGGGACTAATGACAGAATGACACACAGCTGACCGACCGTTGACAGGCGGAAACCCCTCCGAGCACTTTCACAATAAGAGCCCGGAGAGGCCAAAATACCGCCCGCAGCTGTCAAGGCCGGCAGCGAGACATAAATTTAACCCGAGCGCGATCAGAACCGACGCTCGGGTCATAACAGTACCCTCCCTCCATGGGTGGACTCCGGATGCCCCAAGGGACCACCCTGCCCCCCCCCGCCCCCCCAGGGTGGGAGGTAGGGGGACAGGTAGGGAGGGAGAAAAACCAACCAACAAAAACAAGACAAGACCAAACAAGAAATGCATACAAACACATGACTCACGGGGAAAAAAAAAAAACAAGACTAGGAAAAGAAAAACATGACTCTGGGGAAAAAACAACAAGACTAAGGAAAAGAAAACACATGACAAAACAAGGCTAAGACAAGACTGAGACTCACAAGGGAAAAAAAAAAAAACAAGAGACAAAAAAATGCTCTAACAAGACTATGGCAAGGACTCACAAGGTAACAAGAAAAAACAAAAATTGCTCGGACTTAACCGTAATCAAGACTAAGACTTAGGCAACAACAAAAAACAAGAGGCAATCTAAAATTGCTCAGACCTGACTAGGACTATGACTTGGAAAACAAGAAAAAAAAAAAAAACAAGAGGCAATCTAAAATTGCACAGACCTGACTAAGACTATGACAAACAAGAGGCAATCTAAAATTGCTCAGAACAGACTAAGACTATGACCTTGAAAACAAGAGGCAATCTAAAATTGCTCGGACCAGACTAGGACTATGACTTGAAAACAAGGAAAAAACAAAAGGCAATCTAAAATTGCTCGGACCAGACTAGGACTATGACTTGAAAACAAGGAAAAAACAAAAGGCAATCTAAAATTGCACAGACCTGACTAAGACTATGACAAACAAAGAAGCATGAGACAATTTTAAAAAAATTGCTCGAACTTGACCTGACTAAGACTATGACTTTGAAACACAACAAAAAAAATTACAAGATATACATGACAAGAACTGGCACCATATGGACCCACAGAAAATCTCACAGTACATGAACGGTCAGGTGGCCTGCCCCAGTCCCATGCCCCCAGGAATACGTCCTCTGGTGGCCGAACCAGGTCACCCCGTAACCCACACAGTATATTGGGTGGCCAACCCAAGATGCCGAACGCTCCAAGCAGTTCCTCGGGTGGCCGACCCGCATACCACAACCAGCAGGACCGTGGAGGGATTGCGTGCAGCTGCTCACCTGAAAACAAAACAGGAGAGCGCCGATCTGTCAAACAAAATCCACCAATGGCCCCCAGCTGGTGGCTCCTGAGAGGGGGACAACCAAAACCCTGGGCCCCCTCGCATCCTGATTGGGTCGCAGCCGCACCTGCGCTGGACCCCCACTGGACCTCGTCGGACCCCGATTGGGTCAAGACGGACCCAGATTGGGACACCGCTGCACCCACGTTGGACCCCAACCGGGTCTCCTCGGCCCACACGTTGGACCCCGACCGGGTGTCCTCGGCCCACACGTTGGACCCCGACCGGGTCTCCTCGGCCCACACGTTGGACCCCGACCGGGTCTCCTCGGCCCACATGTTGGACCCCGACCGGTTCTCCTCGGCCCACACGTTGGACCACAACTGATCCAGGACTGCTCCGGCGACGACCTCCATCTCCGAACCTGGAACCCCCGGTCCCGTGACCTTGACTGGCTCCGGACCGGCAACGCTGTGGAGGTGCTCAGAACACAAGGGAGAACCGGGATCAGTTCCATCGGCAGCGCCAGAGCCCAGCGAGACGAGCTCGGGTGCAGCGGCTGGCTGCCCCTCACTCGCCCCCCCATGAGGCAGGCAAAAATGCTCTAACACACCATACAGGAAAACAAGAAAGAGCACTTGCCTGCACTCGGGCTCTGGAGCCGTCCAGGACTTCGCCGATCCAGGTTCAAGAAGATGCTCGTCGTCGGGCTCCCACTTGGCTGTGTCGGGTTCCACAACCGGCCTGATGGTCTCTGCAGCTGGATCCTCCTGCGCAGACGTCCATGCCAATAACCCGTATGGCGTGGAGGCAGAGGACCCTGGACCTGCTGACTCGGGCTGCATCCCTGAAGAACCTTGGGGACGCTCTCTCGTCGGCTCTGGCTCCTCACTGCAGTCCGTTCTCCTCCTCTGTCCAACACAAGGCTGCAAGACCGGGATGTCTCCCAGAGCTGCAGGCCTCCCCCTCGTTCGCCGGCGTGGGACTGACGCCGAGGACCGCTCCGCAGGAGGAGACACAGAGGCAGCAGGTTTAGTATAATTGGCTACAGCTGGGGAAAGAAACTCAGGGAGCTGCGTACCCTGAGCTTCACCCCCAGGAGTCAGACAAGACAGATCACTATTACTACAAGGAAAGTGAACTTGGACTTGCCTGTCTCCCGGGGGGAGGATGTTATCGGCTGTAGCGAACGTTGCTCCTTCCCTCGCTCGCTGAATGCTGAAAAACCCAAGAACGGAGCCCACCGGCGCAGGACTCGGCTCACACTCAGCAGCTGGCTGGTCGAGGGGGTCATCCCGGCGGCCCGGAACTGGATCTGGAGCTGGAGCTTGCCGAAGATGCGCCCGGCTGTGACGCCGACGCCTTCGCCGGCCCCCAGATGGTGCGAACTCCCGAAAAGGATCCTTAGGCGAAAAACAGGTGTGCCTCTTCACCTGCTCCATGTCACGTTCCTCCTCCATTACCAGGAACAGTTCGCGTTGGGCAGCGATGTCCTCCCTCCTAACGTCGACTTCCGGGTGGTTGGCGAAGCAGGGAGAGAGGTTACAGAGCACATCTTCGGCGGCGTCCAGGTACCAATGTATGCCGGGGGCGTAGTCCAACATGGAAGTGGAGATGAGTAACTCATCTACCGCTTCCAAGACACATGTCAGCACGTGACTCCTCGGTGACGGCATTCCACGCATACAAAGGTCCCAGACAGGGAAAACAACGTCCAAAACTCAACTCACTGGTGAAAAAGCGTCTCAAAATGGCGTCACCATAACGCTGTTTGGGCAGCAGTGTACTGTCATGGTAGCCCTCGCGGGCTACCAATAAGACGCACACAAGTCCACCAGTGAGTTTTAGTGAGTTTTATTACGGTGATAAGGGTGTTTACACAAGCTGCTGAGCTGATGACAGAGTCCTTGCAGAACAGGAAGCATAGGCTATCCAGCACACTACGGGTCCAGGGCAGGAAACAGTCACACACAGACAAGCTAGGTAATAAATGCACCTGGACTGCTAAAGCAGGGACTTACAGCACCAAATACACCGACGGGAATAAGGCTATACAGCTCACTTACTAAGCTGGTGAAATGACGGTCAAGCCCTTAGGCAGCCGAGGTGAAGTTAGTCCAGGCATCCATGACGATGGGTGAACAAGATAACGATCAGATAACGATCATAAGCGATCAGTTTAACGATCATGCAATCAGACACTGCTGTGTCGTAATGAGGCTAGCACACAGCTTAAATAACCAGGGACTAATGACAGAATGACACACAGCTGACCGACCGTTGACAGGCGGAAACCCCTCCGAGCACTTTCACAATAAGAGCCCGGAGAGGCCAAAATACCGCCCGCAGCTGTCAAGGCCGGCAGCGAGACATAACTTTAACCCGAGCGCGATCAGAACCGACGCTCGGGTCATAACACTGAGGTCCAAAAATAGATGTCAGAATGATTTCTTTCACATGCAAGCTGACCATATTCCAAAACAACAAGCCATTGTTAGCAATACTGACATCCAGCTCCACCCCTTCCAAACAGTGAAAGAAGCACTTGCTCATAGTCCTGCAATGACTAGTCGATTAATCAACTAGTCAATCGACAGAAAATTTATCAACAAATATGATAATCGACTGTTTACTATTGCAGCCTCTTCCAGTAAAAATTCTAAAAATATGATTATTTCAGGTTCTTAAACATGAATATATGTCACTGCTCTTGTTTTTGCATGACAAGGTGAATAATTTTTACCCCTCAGCTTTTAAAGGCTGAAGGGGTAAACATTATTGTCACCATGCTGGGAGGATGGACGGCGGTGGCAGCAGCGCCAACACCTATCTAATGAAAGTCGTAACCAGAGAAAGAAATGACATGGGCTTTTCAAATTGATACCATGGGTGTATCTATGGAAAAACTTGGAAAAGTTCGAATTTCGGTGACCTCTGACCTCAAAGGTCAGATTTCCTAAATCTTGTAATGCAATAACTACACAAGCAAATGGTGTAGCCTTTTCAAATTGATATCATATCTAAGACTAGAGGGCACTCAGAGAGTGCATACCTCCGCCAAGGCTGCGTCCCTCCCTCCCTTTGTCCTCCCTTCCATCCTTTTGTCCATCCATCTGTACATTGCGAGGTAGGGCCTTGGCGGAGGTACAGTATGCACTCACAGATCATCTCCAACATCTAATGAGTTCATCTTTGGGCCAAGAGCCACATCTGGTGAAAATGTCATCTAAATCCATGTAGGAATTTTTACGTGATCCTGCTAACAGACAGAGAAATGGCAGCAAAAACAATATGACTATATTATATAACTACATTATAATACCAAACCTGTCATAATTGTATTTGACCCTACATTGGGACTGGGCAATTCGACCTTAAATCAGCATCATGGTTTACTGAATTATGAATCAATCATTGAACCAACAAACCAACCAACACCGGCAAATTTGACCTTAAATCAGTGTCATGGTTTATTGAATCTTTCAGGTCAGTTTTTGTTTTGTTTTTTTCCTCCTCTCTTCTCCCTTACAGTTTACTGACAAGGTTCATAATTATTAAGCAATATTATAGAACAGTGTGGTATCATATCACTGTGGTGCGTAGTAAACAAGCATAATAGAACAGGCCTATTGTGATTTCACAAACAAAAAAATTAAACAATGTCCAGTGCTGAAGTTTACCGTGTTTGCATACCGGGTCATGTGGCTTGCAACAACATCCTTGTCTGCTGGCCAGAGTTACATTCACACACACTCCAAACCCTGTCTTAAACCGCACACTTTGCTGCTTTTTCTTGGTGTCTTCAGATGAAAAAATGTCAATCATCACACTATGACACAATCTTCATGATTTGGGCTCTGCATGCCACCACATTGGATTTGAAATGAAACAACTACAACGGAATTCAAGTGCAGACTTTAAGGTTTAATTCAAGGGGCTGAACAAAAATATATAATTAAACATGTAGGAATTGTAGCTATTTTTATACAAACGCTCCTCATTTCAGGGGCTCAAAAGTAATTGGACAAATAAACATAACCCTAAGTAAAATGTTACTTTTCAATATTTTGTTGAGAATCCTTTGCAGGCAGTGACTGCCTGAAGTCTGGAACCCATGGACATCACCAAACGCTGGGTTTCCTCCTTTGTGATGCTTTGCCAGGCCTTTACTGCAGCTGTCTTCAGTTGTTGCTTGTTTGTGGGTCTTTCTGCCTTAAGTTTTGTCTTGAGCAAGTGAAATGCATGCTCGATTGGGTTGAGATCTGGTGATTGACTCGGCCATTGCAGAATATTCCACTTCCTTGCTTTAAAAAACTCCTGGGTTGCTTTTGCAGTATGTTTTGGATCACTGTCCATCTGTACTGTGAAGCGCCGTCCAATCAACTTTGCTGCATTTGGCTTAATCTGAGCAGAAAGTATATCCCTATACACTTCAGAATTCATCCGGCTGCTTCTGTCTTTTGTCACATCATCAATAAACACAGGTGACCCAGTGCCATTGGAAGCCATGCACGCCCATGCCATCACACTGCCTCCACCATGTTTTACAGAAGATGTGGTGTGCTTTGGATCATGAGCTGTTCCAATTCTTCTCCAAACTTTCTTCTTCCCATCATTCTGGTACAGGTTGATCTTAGTCTCGTCTGTCCAAAGAATGCTGTTCCAGAACTGGGCTGGCTTCTTCAGGTGTTTTTTGGCAAAGTCAATTCTGGCCTTTCTATTTTTGAGGCTGATTCATGGTTTGCACCTTGTGGTGAATCCTTTGTATTTACTCTCATGAAGTCTTCTCTTTATGGTAGACTTAGGTACTGATACACCTACTTCCTGGAGAGTGTTCTTCACTTGAGTGGATGTTGTGAAGGGGTTGTTCTTCACCATGGAAAGGATTCTGCGATCATCCACCACGTTGTCTTCCGTGGACATCCAGGCCTTTTTGAGTTCCCAAGCTCACCAGTGCACTCTTTTTTTCTCAGAATGTACCAAACTGTTGATTTGGCCACTCCTAACATTTCTGCTATCTCTCTGATGGATTTCTTCTTTTTTTTTCTGCCTCAGGACGGTCTGTTTCACCTCCATTGAGAGCTCCTTTGACCGCATGTTGTGTGTTCACAGCAACAGCTTCCAAATGCAAACGCCACACCAGGGATCAACTCCAGACCTTTTAACTGCTTAATTGATGACAGGTTAACGAGGGAAGAGCCCATGCAGCCTTGTTATTTTTTTTTTTTTTTTTTGCAGCCTTCTGAGTCAATTGTCCAATTACTTTTGGTCTCTTGAAAAAGAGGCGGCTACGTATAAAGAGCTGTAATTCCTAAACCCTTGCTCCAATTTGGATGTGAATACTCTCAAATTACATCTGAGAGTCTGCACTTTAAACCCATATTGATTATATAATTGTATCCTGAATATGTTTTCATAAACAGCTAAAATAACAAAACGTGTCACTGTCCAAATATTTTTGGGCCTAACTGTAGATGGAGATGACATTCCTTTTCATTCCAAACCGTTTTACTTTTTCTGCAGGTTGGTGGTAAGAGTTCACTGCTTCCGGGTTGTGGAGGTGCGTGGCCACACACGTAACTCTGCACGCAACTCCATGGACAAGTCTTAAGCTGGATTCATGTTACTTTTCCTCTCTAGTCTGCTGAGGTGCAGCTCCACTTTGGACAAGACCGGCGTACACGTGGCTGTGTACATGCTTCACTTTTTTCGTCTACCAGGCCAAGCGGTTGATGCATGTGCACAACTGTTATTTGTAGCTTCACCCCTGTCCTATGGGTAGCGCAAATGCACTAATATGTCAGTTTGTTCACCAGCTATGTAAAAGTGAAGAAACGCAAGATCAGCACCCATTTTTTGTAGCAACAGCAATGCCATCATTTCGAGGGAGAGGAGGAATTATCGTTTTTCAGTGCTCTTCTACACTCAAGCTGCTGCAAAATGATTCATGTATGCTTATTCTCATCTTCCTCTTCGTCTTCTCTGCCTACTTTGAATTTGTATGCTGTGTTGGTAGCACCACCTTGTGAATGGGAGGTTCAATCTTGCGCATGTGCAGTCAATGCTGTCAGAAAATCTGGGCTGCACACGGACGTCTGCGGAAGGGCTCTGCGGACATACGTGGACTGGAGACGATGACGTAATTTTTGTCACACAAGCATGAATCCAGCTTTAAAGGGACAGTACATGAAAAGCACAAATTTAATAAATATAAAAAAAAAAAAATCCTGGTTCCTGATCATGATCCAAATCACCACCAAGATCTAATCACCTGTTCCCTGTGCCATTACACACCTTTCCTGAAAATGTCATCAAAATCCGTTCATAACTTTTGGAGTAATGTTGCTAACAGACAGAGAGACAGGCATACAAACCAACAAACAAACCAACCAAAGATTTTTATTTGCCAATACTACTATACGTACAGGACATACAGGAGAACTGAAATTACGTTTCTCTCTTTCTCTTCAGTGGTGTGCATGATATAAAAAAACAAAAGGAATAAGGCTGGAAAAACAACAACAGCAGTCTATGTACATTAATGCTACCCGTAGTGCAAACAGTGACAAACGAATGACCCAGACATCCCATAGTGCAAATAAAGATAAACAATAAAACCCAGCAATCCTATATACAGAAAAAAGTAGAGCAGTAATACTCGAAGTTGCAAGTTCGATGCGGTAGTGTAGGTGCAGACAGTGACACATGGGACTGCACATGAACAGTACTGCAAAAAGACAGCAGGAGATATGGCATTTGTGCAAATGGTTGCAGTAAAGTGCAGAAACATACAGCAGGAAATGTACATATGTAACATTCTTTTTGCACTATTACTATAGAACGAGTAAAGCTACAGTCACCAAACTTTAACAATAATAAAGCATCAGATTTGTATAGGGCTTTTTCATAGACACGCAAAGATGCTTTACAATAGACACATTATTCTTTCACTGCACAGACAGTGGTAGTGGTAAGCTACTACTGTAGCCACAGCTGCCCTGGGGCAGACTGACGGAAACGTGGCTGCCCATCTGCGCTAATGGTCTCTCCGACCACTACCGAACACTTATACACATTCATACCCAGTGTCATGGACATTGGAGGCAAGGTGGGTAAAGTGTCTTGCCCAGGGACACAATGGCAGGAAGACTGGGGAGAACGGGATTCGAACTGCCAACCTTCCAGTTATTAAATGACCCGCTCTACCTCCTGAGTCACTGCAGTCCACATTTCCCTCCTCCATTCCATTTTTGCTGAGCACCAAGCTGGACAGCAGGAAGCTCCATTTTTATATGGTCTATGGCATGATCCAGCCGGGACTTGAATCCCAACCTCCTGGTTTTAGGGTGGATGCTCTACCTCTATGCCACCACTCCGGCCTTTGTAAACATGTTCATCCTGAAACCCTGACCTCTGACTATGGATTTGTGGTTGAAAGGTCAAAGGTCACAGTTAGCCTTTCCTAATGTTCTCTTACTATAGAACAAGTAAAGATAGGGTTGTGGAGAAAGGACACAGGCGAGGCAACGAGCTGAACAACACAAGAACTTTATTTTTTCTCCAACATAAATTACAGCAAAAAAAGATCCCGGGTCTCTGTGCATTCCTCTTTTACATCTTTAATATCATGCATCGAGACCCAAAACTTCCGACCATCACACACTGTGTTTAGAACAAAGCCTGTGTGGCACATTATGGTGCTACACAGGCACCATAATGTGTTGTTATGGTTTCCGGTTATGTTTTATTTTGACAGTGCTGTGCAGCTTCCAGCTGTCAGACTGGTCGGAGCTGCGCACCTGTTTTTCATTCTGTTATTTTCTCCACTCATGCATCCACACCTGTCACTAATTATGTACTGTGTATTAGGGCACGGCAAACCTCTGAGGTTTGTCGTGTTCTTCTCAGCGTTTCCTCTGGTAAAATTTCTGGGTGGTGGTCCGCTTCACCAGAAAAAATTACCACCACGCTAATGAGGAGATATGAATTTAAGAAAAATATATGAAGCAATGACTTTCCGTAAGCGCGCACATGAACAACGCACGTGGCCATCATCTGCGTGGAGTTTAGAAGCGCCCCGCCCATGCAAGCTTTCCAGTCAGGCAGAGTGTCTCGCTAGTGTGACAGTCCAACAGAAACATGAGTTTATTAAAGTACTTCAAATGCGGAAAAAAATCAGAAGAGGTATGTAGGCACTGGAGGCATTTATCACGGTTTTAACCCGCTGGAAACAGGAGCAATAATAGAAGAGTCGCTTAGCTAAGAGCTGTGGTTAGAATTCATGTGCAGCCAGCTTCATATGAAGGGAAAGGCAAGGGTGACTGATGAATTGCTGAGTATATATTTCACCAGCCACTACAATATTAAGTTATGTTCCCTATTGTGTACCTGGCAAGTTAAGATGACTGAAATTCACAAAGTCAATGACTTTAATCCGTCAGCAGCCGTGAGACAAACTAAATGTGCCAACATTTGGATTTCAAAAGAAGGGAGGTTTTTCCTGCTTTCAGGTTGGTGAGGTTATTTCTAAAAAACTATAAATACATAGAAATATTATAACAGAAATAACTGCATATTTGGTATTTAAGTTAATTTATTTCTTTAAATATAATTTTAATAATTACATTTCTTTGAATTCAGAGTTAAAGTTATTGATCTGTTCTGGATCTATAAAATTACGGTCAAAAATTTAAATTGTATGAGGAAAAAAGTAAAAAAATTGCCACTTTCTGTTTCAAATTTATTAGAAAACGTGCCTGCGGCGGCCCCCGCAACAGGCATGATAGTTGTTGCAGTCTTGGTGCTCCCGTGCACTGTCTTCCACGCCACTGGCTCCTCTGGCGTGGCGGCCGAGGACGACCTCTCCGCTGACCCATGAGCTGGACCCTACGGGGCCTCTGGTTCCTCTCCCCCCAAGCGACTTGGATCAAGAGCCAGCGAGTTCGTAGGGGCACACAGAAGGGGTTTGGTGAGGTTGGGTAAGGGAGCACTGTATGCCGCTGGAGCGGAGCACTCGGGGGACTGCACACCCCGAGTCTCTTCGCCAGGAGGCAGGCAAAATTGTTCATCAAACGTGAAAGTTAAATAAGAAAAAACTTGCCTGTTCTCCTGGCACAGGATGTCCTCAGTGGCCTCCGAGGCGTCTCCTCTCCTCTCCAGGTATTCCTCCTCGCACTGCACCGGTGGGACCGGAAGCCTCTTCTGGCGGGAGTTCCTCCTCTTCTTCCTCCCGGACAGCTGTGCCGAAATGCTCCATGCTCTCCGGAGAAGGGAGTGGAGTGACTGCGAGGAGCTCGAGCACTGGTGTATCCTGATCCAACTCCCCTTCTCTGCGCTCCTCCTCCACCCGGCAGTTGAGCAGGGCCAGTCTCTGCTCCTCCCTCTCACGGCACTCCTCCTCGACCCGATGGTTGAGCACGGTGAGCAGGTTCGACCACTCCTCCTCTGTCGGCAAACCTGTGGATTGAGCAGGGGTGGGGGTGGAACCTTCACAGATGGGGAAGTGCGTCCTCGGGCCTCCTCGCGGCGCTCCTCCTCGATCCGATGGTCTGTCATGGCCAGCAACCCCAGTCTCTCCTCCTCCGTCATAACATCTGAGGATTGGGAGGGCACCAGCCCAGGAGAAGATGCAGGGACAAGAGAACTGTGAGGAGAGGAGGTCTTCCTCCGCCGGGAACGCTTCTTCTGACGGGTGGCTGGCTCCGATGTCGGAGAGACCCCCTCCGGCTCCACGTCTGGTGAGGGAAGATGGATGGAGAGGATGGTATCCACCCTTGGAATGGCCCGGAGGTTTGGATGGCACTGCTTGACGTCTTCCGCGACGAGTCGTGCTCACTGAACGTCCTCCGGGAACTGTGGCCACTGGGCGGAAAAGAGCGCTTCCTCCAGTAGATCCTCGGCTCTCTGCTCTTTGTCCGTCCGGATCGTCATACCGTTACTCGGGGAGGAGAAAAAAAGAGGGTGAAAGAGAAATTAAAAAGCACGTCTACTCCGCTGGTTTTTTTCTAACAGGTCGGAGCATTCTGTCATGAATCTCCGTGCGCCATTACGCGGTACACGAGGGAGGGAATGAAAAACCCAATTGCAAGAGTAGAACGTGCCATTTATTAACTTAAACCACAACAAAATAAGTCCAGCAAGACTACACTACACAGTTGATTGAAATGATGAATTTAGGCCACCAGATGATCTCTTCCCACTAACGCAGTGTATTTGTAATCATAATACTAACGAGGGAAGAGATCGCCTGTGTGATGAAGCATGGGCTGAACATAATTAATCCCTGGTGTGCATGAGTGAGTGTCAGAGCATGTGAATAGGAATAAATGGAGTGTGTGTCTATGTGTGTGAACACCCGTAATGGGAAACAGCTGATGGCACTGATAAGAGAAGGAGGCGTGCCCAAGCTGTCAGGGAGCGAAGGACCCAAATAGCTCCCTGACATGCCCGATGGAAAATAGGGCAAAAAAAGCCATCAGTCAGAACTGGGTTTGGAATAGCCAAACCCAGGTTCATGACAGGGCTCCCCTCTAGGAGTGGATTCCAGAAACCCCAGTACCATCAGCCAAAAACAAAAGACACACCTCAAGGGAACCCCCCCCCCCCCAGAGACAAACAGTACCCAGGGTGGGAGGTGGGGGGAAACCAGTTAGGAGGCAAGCAACCAGTAAAAAAAACCAACAAATAATAAGCAAATAAAGAGCAGTGACCCTCCTAACAGCCCCCACCAAGGACACTAACCCCCCTCCCCAGAAGTCCAAAGTTCAGGGGGTCGACCAGAGTCCCAGGCCTCCAGCATGGCGAGGGCTGACTGATCAGGAGGCCTGCCCAACTCCCATGTCCAGCAGGCGGCCCACAGAATTGTGTCCGGCGACCTACCCGGGCCGATGGGCCACCCGACCCAAAAGCCAAGTCTTTCAGGTGGCCGACCAGCGTGTTGGAGCCACCAGAATGGGAGGGGAAGGTGGAGAGGTAGCCTATCCACACAGGAACCTTGGTGGCCAAATCAAGGGATGGGAGCCCCCCTGCCATCCGAAGCTTGGAGCAGGGGGGACCGTAGCACCCGCGATGGTCCCGGTCTGGGACATGGCTGCACCTGTGATGGTCCCGGTCTGGGACATTGCTGCACCGGTGGTAGACCCTGGCTGGAGCTCTGCTGCACTGGCGGTGGACTCTGGCTGAAGCTCTGCTGCACCGGCGGTAGACTCTGGCTGGCGCTCTGCTGCACCCACAATGGCCTCCCCAGCGAGGAAAGTAAGGTTCCTCACGACCCCTGGCACTGGACCCCGATCCTTGGCGGCCTCTGGTGGGATCAGCTGCTCTCCGACAACCCTGGCAGGGGGCTCCGAACCCGAAGGGAGAGAAAAAGAGACCGAGTCAGGGTTGCCGGCAGCAGCAGAGCCCAGTGAGGTGGCCCCAAGGGCCATAGCGGGCAGCCCCGGGCCCCCCTCACCCTGAGTCAGGCAGTGTGACATAGACATGGACATGACAACCATAATGGGGCACACTTGCCTGTACTCGGGCTCCACCGCCATCCAGGATTCCAACGACTTGGGGTGCATGGATACCATTGGTTTGCCCGGTGCTTTTCCCCCCATCGACCTCCCCTGGGACTGCTAGCCCCGCGTTGTCATCTGTGGGCAACCCAGGTAGTGGCAGCTCCTCTCCGGCGACTCTAGGAAGAAGCTTGGAGGGGATAGGAGAGGAGGAACGGTTAGGGTCACCGGCAGCGGCAGAGCCCGGCGAGGGGAGTCCAGATGCCATGGAGAGCTGTACCCAACTCTCCTTCCCAAGAGCCAGACAAGGTCTCTCAATCATTGACAAATGCACTACCGGAGAGATTACTTGCCTATGCTCAAGCTCTACCACCGTCCAGGACTCCGGCGATGCCGACGATGATGGTCAGGGTCCCGTCGGCTGGAGGTCTGGTCCGGGGAATGACTCTGCTGCGGCGGCCCCTGCAGTAGGCATGATAGTTGTTGCAGTCTTGGTGCTCCCATGCGCCGTCTTCCACGCCACTGGCTCCTCTGGCGTGGCGGCCGAGGACGACCTCTCCTCTGACCCATGAGCTGGACCCTACGGGGCCTCTGGTTCCTCTCCCACCATGCGACCTGGATCCAGAGAGGGCGAGCTCGCAGGGGCACACAGAAGGGGTTTGGTGAGGTTGGGTAAGGGAGCACTGTATGCCGCTGGGGCGGAGCACTCAGGGGACTGCACACCCCGAGTCCCCTTGCCAGGAGGTAGGCAAAATTGTTCATCAAACATGAAAGTTAAATAAGAAAAAACTTGCCTGTTCTCCTGGCACAGGATGTCCCCAGTGGCCTCCGAGGCGTCTCCTCTCCTCTCCAGGTATTCCTCCTTGCACTGCACCGGCGGGACCAGAAGCATCTTCTGGTGGGAATTCCTCCTCTTCTCCCTCCCGGACGACTCAGGAACCAGATAGTCTGGGATACGAAGCGCTGCACTGGGCAGCGAGTCACCTGTACCAAGACACCCCATACCCTCTGAAAAAGGGAGCGGAGTGACCGCGAGGAGCTTGAGCGCTGGGGTATCCTGATCCAACTCCCCTTCACGGCGCTCCTCCTTCACCCGGTGGTTGAGCAGGGCCAGTCTCTGCTCCTCCCTCTCACGGCACTCCTCGACCCGATGGTTGAGCATGACGGGCAGGTTCGACCACTCCTCCTCTGTCGGCAAGCCCGTGGATTGAGCAGGCGCGGGGGGTGGAACCTTCACAGTCTGGGAAGCGCGTCCTTGGGCCTCCCCCTCACGGTGCTCCTCCTCTACCCGGCGGTCGAGCAGGGCCAGTCTCTGCTCCCTCTCACGGCGCTCCTCCTCAACCCGACGGTTGAGCACGGCGAGCAGGTTCGACCACTCCTCCTCTGTTGGCAAGCCCGTGGATTGAGGAGGTGCGGGGGGGGGTGGAACCTTCACAGCCAGGAAAGCGCGTCCTCGGGCCTCCCTCTCGCGGCATTCCTCCTCGATCCGATGGTCTTTCATGGCCAGCAACTCCGGTCTCTCCTCCTCCGTCATAACGTCTAAGGATTGGGCAGGCGCCAGCCCGGGAGAAGATGCAGGGGCAAGAGAACTGCGAGGAGAGGAGGTCTTCCTCCGCCGGGAACGCTTCTTCTGACGGGTGGCCAGCTCCAATGTCGGAGAGGCCCCCTCCAGCTCCACGTCTGGCGAGGGAAGAATGACGGAGAGGATGGCGTCCACCCTTGGAATGGCCCGGAGGTTTCGATGGCGCTGCTCGACGTCTTCCGTGACGAGTCGTGCCCACTGAACGTCCTCCGGGAACTGTGGTCACTGGGCGGAAAAGAGCGCTTCTTCCAGTAGATCCTGGACTCTCTGCTCCTCATCCGTCCGGATCGTCATACCGTTACTCGGGGAGGAGAAAAAAAGAGGGTGAAAGAGAAAGAAAAAAACGCATGCCTACTCCGCTGGGTTTTTTCTAGCAGGTCAGAGCATTCTGTCATGAATCCCCGTCCGCCATTACGCGGCGCACGAGGGAGGGAATGAAAAACCCAACTGCGAGAGTAGAACGTGCCATTTATTAACTTAAACCATAACAAAATAACAAGTCCAGCAAGACCACACTACACAGTTGATTGAAATGATGAATTTAGGCCACCAGACATACAGGGTTGCTACCTGGATGTTCTACAGCCGGAGAGGGGGAATGCCTAGTGTCGCAGAAATGCTGAGTACAAAGAGAACTGCAAACACTAACTTATGGCTGGAACAATCCGGGGCTGTCCGTGTAGTCTGGTGGGTGAGGAAGTGAGGCAGAGTCAGTCGCTAACATCAAGGGAATCACTGTCTTGAAATGTCAGGCTGAATAACACGCAGGTAGTGGAACACATACGTGAAGGAACACGCTGCGACGCATGAGGGTGAATGCTCCAACGATCTCTTCCCACTAACGCACCGTATTTGTAATCATAATACTAACGAGGGAAGAGCTCACCAGTGTGAGGAAGCGTGGGCTGAACATAATTAATCCCTGGTGTGCATGAGTGAGTGTCAGAGCGTGTGAATAGGAATGAATGGAGTGTGTATGTGCATATGTGTGTGAACACCCGTAATGGGAAACAGCTGATGGCACTGACAAGAGGAGGAGGCGTGCCCAAGCTGTCAGGGAGCGAAGGACCCAAATAGCTCCCTGACGCGCCCAATGGAAAATAGGGCAAAAAAAAACATCAGTCAGAACTGGGTTTGGAATAGCCAAACCCAGGTTCATGACACCTCTTCACTGTCCAGTTTTAAAACTCCTCTTAAAACCCATTTTTATTCACTGGCTTTTGACCCAGTTTGAGACATTGATTTTATTTGTTCTTATTGTCTCTATTGTATGACTATTGTTTTGTTTGTGCTGTTTTGTACTTTAGCTGTATTTTATTGATTTTATATTTTATTTATCATTCATGTACAGCACTCTGTCTCAACTGTCGTCGTTTTTAAAAAGCTTTATAAATAAAGATGGATTGGATTACAAAAAGATAAAAATTAGCCATAAAATAATCCACATTTATAATAGTCTCAAATGTGCAAGAAAAGTCACAATTTTACAAGAGAAAATTACAAATTTGAGGAAAATGGTTGCAAATTTAGATACATTTATAGAGAAAAGTAGAAAACTATAAGAAAATTGTTATAAATTTTAGAGAAAAACCTCAAACCTTCAAGACTGAAGTCATTACTCAAGTTTTTAAGTAGGTGCTCTTTGAACGCTTTACTCAACAAGAAATTTTTGGTTGTCTACTTTTAATTGTTAATTTCATAGTACTGCTTTTACATGCAAGTTAGGTTAATTGGCATCAAAACTGGGGATTCTGAATTGTCCTTAGGTATGACTGTGAGAGTGAAAGGTTGTCTGTCTCTCTGTGTTGGCCCTGTGATGGACTGGTGATCTGTCCAGGGTGTACCCTGCCTCTCGCCCAAAGATGCTGGGATAGGCTCCAGCCCCCCCGCGACCTGAAAAGGATTAAGCGGAAGAAGATGAATGAATGAATGAATGAATGCTTTTACATGAGTAGAATTTCTGGCTACTATACCCACCTCTGATCATATAATTTAAGTATGAATGAGTAAATTACTATTATGAATGTTATTTTTCCCTTCCCTTTCCTACTCTTCGTCAATGAAAAAAAAGAAACACTCGAATAAAAATACAAAAAATACACATTTTGGTTATTTATGTAAACCATAAAAAAAAATCCTGCAGGATAAAACATGACACTTGGTAATTTCTAGCCTGTTTGTATACCACCATAGACAGAGAGAGAACCTGAATTAGACAGGGCTCAGAGAGGGAAAGATAAGACAGAAGAGAAGAGCCAAGCAGAGGAAAGTGTTCGGGCAGAGGGTCCAGGAGAGGTGAGAGCAGAGGAGGGAGAGAAGGATGACACCAGTAAAAAATCCAAACACAGGACATCCGGGTGGGACCCCAACTGGCCCAATATTCCAATATTCAAGCCTTGGTTGTACAATACTTCAAAAGATAGGTTTCATTATGCAATATTACTGTGCAAAATAAAAACAAATAGTGTAAAATTAACATGTTCTGGTTGACTTCCGGTTATGGCTGCCACGTAGGACGGACGTGTCTCGCTCTGCTCTGCTCCTGGAGAAAAAAATCGGCAAATAACTCTCTCATTTGGGACAGAACGTATCCCAGCATTTGGGCGAGGATATGTCGGCGAAGCCTAAGGCTGGAAAACCAGGAAAAGGAAAAAGCGAGCCGCCAAAACAGACCAAATTAACGGACTTTCAGGTCTGTAACGCAGCAAACAAAACTCCATATATGGCGGAGGAAGCTGGCGGCGGTGCGATGTTTGCGGGGAATGGCGCAGATGCGCTGATGGCTGCCATGAGTTCAATGAGAGCGGACTTTTCCTCTAGATTTGATGGGATTATGACAGCGTTGGAAGGAATAAGAAAGGAATTGGGTGACTGTGTAGAACGAACGGCGCAGATGGAGCTCCGTCTCGCTAGTGCTGAAGATGACGTCACCCGTCTTCAATTAAAGGTGCGCACTTTGGAAAAAAAAAATAAATCTCTGGAAGATAATATTTTGGATTTGGAATCTCGGTCGAGACAGAATAATTTGAGGCTGGTGGGTCTTCCAGAGGAATCAGAAGGTCGGGACGTATGTTCCTTTCTGGAAAAGTGGATTCCGGAGGTGCTGGGCAGCGAGGAGTTGCAATCAGCAGTGGTTCTGGAAAAAGCACATCGTATTGGCCCACGGAGAGATAAGGGACCGCCGAGGACCTTAATTATGAAGTTTCTTAGCAACAGAGACAGGATGAAGATCTTCAACGCTGCACGTGCTAAAGGAGAGATTAAACACCAGGACCAGCAGGTGCGGTTCTACCCAGATTTGGCCACAGGAATCCAACAATTGAGGAAGCAGTTTGATCCCGTACGTAAGGAGCTGCGCAACCTTGGGATTCGTCATGGTGTAATCTATCCTGCGAGACTGCTGACCACGTATGAGGGCAGAACCCACATTTTCAAGACCCCAGAGGAGGCGCAGGAGTTCATCAAGAAGATCAAAGAAGAAGAAGAGACTGGTGGGAGCTAAGCATGAACAAAATATAAGGTAGAATAATTAAGCATTTGCACAGGCATCTGACTGACTTGAAGTAAATAGTAAGTTTACAAAATATAGATTGTATTATATATTAAAAAAACAAAACAAAAAGAAAACAAACAAAAAAAAAACTATGATGTACAAAGTTGTTAAAAATTTTGGAGTTAAGTTGGAAAACTACAGAGGAGAGTTAATGTTACGTCATTAAAAGCAGTAGAGTTGGGGTGATTGGGAGGATGAAGAAGGAGTGGCTTAGGCTGTTCCCCGTGGGTGTGGAACAGTCGATGGCTATATCGGGAGACAGAATTTTTCTTTTGATTTTGGGGGGTTTGCCACAAGTGTGGGAAGGGGAAATTTGTTTGTGTGTAGTTTGTAGGATGAATGTTCAACCACTCATGTTTTTGCTTCTCTGTATGAGCATGTTTACACTGCAAGGTAATCCCAAACTCTCTATTGATCATGGACCAAAGTGTTAATCTTAATTTAACTTCATGGAATTGCAGAGGTCTACAAAATTTAAAAAAACTTAAACAAGTTATGAATAAAATAAAGGACATGGGTTCAAGAATTGTGTTTTTACAAGAAACTCATCTGATAGAGGAGGATGTTAAAAGAATTAGGAGTAGATGGCAGGGAAGTGTATTCACCTCTTCATTGTCATCCCGAGCCAGGGGAGTTATGACTCTCATACATAAATCAGTTCCTTTTCAGGTGAAAAATGTAATTGGAGACAAATTTGGAAGATATGTAATCATTCAAGGTTCTTTGCTATTAGAAAATATAAATCTTGTGAACTTATATGGTCCCAATATAGATGATCAGAAGTTCTTTGCTAATTTATTTCTCATCTTATCATCACTTACAGGGCAACATATAATAGCAGGGGATTTTAATTGTACATTGAATCCAGGTGTGGATAGATCAACAGGACTGGATTGTACGCACATTGGATGTAGGATGACTATTAATCATTTTATGAAAGAATTGAGATTGTTAGATATATGGAGAGAAATGAAACCACAAGTTAAAGCCTATTCTTGTTATTCCAGTACCTACAAGACATTCTCACGTATTGATTATTTTTTGATTTCCACAGAATTAAGGTCCAAGATTCAAAACTGCTTTTATGATAACATCGTGATCTCTGATCATGCACCCTGTTGTCTAATATATGTAGATAAAAAATTGACAAAGGAATCAGGTAGATGGCAATTTCAGCATAAATGGCTTCAGGATGAGGAATTTGTCAAGTATATAGAAAAACAGATAGACGAGTTCTTTGACATCAATACTACACAAACATCAGCATGTGTAAAGTGGGAGGCTTTCAAAGCTTTTATTAGGGGACATATTATTAGTTATACAGGATCAAAATCTAAGAAGACTCGAGAGGAGAGAGCTAAATTGGAACATAAAATAAAAAGTCTTCAGGAAAAAGTGTATGCAGGAAGTGACCCAAGGTTGGAGAATGAATTACTGATTTTGAGAGCTGAATACGACAAAAAATCAGCGAATAGAGCTGCCTCGAGTCTTCTAAGATTGAAACAATCTTTTTATGAACAAGGTGAAAAATCAGGAAAATTATTAGCATGGCAGATTAAACAATTGGAAATTAAAACACCAATTACCAGTATTATAAGTAAAGGACAGGTAGTTATAGATCCTTTAGAAATTAATAGAGCCTTTAGAGATTACTATGAAAAATTATATGATACCAAAAATGAACCTGATTTAACAAAACTAAATGGGTTTTTGAACGAACTATCTATACCGTGTATTCCAAATGAAAACAGGGAGATATTGGAGTCTAAAATTAGTCAAGAAGAAGTTGGGCTAGCCATTGATAATATGAAATCAGGAAAAAGTGCAGGACCAGATGGTCTTCCAGTTGACCTTTATAAAAAATTTAAGAATAAATTAATAAAACCTTTTTTGGAAATGGTTTTAGAAGCATTTCAAAATAATAATTTACCATCATACATAAATAATGCCTTAATTATACTGTTGCCAAAACCAGGTAAGCCCTCTAATAAATGTGAAAATATGAGACCAATAAGCCTATTAAACGCCGACCTTAAGATAATCTGTAAAATTTTAGCAAGACGAATACAAGAAATTTTACCAAATATTATTAATCGAGATCAGAATGGCTTTATAAAGGGTAGACAAGGCTTCCATAATGTAAGAAGACTATTTAATATTATTTATTTTAATAAAGAAGCACCGGATACAGCTCTCCTATCATTGGACGCCGAAAAGGCCTTTGATAGAGTTGAATGGCCCTTTCTTTTTGAAGTCCTACAAAGGTTTGGACTTGGAAATAATTTCATAAAATGGGTTCAAATAATATACAATAATGCTACAGCAGAAATCCTAACAAATAACAATATTTCAAAACCAATAAAAATCAATAGAGGATGTCGACAAGGCTGTCCACTTTCACCTTTACTGTTTACTATGGCAATTGAACCTTTAGCGATAGCGATACGTTTACATTCACAAATATATGGAATTAAAGTTGGACCAACAGAACATAAAATCTCCCTGTACGCCGATGATATAATTTTGTTTATGTCGAATCTAAAAAAATCAATTCCAACCTTGTTGAATTTAATAAAGAATTTTGGGGAAATATCAGGATATAAAATAAATAAAACTAAATCTTCAATATTAATGCTAAATGAGACCCAGAGAAATTACCCAGCCCCTGAGGTAAATCAATTCAATGTTGTAAATCAGTTTAAATATTTAGGAATCCAAATTATGCCTAAGCTAGAATCAGTAGCCAGTGTCAACTATGAAGCCTTAATGTCAGATATCAATGAGTTAACTCAGAGATGGATGTCACTACCAATGTCGATGATCGGGAGAATCAATATACTTAAAAGTAATATTTTACCTAAAATACTTTATTTATTTCAATACATTCCCTTATCACCACCTTTAGATCTATTCTCAAGAATAAAAAAAAAGTTAGTGGAATTTATATGGAACAACAGGAGGGCTAGATTACGTCTGTCTTTATTATATTTACCATTTGATCGTGGAGGTCTGAAATGTCCAAATTTTATGTTGTATTATTGGTCGGCACAACTGAGGTCTATGACATATTATTTTTCATCAAATGATCTCCCTCACTGGACTGAAATGGAATCATACAATTTACCTTTACCTCTTCCCATATTCATATACTCAGATTCGGCAAAAAAATTACAAAAACAAGTTAAAAATCCATTTGTAAAGCATATGATCAAAATATGGTGTGAAGCTAAAAACTATTTAAAAGAACCACAGTTATTGTCACAATTTAGTCCAATATGGGGTAATCAATATTTTAAACCAGGGAGAGCGGACGCTGTATTTAAAGTATGGAATTTAAAAGGGATACAAAAGATTCAGGATTTATATTTGCCATGTGCAGACAACATAATGTCTTTTGAAGAGCTGAGGATCAAATTTAATCTCAATAGAACACATTTTTTTAAATATCTTCAACTTAGAAACTTTATTCGATCAAATCAAAATAAAGCTCTCACTCTTTAAACTCTAAAAAATTTAAACATAACTCTTGAAGAAGAAGGTGAATGATGTGTGTGGACCTTGTAAATTCCAAACTGGTGAACATAATATGTATACTAATGTATTGGATTGTCTAGACTAAACAGAGGAGCATTGTTGAAGACTTGATTTTGTTGGTGGTTGTTGGTGTTTTTAGGGTATTTTTTTTTTTTTGTAGTACTTTAGTGTTAGTGTTTGATTGTTTGTATCATGTTTGTTAAAAAAAAAAAGGTTCAATAAAGATATTGTGGAAAAAAAAAACATGTTCTGGTTACAATGTGTCATGTGTTTTCTGACACCCCCCCCCCCCCAACAAAAAAAAAAAAAAATATGTTGCCACCGCGCCAAGATCTTTAAGCCAGAGGAAACACTGCCTTCCTCCACGTGGACCCATCCTCGGGAGCAGAGCAATCATCCTGAGTGTGTTTGGGTGCCGCTGTTGAGGAGAGTAGGAGTGCTCCGTCCAGGTACTATGTGTTTCCCTTATTTCCAGCCATGAGCCCCCGCAACCTTTGGGAGAGCTCCGGCTGGATTCTGCCCCTGGCTCGGTGTTACCGGCTTCATGTCCCCCTGGACATCGAGCCCCACTCTCCTCCAGCATTTATTATTGTGTACTTGTTTGTTAGCGCCACACACGCCATTCTTTAGTTTTTGTATGATAATGTTCTTGTCTGTTTTTATGTTAATAAATGTGCAAACTCACAGAGAGTGTTTGGTGACCCACTTCTGCCCATGAAACGGGCGATTCATGACAATATTGTGCCTTAAGTCATTGACAATCCTGACCAGGGCTGTGTCAGTACTGTGGTTCATCCTAAAACCAGACTGGTTTTCATCAAACATGTTGTTTGATATTGAAAAATAATTTAATGGAATAAAAACAATTTTTTCTAAAATTTTGCTTTGAAATGGTAAGTTGGATATTGGTCTGTAATTATTAAGGTTTTCAGGGTCTAAATTACTTTTTTCAGGAGGGGTCTTACCACTGCCATTTTAAAGGCAGCAGGGAAAACACCCATTTTGAGAAATTCACTGTGTTTAAAAGTTCCTCCTGGAAAAATACACAAAATGTTTTTAAAAGTGATGTGGGAATGGGGTTTAAAAGACAGGTTGATGGATGTACTTGGGAGAAGACTCGACCAAGGGTTTCAGCATCAACCAGGGCAAACCTCTCCAGTGTATCCTCAGATAAAAGCAAAGGTTCAACAGCACTGAAACAGTGTCTAGTAATAAAAGATTGGATCTAATAACCTCCGTTTTACCTCTGAAGTGGTCTGCAAAGTCCTTAAATAGTGAATCTGTTGGCATCATGCTGGACTTCTTAAAATCAGGGTTTATCAAGTGATCAATAGTAGAGAACAGGATTCTGAGGTTGTTTTGTGAGGATTTATTATTTTGGAGAAATTTGGAGAAAAAGAATTTCTGTTTTACTTAACAGTGCTATTAGATAGTTTCAATTGTTCACATAGAATTTGGTAATGAACAGTTAATTTTGTTTCTCCCCACCTTCTCTCTGCTGCTCTGCATTTTCTTTTCTGTTGTTTTATATCTTCATTCCACCAGGGCGGGATACGCTTGGTTTTTGTTTTTTTGTCTTTCGTGGTGCCACCGGGTCCAGAGTTGATTTTAGTTTATGGTAAAAACCTTCAGGAATAAAATCACATGATGCAGGTAGAACCTCAGCAGGAGCGTCAATTCAGACCTTCATGAAATTTGCAGCCACTTCAGAAGTCAGATGGTGCTTCCTCACAGTTCTCACCAGGGTCTCTCGCTGAATAAAACTGGTGACATTAAAAAACACACAGAAGTGCTCTGAGACAGCCAAGTCTACAACAGAGGACACACTAGTGGACAGGCCATAGGTGATGACAAGGTCTAAGGTGTGTCCTCTGTTGTGAGTTGACTGCGATGTGTTGTTTAAAATCCATACAGTTAAGAAGGTTTAAAAATTTACTTGAAAAAGAGAAGCATCATCTATGTGAAGATTAAAATCACCAGCTATGACAACCTTGTTATATTTTGTATGGATGATTGACAGCATATCAGCAAATTCATTGATAAAGGATCCACATGGTTTGAGTGGTCTATAAACTGTAAGGTACAAAATTGGAGGGCTGTTAAAAACAACAGCATGATATTAAGATAAGATAAGATAAGATAAGATAAGCCTTTATTAGTCCCACAACGGGGAAATTCCAGGATTGCAACAGCACAGGGATAGCAACACTCAGAGCAACAATCAGAAGGCAAGAAAAAACAAGCAAGCAAGAGCAGCTAATATACATATGTACATATTACTATAAAATATATATACACACACACACACACACAGACACACAGTGCAGAGCATTGTAGCTGGATGGAATAAATATATGAATATATGAACACACAGTGCAGAGCATTGTAGCTAGATGGAATAAATATGTAAATATATAAACACCCACAGTATGGAGCATTGCAGCTAGGTGGAATAAATATGCAAGTATATAAACACACACAGTGTGGAGCAATGTAGCTAGATGGAATAATATGTAGATATATAAAAACACAGTGCGGAGCATTGTAGCTAGATGGAATAAATATATAGATATATAAATATAAACACACCCAGTGCAGAGCATTGTAGCTAGATGGAATAAATATGTAAATATATAGACACACACAGTGCAGAGCATTGTTGCTAGGTGGGATGAAACAGCATAACCGTCTATTTAGTTATCCTACATGGTATGATTATGTGCCCATACATATTCTCACCCTCCATAGCGACCGGTATGTTCCTAGTTGTATGCCGGAGAGGACCATTGTGTAAGTCTATTGCATCTTTTGCATTCAAAAAAAAAAAAAAACTATTAGTTTGTTACGTCTTTTTGCTATCTCTGCGAGCAGCCCTGCTTAGGTTGTACAGTCTGACAGCCGTTGGTAGGAAGGACCTACGAAACCTCTCGGTTGTGCACCTGGGATGATGTAGTCTGCTGCTAAATGAGCTCCTCAGTGCATCCAGTATGTCCTGCATAGGGTGGAACTCGGACTCCAGCAGAGATGACAGTTTAGCCACCGTCCTTCTCTCTCCTATCTCCTCCATCGGATCAAGGCGTTGCCCCAGGACAGAGCTAGCTTTCTTAATCAGTTTGTTCAGTCTCTTCCTATCGGCTGCAGTAATGCCACTGCCCCAGCAGACCACTCCAAAAGTGATGGCTGATGCCACCACCGTGTCATAGAATGACTTCAGCAGCGCCCCTTGTACACCAAAAGACCTGAGTCTCCTCAGCAGGAACAGCCTGCGCTGTCCCTTCTTGTAGAGTGCGTCAGTATTGTGTGACCAGTCTAGTTTATTGTTCAGATGAATACCCAGGTACTTGTAGGATGTCACCATCTCGATGTCTGTTCCCTGTATATTTACTGGTGCTGTGAGGGGCTGCCCATGCCTGCGGCAGTCCACCACCAGCTCCTTAGTTTTCCTCGCGTTGATCTGGAGGCAGTTCCGATGGCACCAGTCCACAAAGTCCTGGATAAGCCCTCTGTACTCAGCTTCATCTCCGCTGGAGATGAGACCAACGATCGCAGAGTCATCAGAGAACTTCTGTAGATGGCAATGTGTTGTGTTGTGTGAGAAGTCCGCAGTATAAAGAGTGAACAAGAAGGGAGCCAGCACCGTTCCCTGGGGGGCCCCCGTGCTACTGATGATCGTGTCGGAAACACAGTCCCGGGTTCTCACAAACTGAGGCCGGTTCGTGAGGTAGTCCAGGATCCATGATGACAGGTGCTGGTCCACCCCTGCGCGCAGCAGCTTGTCCTTCAGGATCATCGGTTGGATGGTGTTGAAAGCACTGGAGAAGTCAAAGAACATGATCCTCACCATATTCCCGGGCTTCTCCAGGTGGGACAGAGAACGGTGAAGGAGGAAGATCACCGCATCCTCCACCCCAATGCCATGCTGGTAGGCGAACTGGAGTGGATCCATCGCTGGTTCCACCAGGGGGCGGAGATGAGCAAGGAGCAGTCTCTCCAGGGTCTTCATCAAGTGGGACGTCAAGGCCACCGGTCTGAAGCTGTTCAGGTCTTTGGGGTGGGAAGTTTTTGGTACAGGTACCACACAAGATGTTTTCCACAGCTGTGGTACCCTCCCCAGTTTCAGGCTCATGTTGAAGATATACGTCACAATCCCACACAGCTGGTCTGCACAGGACTTGAGGAGCTTTGCGCTGATGCCGTCCGGTCCCGACGCCTTCCTCGCCTTGATCTTCCTCAGCTCCGTCCTCACCTGGGTCTTGGTCAGGGTCAGGATGGGGGGCTGTGTGTTGGGAGTGGGGGGGGTGTCGGTGGAGTGGGGAGTGGGTAGCAGGACTTGATTTCTTAGAGGCAGCAGTGGTTGTTGTGCAGACAGGGGGGAGGGCGGTTGGTCAAATCTATTGAAAAACAGATTCAGGTTGTTCGCCCACTCCCTGCCCCCCGTGGCCTGGGGGGAGGTATTCTGGAGCCCCGAGATGGTTTTGAGGTTTCTCCAGACCCCGCTGATGTCGCTCTGTTGCAGCTTGTCCTCCATCTTCTTCCTGAAGCTGTCCTTGCCTTCTCTGATCTTTCTCCTCAGCTCCCTCTGTACGGACTTCAGCATCTCCCTGTTCCCCGACCTGAAGATCCTCTTCTTCTCTCTCAGAAGTGTTTTTATCTCAGGGTTGATCCAGGGTTTGTTGTTTGAGTGACGCCGTATGGTCTTGGTGGGAACGGATTTGTCCACACAGAAGCTGAGGTAGCCCGTGAAGGTGTGAATGAGGCCATCGATGTCCTCACCATGTGGATCGCAGAGCTGCTTCCAGGCAGTGGCTTCAAAACAGTCCTTTAGAGTGTCCATTGTCTCCTCAGACTATAACTCCACAGTGTGCATGGCCGGAGGTTGTCTGTGCACTAGGGGTTTGTACACCGGTCGGAGATGAACCAAGTTGTGATCCGATCTCCCAAGTGGGGGGAGTTGTGATGAGGTGTACGCCTCCTTAGTGTTTGCGTAGAACAAACGTATATTTACATTACAAACGTATATTAACAAACGTATATTGCGTATATTCAAAGGTAGTGTACTCGTTAAGTGTTATTTCTTTATAATTAAAATCATTAGAGATTATTGTTGCAGTTCCACCACCTTTCCGATCCCTCTTTGTAGAGAATAAAAAGTTAAAATTGGGTGGAGGCCTTGGTGAGAACAATTGATACGTTGGTACTCAGCCACATCTCAGTTAAAAACAAACAGTCAAGTTTATAATCTAAAACCAAATTATTAATAATAGAAGATTTATTTAAAAGGGAGCGGACATTTAAAAGTGTCATAGTCACTGTTGATGGGTTGGTGTGTGAGGTGGTTTGTTGGACATTTGAATTAAAGGTCTAATGACACGATTTTGACTTCATCTAATTTTGCAATACATAATTTCAATATGACGAAATAGGTTGGTCTGTGCAGTTTTAAGTCAAACAGGCTTTTTTTCACGTGAATATCCGACATTTTTATGAGCGCCACGTCACAAATTGCGTCAGTGGCTGGAAAAACCCCTGCCCATATTGTGACATCAGTGACAGAACACAGTGCTTGGCTGCCCATTGTACATGCAGGACGGAAGCGGTAGAAAACATCAACAATGGTTCCAGCACATGTAGTCTGGAATTGGTTTGTGTTGTCCAATCTTCAGACGCTTAAAGTTCCAAAGAATGGGATGACAATGAAGAATCTGGGGGCATCAGACTGTACAGGTTTGAGCCGTACCAAGTGGACATCGTGCCTAGCGAGTCAGACTCAGAGAGTGACTGTTGAGAGGCACACATGCCCGCCGCAGCAGCAGCGACAAACACATGGCAGGGGAGCACCGAGTGGTATGCTTTCATTACAGATATTACAACAAATTATTTGTTCATAAATATAATTTATTTAAACCCGATTTTTCAATAAAATCACAGCAGTGTATTTATAATAAAATTGAAACATCTACCTGATACTTTCAATACCCCCCTCGAGTAAACAAATCAAAAGATACTATTTTTTATTTTTGCAGGTGCCAGTGTGGTCTGTGTGTGAGCATGACAACAGAGGAGGAGAGTATTTGCTGTCAGCAGCAGGACAAGGTGAAGCAGAAAATTCCAGACGCCGCTATAAAGTGTATCACTGGTCATCACAACTTCCATGTGGTGTGTCTGAACGAAGATGTGCTGGAAGTGGCCTACTTCACCTATAAACATTATGTGAATGTGGATTATGGGAACAACTGGAAGTGATAAACAGCTTACAGACAGTTCGTCCGATGGTGCTACCACTACCTTGGTGAGAAAGTCCGAGTGCCAATACCTGCCTGTGTCATTCACAAGATCAGACAGACCTTTCCACGACAAGAGGGACAATATGTTGGCTTTACTTATGCTGACTAACTACCTTTATGTTTTCATGGTATTGTTTTTCATTCAACAAATGTTTATCTGACCACAACTGTTGTCAATTATTCCAAGAAAATGAAATTACTAAATATTTTTAGTGTGATACTTGAAAATCTCATAACTGTTGTCATCATTTGGACGTTGCATGCAATCCTGTATTAATCCTGGGTATTTGAACAAAAGACAGAATTTTTTTTTTATTTTGCAAATATAATTTTTTTTTAGTAAATTAGAACATGCTCGTGGCCATAACTTATCATTTTAAAGTTCAATTATCTGTAAAACCCCTTTAGAAATTAAAATTATTCTGTGTTACTGATGGCAATATCCTTAAAAATAATGTATTCCCTATTATTTATGTCTCATAAAAAATGCAATTTTGTTTGTTATCATTGTTTATTAACTGCTTTTGTCTTGTATCAAGTGACATGTGATTTTCAACAATAATAAGAAAATAGAAGCAACTGATAGTCCTCAAGAGTTTGGTCACAAGAAAAACAATACTCATAACTGGTATAGCACACATGTACTACAACTATCAAAAACATTAAATTAATTATTATAACAGGAAAAAGTCCAAATTACTGGCAATGAATACAATATAATCAGTTGGTGTCACAAAATGAGCCTGTGCTATCCCGATTCCCTGTGGCTCAGGCATCGGGTTTATTATAGCATTATCTTCTGAGTTCTGTTTTTTTTTTATGTCTGTGTTCCTTTTCTTTTCCATGCCTGTAGCCACCGCTCTGGCCGGCGGTTGTTGGGCAGCCGTTTTGACCCACTTTCAGGTGGGCGCTGTCCAAGATTCGCCAGTCCGACCACGCCCCCTCTCTCTTTGACAGTCACTCTTCATGTTTTGTGTGCATCATCTGCGGTGTTGTCAGGCAGCCAATACTGCCAACACTACCACGACGTGTTAGCCACTCCACACAGCCGTGGTTCTGTTGCGCCCCTTGAAGCGATGTTGGCCCTGGGGTGCAACCATGGTTAACACATCTCCTCTCCATGTTCGCTGGGCGATGTCGGTCCCGAACGCCAACTGTAAGTGTTTCTGTTTATTTTTGTAAGTCTTCACCTTTTGGGAAACTGTTGTCATCAATCTTATGTTCAATACATGTGCTGTGGTGAATCCTGCGCATAAATCCAATCACCCTTCCCCTCCTCCATGCGCTGCGCAAAAGCGCACGAGGAGGCTTATGACAGTTGTAGCTGAAGCGTGTGATATGGTCTTTCACAGCCTGCTGTTTATCTAAGCCTGCGACACAATGCAAAGGCATAGCTGTAAAATTAAAACAAGAAACCAGAGAAACTGTGAGCTACAAAGCTGCTGGCATTCCAGTCAACAACACCGGCGTCCGTTCTGTTGCTTACGTCATTTCCGACTCCTTCTTCCTTCGGTGGGCGGCACCACAGTCCAGTCAGTGGCTGTGTTTTTTTTATGATAACTATGTTATGCAGGTGCGGTTGTAAATATTATATTGATCATCGACAATGACTTTTGGGTTTACACAACATGCTAAAAAAATGTCAAAATCGTGTCATCAGACCTTTAATTTTGACATGGTATTGTGGTTTACTCCATCAGTCCAAATCCAACATGGTCTATTGCTGGAGATAATGGGGAAATAGGGTAGGTGGACAGTGAGAGAGGGCTGGTGCAGGGGGTGGTGGGGATGGGCATTTTTGACTGAAAAAATATAGATCAAATTTTCAGTCAAATAATTAAAAAGAATTGACACAAAAAAAATCATTAGTTGCAGCCCTACGTTCTCATCATAAATTCATTCCTGACATCTTGTGTTCTTGGTCACAGAGTATGAGAACGCAGAAGAACTTATCTGTGGATCTAGATGTTTAATAGAGCTTCCATGACTGTATACTTTAGACAGGTTAAAAAGAAATCATTTGTTTTCATATGTCTCAATATAAACTGAACTAAGACTGTTTTTGCAGTGATAAATTATTAATGTACACACTATCATAACAGTGAGTGCTTTTTCTCTGACATATTTTTACTCCCTCTAATGTAATCAATATTGGCAGGAGCAGTTTAAAAATTTTAGACTATCATGAAAAATGTTTCTTCATAACTGAATATGTACTCTCTTCATTGCACATAAAGCAAAATATTTCAAGCCTCTTGTTTGAATTTTAGTGATTATGACTTAAAGCTTTTTGATTCTTTGAAATTATTTAAGGCACCAGCATATCATGCACAAAAAAAACAGGAGACTGACTTAATACTTCTTGAGCCACAATAGAAAAACTAGAAAAGCACTCAGGGAGCACATACCTCCACCAAGGCTCCTTCCGTCCCTCATAGATCACCTCCAAAATGTAATGGGTTCGTGTGTAGGCCATGAGCCAGTTCTGGTGAAAAATGCATCGAAGTCTGTGCAGTAGTTTTGGAGGATTTTTGCTAACACACTGTGAGAAGATAAGAGCCTGTGGCTGTATTAATTTAGTGTGTAGACTATATACAATTACATTTTACAAACTGTGTTTATTTATTTTTGGTGTATAATTTTCAATTATGAGCAGCACATTCAATAACTTTTTTAAATCTGAAAAATATTATCCACCTCTCACTTTAATCAGTGACCACAAAGCTTTAGTTCATGACATCTTAATAGAGATTACAGTTTAAATCATTTAGAAGAAGCTACCATTTTTTTTCTTCTGAAAATGCCTTCTTTATATCCATTGATACAATATGAATTCATATTAGTTGTCTAACCTCTGGGCTAAGTATTTAATTGGAAAAAAATCTTAGATTGGTTGACTAATCACAACTTTTCCTACACACAGTTTGTAGGGATTTATTTAACAACAATTTATTGTTTATTTTCACTTTGAAGTATAGTTTTAACTGTGGATAAATGAAGCTGACTGTTCCCTCCATTACACAGTGTACTAAACTTCAACGAAAAAAAACAGTCACTGATAAATCAAGAGCAAATATATATGGTTGACAAAGACTCGGCACATTTTGCTGGAGTCCCATTGGTCGTATTAACTAACAAGCTAGCAGCTACAACTCAAAGTACAGAAAATGTTGAAAACTTCCTAAAAAAATACAGTACTCACCTCGACAGTACATCAGTCAGACAACCAAAATCTTCTCTTCTCTCCTTCCACTTGTTTAAACTTCTTTTACAAAGTACTTTTTTCTAGAAACTGACAGAAAAACCTCAGTGCTAAAGCTACATGGTGTGGAGAGCGTGACATGAAGAGGCTGAATTTATTTCTCAATTCAGGTTTATTAATCATCTCACATCTCCAACCATCTCTCAAACAGGAAAAGAGAACAAACTACTCCAATCCCCCACTTTTATACCTGGGACATCAAAGTACAGAATCACATTGTCATTAAACCCCCCATCGACAATACCTCTCCCCCAGGCCTCTTCTTCCTCCACCTGACCCCAGGAGGTCAGGAAGTCCTTTCAGAGTCATTGCTAAAGGTACCTCCACCTCCTACTGTTATCCCCAGGAGGTCCAGACTTATTGTTCCTTCTAAGACGTGAGGTTACAAAATACATATGCAGTCTTAAGCATCTCAATCACTGTGCTATACATATGCAGTCAAAGCATCCAAAATATGTGTGCCACAACCCCCCCCCCCCCAAACGTCGAAGATGAAACAATACAACATAGTCCACACAACATGATAAAACCACAACATCAGTCCAAATGTTGTCTGGGCTTCAACCGTCTTCCAAACTTGCTGTAGGCGGGCTTCGCAGCTCCTGCGGCGCCATCTTGCAGTGAATCTGCTATCTGAGGATGAGAACTGTTAGTTGATCCCTGCGGGGGGTCTGGGGCATGCTCCCTGGGGGGTCTGCCGCGTCGAGGAGCCCTCGCCCCTCGCACAGTCTCGTCGGCCATCACAAAAGCAGGCTTTAGTCTGTCTATACTAATTGTTTCCCTCCTGTCCCCCAAATCTAGCACAAAATGCTTATCACCTGTTTCCAGCACTCTATATGGGCCATCGTAGGGTGGACGCAGGGCTGGGCGCTGAGCCTCGTGCCTGACAAAAACAAACTCGGCATTTTTTAAAGATTTGGGCACAAAAACACGCGGAAAGGTGTGGTGAACGGGGCCCAGAAGCATGTCTGCTCCCGTGTCGATCAGTGACCACTGAGCAGGGGAATGCCCTGGCGCCGGATTATCTGGCAGAAACTCTCCTGGCAGCCGGAGAGGTTGTGCAAAAACCAACTCCGCTGGGGAGGCTTTTAAGTCCTCTTTAGGTGCAGAACGCAACCCTAATAAAACCCATGGTAGTCTGTTTACCCAATTTGCATCCATAAGCGACGCTCTGAGGGCTGCCTTCAATGATCTATGAAACCGCTCACATAAACCATTAGCCTGGGGGTGGTAAGCGGTAGTGCGGTGAATTGTCACTCCTAAGCTGTGGGCCATCGCTGACCAAAGCTCAGACACAAATTGAGGTCCCCTGTCGGACGTAATATCTGACGGAACCCCGAAACGCGCTATCCAAGCCGTTAAAAATGCGCGGGCCACCTCTGCAGCTGTGGTTGATGCCAGTAGGACCACTTCCGGCCAACGCGTGGTTCGATCCACCATTGTCAAAAGGTGTGTGTACCCCTGCGACGACGGCAGGGGGCCTACGAGGTCGACATGCACATGATCAAACCTCTTGGCCGGGATGTGAAACGGCTCTAAGGGGGCTTTTGTGTGCTTGTGTATTTTGGCCCGCTGGCAAGCCATACAGGCTCGTGCCCACTCTTTAACGTGCTTGCGCAGGCCCGGCCAAACAAACTTTTCTGCTACCATTTTCAAAGACGCGCGCACCCCTGGGTGCGCCAGGGAGTGAATCGAGTCAAAAACGCGGCGGCGCCATGCGGCCGGCACTACTGGACGCAGTCGTCCAGTAGAGACATCGCAGATTAGGGGGGGCATACCATTTTGCAGCCTCCTGTTCTCCAACCTTAACCCTGTTGGTCCAGACTGGAGCGCGCATACATCCGCATCGCTACCCTGATCCGCTGCCATGGCTGCATAGTCTATTCCCACATGAACTGGGGCCGCGTGCGCTTCTGCGCTGTAATTTTGCTCAGCGGCTGCGGTAGTATAATCTACCTCTGCGCGGACTGGTGCGGTTATCGCGCGAGAGAGGCAGTCTGCCACTACATTGAGTTTACCCACTATGTGTTGAATATCAGTAGTAAACTCCGAAATTGCGGCCAGCTGCCTCTGCTGCCGGCCCGACCATGGTTCTGAAATTTTGGCCATCGCAAAAGTGAGCGGTTTGCGGTCGACAAACGTGGTGAAACGCTGACCTTCTAGCCAGAATTGGAAGTGGCGAATGGCTAAGTGGAGTGCTAACAGCTCCCTGTCAAACGCGCTGTATTTTCTCTCTGCCTCGCGCAAGGACCTGCTGAAAAAGGCCAGCAGCTGCCAAACCCCGGCCACGTGCTGCTCCACTACCACCCCTATGGCCACGTCTGACGCATCAGTGGTGAGCGCTATGTGGGCCGTTGGGACTGGATGAGCCAACAACGCAGCGTCTGCAAGGGCTTTTTTTTTACCTCCGCGAATGCGCGCTCCCGCTCCGGGGACCACTCGATTGCATTGGAGGGTTTTTGCTTTTTAAGCGCGGCATATAATGGTTGCATGAGCTGCGCTGCTTGGGGGAGGAAACGGTTATAAAAATTCACCATTCCCAAAAACTCCTGTAGTGCTTTGACCGTTTGTGGCCGGGGAAAATCTGCCACTGCGCGCACTTTGTCCGGTAGCGGAACTGCCCCCTCTGGGGAGACGCGGTGCCCCAAAAAGTCGATCTGCGCCACCCCGAACTGGCACTTAGCTGGGTTGATTATTAACCCGTGCTCTCCCAACCTCCGGAAAACTTCTGTGAGGTGTTTTTCGTGTTCTACTTCGGACGCGCTGGCTACCAAAATGTCGTCCAGGTAGACGAACACAAAAGGGAGATCGCGCAACACCGCATCCATCATGTGCTGGAAGGTTTGCGCGGCGCCTTTAAGCCCAAACGGCATGCGTAAAAACTCAAAAAGTCCAAACGGAGTTATCACCACTGTTTTGGGGATGTCCTCAGCGCGCACTGGGACTTGATGATAACCGTGGACCAAGTCTATTTTAGAAAAAATGCGCGCCCCCGCCAGATGCACCGAAAAATCCTGAATATGTGGGATTGGGTAGCGGTCATGCGCTGTGGCATTGTTTAACCTGCGGAAATTACTGCAAGGTCTCCACGAGCCATCAGCTTTAGGGACCATATGCAGTGGGGAGGCCCATGGGCTCTTTGAACGCCGGATGATGCCCAACCTTTCCAGGTTGGCGAACTCCTCGCGCGCTATGGACAGTTTAGCTGCATCCAAGCGCCGAGCTTTCGCAAAGACGGGGGGGCCAGTGGTAGTGATAAAGTGCCCCACCCCGTGTTTCGCAACTGTTGCCGAAAAAGTGGGAACTGTGAGTGCTGGAAACTGAGTGAGGAGTGTGTGAAACTTATCGCCTGCTGTGGCAACGTTGGTCTGCGCTGGTGGCGGAGACACTCGAGCTGCACAAGGAATGGAGTAAAAGGAGAGTGCATTAACTAGGCGTCTATTGGAAAGATCAACTAACAACCCATGTGAGCACAGAAAATCAGCACCTAACATATTGAAACTCACCACCGCTATAATAAAAGTTCATTCATATGTGCGGCCGTGCAAGGACAGAAGCAGAGTCCTTTCACCGAAGGTCTTAATGCTCGAGCCGTTCGCCGCTGTTGCTCCGTCACCACGGGGGCCTGCCAGCCGGTCAACGTAGGTTGGGGTGATGAAACTCACTTGGGCGCCTGTGTCCACAAGGAAGTGCCTCCCAGAGCGCGCATCCGTCAGGTAGAGCAGCTTGTTCCGTTCGCCGAGTATCGCTGCTGCTACCGACTCCCGGTCCTGGCGTTTCCCGAGCTCTTGAACTGGCACGGCGGTACACTAATGTGGAGAGCGTGAAATGAAGAGGCTGAATTTATTTCTCAATTCAGGTTTATTAATCATCTCACGTCTCCAACCATCTCTCAAACAGGAAAAGAGAACGAACTACTCCAATCCCCCACTTTTATATCTGGGACATCAAAGTACAGAATCACATTGTCATTAAACCCCCCATCGACAACACCTCTCCCCCAGGCCTCTTCTTCCTCCACCTGACCCCAGGAGGTCAGGAAGTCCTTTCAGAGTCATTGCTAAAGGTACCTCCACCTCCTACTGTTATCCCCAGGAGGTCCAGACTTATTGTTCCTTCTAAGACGTGAAGTTATAAAATACATATGCAGTCTTAAGCATCTCAATCACTGTGCTATACATATGCAGTCACAGCATCCAAAATATGTGTGCCACACGTGGGGTTTTTTTAGACAAGCAAGATAGTGCTCATGGCTAACATTTTGACGGCATATTTAGGCGCCATATTGGTACTGGATATAGTCCTGTTGACATCTCTTGCTCTGTGTCCCGATTTAAAGTTGATTTTTATCTTTTTGTTGCATCCAGCTGCAGAAAGCCGCCTGATCAGAATGCCATTCTGATTATGTGTTAAAACCTTGAAAATGTGTCTACCATCAAAACAAACAATTCAGTTTCAGTTTGAAAACATGCTTCATTAGAACATGATTATAAAGAGAAAGCATCCTCTCATACATGCCAACATTATGTTTCTCCTGAAACCCCCATAATTCAAAGCTGTCAGATTGCTTATTAAATGCAACCTACACACAGCCAACAGACCACACACAATGTCCACCCATCTGACCTGGCAGCCCACAAACTGAGGAGCTCAACTGTTGTCTGTGGAGGCCAGTTAGTTAAGTTAATCCCTTCCACAGCATGTGGGACACCTGTGTGTACTGCAGGCTACAGTGTGTGTGTGTGTGTGTTTGTGGGGGGGGGGGGGGGTCAGTCCTCTGGTAGGTCGGTGCATTAACTTTCCTTTCCCCATTCTTTTATGCTGAGCACCAAGCTAGAAGGTGGAAAGTACCATTTTTATATGGTCTTTGGTATGACTCGGCCGAGATTTGAACCCACGACCTCCTGGTTGTGGGGCGGATGCTGTACCAACTAGGCCACCACTCCAGTGGAGGCCAGTTAGCTGCTGTGAACATGTCAGGACAGGATGGTCCTCAGCTGAGAAAAGCACACATGGATAGACCAATTCCAGCCTCCTTAGTCTCACACACACGTTCCTTGCTTTTATAGATAGACTTGATACTTGCTTCTTTAACGGAATTGACAACCTGACCACTCTTAAAATGCAGCAAGCATAGCTGACATCCCAACTATGTACAATGAGTTTTTAATTTGACAGTTTAAAAAAATGTTCTTCCTCTACCAATCAGTGTGGCCGCCCCCAAACCACAAAGACTCGGAAATGGATGAACACAGTATGGTTACTGTCTTCTTCTTCTTCATGTGTGCTATGGAGGTTAATGACCTTGTTAAGACATGCTAGGTCATGGTGACTAGTAGGTCCCTTTAATGAAGAAAACCTCGGCTTTTCAAGCCTGACTGCTATAAAAACTAAAATGAGAGAGACTGAGAGCTGTGGCGTAAGAGCTTCATTTATGCCTGCCTTCAGTTCCTGCCAGGATATCAGCTTTGTTTCAACTAAACAATCCCAGGTTTCACAATCAGTGAGTTTAAACTAATTACAAGACTAAATTGTCATTACATATACTGTAATAGGTTACAATGTATCATTTTGTAGCATTTTTGGCTGGTGGGGTGCCATGAGATTTTTTTCAATGTAAAATGGTTTGTTGGCTCAAAAAGCGTTGAAAAACGGTGACCATGTTTACATGCACACAAATAAAGCAGTTTTGAGTGGATTTCTGGAGTTATCTGATTATTCAAGTGGCTATGCAAACAGAATAATCCAATAACGGCCATGTAACCGGGGTTATTAACTTAAGAGGTTAACCCTCCTCTAATCTGTTTATTCAGTGTATGTAAACACGAGAAAACTGATTATTGCCATTATCAGTTTATTCCCAATAACTGGTTTATTGTGACCATGTAACTGGAGTCACTGACTCAGGAGATAAAAAACAGGACAAAGAAAATCCCACAAGCAAGAATAACCTCATGTCATTCACAAAACAACTGCAAAGAAACTGATAAGGTTATTCTTGAATGAAGAATACATTAGAGCACAACCACAGCCTCCATGCCACTCCAGGTATGTGTATCCAGTTTCAGTTAATGTCATCATCCAGTCTGTTTAAGTCAATTTAAGAATCAAATATTTTGTTATTGCCCAAGGGACACACACACGGATGGCCGTCTGTTTTCAAGGTTACTTTAGAGTTCATCTGTCGTTCACAACACATGCAGCAAACCACCAGCTGCCAATTAAGAAACAGCCTTTCTGTTAATACACACATGCCATTGTTGATTAGAGTCTGGAGTGATTTCTCTCTTGAGCAGCAGCATGCACGCTGAGAGAAGGGTGGAAAATATCAAATAGCATTCAAGGTTTTAGAGCGGGTGATAAATTGATCATGTGGTGGCAGTGTCGGGACAAAAGGGAGCGTTCTCTGCCAGGAACAGACCTTTTAGGATTAGCTCTGTCATGCATTTATGAGGGTAGGAATACTGCTTAGCTTGATTAGACCTGACAGACTCAACCGACATGCAAAATACGCTGTGAGATGCACTCATAAATGCATTTCTGGGCAGAGGACACTCAGCCTGGTGCCCCAAACACAGCATGTGAGGGGAGAACTGCATTAATGGAATGAAATAAAATGTGCAAATTTAGTATGGACATACCCAGTTTAGTATGGACATACCCAGTGTACAGTCAAAATAAAGCATGTTTCACCAATTGCAGCCTGATGCCAAGAATCACTGCAGCATGGACGTAATGTACAAATAATTTACCATCTGCAATCTGGCCTTAACACGCTCCTATACACTCTCACAGATACAAACACATGCATGGCATAATGATCATTTCCTTTGTGCAGCAGCAGCACAGAAGTGAACAATTCATTACTGGCATTTTGAAGTCCATGTGCAGGCATGAAAATAAAAATATGTTAATGCCCCCCTCAGCCACTAGATGGGGCAATCCTCATATTCAATTTAGCGTCTCATTTTTCACATGATCAGCTGAGTGTAAGGTATGGAGAATAACTATGCATACTAAATACCAAGCAGCAGTGTTTGTTCATCAGTTCAGCTCACAGTTTGTTTAAAAATTGCTTATTTCTGATTTGCAAATGATGTTAATCGATAGCAGCCATAAATATCTACCTGCTGTGCATTTTTATGCACCTCACTTCCTCTTGTAGGAACTGACTGTTATGAGCCTCAATCAACAAGAATATATCAATCAGCCAATCAATCAGCAACCACTCAGCTTGTGGTACAAGCTGGCTGTGTCTACACACCTCAAGCCATGCAGCCAATACAGTGACCTTCAAGATAAAAGATTTTCAGAATATATTTAGTCATTGGGCATCAGAAAGTCACAACAGTAGTTCTCTTCACAAAATCACTTCATATGTACAGATTTATATTTAGTGATCATACACCTTCAAAGACTTGTGAAATTTGTCTTCTTTTATTTATAAAAAGAAGTTTACTGTTCAGGAAGTTACTGATGACAACTTAATCTTTCTTAATTTACATATGTTGGGGATTTTTATTCAAACTTTTTTTGCTCCAAGTTTGGAAGTCTGTCAAACCAGGACTGAATTACAATTAGCTGTCCTTGCATCTAAAGTAGATTCCTTTTTTTTTTTTTTCCACCAGAGTAATTTAATAAAACAGTACTGAACTGGGGCGGCGCAGTGGCGGAGTGGTTAGCACTGCGGCAGCACAGCAACTCACCCTTGGCCGGGGGATCCTGGGTTCAATCCCAGCCCCCGACCAACAGTGATCTGTGCGGAGTTTGCATGTTCTCCCGGTGTCTGTGTGGGTTTACTCCGGGATTTCTCCGGTTTCCTCCCACATGCCAAAAACATGCAAGTTAGGTTAACTGGCATCAAACTGGAGATTCTAAATTGTCCTTAGGTATGACTGTGAGAGTGAATGGTTGTCTGTCTCTCTGTGTTGGCCCTGTGATGGACTGGCGATCTGTCCAGGGTGTACCCTGCCTCTCGCCCAAAGATGCTGGGATAGGCTCCAGCCCCCCCGCGACCCGAAAAGGATTAAGCGGAAGAAGATGAATGAATGAATGAATGAATGAATGAATGAGTACTGAATTGTCAAACTCTGAACAATACAGTGAAGCCAAAATACCAAAAGAAACAACATTGACCCAAAATAACTATAACAAATTTTAGAGTGGAGTGGGCATTGGATATATTCAAAATGACAGTTGAATGTTATAAATGTGCTGTAAGAGACACTTGGGATAATCTACAATAAACTTTTGGGTCACATCTTGTTTCATAAAGTGTAAGCCACCATACAACGATAAAATATAGTGTTCAGACATGTTGAGAAATCTAAGTGGATGTGAGTTGTTTGCATATTATTGCCAGTGAATGTTCTTGATCATTTCTTCTTGCCAGCACTCTTGGTGCTTCTCTTGGGCGGCTGATTGGCAGCAAACGTGGGGGCTGTTGTTTCTTCGACTGCTGGCTGGGCGTCCTCCAGAGCTTGTTCCTCTTCTTCTTCCTTCTGATGGGAGCTAAATTCTTTGCAGGCATCAAATAATTTCAGAGCGCGCTTCCACAAAGCTGCCTGTAGACAAAACAGGGGGAAAAGGTTAGTTCATGCCTCTACAATCTGCAACACAGGAGACACACATATGGTAGTTCCTGAATACTTTGACAAAAAATACAAAATTTCACATGTTTATGAGGAAAAAAACACCACATATTTTGAGAAAGCCACAAATCAATGTGAAAAATGTCATGGTAGCCCTCGCGGGCCACCAATAAGACGCACACAAGTCCACCAGTGAGTTTTTAGTGAGTTTTATTACGGTGATAAGGGTGTTTACACAAGCTGCTGAGCAGATGACAGAGTCCTTGCAGAACAGGTAGCATAGGCTAACCAGCACACTACGGGTCCAGGGCAGGAAACAGTCACACACAGACAAGCTAGGTAATAATTGCACCTGGACTGCTAAAGCAGGGACTTACAGCACCAAATACACCGGAGGGAATAAGGCTATACAGCTCACTTACTATGCCGGTGAACAGACGGTCAAGCCCTTAGGCAGCTCAGGTGAAGATAGTCCAGGCATCCGTGACGATGGGTGAACAGAAAATAACGATCAGTAATGTGACCATTAGCGATCAGACACTGCTGCGTCATAATGACGCTAGCACACAGCTAAAATAACCAGGGACTGATGACAGATGACACACAGCTGACCGACCGTTGACAGGCGGAAACCCCTCCGAGCACTTTCACAATAAGAGCCCGGAGAGGCCAAAATACCGCCCGCAGCTGTCAAGGCCGGCAGCGAGACATAACTTTAACCCGAGCGCGATCAGAACCGACGCTCGGGTCATAACAGTACCCTCCCTCCACGGGCGGACTCCGGACGCCCCAAGGGACCACCCTGCCCCCCCGCCCCCCCCCAGGGTGGGAGGTAGGGGGACAGGTACGGAGGGAGAGAAACCAACCAACAAAAACAAGACAAGACCAAAACAAGAAATACATACAAACACATGACTCAGGGGAAAAAACAACAAGACTAAGACCAGACAAAAAACCATACAGGAAATACATGACTCTGGGGAAAAAAAAACAAGACTAAGGAAAAGAAAACACATGACAAAACAAGGCTATAACAAGACTGAGACTCACAAGGGGAAAAAAAAAAACAAGAGACAAAAAAAAATGCTCTAACATGACTATGGCAAAGACTCACAAGGTAACAAGAGGCAAACACAAATTGCTCAGACTAGACAAAGACAATGATTTACAAGGTAACAAAAAATGCTCGAACTTGACTAAGACAAAGATTTACAAGGAAACAAGGGGTAAACAAAAATAGCTCGGACTAAACTAAGACTATGACATACCAAGAAACAAGGGGTAAACAAAAATTGCTCGGACTTAACCGTGATCAAGACTAAGACTTAGGCTACAACAAAAAATAAGGGGCAATCTAAAATTGCTCAGACCAGACTAAGACTATGACTTGGAAAACAAGAAAAAAAAACAAGAGGCAATCTAAAATTGCTCAGACCAGACTAAGACTATGACTTGGAAAACAAGAAAAAAAACAAGAGGCAATCTAAATTGCTCAGACCAGACTAGGACTATGACTTTGGACACAAGAAAAAACAAGAGGCAATCTAAAATTGCTCAGACCTGACTAAGACTATGACAAAACAAAGAAACACGAGACAATTAAAAAAAATTGCTTGATCTTGACCTGACTAAGACTATGACTTTGAAACAAGAAAAAAACAAAACAAGAGGCAATCTAAAATTGCTCAGACCTGACTAAGACTATGACAAACAAGAAAAAACAAGAGGCAATCTAAAATTGCTCAGACCAGACTAAGACTAAGGCAAACAAGAAAAAACAAGAGGCAATCTAAAATTGCTCAGACCAGACTAAGACTATGACTAAGGAAACAAGAAAAAACATTACAAGAAGTACAAGGCAAGATTTGGCACCATAAGGGCCCACAGAAAATCCCACAGTACATGAAACAGTCAGGTGGCCTGCCCCAGTCCCATGCCCCCAGGAATACGTCCTCTGGTGGCCGAACCAGGTCACCCCGTAATACCCACAGTATATTGGGTGGCCAACCCAAGATGCCGAACGCTCCAAGCAGTTCCTCGGGTGGCCGACCCGCATACCACAACCAGCAGGACCGTGGAGGGATTGCGTGCAGCCGCTCACCTGAAAACAAAACAGGAGAGCGCCGATCCGTCAAACAAACCCCACTAATGGCCCCCAGCTGGTGGCTCCTGAGAGGGGGACAACCAAAACCCTGGGCCCCCTCGAATCCTGATTGGGTCGCAGCCGCACCTGCGCTGGACCCCCACTGGACCTCGTCGGACCCCGATTGGGTCAGGACGGACCCAGATTGGGTCACCGCTGCACCCACGTTGGACCCCGACTGGGTCACCTCGGCCCATGCGTCGGACCCCGACTGGGTCAGGACGGGCCCAGATTGGGTCACCGCTGCACCCACGTTGGACCCCGACCGGGTCACCTCGGCCCATACGTCGGACCCCGACTGGGTCAGGACGGGCCCAGATTGGGTCACCGCTGCACCCACGTTGGACCCCGACTGGGTCTCCTCGGCCCACGCGTCGGACCCCGACCGGGTCACCTTGGCCCAAACGATGGACCCCGACCGGGTCTCCTCGGCCCACACGTCGGACCACGACTGGTTCAGGACTGCTCCGGCGACGACCTCCATCTCCGAACCTGGAACCCCCGGTCCCGTGACCTTGACTGGCTCCGGACCGGCAACGCTGTGGAGGTGCTCAGAACACAAGGAAGAACCGGGATCAGTTCCATCGGCAGCGCCAGAGCCCAGCGAGACGAGCTCGGGTGCAGCGGCTGGCTGCCCCTCACTCGCCTCCCCATGAGGCAGGCAAAAATGCTTTAATACACCATACAGGAAAACAAGAAAGAGCACTTGCCTGCACTCGGGCTCTGGAGCCGTCCAGGACTTCGCCGATCCAGGTTCATGAAGATGCTCGTCGTCGGGCTCCCACTCGGCTGTGTCGGGTTCCACAACCGGCCTGATGGTCTCTGCAGCTGGATCCTCATGCGCAGACGTCCGTGCCAATAACCCGTATGGCAAGGAGGCAGAGGACCCCGAACCTGCTGACTCGGGCTGCATCCCTGAAGAACCTTGGGGACGCTCTCTCGTCGGCTCTGGCTCCTCACTGCAGTCCGTTCTCCTCCTCTGTCCAACACCAGGCTGCAAGACCGGGATGTCTCCCAGAGCTGCAGGCCTTCCCATCGTTCGCCGGCGTGGGACTGACGCCGAGGACCGCTCCGCAGGAGGAGACACAGAGGCAGCAGGTTTAGTATAAATAGCTACAGCTGGGGAAAGAAACTCAGGGAGCTGCGGACCCTGAGCTTCACCCCCAGGAGTCAGACAAGACAGACCACTATTACTACAAGGAAAGTGAACTTGGACTTGCCTGTCTCCCGGGGGGAGGATGTTATCAGCTGTAGCGAACGTTGCTCCTTCCCTCGCTCGCTGAATGCTGAAAAACCCAAGAACGGAGCCCACCGGCGCAGGACTCGGCTCACACTCAGCAGCTGGCTGGTTGAGGGGGTCATCCCGGCGGCCCGGAACTGGATCTGGAGCTGGAGCTTGCCGAAGATGTGCCCGGCCGTGACGCCGATGCCTTCGCCGGCCCCCAGATGGTGCGAACTCCCGAAAAGGATCCCTAGGCGAAAAACAGGTGTGCCTCTTCACCTGCTCCATGCCGCGTTCCTCCTCCATTATCAGGAACAGTTCGCGTTGGGCAGCGATGTCCTCCCTCCTAACGTCGACTTCCGGGTGGTTGGCGTAGCAGGGAGAGAGGTTACAGAGCACATCTTCAGCGGCGTCCAGGTACCAATGTATGCCGGGGTCGTAGTCCAACATGGAAGCGGAGATGAGTAACTCATCTACTGCTTCCAAGACACACGTCAGCACGTGACTCCTCGGTGACGGCATTCCTTGCATACACGGGTCCCAGACAGGGAAAACAACGTCCAAAACTCAACTCACTGGTGAAAAAGCGTCTCAAAATGGCGTCACCGTAAAACGCTGTTTGGGCAGCAGTGTACTGTCATGGTAGCCCTCGCGGGCCACCAATAAGATGCACACAAGTCCACCAGTGAGTTTTTAGTGAGTTTTATTACGGTGAAAGGGTGTTTACACAAGCTGCTGAGCAGATGACAGAGTCCTTGCAGAACAGGTAGCATAGGCTAACCAGCACACTACGGGTCCAGGGCAGGAAACAGTCACACACAGACAAGCTAGGTAATAATTGCACCTGGACTGCTAAAGCAGGGACTTACAGCACCAAATACACCGGAGGGAATAAGGCTATACAGCTCACTTACTATGCCGGTGAACAGACGGTCAAGCCCTTAGGCAGCTCAGGTGAAGATAGTCCAGGCATCCGTGACGATGGGTGAACAGAAAATAACGATCAGTAATGTGACCATTAGCGATCAGACACTGCTGCGTCGTAATGACGCTAGCACACAGCTAAAATAACCAGGGACTGATGACAGATGACACACAGCTGACCGACCGTTGACAGGTGGAAACCCCTCCGAGCACTTTCACAATAAGAGCCCGGAGAGGCCAAAATACCGCCCGCAGCTGTCAAGGCCGGCAGCGAGACATAACTTTAACCCGAGCGCGATCAGAACCGACGCTCGGGTCATAACAAAAAAGCTTCAAAGTTAAGAGAAGAAAACAATTAAAATTTAAGTGGGATAAAGTTGCATATTTACAACTAAAAACAGACATTTTTATGAGAAAGAAAATGGGAAGAAGAGATGTTCAAATTTGTAAGCTAAAGACAAAAGGTTAACCACTTGCGCTCCGTTGTTCCGCGGGTGGGCAAGTCTCTGCGTCCTAGGGCACACGAGGGCACACGAGAGCGCACTCGTGCGTTCTCGGACGCATGACGCATGATAGAGATACTGATGGTGGTGATGTAGGTGGTGTGGTTAAAAAAAAAAAAAAAAAAAAAAAAGATGGCGGCGCGCCTAGACGCAGCGGCCCCTCTTGGTATCAGCGAGTGTGAGAGTTTTAATCATCCCAGACGTACATTCTGTAAAACTTACAACCGTGAGACCTTATTAAACATCAAGGCACTGCACGCTGCAAGAATCGCGGCGATCGGTTGTGATTTGGATATTCTACGCCAGCATGGAATTTGGGCGGAGTCCCCGCTGGAAGCTACCCGGGAGAGGAGGAAGCGGAAGCGGAGCGAGCGCAAGCAAAAGCGAGGAAAAAGGGCCGGGATCCATGCTAGGCTAAAGGCTAACCCCTCCAGACCAGCGGTACCGTCGCTTCTTCTATCAAACGTCCGCGCCCTCGAAAACAAGGTAGACGAGCTGCGTTTGCTGAAAGAAACCCGGAGAGAATGGAGGGCCTGCTGTGTGTTTGTTTTCACCGAGACATGGCTCCACGACAACATTCCTGACGAGGCCATTCAGCTGGAAGATATGGCGATGTTCCGGGCCGACAGGGAAACGGCGAGCTCCGGTAAGAGCCGGGGTGGGTGGGCTATGCATCTATGTTAACAAGAACTGGTGCGTTAATGCCACGTTAGTGTCTAAACACTGCTCTCCGTTGGCGGAGTTCCTTATTGTTAATTGTCGGCCTTTTTATCTGCCGAGGGAATTCAGCAACGTGTTTGTAGTTGGTGTTTACATAGCGCCGAGCGCTAACGCTAAAGCTAATGCTAAGAAGGCACTCGGGGAACTGCACAATGCAATCAGTAAAATCCAAACGTCACACCCGGACAGTTTTGTGGTGGTTGCGGGGGATTTTAACCACACCAGCTTAAAGACTGTGCTCCCCAAGTTTAAACAATGTGTAGACTTTAAGACCAGAGGAGAGAATATGTTGGACTTAGTGTACACAAACACAGATGCATATAAAGCATTACCCCGCCCCCATCTCGGCCGTTCTGATCACATGTCCGTGATGCTGGTTCCTGCCTACAAACCTTTATTGAAGCGCAGCAGGCCAGCAGTGAAACAAATCAGGATTTTGCCAGAGAGTGCAACCTCTGCACTGCAAGACTGTTTTCATCACACAGACTGGAAGATCTTCAAAATAGCAGCCTCCCAGGAAGACAGGACAGATGTGGAGGAGTATGCTGATTCGGTCACCAGCTACATCGCGAAGTGCACAGAGGATGTCACTACAGTGAAGACCATCACTATGCGGGGTAATCATAAGCCCTGGATGACTGCAGAGGTGCGCTCGCTGCTTAAAGCCAGAGATGCAGCGTTCAGAGCGAAGGACAGGATTGCCCTCCGCTCAGCCAGGTCTGCGCTTTCAAAGGGAATTAAGGTGGCAAAGCACGCCTATGCGGAGAAAATCCAGGGACACCTCTGTGACACTAGGAACACCAAGCAGATGTGGCAGGGAGTTCGGACACTGACGGGCTTTAAGTCTAGGCAGGGGGTCGATGATGACGACGCTTCGCTTCCAGACAGGCTTAACGACTTCTTTGCACGTTTTGAAGCATCAAACTCAACAATCAGAGGGAGGGCCGGCCCACTCCCACCATCGGTCGGACCAGCTTTTACTATTAACACAGCGGACACACGGAGGACCCTATCCAGAATCAACCCACGCAAAGCTGCAGGTCCAGACAACATTCCGGGACGTGTGCTTCGAGACTGCGCGAGCGAGTTGGCGGATGTCCTGACTGACATTTATAACATCTCCCTGAGTCAGGCCATCGTTCCCAGATGCTTCAAGACCTCTATCATTGTACTGGTGGCAAAGAAACCAGTGGTGTCATGTTTGAATGACTATCGTCCTGTTGCACTTACACCAATTGTGATGAAGTGTTTTGAACGGCTTGTCAAACCACACATCACAGCCTGCCTCCCTGCATCACACGACCCACTCCAGTTTGCATATCGTTCAAACCGCTCTACGGAGGATGCTATAGTCACCACCCTACACTCTGTCATCACCCACCTGGACCAGAAAGACACCTACGCCAGACTCCTGTACATTGATTTCAGTTCAGTATTCAACACCATTATTCCCCAGAGACTGATAGAGAAATTACTCCTTCTCGGTCTGAACACCGCCACATGTCTCTGGATCCTGGATTTCCTGACTGAGAGACCTCAGTCTGTTCGGGTTGGAAACAACATCTCCAACTCTGTCACGCTGAGTACCGGAACCCCTCAAGGCTGTGTACTCAGTCCACTGTTGTTTACACTTCTAACACATGACTGTGTATCCAAACACGAGGGGAACCAGATTATTAAGTTTGCAGATGACACCACGGTGGTGGGACTTATTCAGAGGGATGAGGAATCAATGTACAGGGAAGAAGTGAGAGACCTGGAGGGCTGGTGCAAGGAGAACAATCTGGTGCTCAACGTGGACAAAACAAAGGAGATGATTATTGACTTCCGGCGGTCACAGCCTGAGCACGTCCCCCTCAGCATCGGCGGCCGTGGAGAGAGTAGAGAACATCAAGTTCCTCGGAGTGCAGATCTCGCAGGACCTGACCTGGAGCAAGAATTCCTTGGAGATCAGGAAGCGAGCTCAGCAGAGACTACACTTCTTGAGGAAACTCAAACAGGCCTCTCTCCCCATCTGCATCCTCAGGACCTTCTACAGAGGTGTGGTGGAGAGTGTTCTGACGTACTGCATTGCTACATGGTACTCCAGCTGCAGTATGTCAGACAAAAAAGCCCTGCAGAGGATAGTCAAGGGGGCGGAGAGGGTAATTGGAGTCTCCCTCCCCTCTGTCCAAGAACTTTTTCAGAACCGTTGTAGGAGCAGGGCACTGAACATTGTCAAGGACCGTTCTCACCCTCTGCATAAACACTTTGAACTTCTTCCATCTGGTAAACGATTCCGGAGCATCAGAGGCAGAACCACCAGACTGATCAACAGCTTCCTCCCACAAGCTGTCAGGATGCTGAACAGCTGACCCGGAATCTCACATACACACTACTGCACCTATGGACATTTTGTATATTATAGTTAGTTATTCTTTTTCCCCAAGTATGTCTCAGGGATGTGTGAATGGATGGGGGGGTGGGAGCTATGTGGGAGTGTGTCTTAATCATGCTGCTTCTTATATGGATGCCGAGAGAAACGCAATTTCATCTTGCCTGCACTACAGTTGTATGTACAGCAATATGACAATAAAGTTTGATTTGATTTGATTTGATTTGTGTGGCCTCCAAGCGCCACTGAAAAAAAAAGCTGCAGACACAGCCGCGAACAGATTAGTTCATCTGATTGACCTCTCATTCGACTAACAAGAGCCTCGAATTGGGTTTCTGAAACCTTGAAGAACCAATGAATGAAAACCTAGGAAGGAGGACCCGCCTACTGTGAATGCAGGAGCCAATTGAAGCACAGAAGTTCGGGCTGGGTGAAGAGAGATTTACTGTTGCAGCTGATGAAAAAAAAAGGACGCTGGACGAACCTGCTACAGACCCAGCAGCATGGAGAACACCCACAAGTGGGACCTGCACTCATTCCAGCAGAACAGACGTTTAGGATTCTCTTCCGTCATCATAGACCGACGGAGGCCGACGACAAAAGTCGTAAATCATTCACCAAAACGGCAATAATGGAATTATGTTTTGACAGGGGTCCACGAGCAGACCAGCGTCGCGTTCGTCTGACAATGGGGAAGAGAAGTTCGCCAGGACTCTGCTGCTGTGAAGAGGTAAGGTGTTATAAGCTAAGTTATTATTTATCCCTGAAAATTGTAATCAAAAAATGACTTTTGACCGATCGGTAAATTACAACTGTACGGCGCACGAAGTACGAAGTGCGTGCGCTGTGATAAACGGTTCATTTGCCATGTTCGGACAGTGAATGCCCCCTCCCCCCGCTGCAGAAGAGGAGCGGGGGGGGGCGTTCACGGTCCGAACGCCCACCGGTCCGCGGGGGGAAGCATATGAGTCTATTCCGTCATGTAGCGATGGCCGTCCTCTGTAGCGAGGGGGGGGGGACAACCCCCCCCCCACACACACACACAGTAGCGAGGGGGGGGAAGCCGCTGTGACAGCGTTGCTGTGGAAACATGCAGCGAGTGTAATCCGTCATGTAGCGAGGGCCGAACTCCGTCCTTTGTAGCGGGGGGGGACAACCCCCCCCCCACACACACACACAGACACAGCCCTGAATGTGACCTTTCATTAGAGCCCAAAATGAAGATTCTACATTGAATTATTCAAAAGTTACAGACGTTTTTCCAAACTGTGCCATTTGGCACAATTTGGCACAGTTCCAAAACGCCTGGGAACTACCTGAGAACAAAGCTGTGCAAAATATTCATTTTTTGTGGTATCGTTACCAAATTTGGATCTCAGCTTGATAACACTTGGTTCTACATTTCTGTTGTATTTTCCAGCCGGATCGGACAGCTGTGTGTTATTTGCAAGCATTTGTATCAAAAAAAACACCGTGGCAAAATTTATTTTCTTCAAGTTCAGTATGTTTAGATGACTGCAACGCAGTGGCCTGAGCACATAGAGAGATTATGTTTTTTTGCCAAAAAATTCAAAGTGTTTTCTTTTAAATGAGACTAACCCCATGAAGATGCTGCAAAGGGTTGAAGAACAGCTTTCGATTTACTTTGGGCACGTTATTTTTTGACATTTTTAGGAAAATTGCCCAGAGTGCAAGGGGTTAACAAAAAAGTCTGAAATTTATTAGAATAAAGTTGTAAATTTAGGGTGCTAGTGCATACCCATGCATGCCCGTAGAAACCAAGTATAAGCAAGTATTTCTGCAGGCCCGTAGAAAGTTACTGTTACCATGGCAACAGTAACCATGGTGATGCCTGCCTTTGATCTTTGACATGGTACCCGTGCATACCTGTAGAAACCAAGTATAAGCAAGTATTTCTGCTGCATGCCTGCCTTTGATCTTTGACATGGTTACCATGGCAACAGTAACCACAGTGATGCATGCCCATAGAAAGTTACCATGGCAACAGTAACCATGGTGATGCCTGCCTTTCATCTTTGACATGGTTACATGTGAACAACTCCTTTTATGGTCACTCATACATACCCGTGCAGGCCCGTAGAAACAAGTATAAGCAAGTATTTTTGCATGCCCGTAGAAAGCAAGTGTAAGCAAGCATTTCTGCATGCCTGTAGAGAGTTACTGTTACCATGACAACAGTAATCATGGTGAACTTGCCTTTGATCTTTGATGTAAACACTCATTCAGTGATGCCTGCCTTTGATTTTTGACCCGTGCATGCTCGTAGAAACCAAGTATAAGCAAGTATTTCTGCATGCCCGTAGAAACCAAGTGTAAGCAAGCATTTCTGCCTTTGAGCTTTGACATAGTTACCATGGCAACAGTAACCATGGTGAAAGCTGCCTTTGATCTTTGACATCACCACTCGTTCAGTGATGCCTGCCTTTGATCTTTGATGATGTCATAGCGAGTCCTATGAAACCTGCCTTTGATCTTTGACGTTACCACTCGTTCAGCGGTGCCTGCCTTTGATCTTTGACGTCACCACTCGTTCAGTGATGCCTGCCTTTGATCTTTGACATGGTTACCATGTCAACACAAAGTCCTATGATCGTGACACACAAACAGACACAGATTTCTTGAATTAATTGATGGATATAAAACTAAGAAATCACATGTACATAAGTATTCACAGCCTTTGCCATGAAGCTCAAAATTGAGCTCAGGTGCATCCTTTTTCCACTGATCATCCTTGAGATGTTTCTACAGCTTAATTGGAGTCCACCTGTGGTAAATTCAGTTGATTGGACATGATTTGGAAAGGCACACACCTGTCTATATAAGGTCCAACAGTTGACAGTGCATGTCAGAGCACAAACCAAGCATGATGTCAAAGGAACTGTCTGTAGACCTCCGAGACAGGATTGTCTTGAGGCACAAATCTGGGGAAGGGTACAGAAAAAATTCTGCTGCTTTCAAGGTCCCAGTGAGCACAGTGGCCTCCATTATCTGTAAATGGAAGAAGTTCAGAGCCAACAGGACTGTTCCTAAAGCTGGCCAGCTGTCTAAACTGAGCGATCGGGGGAGAAGGGCCTTAGTCAGGGAGGTGACCAAGAACCCGACGGTCACTCTGTCAGAGCTCCAACGTTCCTCTGTGGAGAGAGGAGAACCTTCCAGAAGGACAACCATCTCTGCAGCAATTTACCAATCAGGCATCTATGGTAGGGTAAAAGGCACATGGCAGCTCGCCCAGAGTGTGCCAAAAGGCACCTGAAGCAGACCATGCTCAGACCATGCAAAACAAAATTCTCTGGTCTGATGAGACAAAGATTGAACTCTATGGCGTGAATGCCAGACGTCATGTTTGGAGGAAACCAGGCACCGCTCATCACCAGGCCAATACCATCCCTACAGTGAAGCATGGTGGTGGTAGCATCATGCTGTGGGGATGTTTTTCAGTGGCAGGAACTGGGAGACTAGCCAGGATAGGATAGAGGGAAAGATGAATGCAGCAATGTAGAGACATCCTGGATGAAAACCTGCTCCACAGCACTCTTGGCCTCAAACTGGGGCAATGGTTCATCTTTCAGCAGGACAACGACCCTAAGCACACAGCCAAGATATCAAAGGAGTGGCTTCAGGACAACTCTGCAAATGTCCTTGAGTGGCCCAGCCAGAGCCCAGACTTGAATCTAACTGAACATCTCTGGAGAGATCTGAAAATGGCTGTGCACCGACGCTTCCTATCCGACCTGGTGGAGCTTGAGAGATGCTGCAAAGAGGAATGGGTGAACTGCCCAAAGATAGGTGTGCCAAGCTTGTGGCATCATATTCAAAAAGACTTGAGGCTGTAATTGCTGCCAAAGGTGCATCAACAAAGTATTGAGCAAAGGCTGTGAATACTTATGTACATGTGATTTCTTAGTTTTTTTGTTTTTAATAAATTTGCAAAAATCTCAAAAAAACTTTTTTCACGTTGTCATTATGGGGTATTGTGTGTAGAATTTTGAGGGAAAAAAATAAATTTAATCCCTTTTGGAATAAGGCGGTAACATAACAAACTGTGGAAAAAGTGAAGCGCTGTGAATACTTTCTGGATGCACTGCATCTTCCTTTTTTCGAGAAACATTCGGCCCCTGGTTTAAGTCATGTTATGATTTTTCTATTTCAACAGTCAATGTAGAAGAAGGCTGCCGCTCCACCCAGCTCAAGGACTTTGTAAGGTGCTGGACAATCAACCAAGTATAAATAGAAATAAAGACATCCGCACACTTCACTGCATAATGACTTGCTCTGATGAAGGTTTGACAGAAACGAAAGTTGAGCAGTAAAGTGAAAATTGCACTGACTAAGTGTGCGGACATCATTATTTCCATCTATTTTTTTTTTTTAATTTAAGTTTTTGTAAAGGGTATATAGGTCATTACAGCATTGCATTGTTTACATTTTCATCACATGTTCCCTTATTTTTTGCTATTTGACAACATTGGTAGGATAATTATTACAACACCCCCTTTTTTTTAAAGTGAAAGAAAAAGTGAAATTAAAGAGAATAAAATAAAAAAAACGAACAAACAAACAAACAGAACAGCAAAAAACAAACAAACAGAAAATTAAGTAATTAAAAGTAAAAGAGCATCTGAGTAGCGTTGGAACAAAGAGCGGGACCATTATTGAAATGGTATTAGTCAAAGATTAGATCTAATGGAAGACACATATGCGATCCAGGGTTGCCAAAAGTTCATGAACCCATCCATGTCCTGTCTCAGTGCGAATGTCAACTTTTCCATCGAGTAAATGTCTTGAATCACGTTAATCCAATCTTCAGGTGTAGGACAGTCCTTCAGCATCCATTTTTTAGTTAGGGCTTTTTTACTTGCCAATATTAAAACACTGAATAAGTATTTATCTCCTCGTCTTTCCAGTGAGTCCGGTAGTAAACCCAAATACAAAGTTACAAAAGAAAAGGGAACTGTTATTTTGAATATTTTCCCCAATATTGTCTGTACATTGGTCCAATATTGGTGGATAACTGGGCATGACCAAAACACATGAAAATGATTTGCAGTCTTTTCACCACACAAGCGCCAACAGTTCAACCCCTTATGGGTAAATCTGTTTTGTACAGGTGCTCTGAAAAATCTTACCAAATTTTTCCATCCAAATTCTCTCCACTGCAGGGATGAGGTACTTTTCCATTGCTGTTTATTTAGCTTTTCCCTTTTTTTTTTTTAGCTTTTTTGTGTTCGAAATAAACTATCTATCTATCTATCTATATATGATGTGTTGTCTCCTTTTAAGTCTTGAAGACCTTGGTATATTTTAGAAATGTATCTGATCCCTGGGATCCCTTTATATGCCATTAAGAAGACCTTCAGAACACCTGACTAGGCCCTTTCCAAATCCTCCTTTTTAAGTATACTGTTTATGTGGTGTCTAAGCTGAAAGAACCTGTAAAGATCTTGATTTATTAGACCTTGTTTTTTCAAATCTTCAAAACTTCTTAAAGTTTGCCCCTTAAAAAAATCATAATATTTTATCAGCCCTTTCTCTTTCCACTCTTTAAACCTAGTGTCTGTTTTATTGGGGGTAAAGTCTTGATCATAGGCAATCCATTGCAGAAGTCGATAGGGGTCTTTAGCTTGATTCTCTCTGACTATCTTAAACCAAATTTTTAGCGGGGTCTCTATCCACGGGTTAGTGTTGTTCAAGAGTTTAGGTAAGGCATTGTTCCCTATTATCGCCTGTAGGGGGATGTCACTTGTTATTTGGCATTCGATCTCCTTCCATTGTGCAGTGTAGACTGGGTTACATATCTCTATTAAAGTTTTAATTTGTGCAGCTTTAAAATAGTCCCTGATATTTGGCAGCGTGAGCCCACCTTTGTCTTTGTTTAGCTGTAAGGTTCTATATCTGATTCTAGGTCTCTTGCCCTGCCATATGAATCTTGAGATCCTTCTGTCCAGCTCCTGCCATGTTTTTTTGGGAGGTTCTACCGGTATTGTTTGGAAAAGGTATAGAAGACGTGGAAGTATATTCATTTTGACTGCTTCAATTCTTTGTGCAGTACCTAAGAATGGTATCATATTCCATCTTGCTAGGTCAGATTTTATTTTTGTCACCAGTGGATCATAGTTTAGTGTTATAATTTTGTTGAGTTGTTTCGGGATATTGACCCCCAGATATTTCATAGATTCCATCTCCCAGTTAGTTTTGAGTTCACTTAGTGAATAATGATTTGGGTCATAGTTGAATGTTAAAACTTGGGTTTTATGCATGTTTAATTTGTACCCCGATAAATCTCCATAGTCTGAAAAAACTGAGATTAGTTCTGGTAAAGAAGTGTCCGGCTGCCCTAGGTATATTAAAATGTCATCAGCAAAGAGTACTATTTTATGTTCCTTCTGACCAAGTGTAATACCTTGAATTTCTTGAGTTTGTCTTATCCATTGGCTCAGAGGTTCTATGAAGATTGCAAAGAGCAGTGGAGACGGGGCAGCCCTGACGACATCCTCTTTCCAGCTCAAAAGATGATGATAAATTACCGTTAATCCTTATTTTAGCTGTTGGTTTTTTATATAATGCCTGTATAGTTCTAATGAAGTTGTTATGAAAATTGAAACTGGATAAGATTCTATATAGGAAAGACCAGTCAACCGAATCGAATGCTTTTTCAGCATCTAATCCCAATATGACTGCATTTAAGTTATATTTTTTTATATGATGAATTATGTGTAAAGTGCATCTAATGTTGTCTTGTGTCTGTCTTTGTCTTATAAAACCTGTTTGGTCTAAGTGAATTAAGTCTGTCAGTATGTTTTCTAACCTTTTGGCAAGGATAATGGTAAAAAGCTTATAGTCCTGATTTAATACACTGATTGGTCTGTAGTTGGAGCATTCTAGTTTATCCTTTTCAGGTTTAGGTATAACTGCAATGACCCCTTCTCTCCAGGAGGGGGGGATTTCCCCTGTGTGGAGGACATAGTTAAATGTTTTCAGGAGGAGAGGAGATAGTTGCTGTTTAAAGGTTTTGTACCATTCTGCTGTATAGCCATCTGCTCCTGGGGATTTGTTAGCTTTAAGTTTCATAATTGCTTTTTCCAATTCTTTAGGTTGTATTTCTGACAGTAGTGTTTTATTTTGTGATTCCGTAAGTTGGGGAAGGTTTAATGTGTTTAGGAATGTCTCGGATGCGTTTTTATGTTTTTTGTGGGATTATAAGTTCTTATAGTAATTCTCGAAGCTTTTAAGAATATCCTGAATTCTGAATTTTATTTCCTTTGATACTGGGTCTCTGATTTTGTAGATTGCTCTTTCTGTTTGTTGTTTCCTCAATTTATAGGCTAGTAATTTTGCCGATTTACTGCCTGCTTCATAGTGTTTTTGTTTCAGAAATGTAAGTTTCTTCTGGATTTCTATTGTGTAGATCTCATTTATTTGATTTTTAATTTCTTTAATCTTGAGCGAGCCATTAGAATGAGTGTTGTCTTTGTGTTCTTTTTCTAGGTTCTTGAGTTTTGACTCTAGTGTGATTAGTTTTTCTTGTCTCAGTTTCTTTTGGGTTGCCAGTTTTGCAATATTTTTTCCCCTTATTACAGCTTTGCACGCATCCCACAGTATTAAAGGGGATACTTCTCCATTATTGTTTTCTTCCAAATATCTGAGAATATCTGATTTCAATTCATCTTTCAGTGGTCCTTTCAGGACATTTGAATTCAACCTCCAGGAAAATGTATTATTTGTGTGTTTTTGGATGTTTAAGTCCATATAGATCGGACTGTGGTCAGAGAGATCCATCAGCCCTATTTTACATGTTTTTACTCTTCCAATGTCTCTATTAAACATAAAAAAGTAATCAATCCTTGAGTAAGATGAATGTGGCATTGAATAAAAAGTATAATCTTTTACATTGGGGTTGAATTCCCTCCATACATCACAGATTCCCATTTCTTTTAATAGCATCCGAGTTTTCCTACTTTGAGTGTTATTTTGATGTGAAGAATTACCTGTTGCATCCCAGTATGGATTCAGTCTCAGATTGAAGTCTCCACCACATATCACTAAATCTTGGGCTTTAGTTATCATTAGGTCGAATACATTTTTATAAAATTTCCATTTAGCCCCTGGTGGTGCATATACATTCAGCAGGGTGATATCTTCTCCCTCTAGCCGCCCAATTACCAAATTGTACCTCCCTTCTTTATCTTTGTGTACTGATTTTTTTTCAAATGTAATTTTGGTTGATATCAATGTCGCTACTCCCCTCCTCCTCCCTGACTTATATGAAGATGAAGAGATCATTTTAAACCCTTGTCTATTGAGTTTAGTGTGTTCCACGTCTGTTAGGTGGGTTTCTTGTAAAAATATTATTTCTGCTTTGTCTTTTTTCATTTTGCGTAGAATCTTGGATCTTTTAACTGGATTCAGGATCCCTTTTACATTATATGAGGCTATTTTGGTTACACCCTGTTTCTCCATTGTATTTTCTTATTTAGTATAACAGTGTGGTGGCCCTGTTTTTTGCTACTCAGAAACTGAAAGAACATTAAGAACATAAAATACATTAAGAACATAGTGTACGAAACTTTAAAACAAAAAACTGTCAAAAAAACTTCCTGAGCTGGGGTCTCTTTAAAGACCCTGTAAGAGCCCTGGTGGAGTGTAGGCTCTGAGGGAAATTCCTCAAACTCTGTTACGTGTTGAGGGCCCTCTCTTACCCCTGTAAGTTGTCCCATGTTTTTAACGTGAATTTCAGATCCCAATCCGAATTTGTAATGATTTTTTTTTTTTATGCCTATACCCTATGAGATTGTGTGCACCCTCCCACCCCCATCACAGCAAACATTCACTCTAATACAGTATTTGTTAGTGTGGGGAGAACATGTGGGTCATTGTTACATTTCTATTTTAACAAGATTTTTTTTTTCCCTTTAAATTAAGAAGACATTTGTTTCTAATGCTATAACTGCTCCATGAAAGGTTTTAACACATGCTGATTCTGCATCTCCTTTAATGTTTGTTACCTTGTAGGAGGGGGGATGGAAGTGCAGAATGCCTGAAAAGAAAAAAAACCCAAAAAGGTCGCTATTCCTTCCTGGAACTGGAAAGCTTATCTTTGTAGCTCTGGGGCTGGGTTTCCCGCTGCTGGCCCGTGGATTTTTAAGGTCTCTGAGTGGACCACGATTGAGCCCTGATCCTCTCGCTCAGGTCCGCTGCGGGTTTAAACACCGATACCGGGAGCCCTCTTCTCGCCATGTCAATTGTTGCTTCTTCCGCCGAATATTATAAGACCCTTAACTTTGCAGGAAATGGCGTCTGAAAGCGTAGATTCTGTTCCCGTAGAACCTTTTTGGCATCGTTATATTCCCGTCGCTTTTTAAGTACCTCCGGGGCGTAATCGTGCTCCACGAAGACTTTTCTCTCTTGATGCATAAATCCTTTTTTCTGCCAAGCCCGTCTTACAACCTCTTGTTTTATTTTGAAATCAGAGAATCTTACCACCACCGAACGTGGGGGCGCTTCTGCCGCTGGCTTTGCGGCTAATGTACGATGGGCCTTTTCTATCTTCAAATCGGTGGTTTGTGGAATATCCAACTTCTCTCTCAATAAGGATTCCACGCATTCCGCCATTGTGTTGAAACTATCTTCAGCTCCTTCTTTCAGACCGTGAATTCTGATGTTGTCTCGCCTCTGTCTTCCTTCTTGGTCGGTTAGCTTAGCCTCCAGCCTTGACTGTTTTTTGTGTAAATCCAGCATAGAATCTTCAAGCACTTTTATTCTTTCTTCATCTTCCAAGATTCGGTTTTCGGCCTGGTCCATTCTGCTGTTCGTCCTTTTTAATTCCTCTCTGAGTTCATGAAATTCGGCCCGAAATCGTCGTAATTCATCAAATAGCGATTTCAAGCTAACCTTCTTGTTAGCTAGGTTCAGCTCCTCGTCTTCTGAACGGAGGTCCTCCGATTCAGATTCTGCGGCCGCTGCGCGTCCTGGCCTGGGGAATGTCAGTTTCTTCTGTTTATGGTTAGGCATGGTGTTTTTGTCTTTTGATTTTTATTCTTCCAAAAATCCGTTAAGTCTGATTTTGAAGATGTTTTCCTTGGATTGGGTCTGGGAGCTTCAGCGTTAAGTTGCTATCACCATGGCGTCCAGACCGGAAGTCTATTTCCATCTATTTTAACAGTCAAAACAGTTCAATAAGGCAGCTCTCACCTTCAGTCAGCACTGACGTCACATACTTTTCTCTTTGTCACTAACCTGCATCTTTTCGTACATTTCCTGCTGACATCTCATTAGCTCCTTTCTGTTGAACTCCTCCTCCTTCCTGTGTTCCAGCAAGCTCTCTCGGACCAGCCGGTATGTCTGGACCTTCTCGAAGCGCTCCTTCTGCCGGAGCTCCTCTACCCGAGAGTCCATGAGCACTGTGACATCTTGCTGGCGTCTACATGCATGTACAAGAAATTCAATTAAACAAAGTTTACACATTCAGCAATTTAGTGTCACTTGAATCAGTAACTTTCATGTCTTAAAATAGGTTTAGCGTAGAACTGATAGAATGAAAGCTTCAGTTGTGCCACTACTTGCAAAGGGTGGCATCTCAAACTGAATTATAAGCATGTAAAACCAAGGTTATTTCATGAGCTATTGTCCCTAGTCTTCATATATTAAGTCATAGATACTGCTACAGTGTACTTAAATCTGTTTTCTACATTTGATGGCTCTGTGACCTTGATCTTTGACCTTTTTACCTCAGGTAAATGGATGTCTTTAACTTTGGATGGACTATTCCCACACCAGTTTTGGTGTTGCTACCTGTAGTTGTTCTTGTCTTAGAAACAGAAAGCCCCTGAGCTGCACCTTTATGACACAGAATTGTACTGTAGACTAATCAGGTATCCTACATAGAGCAGACCGTCTCATTTTTTTGTCTTTGCTTAGATTTTTCTTGTCATCAGCCATTACTAGCTGGACAAATCCCTCCATGTGGCCGCAAACACACTAAAAGTGATGGCAGAAGGATGAAGAGGTGAATCTCATTGGCATAATGAGCTCATTGGGTCCTTGAAATAGCTCTCTAATTAACAGACCCAAATATCATCTCATTTATCCTGGAGAGGGATGGACAGAACAGAGATGAGGGAAAGCAATGGGAGACTCAGGGGGGATAGCAGAGGAAGGCTCTTTCCTTCAAAACTCATACACCAACATAAGATAAACGTTAATATACATAAACAAGCAGGAAGCCTATAGGTGCCCATGGATCTATAAAGGCATTTTATATTAATCCATGCTGAAGTTAACTACTAAAGAAGTCAAGAACAGCCAAGATCACGACTGTCTTTTCTTCCTCATGCTGTTTTCTTGAGATCATGAGTTAATACTGCAGTATCAGGGGATAATAAGGCTTGTTTTCCCTTGATTACAAAATAAATTAATGTATCATCAGGAGATAATGTAAGCGATCTGAGGACAATAATTATTTAAAAAAAATCAAAAGATGGTCTGGTTCATGATCACACAGTTTTGGCTCTTCAAGATCACTGCCACACAGTTGGGGAGTATCTGAGCAGTTAAGTAAATTTATGAATGAATTTTGTGTCCTGCAGTCAGACCAGACAACTACACTCACCACCCTCTTTAATAGGTAACCTTGCTATTACTGGGTTGGATTGCTATTGCCTTCAGAACTGTCTTAATTCTTCATGACACAAATTCAACAAGGTGCTGGAAAAATTCCTTTGAGATACTGGCCCATACTGATATGCTACCATCACGCAGTTGTTGTAGATTTATTGAGTGCTCATCCATAATGCTCCATGCATACACCCATTCTGTAATGTTGTTTGTGCTGTTTGTGCCAGATTCTTACCCTACCATCTCAATGTTGCAGCAAAAATTGAGATACAGTCCAGGAGATATTTTTTTCCAATCATCTATTGTCCAACTGTGGTTAGCCTGTGTGAATTGTAGCCTCCGTTTCCTCTTCTTAACTGGTAGGAGTGGCACAAGTTCAGGTCTTCTGCCGTTGTAGTCCATCCACTTTACAGGAAAATGGTTTGTGCCTCCAGAGATGCTCTTCTGTATACCTCAGTTGTAATGAGTGGTTATGCGAGTTACTTTTGCCTTTCTGTCAGCTCGAGCCTGTCTGGCCATTTTTCTCTGACCTCTGGCATCAACAAGGTATTCTGGCCCAGAGAACTGCTCCTCACTGAATATTTTCTCTTTTCAGACAATTCTTTGTAAGCCCGAGAGATGGTTGAGTGTGAAAATCCCAGTAGATCAGCAGTTTCTGATTTACTCAGACCAATCTGCCTGGCACTAACAAACACCACATTCAAAGTCACTTAAATCATTTCTTTTCCCTTTTTGGATGCTTCGTTTGAACTCCTGTAGCTCGCCTTTGCCATTTTTACATGCCAAAATGCATTATGTTGGACTTCCAGTTATGGCTGCCACGTAGGACGGACGTGTCTCGCTCTGCTCTGCTCCTGGAGAAAAAAAATCGGCAAATAACTCTCTCATTTGGGACAGAACGTATCCCAGCATTTGGGCGAGGATATGTCGGCGAAGCCTAAGGCTGGAAAACCAGGAAAAGGAAAAAGCGAGCCGCCGAAACAGTCCAAATTAACGGACTTTCAGGTCTGTGACGCAGCAAAAAAAACTCCATATATGGCGGAGGAAGCTGGCGGCGGTGCGATGTTTGCGGGGAATGGCGCAGATGCGCTGATGGCTGCCATGAGTTCAATGAGAGCGGACTTTTCCTCTAGATTTGATGGGATTATGACAGCGTTGGAAGGAATAAGAAAGGAATTGGGTGACTGTGTAGAACGAACGGCGCAGATGGAGCTCCGTCTCGCTAGTGCTGAAGATGACGTCACCCGTCTTCAATTAAAGGTGCGCACTTTGGAAAAAAAAAATAAATCTCTGGAAGATAATATTTTGGATTTGGAATCTCGGTCGAGACAGAATAATTAGAGGCTGGTGGGTCTTCCAGAGGAATCAGAAGGTCGGGACGTATGTTCCTTTCTGGAAAAGTGGATTCCGGAGGTGCTGGGCAGCGAGGAGTTGCAATCAGCAGTGGTTCTGGAAAAAGCACATCGTATTGGCCCACGGAGAGATAAGGGACCGCCGAGGACCTTAATTATGAAGTTTCTTAGCAACAGAGACAGGATGAAGATCTTCAACGCTGCACGTGCTAAAAGAGAGATTAAACACCAGGACCAGCAGGTGCGGTTCTACCCAGATTTGGCCACAGGAATCCAGCAATTGAGGAAGCAGTTTGATCCCGTACGTAAGGAGCTGCGCAACCTTGGGATTCGTCATGGTGTAATCTATCCTGCGAGACTGCTGACCACGTATGAGGGCAGAACCCACATTTTCAAGACCCCAGAGGAGGCGCAGGAGTTCATCAAGAAGATCAAAGAAGAAGAAGAGACTGGTGGGAGCTAAGCATGAACAAAATATAAGGTAGAATAATTAAGCATTTGCACAGGCATCTGACTGACTTGAAGTAAATAGTAAGTTTACAAAATATAGATTGTATTATATATTAAAAAAACAAAACAAAAACAAAACAAACAAAAAAAAAAACTATGATGTACAAAGTTGTTAAAAATTTTGGAGTTAAGTTGGAAAACTACAGAGGAGAGTTAATGTTACGTCATTAAAAGCAGTAGAGTTAGGGTGATTGGGAGGATGAAGAAGGAGTGGCTTAGGCTGTTCCCCGTGGGTGTGGAACGGTCGATGGCTATATCGGGAGACGGAATTTTTCTTTTGATTTTGGGGGGTTTGCCACAAGTGTGGGAAGGGGAAATTTGTTTGTGTGTAGTTTGTAGGATGAATGTTCAACCACTCATGTTTTTGCTTCTCTGTATGAGCATGTTTACACTGCAAGGTAATCCCAAACTCTCTATTGATCATGGACCAAAGTGTTAATCTTAATTTAACTTCATGGAATTGCAGAGGTCTACAAAATTTAAAAAAACTTAAACAAGTTATGAATAAAATAAAGGACATGGGTTCAAGAATTGTGTTTTTACAAGAAACTCATCTGATAGAGGAGGATGTTAAAAGAATTAGGAGTAGATGGGAGGGAAGTGTATTCACCTCTTCATTTTCATCCCGAGCCAGGGGAGTTATGACTCTCATACATAAATCAGTTCCTTTTCAGGTGAAAAATGTAATTGGAGACAAATTTGGAAGATATGTAATCATTCAAGGTTCTTTGCTATTAGAAAATATAAATCTTGTGAACTTATATGGTCCCAATATAGATGATCAGAAGTTCTTTGCTAATTTATTTCTCATCTTATCATCACTTACAGGGCAACATATAATAGCAGGGGATTTTAATTGTACATTGAATCCAGGTGTGGATAGATCAACAGGACTGGATTGTACGCACATTGGATGTAGGATGACTATTAATCATTTTATGAAAGAATTGAGATTGTTAGATATATGGAGAGAAATGAAACCACAAGTTAAAGCCTATTCTTGTTATTCCAGTACCTACAAGACATTCTCACGTATTGATTATTTTTTGATTTCCACAGAATTAAGGTCCAAGATTCAAAACTGCTTTTATGATAACATCGTGATTTCTGATCATGCACCCTGTTGTCTAATATATGTAGATAAAAAATTGACAAAGGAATCAGGTAGATGGCAATTTCAGCATAAATGGCTTCAGGATGAGGAATTTGTCAAGTATATAGAAAAACAGATAGACGAGTTCTTTGACATCAATACTACACAAACATCAGCATGTGTAAAGTGGGAGGCTTTCAAAGCTTTTATTAGGGGACATATTATTAGTTATACAGGATCAAAATCTAAGAAGACTCGAGAGGAGAGAGCTAAATTGGAACATAAAATAAAAAGTCTTCAGGAAAAAGTGTATGCAGGAAGTGACCCAAGGTTGGAGAATGAATTACTGATTTTGAGAGCTGAATACGACAAAAAATCAGCGAATAGAGCTGCCTCGAGTCTTCTAAGATTGAAACAATCTTTTTATGAACAAGGTGAAAAATCAGGAAAATTATTAGCATGGCAGATTAAACAATTGGAAATTAAAACACCAATTACCAGTATTATAAGTAATGGACAGGTAGTTATAGATCCTTTAGAAATTAATAGAGCCTTTAGAGATTACTATGAAAAATTATATGATACCAAAAATGAACCTGATTTAACAAAACTAAATGGGTTTTTGAACGAACTATCTATACCGTGTATTCCAAATGAAAACAGGGAGATATTGGAGTCTAAAATTAGTCAAGAAGAAGTTGGGCTAGCCATTGATAATATGAAATCAGGAAAAAGTGCAGGACCAGATGGTCTTCCAGTTGACCTTTATAAAAAATTTAAGAATAAATTAATAAAACCTTTTTTGGAAATGGTTTTAGAAGCATTTCAAAATAATAATTTACCATCATACATAAATAATGCCTTAATTATACTGTTGCCAAAACCAGGTAAGCCCTCTAATAAATGTGAAAATATGAGACCAATAAGCCTATTAAACGCCGACCTTAAGATAATCTGTAAAATTTTAGCAAGACGAATACAAGAAATTTTACCAAATATTATTAATCGAGATCAGAATGGCTTTATAAAGGGTAGACAAGGCTTCCATAATGTAAGAAGACTATTTAATATTATTTATTTTAATAAAGAAGCACCGGATACAGCTCTCCTATCATTGGACGCCGAAAAGGCCTTTGATAGAGTTGAATGGCCCTTTCTTTTTGAAGTCCTACAAAGGTTTGGACTTGGAAATAATTTCATAAAATGGGTTCAAATAATATACAATAATGCTACAGCAGAAATCCTAACAAATAACAATATTTCAAAACCAATAAAAATCAATAGAGGATGTCGACAAGGCTGTCCACTTTCACCTTTACTGTTTACTATGGCAATTGAACCTTTAGCGATAGCGATACGTTTACATTCACAAATATATGGAATTAAAGTTGGACCAACAGAACATAAAATCTCCCTGTACGCCGATGATATAATTTTGTTTATGTCGAATCTAAAAAAATCAATTCCAACCTTGTTGAATTTAATAAAGAATTTTGGGGAAATATCAGGATATAAAATAAATAAAACTAAATCTTCAATATTAATGTTAAATGAGACCCAGAGAAATTACCCAGCCCCTGAGGTAAATCAATTCAATGTTGTAAATCAGTTTAAATATTTAGGAATCCAAATTATGCCTAAGCTAGAATCAGTCGCCAGTGTCAACTATGAAGCCTTAATGTCAGATATCAATGAGTTAACTCAGAGATGGATGTCACTACCAATGTCGATGATCGGGAGAATCAATATACTTAAAAGTAATATTTTACCTAAAATACTTTATTTATTTCAATACATTCCCTTATCACCACCTTTAGATCTATTCTCAAGAATAAAAAAAAAGTTAGTGGAATTTATATGGAACAACAGGAGGGCTAGATTACGTTTGTCTTTATTATATTTACCATTTGATCGTGGAGGTCTGAAATGTCCAAATTTTATGTTGTATTATTGGTCGGCACAACTGAGGTCTATGACATATTATTTTTCATCAAATGATCTCCCTACGGCTGATCTCCCTGAGTTTCCACGTGATTGTCAGCCATGACAGCTCACTTCTTCTTGGAGGCTGCCTTCTTAGCTTTAGCTGCTTTCTTAGGCGCAGCTTTCTTGGCAGCAGGGGTCTTCTTGGCAGCTTTCTTGGGGCTCTTGGCAGCTTTCTTGGGGCTCTTTGGTGCCTTCTTGGCCGCTGCTGGTTTCTTCACCTTCTTCGGGGACTTCTTAGCAGCTGCAGCCTTCTTGGCTCCTGCTGCTTTGGGCTTTTTAGCCGCTGCTGGTTTCTTGGCAGCAGGTTTCTTGGCTTTAGCAGGGCTTTTCTTTGCGGCCTTCTTGGCCTTGCTCTCTGCCTTTGCCACCTTGAAGGATCCAGAAGCCCCGGTTCCCTTGGTCTGGCTGAGGGTTCCCTTGTTGACCAAGCTCTTGATAGCGATGTTAACGCGGGACTTGTTCTTGTCCACATCGTAGCCCCCGGCAGCCAGAGCCTTCTTGATGGCGGCCAGCGACATGCCCTTCTTCTCTTTGGAAGCTGTCACCGCTTTAACGATCAGTTCTCCAACGCTGGGTCCAGCCTTCTTGGGCTTGGATGCCTTCTTCTTTGCTGGTTTAACCGGAGCAGCGGCTGGTGCTTCTTCTGCCATTTCTTCTCTGAGCAAGTGTCCAACACACAGCAGGAATCAGAGCGCAAACATGGCTCCCAAACACGGCTAATATATATTTTAACTGTTGACCAGTATCACTTAATCTTATCCTACACTTTATTACATGTATAGTTTATTTCTCTTATCTTATCATGTTTAATGTTGCAGCATTGTACCGAGACAAATTCCTAGTTTGTGTACTACATGAACAATGGCAATAAACCTGATTCTGATTCTGATTCTGATTCTGATTCCCTCACTGGACTGAAATGGAATCATACAATTTACCTTTACCTCTTCCCATATTCATATACTCAGATTCGGCAAAAAAATTACAAAAACAAGTTAAAAATCCATTTGTAAAGCATATGATCAAAATATGGTGTGAAGCTAAAAACTATTTAAAAGAACCACAGTTATTGTCACAATTTAGTCCAATATGGGGTAATCAATATTTTAAACCAGGGAGAGCGGACGCTGTATTTAAAGTATGGAATTTAAAAGGGATACAAAAGATTCAGGATTTATATTTGCCATGTGCAGACAATATAATGTCTTTTGAAGAGCTGAGGATCAAATTTAATCTCAATAGAACACATTTTTTTAAATATCTTCAACTTAGAAACTTTATTCGATCAAATCAAAATAAAGCTCTCACTCGACCTATTTATTCATCCTTGGAAAAAATGATGATGAAAGATAGTAAAAGAAAGGGTATTATTTCAGAGTTTTATAACTCATTGACACTATCTTCAAGTGAAAATTCACTGAAAAGATTAAACTACTGGAAAGAAGATCTGCAAATTGAAATTTCAGAGGAACAATGGGAATTGGCTTGTACAGAAGCTCAAACCAAATCAATAAATGCACGCCTTAAATTGATACATTTCAAATGGTTAATGCGGATGTATGTTACACCGGAGGAGTTAAATAGATATAACAAAAATATACCAGATACATGCACAAAATGCATGGAAAGTAAAGGAACCCTATTTCATTGTTTATGGGAATGTAGATTAATAAGAATGTTTTGGGAGGAGGTGAGGGTAACAATTGAAAAAATAATCTCAAAACAAATCATATTGAATCCTAAACTGTTTTTGTTGGGTCTGTACCCAGAAAAGCATAATTTCAATAAAAGTGAAAGAACATTCATAGACCTCAGTTTGCTTAATGCCAAAAAATGTATTGCACTATTATGGAAAAAGACTCATAGACCAGATGTGACTCAGTGGTTAAGACAGATGTTAACAAACCTTCCATTAGAAAGAATAACATATATACTGAAATCAAAGGAAATTGTGTTTGAGAATATATGGAGACCTTTTATTGATTATGTAAAAAATTTAAACATAACTCTTGAAGAAGAAGGTGAATGATGTGTGTGGACCTTGTAAATTCCAAACTGGTGAACATAATATGTATACTAATGTATTGGATTGTCTAGACTAAACAGAGGAGCATTGTTGAAGACTTGATTTTGTTGGTGGTTGTTGGTGTTTTTAGGGTTTTTTTTTTTTTTGTAGTACTTTAGTGTTAGTGTTTGATTGTTTGTATCATGTTTGTTAAAAAAAAAAAAGGGTCAATAAAGATATTGTGGAAAAAAAAATGCATTATGTTGCTGCCATATGATTGACTCATTAGCTTTTTGCATTAACAAATTGTTTAACAGGTGTACCTATTAAAGTGGCCAGTGAGTGTATGTCATTAACAAACGTTGCCTTCATGCTTTTACAGGAAAACAAGCCTTGTTATTTCCATGATAATGCATTGATCTATTCTGTGATTATGTGCGTTTACTTATTCCAGACAGTAAGTAAACACGAGAGGTCTGCAAGCACAGATCTGCTCACGCTGAATAGAAACACACACAGAGACAAAGAGAAAGAAATCCCTTAATTCAGTCACGATTTGCAGCTAAAGTTTAAACCAGTCCCCAAAAAGCTAGAAAAGAAGAGTGATAATGAGCATTAGGCAGCTGGACCACACACTGCACGCCAGAAGATTTAAAATAATAAACAACAAAAGAAAAAATACAGTTAAATTATGTTCATGTGTTCAGTCTCAACAAAAAAAAAAAGAAAAGTATTTAAATAGAGTTGAAACGAGAGGCAAAAGATAAATGTAAGAGTAATGGATTACCTGGTGAGGTGACTGTAATCCATGTCTGGACAGGAGCAGTTGGAATCATTCAGCGTTTGTATGGGTGATTTATCTAGAATTGTAAACAAGCCACAGAGTCAGAAAAGGCCTCATTACTCCACTGTGATAAACTGACATGTAAGAAAACGTGCTGCCAAAGCAAAGTATGTTTGTATCTGTTGTTTCATACCATCATCTTTTCTTTCATCTGCAACAGCACCATCACATGTGTTGTCAAGGTTAAGGAACTGGAGACGAGACTGTGAAGCCTAAAAAGAGCAAACCTTTATTTCAGTAGCAATAATATCAAGAAAAGGATCTCTTTTTTTTAGTAGCTTAATTCAAAAATATAACTTTTCATATGATCTATACTCATTACATGTAAAGTGAAGTGATTCAAGCATTTTGTTTTCATTTTGATGATTATTAATTATAGCTCCAGAATATCAGAAATCCTGTATTTCAAATAATGAGACGATTTCATTTAGAGTGTGACTAAATTGCTGTAAGGACGCTGTCTCTCGTCTAGTACAGGACATGAACCACAACAATGGGGAAAATTGCTGATATGATAATTGTCCAGAAGACAATCAACAACATCCTAATGGTACATGTTTTTGTTGTTGTTATTTTTGTATACTTTATTAATCTCAGAGGGAAATTAAGGGCACCCACCTGAACGGATGAGGCAGCCAAAGTGCAGCACCAGTCCTTTCACCATTCACACACACATTCACACCTAGAGCCACTTTAGAGTCTCCAGTTAATCTAAGGGTGCATTCAGACAGCCACTGCTTGGTCCGGACCAAAGGACTATTCGCAGATAGTTCGGCTCGTTTGGTGCCATCTGAACGCGTGTTCGAACTCTGGTGTGCACCAAACAAGCGAAGTCTGGTCCGCCTGAAAACAGGGGTCTAGGTTCACTTGCAAACAAAGTCTGGTGCACTTAACTTGTAGTGTGAATGCAAACAGACTATCCAGCGGACCCAAGGGCAGAAGTGCCCCTCGGCGTTTGTGTAACTATAGCAACACGTAGTCTCAGAAGAGGAAGTGACGTTTACCATAGGGCATTTTGGGTAGAAAATAATAAAGTCAACCGCACGGATCCAAGAAATCCTTTTACCGGAGAAAGCCGAGGAGGAAAGTTAAAAAATGTCTCACTTGTAGCGGACAAACAACCCGGCTGAAGGGATCAGAGGTTGGCTGTTTGGCTCGATCAGGTGGGTTTGCCAAACTACAAAACATCTGAAACTCATAAAATGTGTTGATATAACATTTCCACTTCAGTTAAAATGCTTTGTCTATGAATTAGCCATTGAAAAACATGATTATTATTATGTGATTTATTTCCATTGTCAAGAGTGCCCTTCGGGGCAGAGAGACGAGACCCACGCGCTGGACTGTGAGTTTGTGAAAATTTATTGCAAAACCCAACAAACATAAAAGTGAAACAAAGTGCGCTTAACACAAAATACAAACGAGAGAGGAAAAACTTACAGAAATTGCGCACCAGAGCGAGGCAGGGCTCTGATGGAGATGAGGGGAATGTAACTCAGAGTCAAGACAGTGGCAATTAGAAAATGATCATAACTCCTCTTAAATAGGGATCAAACTCCTTGACATAATTAAACACCGGTGTGGGTCTCTGAATGGACAGGAGAAAGCAATGACATAATAATTCGGGCCAGCTTGGAATCATGAGGAAGTCATCGGAGCTGACAGCTGGCAGGGCCACGCCCACCCTGAGCAAAGCTTGGAGAAATCATCTTTTAATTTATAAAATTAAATCATCTTTTAATTTATAAATTAAATCATCTTTTAATTTATAAAAAATCTCTTAGAAAAGCTAGAACAAGTTATTACTCTGCATTAATAGAAGAGAACAAGAATAATCCCAGGTTTCTTTTCAGTACTGTAGCCAGGTTGACAAAGAGTCAGGACTCTGTCAATCCTAGCATTCCCTTAGAGCTTACTAGTCAGGACTTTATGAACTTTTTCAATAATAAAATTTCATCCATCAGAGATAAAATCAATCAGATTCTTCCCACAGTTAACTTAAATACTGTAACTACTACAACTCCTTCTTTTGATGTCTGTCTTGATGAGTTTACTCCAATCGACCTTTGCGAGTTAGACAAAATAGTTTCCTCATCCAAACCTTCAACTTGTCTTTTAGACCCTATTCCTACTAGGTTATTTAAAGAAGTCTTTCCACTTATTGGTAGCTTTATTATTCATATAATCAATTCTCCATTAACTTTAGGCCATGTACCGCAGGCTTTTAAAACAGCTGTAATTAAACCCTTACTCAAAAAGCCAACGCTAGATCCAGGAGCTTTAGCTAACTATAGACCAATCTCTAATCTCCCTTTCATTTCAAAAATCTTAGAAAGAGTTGTTGCTACGCAATTATTCGACCACCTGCAGGGAAATGGTTTACTTGAAGAGTTTCAATCTGGGTTTAGAATCCATCATAGTACTGAAACAGCCTTAGCGAAGGTCACTAACGACCTCCTCATTGCATCTGATAATGGACTAGTTTCTGTACTTGCCCTTTTAGACCTTAGTGCAGCTTTTGATACTATCGATCATAATATTCTACTTGATAGATTAGAACACTATGTTGGACTTAATGGAACTTCGTTGCAGTGGTTTAGATCTTATTTATCTGATAGGTTCCAGTTTGTTCATGTAAATAATGAGTTTTCTTTCAACTCAAAGCTTAGTCATGGAGTTCCACAGGGATCTGTGCTAGGCCCTACTCTTTTTAGTTTATATATGCTTCCGTTAGGCAACATTATTAGAAAGCACTGTATACATTTTCATTGTTATGCAGATGACACACAATTATACCTGTCAATGAAGCCAGATGATAGTAATCAATTAGCCAAGTTAGAAGCCTGTCTTAAGGAAATCAAAGCTTGGATGACTTGTAATTTCCTGCTATTAAATTCAGATAAGACTGAAGTCATTCTTGTTGGTCCAAAAAACCTTAGAAATTCCTTTCCAAATCAAACTTTCAGTTTGGATGCAGTTACTCTTTCTCTTAATAGCTCTGTGAGGAACCTTGGAGTTATTTTTGATCAGGATTTGTCCGTCAATTCACATATTAAATTTGTTTCTAAGACTGCCTTCTATCATTTGCGTAATATTGCCAAGATTAGGAGCATCTTGTCTCAGAGTGATGCTGAGAAACTGATCCACGCTTTTGTTAGCTCGAGATTAGATTATTGTAATTCTTTATTATCAGGTTGTCCTAAAACATCTTTAAAAAGTCTTCAGCTGATCCAAAATGCTGCAGCAAGAGTTTTAACAGGTACTAGAAAGAGAGATCATATCTCTCCGGTTCTGGCCTCCCTTCACTGGCTTCCCATAGAGTTTAGAATTAAGTTTAAAATCCTTCTTCTTACTTACAAAGCTCTAAACAATCAGGCTCCTTTTTATTTAAAAGATCTGATACTACCATATTATCCTAACAGAGCACTACACTCCCAAAATGCAGGACTACTTGTAATACCTAGAATCTCCAAAAGTACAATGGGAGGCAGAGCCTTCAGTTATCAAGCTCCTCTCCTGTGGAATCAGCTGCCAATCTGGATTCGGGAGTCAGACTCGATCTCTGTTTTTAAGATTAGGGTTAAAACCTACCTTTTTGATATAGCCTACAATTAGGGAGGGATCATGTGTTTCTGAACCCTCCCTTAGTTATGCTGCTAATAGGTTTAGTCAGCCGGGGGACCTCCAGTAATGCACTGGGCCTCACTCCTTTCCTCACTCTCTATGAAATATTTTTTTTTTGCTGGTCATTAACATTTGTTTGTTCTCTCCCATAGATTGAGTCCCCATCGTGCTGTTTGCTCTCTACATGTCTGTTCTTTTCATCTTCTCTGTCCCCTCACCCCCCAGCCAGTCGCAGCAGATGACTGCCCCTCCCTGAGCCTGGTTCTGCTGGAGGTTTCTTCCTGTTAAAAGGGAGTTTTTCCTCTCCACCGTCGCCAAGTGCTTGCTCACAGGGGATCACCTGATTGCTGGGGTCTTTCTGCAACTGTGGGGGTTCCCCCCTACAGTTGATAGTGCTATGAGATGACTGTTGTTGTGAAATGGCGCTATATAAATAAAGTTGAATTGAATTGAATTGAAAGCCCCAGAAGGCCATTGACAGCTGTCAACCTTGAAAGAAAGAACATAACAAAGACAGGCAACAATAAACAAACTGTAATGAACGTAAACAGGAAAATAAATCATACTAAAAGTCATGAGGAAAACATTACAAAGTTATGAGGAAAAACAGACACATTGAGTGATGAGCTGGTGGCCACCTGGCAATCAGATCTAGAAGAAGAAGAAGAAGAGTGATATAAAGTGAAGTATGTGGCGGTAATGCAACTGTAAGCTGGTTGCCAACTGCCAATCAAATCTAAAAGAAGAAGAACAAGAAGAAGAAATGATATAGGATAAATGACAACTCAAAAAATGACAACACAGCACAATAATGAAAAACGGTAGACACTGTAAGGTAAAATGGAATTTATTAATAAATAATAAATATGATCAGGTATGAATTATTTAATTTATATTGATGTATTGGAATCTGAGCTCAAATCTCATTTCATATACATCAGAAAAGTTAATAACACTCGTAAGGGGCACCAGCTTCTATCTTTAAGAAGCAACTTGATCTTTAATTTCACTTTATACCTGTTTGATCACTCAATAAATTAATCAATGATCAGTCTCAAAAATTTTCCGTGAATTCGATACCTGGGCTTGAAACAGACTCGGAATGAAATAAATTCCCAACAACTTCTCTCATTTTTAAATATTTATTAAATGAAATGATTAACAGACATTGCAGTAATTTCATTAATCATAAAATCAATCTTGTAAATGATAGATTAACAATATCAATATTTTCGGAACCAGGGTTAACTTGAGAAACCAATTTCTATCAGTTTGAGTTAACAGATCATGGAAACAATGCAAATTTATGGAGAAAGTTTACTAATTATATGAAAAAGTCCTAAATTAATCTTAAGAAAATAAAAACGGAATTTTAATGAAAAGAAGAGTTATGTTAAGGGCTTCTTAATTTACATCTGATTAGATATACAAATTATTACCGAACCTCAAAATTTTAATTCAGCAGAGGAATTAAAGTTTTTGCAGCTCACGTGATCCTCGGCCGCTGATGATTCTGTTGTCATCCTCAGCCCAAGATTTCGTGGATGTTAGGGGAAATATCTGCCCGCAGATATTTCAGGGTCCACAGTTCGACCTTTAAATTCAAGCGGTCGAAGGGGGCTGGATCTTGGCCGTATGACCCACAGTTGAAACTGGGTTCTAAGCCAGATGGTGACGTTTCTTCAGCGCGATGTGGGAGCTGCTTCTTTTCTTCCTGGTAGACAAGCAGCTGCAGAGGTCTTCGATAATAATTAGATCTAATCAGATCTCAAATCAAAAAGGCTTCGGACTTTAGATAAAAATAGTAGCTTCTGGTGGGTGCTTGGTCAAGAAAAATATTATAAAAATAAAGTCAAGATTAAGTTTACATTAAAATCAAACAAACGGTGGTTTTACAGAAAGTTTAACCAAGAAAAAGTGATGAATAAAAATTGGAGTTCAACTCCGATTAAGAATTGAGCTCAAAGAAATGGGAATTCCTAGGTATTTAAGAGAAAAATAAAACATTAAGATACAAAGTTACATAAACAAATTACAAGTTATCTGCTCTGTGTTCAGAAAAGCAACACGTGGTCGAGCCTTTGTTCAGACGGTCCTTTTTCTTCCTTGCTGTGTGTAGACAAAGGAGAAGATCAGAGAAAGGGAGCAGCCGGAAAGAAATCCGGGGAAAAAGTGAAGCAAAAGAGGGTCCGGAGCAAAAGAGAAAAGCGAAGCAGGGGTCCCTCTCCTTTATATAAGCTCTGTTGAGTTTCGCGGGCTTCCGGCCTGACCGGAATCTCAGCCAATGAGCGTCCTTCGTGGGCGGGCTTGATGAACTTTTAGTCCAATGAACAAACAGTCTATTGTTTGGAGCGCTTTGGGATGAAGAGTTGTCATGCAGAGATTGGCTGTTGGAGTCACATGTGATATCGAGGCAAAACTTTGATACATACTGGAAGTTAATATTTCCCTTTATGTATTAAACTAAGATAATTTTAGTGATTAGTATAAATTATAAGCAGTGCTTCTAAATCAACATGCAGGAGTAAACATTCATTTAAACATTAACATGCATATATGTAAAATCACAGATTAATGCATTTCACACATATTATTGATTTTCCACATCAAAAACATCAGAGTCCATCTGCATTTTCATAGTTCTGAAAAGAATGAAGGTTTAGAATTGAGTTTGTAATAATGTACTTTAAAGTTCACTGGTTAAATCCAGCGTTTCCAGAGTTTAAGGAAATTAGCTGAGTTGTGGGTCTGTTGCATGTTTTATGGGGGCAATAAAAGTGAAGCCGGACATTGGGGAAATTCCTTAGGCTGGTTTTAACAAAACAAAGGGGATTTCAGCTGTGGCCTGGGGGAAGAAAATCCATTTCTTTGTGTTATTCCTGGATGAAACAAAATGTCTTTAAGCAGAAGAATAATTATTGCTGAGCCAAAGTGAGATGATGCTACAGCCCCCCCTCTGGTATCAATGGTGACGTTGATTCAGCGTTGATAGCAATCCTAGGCATCAAATCCCAATTTGGCGAGGCTTGATCCAAATGCTGAACTAAAGTTCTGATGTCGATAAGTCTTAAGCTTGTAAACAGTATCTATTCCAAAGTGTAGGTCCTTAAATTTGGTTTTCTGAAAAACTTCTGGAAATTTCAAAAATAATTTTGGCATGACCAAATATAAACATTGTATAATTGTCTAGGATATACTAAAGTTCTGTATAAGCCTGTAAAGACTTAAAAATTCTGGGTACAAAAAAAAAGTGAACTAGAAGTATGTGGGTTTTGACATACTTGATATAAATGTTTTGGGTTTGCTGAAAAATATCTAGTGAAAATTTCAAAAACAGTTTAAATGTGCATAAAATCTAAATAAAGTATAAAGGATTATTTGTATATACACATGCATGTATCCAAAAATCTTAGTCAAAAGCAAAAATAAAATCTTTCGTCTTTGAGGTAGATTCAGACTAATCAATATTGAGGTGACTTAAGGAGGTTCAAATTGAATTTGTTTAGTTAGACTAAACCATGGTTCCACAGATGTCCAAATCATAGGGTGTTTGAGGCTTTTGTTCAGAAAAACTGAATGGGCATAGGATGTCGTTATCATTCTTTGGATGGCAATGAGAAGTAAATTTGGATTTACTGCAAAAAGGATATGATGAGAGAGCATATTCATTGCTAAAGCGTTAACTGAAAAGCTAATGTTTCTAGCTACTTCTGAGAGTAACATAGACATTGGCTGTGTGTGAGCATAGTCAACCTTTAACACAAAGAGCAAAGAGTTCAAGACCTTGTTGAGTTTGATTGAAGCTTCGGAGCAAGCATTCAAAAACAACACAGTGTCTTGTAAGATTTTGGTAACCATTTGTGGTTCGACAACCTGGCGTTTCGGTTTAGCGGTGTTGACCGAGTTAACAGTGGGCATGCTAAGGTTAACAAGAGGCTCTAACAATGAGGCTGTTATTAAGAGTCCATCCGAGGATCTTTGACCTTTCGTTTTGGCTTGGCCCAATTCTGACTGGGTAACAGTGGGTGTGATTGCTAGGCAGATGGCTAAACTGATAAACAGGAGGGCCATCATCTTGGCAAACATAAAAGTGAGTGGTTTTGGATCTTAATCTTCTTGTGGATCTTTCTTTAGATACCTGGTTGGCAAATGAAAATTCCTCTTAGAGGTGGAATGATTTCTTTTAGATGGATGTACTTTATTGATCCCAAAACTGGGAAATTACAGAATAGAGCTTAAGAGATTGAACTCTAAACCTTGTGCTTGTTTTTCACCTTTGATGGGAGTTTTAAGATTATTAGCCCAAGCTAATGGTGTTGAATGTCTTGTGTATACTATTTGGTAATAGTAAGTTGATTGAAGTTTATTAGATTTTACAGAGGTCTTTGAACTTAGTTTAAGGGCTAATTTGGTTTTAATATACCCTTTCCTTTCTGGAGGTTTTGATGCAGTTAACTAATTGCTTGGATAAATTTGACTGAGTGTACCTCAGGCTAGTAGTTAGCTACAGTTATTTCTCAGATGTAGGTTTGATTTTAATCTTATTTATGGACTTACTTTGACAGTGTTGTACCCGACAAGTCCCATGGGGTTTTGGTAAAGGTTACTCTGATTTTGGTGAGCCCATTTGAAAATGGGGTCCTGGGTTTGGCTCTTGAGTGGCCAAAGTTTGTTGGTGACAATGTGTGGATTCATCCACTCGGGCAGGAAGAGTGATTTTCCTTTCCTGTAAATTTATTTCAGGTGTCTGTGGTACAAATGTGGGGTGGAAGATCTTGTCCCCCCTTCGCAGTTTGTCATGCAAGAGTTTTTGATCGTTGTACACTTTGTGTCGTTTGGCGAATCGGTCCGAATGGTTTTGACATACAGCCTTGGGAGCTTTGTATGTCGTTTTGACGCTTTTGTGTTCTGCAGCTGGAATGTTATAGGCATTGGCAGTCATCACCCCCCTCTGGTTTCGAGGAACTCTGAGCGGTGGCGATGATGGTTCGTCGGAAGCATGATCAGGAGTGCCATTGCATAGCTGCAGAGAAGATTGTGTCGCATGAAGTGGTTTCAGTTTTGGTATGTCATAGGGTTTAGATGCGGGTAGCGCATGTACCGTTTTATCCGACCGGTGTTTGACGGTTTCATGGATCATTTGGTTGCAAGGTTGAGTGACTGTGCGCCTTGCGTTTGCAAAAGTTGGGTTCGTTGTCGCAAAAAGTTGAGGTTTTAGAGGGTCTAGAGAGCAGGCAGGTGTGGCTCTTGTGACCATGCAGGCCTCATGGGTGGGTGGGTGGGTTTCAAAATGTGACACCACCATTGAATCATGGGTATCGAGGGTTTCAAGGGGGCCGTTTGGGGTTTTCTGCTCGGCTGTTGAGTTTTCAAGGTCATTTGAGTGTTTGGCTTGACCTTGTATTTGAAGGTGACTTTTGACTTCTTTAGGACAGTACTCACCTTGGTCTTGGCGGTCGCTTTCACTCGGTTGCAGTTGTTCCAACAGTGCTAGTTGTGTGAGACTTGGGGTGTCCAAAGTGTTTAGAACAAAGCACTGTGATTCAGTTGTTCTTGTTGGGTCAAATGGGTGAGGGTGTTGCGTTTGAGCCCATAGTTTGAGGTTCTTGAAATCAATCAGTGGCTCAAAACGGTTCAGTAGGTCTTTGCCAACAAGCAATGAAATGGCGTCAAGTTTGGACACGTAGACCGGATGTGTCAAGGTCATGGGTCCAATGGACATGTTTAGTAGTGATACGCCCAACAGGGTTGTTTTAGTGAGCGCATATGGTCGCACAGCTAATGAACAGGGTTCCAGTTTCAAATGTTTGTTAGCGCGGTTAGCGGCTACACGTAGTTTGTCAAAAAGGGTGTGTGACATGAGAGTGATGTCAGCAGCGGTGTCTAAAACAGCGTCCTGACACACCATGTCTTCAAGGGTTAGTGGAAGGTAGAATTTCCGTGCCACCCCCCTCTCGTTTAAATCGCATAGGAATTGTGGAACCGCTGGTTCGACACAGAGTTGCGACATGTTAGAGGAGTGGTCTGTGACCTGTGGTTGGGCTGCCATGACAGCACTGGACTGTGTTGAGTCCTTTGGTCCTTCCTCATTCGCATGAGGGATTTTCTTCTTGCGTTTCCTTCGTTTGGAACACTTGTTTTGAGTTGGCACAGCTGATATAGCTAGAATGTTAGCAGTTTTATTCTCTTTGTAGTTTTGAATCTCTGCTAGGAGGTGTTGGACAATTTCAATAGCTTCTCTACTGAATGTAGGAGTTTCTTCTTCCTTCCAAGGTTTGTGATAGGTCTCTGCTTCTGAGCTTCTGTGATGGGATGGAGACCATTTGTCGCAGTTACGCGTGTCTTCGTATCGGTATCTGTCATCATGGTAGTCCGTATCGCGTTCTCGTGACCTATCCCATGGATATTGTCTACGATGGTAGTCGGGTTTTCGCAAAGTTGGTCCAAAGTGGTATCCAGAGGACCTAGTTTGGTTTTGACCTTGCTGAGGTCGCTTGGGAAAATGCTTCGGCTGTTGATGTACTCGCGGTGTAAGAGGTGGAGTAGAGCGAGGGGCTCCTTCCAACTCCAAGGTGTTAGATGCATCGCGAATAGCTAGCACTGTGGCAGGCTCAGCGTGCTTGTTGCGACTTTGTTGCTGTTTTTGGAACGCATAGTGTGCAAACTCTCTCAGCTGACTTATTGAGTTTGACCTTGGGTTAGCTGTAACTCCTAGGTAATGGCTCACAGTGGGATGGAGGTTTTGGATGAAGAGGGTCTTGAAATTGTGGTCTTCTTCCATCCCTGGTGTATTTTGAGATCCAAAATATGCAAGTAGGAGTCTCTGGTAGTAGGCTAGTGTTGGCTCTGAGCGTCCTTGCTTCACGGCTAGGGCTGCGGTTAGCCCTGCCTGTAGGCAGTCGTCAGAGAACTCCTTTTCGATGGCTTCGCGGAGCAGCGTGTAATCTGCTTTGATGTTTGTCGGCTGTCTTTCTATGAATTTTGATACTGACCTGTTAGATGTTAGTTTAATCAGATAGATGCGATCGTCTGTCGTAGCATCAGGATACTTACGCAGGTAGTAATCAATGTCCTGTAAATAGACTTTGGCATCAGGTGAACCCGTAGGTCCTGGATCAAATTTGGTGATATTTCGCGCGATCTTGTCAAGGTCGCGATCTGAAGGAGCACACGCACGCTGTCCACGCGGTCGTCCGTATTCGAAACGGGAATCGGGCGAGGGAGCGCGGTGGATGTCCCGGTGTTCATGTCTTTCCTTTAGGAGCAGTTGACATTCCTTGTAATCCTTCTTCACATTTTCAAGTTGACCTTCAACTCTTCTGAGTTCCTTCTTTGTGTCTTGAAGGGCATCTTCAAGTTCATTGTTGTCTTGGTGAAGCACGTCATTGTTATGCATCAACCATTCCTTTTGCGACTCTGCACGGTCCAAATCTTGTAATGCTTCATCCAGTTGATTTTGAGTTTTGTCATTCTCCTCTTGAGATTGTTCCAAATTTTCCTTCAGCGTTTCATTCTCTTCTTGGAGAGATAAGATCGTTGTTTGTTGATTTGCTAGCTCGTTCTCGGTTACCTTTAATCTTGCGACTAATGTTAGCGCAAACTTACCTAACACACTGGTGAGGTCCTTGCCTTCTGGTGGTTTTTCAGTGTGTTCATTCAAAAGTTCTTCAGTGAGTTGCTCCAATTCTTCGGGCTGGGCTTCCTTGGCCCGTGTTGTGAAGCTAGAGATTAAATTAGAAGTCCATGCTTCCAATGTTGTTTGAAGGTCATCCAGTTTGGTAAATTGGTCGGTTGTCTGATGATTCGTCATGTTTGACCGTTGTTGTTATTTAGCTTAAAAAAAAAAAAAAAAAATCAACTTGTTGATTATTCTTAAATTTGTTCAACAAGGTTTAACCTTGAGTGTTTTATTTTACAACCGTGATAATTGAAAGTTCCTTTAGAATTTGTTTCAACTTGTAGGCTTGCAGGATGGGAAATAGAATTTTGAAATTATTTAGAAATGTAGAGATGCTTCAAATAATTCGTTCGTTGAAACCGTATGTTGATAAATAAAGTTGAATTGAAATTGGATTGAATTTGTTTCGCAAAACAAAACTGAAATTTCAATTGTGTGGATTGACTTCTTTCCTTTGATTTTCAAGTCTAGTATTGGAATTTGTCATCAATAACTAGCTTTGGAATTTTGCAGAATGTCACTTTGAAAGTGAGGATTTTATTTACAAAGGAAATACAAAAACAAAAGAGGCTAAATGCTTTAAAGATTTAAGATTATAAGTTTCCACTTTCTTTTAAAGTTAAGGGTTTCCTTTGGTTTTATTTGTTAAGGCCTATTTTCATTTGAAGCATTAAATGTTTAAAATATTTACAAATTAGAAACAAGTGAATTGTTTGAATATTTGGGTGTCCAAGGATTTCTTAGGATTGAAGTCAATAGTGATCTGTCTTGATTGTTATCTATAAATTTCTTATTTACAGAATAATCAATGTTTGCACCTTTTTGACTTTTTCTTAAATCCTGGGAAAAATTTGAAAATTATGCTGGTTGGTTAAGTGTTTTTCTTTTCCTGTAGAGAAAACATGAATCAGAAATGACACAATGAGTTTAAATAACACCTAGAGCTTCTCTTAAGTGTTAATTGCTTGATGTGGTTTCCTAAATTTGAGAAAGAGGAAAAATTATAAATATTCAATAAGTCTGTAAATTTGTTAAAATGCACAGGACTAATCCTACTTTAATGCTACTCTTGAGTAAACATCAGCATTAGAGTCCTTAAGCTAAAACTGGGTTTCTGTGGGAAGGGAATCACACCATATCACATTTAAAAACAGCAAAATAAGCACACATATAGCTTCAAAGTTTGCAACTTTCTGCTTAAAAGTGTGTAAATATGTTTGCTTTTAGCTTAAAAGATTATAATATGTGGTTATATAAGTGATTAAATACAATAGGGGTGTTTGTAAATGTTCCTGCTATAGGTATCTATGCAATGAGTGGGATTTCACCACTGAGAAAAAAAACTTTCAGAAGCCAACAGGTCCTTTTCCTTTTATTCTAGGCATAAAAGTTTGG